>CM070766.1:4189735-4833259 GCA_036346245.1 Bonia amplexicaulis
CATCGTAGAAGTGAGGCGTCGAGTTTGTCGAGATTGAATAATAAGAATAAGTCTTCGAATATCATGATGAAGTAACCCGAGTTGTGGAGGAAATACGCCTCTGTATATCTCACAGTGAATCATCCAATGTGTCGGTTTGGCTTCATGTTGGACCTCTGCATGTACCAGGTATGCAATGTATTGCAAACCAGACCAAGCTGGCGTAATTGTCACTCGGGGACCAACGACACTCCTAGAATGAACTTCTATGGCTCGAAACGCGCCTTAATTTTCTTCTCTTCAGTCTTAGAGCCTCGCTTATGATACGTTTTCGGCAGCGTCTGCACGGGAGCCGATGCAACAAGCTTCGGAACTAGAGCTGTAGGTGGAGCCACCGGAGCCGATGTGATAGGTCAAGGGTGATGTCCCTCTTGGGCCACTAGATGTGGAGATCGTGGCACGGACGAGTCGAAGGCGATGTCCCTCTTAGGCCACTGGATGAATGTGTGGACGACATCCCCTAATGTCGTAATATCTTCGTTTGGGGGCTTCTCAAGAGGGACGTTCTTAAAAACATCATTAATCATGTCCACCTGAACCTTTATGAAATCTGTCTCTACTTGTACACCGTGCAACAGCGTCCCTGACAGCCATGGATACGTGTCAGACCCGAATTTGGCAATCCGGAATCTGTTGTGCTTTACCGCATTATTTCTTGGATCAGTAGATAATGCACACAGGTACATCGTTGTATCATTTCATACATGTCAGACCCCAGATTTTACATCCAGAATCCTCTGTGATTTATTGCACTACTCACGGATCGAGATAGTGCTCACGACTTTAGAAGTGAATATCAAATACATATCAAGCGGAAGCATAATTAATATAGTAAACTTACACATGGGCCGATTAGGCCGAAATCAGAAAATTACAGCAGCGGAAGAACGAAGCACACAGTGGAACCCTCAGGACTTGCCCACAGGCAGCCAACTGGAGGTTCGCGACCTAGCCCTTGACATCTTCATCTTCTTTGTCATCATGATCTGTAGTGTTGCTGATGCACAAAACATCCTTGACTCTGGATTTGTTGTGAGAGCGAGTGTGAGCACACTAACCACCGTGCTCCGCGAGTCAATACACAGAATGCAAATAAATAGTATACAAGGCTTATCAAGGAAAGGCTCGAGTTGTTTTATTTGCCAGCAACTTCTCTTTTTGGTAGCATTATCAAACCCTAGTGTTATAGTTGCAACCTAGGACTTCACACGGCGTCTGCCATAATTGACTTAATCCACCAAAGACGTATTTTCTTTACTGATTGCTGTCTAAGACTCCAAACAGCGGTTGACATCATTGATTTTAATCCACCAAACGTAATGACATTACTTAGTTAATCCACCGAACATACATTTTCTATATACCTATATCTAATCGAATCCACCAATACCTTTGTATTCCGAATTCCTAATAATCCAATCTTGCAATCACTAATCACCAACTCCACTTCTGAATTCTAATGATTTTGTAACATGATCACTTTTTAAACCACCAAAATCATTTATATCAGAATATTCTAACAGTTCAATCCTTTTGTTAATAATCCCACTCCGTAATTTACTCTGCCAATATTTAACCCTTACTTTCCATTATCTATCTCTAACTAATTCATCGGTATTTCTCCACCAAGATTGAATCAAGTTTACCTCCGAATTCTCATATCTCCAAATTTTCACAAAGTCAATGCATCCATCTAGATCAAAATCCTATTAATCCCATTAGTTCTAGTAATTACCTTTACACCTTCCTAATCTTCCAAAATCATTTAAATCATCTATCTAGCCTATCTATTCATTTAGACTCCACCAATTTATTTCTCTTAGGCTCCTTTCTACCATTCCCTTATTTATAATCGACACGAATCCATCAAGCATTGTTAAGTATTTACCCAACAGTCATTTTCTTTTCTTACGACCCTATTTATTTTACCTGGCATTTTATTTTAGGAGAAGCATTGCCATTATTTGCTTTTGAAATATAATACATAAAAACTTCCTGAGACTTAGCCATTTAAACAAAACATAATGTGACAGAATGCAATAGTAATAGGGGTCCAGATTCTATCCACCATTTCATAGTCTTTGCACCATATGCTTAACTTTTCAGCGTTATAACCACTTACATTACCACTGGGACGACACCCAGGACAATTCCACCGGGCGACACCGGGACAACTCAAATAAGGGCCTTTCTCTGCCCTCCACTTTTCCATTCCCACCCACAAAGATTTTTGAAACAGAACTATATCTAGTTAAGTTCCCATGTCCGTCCTTGACCGTGGGCACGGCTATTCGAATAGTTTTGACTCTGCAGAGTGTGTACACTTTACCCACATGAGATAGATCTGCTCATTGCCCCACACGATTCCTTAGCCATGCGGTTGAGAAGACTATCATAGGGCTTTTACAATGCATTTCTCCTAGCAGAGTTACGACCGCTAAGGTTTCCACTTCCTCCGGGTACGACCACCCTTCCAGAAGCCCCCTCTTGCGCCATCACGTCGGAGGATGTGGCCATCCTCTACCCGCCCGTGTTCACACCGACGCAACTCTTACTAAGTCAATGCAAATTAGTTAGCCATGCCTGCACTTTGCCAGCATGTGGTTGTACTTGTTGTACCGTGGGAGGTCATAACAAGATTCAGTCCTTAATAGTTATCTGGGCGGTTCTACCACGATCCCCCTTGTGCTATCACGACACCATTTTATCACAATTTGTGCTATCACGGCACCATTCAACACTCACACCCTCCAACCACCCACCTAGATAATTAAGCATGTAGGATTTTTGGGGACAGAAAGTATTCATACCAACATATACCAGTCATCGTCACAATGACTGACCAACAAAATTCTCACATATTTGAAAGTGATGCTTGGGCGTTCTCACGCCCATGAAGATCTAAGCAACACTAAGCATGGCATATAATTACGGACCTATTTTCAAAAGGTTACTATTATACTTTTGCTAGGGTGACAAGGTTCACATAATCAAGTATTCAAGGAGGGTGTAATATTAGTCAAGGAAAAACATGGTCATATAACTAGGATCTTAAATTAACATGTATTTGCATATAAAATGATAGCATGCAATTTGATAATTTAAACAAAAGTAATTTGCCGAAAAGTAGGTTCAACATAATCAAAGTATTGACTTGCCTGACGCGGTTTACAGCGGTCTTGAGCTCACACAATGCCCTCTCTGGAGCTTCCGGTCTTTATCTTCACTTCGCTTCCTGTCCACGCTTGATTCGTTGAATCTTCACGACTTCCGATTCTGATTACGTGCTAAGCAACTGAATCCAAATAAAGGCAAATAACTCAAAAGATCCAATAAATCCGAATGAACTCAATTTAGTTTTATTATTTGGATTTATGTTTATTATTGGTAGACCTAACATTAGGATTTTATTTAATGGCCTCATTATTATTTTATCTACACCTTAGTTATTATTAGGCTTAACTTTATTCTTCAGTTCTAAATTTATTCACCGAGATCTACTGACAGTATGACAATTGGTAATTGCTTATATTCTATTTTTCAGTTTAAAGGTACATTTATTAAACTTAGACATTTTAACAAAAGCCTCTTTTCATTATTAACATTTAATCTGTTGGATAGTTATTAAAACCATATTAATTTAATCTTACATGATCTAATAAAAATTTAATTTCTAAACAACCTTATTTATATCTTAGTTAAATTTTATTAGCTCTTCTACTTTTACAATTAAAGGTACCTACACTAAATTTGGGCATTTTACCAAAAGCCATTTTTCTTTATTAATGCTTTTAACTAATTTACATTTTTAAAACAAACACTAAGGGCACATTAATCTTTTATGACAATTAACTTCATTTTACTTATCCCATAATCCATTTTGCCTCCAATTTATACTCTAAATTACTCTCTAAATTTAAATGAGCTTCAAAAATTATAATTTTTGTTCCACTGGACAGATCTTGAATTTAGACAAATTTAGAAATTTGTTTCATTCAATTTGGAATTAAAATGAATAAGTTATGCCCATTTAAAGCTTTTCGGTTTGGTTAAATCCTAGAAACAGCAAAATCTGACAAGTGGGGCCCACCGACAGCACCCACTCACACGGGGGCCGACAGGCGGGGCCCAGCGGCAGTGGCTCACTCATCTGGCGCCGACAGTGGGGCCCATCGGCGGCTTCCTCTCTCCCCTTCCGTCGGCAGCAAGCGGGCCGGCCGTCACCGTGGACACGGCGGGCGGTCGGACAGGTGGGGCCCACTTGTCAGCCGACGATTTAAAAGAAATAGGCTCAACCTCGGCGCTGCGTGAGCGGAGGCTCGAGCACGCGCGGCCGAGGGAACCCGGGGGGAGAAGAGAATTAGCGGTGCTAGCCAAGTGGGCGGGAGGCATTGCCTACCCATATAGGGTAATATACCTATTAACCCATCCACCGGGAGGGCAGGCGGAGGAGGCTCCGGGCCGATGAAGGCGCGATGGCGCCGGCGGCGGGGTGGCCGGAGGGGTTCGGGGTCCACCGAAATGGGTTGCCCTCGGGTCGGTGAAGGTTACGGGGCGTCGGTGGGTCCGGGTGCGTCGTGGAGGGTGGCGGCACACAGCGGAGGCGAAGAGAGCGCCGACGCCGGCAAGGTACGGTCCCCATAGAAATTGGAAATTGGACGCCGACCCGGGGAGGAAATTGGATGGGTGTGGGAGCATCAGGGAGTAAAGGGGATGCTCCCCATAGAAATGGCCGAGCTGGAGGGACCACGGCGAGCCGGCGTCGTGGCGGCGGAGAAGGAGAAGGAGCACAGTGCCGGCAAGGTGCGGGCAAGGGAAACTTAGGCGGGCCGGGATGAGTTCTGCGGCGATCCGGGGATGGTGTGGCGCGGCAATCGGACCCTAATGGCACAGGTCACCGGATTGGCTTTCACGGAGTTGGGGAAGGAGAGGGCACCGTGAGCTACGGCCAAGGGAGCCCAATTTCTTCTTGTGGGAGGATGTATGGGGTATGGGGTGTCCGTAGGGGGGCTTTCGGGGCTCTTGTGGACGAGCGGGATGGGCTGGCAACGGGAGAGGCCGTGCGGCATGCCGGTGAGAACAAGCGGCGGTGTCAGCGGTGACCACGGGCGGCGGGCACCGGCGGAATTCAAGGGCGGGGACCCAGGCCGTGTCGCGCGCCCCCGGTCGGGACATAGCAGAGGAGGGAAAGGGGGGGCCCGGGCGCGCTCGCGCGGGGGAGAAGAAAGAGGAGAAGGGGGGGTCCGGACGCGCGGGGAAAGGGCGAAAAAGGAGACCGCGCTGGGGGAAAGGAAGGAAGAAGGGCCCAGCGGCCAGGGAGGAAGAGAAAAGAGAGGAGGGAAGAAGTAAAAAGAAAAAGGAGGGGGCCCACATGCAAGAGAGAGGGGAGGAATATAAAATGATAAGGAAAATAAAAGCTTCAAGCAACACTTTAAAGTTTGGATTTTTAGTTTACATTTCTATTTCACTTTTAAGATTATTGCTCTCTATTTTTGCACATCATTTACAAGTTAAGCTTTTAAATTTTTAGCTATTAAACAAGTTTCTATTATTGTTATTATTTAGGTTATATGTGCATATACAAACATACATATTTTGTTTCTTATATGGCTAAACTTTTCTTTGCATAATTTGTAGATATATATATCTATGTATTTTAGTTATTCACTTTTATTGCTCTTTATGCCATTACTCCCACATATGAGATTTTATATTTTAATTCAAATTTCTCCCTCCTTATGATGGATCATCTTTTCAGATTTGTATCTAAAATTCTGGTTTTCTCTTATTCGCACTTGGAATTACTCTTTGAAATTTAATTTGTATGCCACAAATCTCAAAAAGATTTCAACTAAATATTCAAAAGAAATTTAAAGGCCAACAAAATGTAGGAAATGATTTTAAAATTCCACATTTTTGAATTAACCCAATTTCGGGATGTTACAATACATCACTGAAATCACATCAAGCCATAATATTATTACATAAATGAGTTGAAGTTAGGCCTTTAAAGGGCGATAGTTTCACAGTAGGGCCGATCAGGCCAAATGTTCACATTACAAAAGTACGACAGCGGAAGCAGAACAAGGTAAGCCCTTTTTAACCACAGGCAAAGACTAAGGGCAAAAATGGTCATACAAATATTACTAAAGCTCCAGTAATATTTGTATGCATGTCACACCTTAGTCTAGTTGCCTAAGATTCTAAGCGTGAAGTATTTACCCTAAGTCTCGGCATTGTCCCCTCCATCAGTAGCAGGGGCTTCTTCGTAGGCATAGTGATCTTGAGCTCCTGAATCTGAGTTTTGGTAATGCGAGTGTGAGCACACTAACCACCGTGCTCAGCGAGTCAATACACAAAATGCAGTAGGTAGTATGCAAGGCTTTAACAAGGAAGGTTCGGGTTATTTTGTGTGCTAAATGTGCTTTTAAAATTATAGTACTTAAAAGTTTCCTAAGACCTAGCATTTTGGACTTTAAACAGGTTGTATGTAACATATATATCTATTTTCATTGAGCCAGAGACCATCCACCATTACATGGTCCCTGCTTCGCATGCCATGTCTTTAGCGTTATAGCTGCTTACATTACTACTGGGACGACACCCAGGACAACTCAAATAAGGGCCTTGCCCTCCACTTTACCCAATTTGACCCACCAAAAATTTGAAATAGAACTATATCTAGTCAGATTCCCATGTCCGCCCATGACTGTGGGCACGGCTATTCGAATAGTTCTTACTCTGCAGAATTTGTACACTTTACCCACAAGAGATAAATCTGCTCGTTGTCCCACATGATTCCTTAGTCATGCAGTTGAGTAGACTATCACAGGACTGTTACAATGCATAATCCTACTTGTGGTTACGTCCGCTAAGGTCTATCTTCTGTAGGATATGACCATCCCTCGAGAAGGGTCCCTCGTGAGCCATCACGGGCAAAGGCGGGGATGAGACCATCCATCCCTTTGCTTGTGTTCATACATTCACGCAACCACACTAGAGCTATGCAAATTAGTTAGTCATGCCTACACTTTGCCAGCATGTGGTTGTACTGTTGTACCTCGGGAGGTCATGATAAGATTCAGTCCTTAATGGTTATCTGGGCGGTTCTACCACAATCCCCTTTGTGCTTTCACGGCACCGTTCACACATACACACACCCTCGAACCATCCGCCCAAATAGTGAAGCATGTGGGTTATTTGGAACGTAAAATACTTATACCAACATACACCAGTCATCATCACAATGACTGCCCAACCAAATCCTTCTCATGTTTAAAAGTGATGCTTGAGTGCTCTCACACCCATGACTACCTAAGCTGTTCTAAGCATGACATTCTTACTTACGGACTTATTTTCAACAAGGTAGTATTTATTATTTTTACTAGGGCGACAAGGATCGCATAAGCAAGTATTCAAAAGGAATTGCTATATTATTTAAGGAAAAGCATGGACATACAACTAGAATATGAAATTAACATGCAATGAAATATAAATATTAGCATGCAATTTAATAACTGAAATCAAAGTAATTTGCAGAAAATGTAGGTTCAATATGATCAAAGCATTGACTCGCCTTGGTTACCAAAGTCTGGATTTTGAGCATCGAGTCTACAGCAGCTGCAGCTTCCTCTTCCTGGGCTTCGAATGCTAATTTTTACGTGCGCGAAAATTTGGATAAAAATCAGTACAACAACCAAAATAACACAACAAAATTCAAACGAGCTTCAAAAATATTGGTTCTAGTTTCATTGGATAGCTCTTGAATTTAGATGAATTTAGAAATTGGTTTCACTTAATTTGGAGTTAAAATGAATAAGTTATGTCCATTTGAAAACTTTCGGTCCAGTTAAATGCCGAAAATAACAAATCCTGACACGTGGGGCCCAATGTCAGTGAACGCTCACGCCTCCCCCGGCGGCAGTGGCTCACGCCCTCCCCTTTACATCTCGACCGTCAACGGGTCGCTGAGTTCGCAGATCGGCGACAGTGGGACCCACATGTCAGCGACACGTTTTAAAAGAAATGGCTCGACCTCGAGGCCGCGCGCGGGGCTCAAATGCGCCGAGGAGCCGGGGGAAGGAATGGCGCCGCTAGCCAGCGGGCTCATGGCGCATCTCAACCCATATGGGTTGATTTTACCTTTGAGGTAGCGGGGAGGTCAAGCGGGCGGGTCCGGGCCGGGAGGGCGGTGGCGTCGCGGCGAGGAAGGTCCAGGAGGTCCGTGGGGTGCTGAAATGGGGTGCTTGGTCTTGAGGCGGGCGATGGCGTGACGGGAGGGTCGGGGATCACCAAAGATGGGTCGGCGACGTGCGGCGGCGAGCTCGGGGAGGCTCCCGGCGACAGCGAGCTATGGCCGCCTAGAAGCTCGGACGAGGCCGGCAAAACGTCGGCGATGCTCTGGAGATGGTGTGGGAGCAGGGAATTGAGCTCCCACGGCGAGAATCGGTGGGGTTTTGCGGAGGGGCCGACGGCCGGAGTTGGGGAAGAAGGGGAAATGCCGACGATCGGGTGGTTTTGGGGGCGATTAGGCGGCGGGAGGATGAGGCGGCTTTCCTTTGAGGGCACCCGGGCTTTATAGCCGACCGGGCGTGGCCGGCCACGGTGGACCAGCGCGCGGGACGGGGTGCTTGCGGCGGGGTTGGCAGCGGCGACAGCGGGCGGCGGAGGGCGTAGCGGGGTTCAAGGGCGGCGGCTTCATGTCCTTCCCCACGACGTTGCCTCCCGCTGGATTCGCGCTGCCTGTCGCGGTACTGGTCGAGGAAGGAGCCGTGTGGGTGGGGCCCGCACGTCAGCGAGAGGGCGAGGGCGACCGAGGGACGCGCAGGGGGAGGGTGGGGTCACGCCGGCGGTCGGCTGGTGCTCCCCCCCTTTTATTTTCTTTTCTTTTCTTTTATTTTCTTTTGTTTTTCTTGATTTGTGGTATATTTATTGTGTGTATAAATATATGTCTAAATTTTTGGATGTGAACATTTATATTTTTAGACCAGTATTTCTCCCATATTTATGGATCATCTTTTCATATTCGGATTTGAATTTTAAATTTCCTATTATTCCAAGTGCATTTCTTTCTGGAAATCTTGCTAATTATTTTGGAAATTTTAACCAGTTTCTCCATAAAATAATATAAAATCTCAATTTCAAACACAATGCATTGAAGATAATTCATAACATTATATTTTACACTTTTTAAATTTTAGGATGTTACAATACGCCATCCCTGGCCCAATGTCAATAGGAATAGAGCCAACAAGCATGACTCTGAGGATGCAAGGTGTGGGCTACTACATAACGATACAAGATGAGCTAAGGCGTCCACCAGAGAGATGTATATAGCATTCTAAAGAGGTACATTACTTGGATGTCATCGATAGATATGTGGGCGTCGCTATGTTCAGTAATTGGTGTGGACGCGTAGCTACTGCGATGTTGAGGAGGACTAGGTACCGCAGTAATTGGGGTGAGTTGCGATTGGTTGCGGACTTGTCTCAGTTCTTCCCTCATTGAATCGATCTCTCCTCGAAGTGAGGTAGTCTGCTCTTGAAGTGAGGCAGATAGTTGTTCTTCAAGTTGAGCACGAGACTCCTGTTTTATTTGTTCGTTGTGGTAGGCCTTGGATCTCTTCCTACTCCAATATGTCTCGGAGTCATTTGGAAATCCGTGCCTCCAAGATACGTAAACCCTAAACCTTGTGTGCGACCTGGGTGCTCCTTATTTCCCAAGGCTTGTGATAGTACATCTCTCTCCCTGTATTCTTGAAAGGAGCCTCGAGAAGATTCGATAGTCAATGATTTCTACAAAAGGCAATCATATCCGGATCTCTATCCGAATTGAGCCCATATCCGAATCACATTCAATTAGTATTCCAACCCGTTAAGTGTGCGACCAGAGGTTCACGATATACTTGGTCGCGACCGAAACACCTTTCCGGTCACCCCATTAATAGCGGCCTCTAGCAAGACATATTAACCCCAAAGTATACGTAAAGATCATATCAATTTGAACCTGTAATGTTTTCATGTACTAATCCTTTGCCTCACGATATAGATTAAGCTCAAGGCGAGACCTGTGTCATCCTCTTAATAGCTCAATCACTCTCTCGATTCCGTGATGGATTATAAACTCGTGATTGACTCCTCAATCACCTTGGCATGGCCATGCACTTTCATAATCCATTACATCGAGGGGCCCGAGATATCTCTCCCATAAGGAGGGGCAAATTCTATCTTGATCATTCACATCCCACTACATGTTTCATGGTAAACCCAAAGACTACTTTTATGACTACCCGATTCGGAGTAGTGTTTAGTAGAATAAGTCACATACTCATTGATCAATAATGATAATGTCTATTTCAAGGAACAAAGCAATGTATTAACAACTATGTGATTTAACATATCTTACATATCACCAACATTGGCACAATTCCTCGTGCATGGCACAATTCCTCTTTTTTGAAAGAGACACCCGAAGACGTGGTTTGTAACATCCCAAAATTTGTGATTTTTGAAAATTTAAATTCAAAGTAAATATTTTAAAGTATTTGGATCTTATTTGATTTTTTCTGAGTTTTTCCAGAATTTAAAATCAATTTCTAGAATTAAAAAGAAATCTTAGTTTGAAAATATAATACCAAAATAACTTGGAAATATTTTAACTAAGCTCAAAATACCCCCAGAAACTTATATCAATTTTTCTAGAATTTTTTGGAAGTAATTTCATATTTTTCTGAGCTTTATTGAATTTCTTCGGGTTTTCTAAAAATTAAAAACCAAAAATAAATTCCTCTCCCCGGCCGCCACGTGGATGGCGGATCGCTGTCCACATCGCCCGCTCCATCCCGCCTTCCCCTCCTCTCGGGCCGACACGTGGCCGGCCCAGATACACCGCCCCACGCCTCAACCCGATCTCCGCCGCTAGCACCGCCTTACTCCCCTCCCCCTTCTTCCCGCCATGCGGCGCATCCTTCTTCCCACGCCTTCTCTCTTCCCCACAGCCGGGCCCGCCCTGTCGTGGCTCCTGCCTTCCCGCGCCTCCTTCTTCCTTGCGCACCGCCGCAACCGCCGCCCCGCCATCTCTGCGCCCTCTCCCTCCTTCGTGCCCCGCACGCTGCGGCCCCACTCCCTAACCGCCTCCGCCCTCCGCACGCCCACGCCCCCACTACCCCACCTCCCCGCTCTCCCCAATTCGGCCGCAACCTCAGTTGTAATGAAAAGACCTTTTGGTATGTACTCTTTATTATTGTAATATTCGTTGTTGGCAATGTAATCATCATTGTTTAACTATGTGCACTAGCTTTGATCTGGAACTAGTGCTATAATACACAGAGGGTCCGGATATGGAAATCACGAGCCAACTTGGGTGACCTAGATTAGAATGGCAAAACCTTAGGGACCTATATTTATTAAAAAGTTTATATTTTAGAAAATTTTCTATACCTCTTTACCTCTGTTCTATTTATAATCACTTGTTCAAAATTTCTTTACTGATCTTTTCTATTATTTCAAACTTGTAGATGGCCGGTTCATCCTCCGCGGGATCATGGGATTACATTTCCCACGGCGACAATGAGGGTGCATTTTGAGCTTCTTCGTCAACTCATGTAGTACCTAAAGTATCGCCAACCGCCTATTTTCAGGGGGCGAAAAGTCCGGATCATGGACCGAGATTCTTGGTCGATGGAGGCATTCCTGTATGCACGGGAAAGGGAATTCGACCCCCATAGATACCCTATCGATCATCCTCGGACTGACCGCTCTGACGCCCTCCAGGATGCAGCTGGTTTGGCTATAGCTGACTTGTGCCAGATTCACAAGGAGATCCTACTACAGTCATCTTACTGCTTCTTTTCATCCACTCGAGCGGGATAGAGTTATCCGCAACCCTTCGAGATCTCAGTGGATGATCCTCGACTATCGCACTAGGTGCAGCTTACTCAGGCGATGGCAGCTACCTACGCCAGTGCCATGGAGGAGATTGGACAGCTTCGGATGCTTCTTACTTCTAGCTACCAGCACTCCGACACTCTCCGTGCTCAACTTCTTCAGTGCCAGGCAGCAGAGTTCGAGCTAGGACAACTCAGAGCCAGACAGTAGTCTCCCAAAGACTACACGTCGTCTTCACCTGTACCAGCTATCGTCCCCAACAACCAAGTGCCGACCCGACGCATAGGACCCCGCACCTTGCTCATAGCACGCAAGAGTGTGCGGTGCCCTAGTCCTCCACCCGATATCAACATTGGAGATTTCAGCAAAAGACGCAGTCTCTCTCGTACCCATTCCTGCTCTCGGTCGACTGCCACCAGTCATAGCCATCCCCACACCCGCCATCTTGCAACCGTCCCATGTGTGGTTGTAGGCAGCTTCACGTCGAAGATCCAGAAGGAGACTCGGAGGAAGATCCATAGGAGGATCCTGAGGAGCGTATTTTCGAGGAGGACGAGTAGCTCGTGAGTCAGTAGTATCCAAGTAAATGTTTATTTCCTTAGAATGATTTATTATTATATTTTGGTGTACTAGATGGGCCGTACCAAAGCACTTGGGGAGAGGAGGGGGGTGGCGGCACAAGGGGGAAAAGAGGAGGAGGGTGGCGGCTAGGGTTGTGGCGGAGGGGCGCCCCCCTTTTTGGCCGGCCACTCCTAGGCCAAGGCCCAGGCTGCCAGGATTTTTCAGAAATCCCCCTCTAAAAAATCATTGTTTAACTCTTTTCTATAAGGTCGCTCCCTCCAATTAATCGATTATCTCTCAAATCTCTTTTAGGGTATTACATTCTACCCCCTTAAATAGAATTCGACCTCGAATTCTATCCACGCTTACACCAAGAATTAATCACAGCTAAATTTAATCATAAAAAATACACACCTGTTGTGAATAATTCTGGATATTGCTCATGCATGCGAGACTTCAATTCCCAAGTGGCCTCCCTCTCTGTCTGCTGCGACCAGAGCACCTTGACATACTTTAAAGTTTTATTCCTCAATGTTTTTTCTGATCTTTTCAGAATTCGTACTGGCTTGGACTCAAAGGACAGATCATGTTCAAGTATTAACGGTTCCAGTGAAATATGAAGCTCCGGATCTTGCAGGTACTTCCTCAACATAGACATGTGAAACACGTTATGCACCCTCGCATAGGCTCTGGAAGATCCAAGCGGCATGCCAACTTCCCAATCCGAGTTAGGATTGTGAAAGGCCTGACGTACCTCGGGCTAAGCTTCCCTTTGGTACCGAACCTCACCACACCCTTAGTGGGAGATACTCTCAAGAGCACCTGATCCCTCACTTCAAATTCTAGATCCTTCTTCTCACATCAGCATAATTTTTCTGCCTGCTCTGGGCAGCCAACAGATTCTACCTCACCAAGGCCACTCGTTCAACTGCCTTCTGGACCCAATCCGGGCCCAAGACTGCCTTCTCACCCACTGCTTCCCAGTAAAGGGGCGACCTGCATTTACGGCCATACAACACTTCGAATGCTGCAGCTTTGATACTTGAATGGTAGCTGTTATTATAAGCAAACTTCGCTAAAGGCAGCTGGTCTTCCCAACTACCCTTCCAAGACAACACACAGGACCGCAACATGTCCTCCAAGGTCTGAATGGTGCGCTTAGACTGTCCATCTGTCTGTGGATGAAATGCTATACTCACGTGAAGTTGGGTGCCTAACGCACTCTGCAAACTCTCCCAGAATTTGGAGACAAACTTGGCATATCTATTAGAAATTATGGTCTTTGGCACACCATGGAGTCTCACAATCTCCTGCACATAAATAGGAGCCAAGTTGCTTGCTGAGTTGGTCGTGCGGATGGGGATGAAGTACGTTGATTTGCTGAATCGATCCACTATCACCAAAACCGCATCCTTGCCTCGCGGTGATCGAGACAACGCAACCACAAAGTCCATAGAAATATCATCCCAAGGCCATTGAGGGACCTCTAATGGCTGCAATAACCCTGCTGGTCTTTTATGTTCTGCCTTTACTTGCTAACAAACACCACAAGAGGCTACATAATTAGCTATATCCACTTTCATTCTTTTCTACCAGAAAATCTACTTCAAATCACGGTACATCTTTGTCTCTCCTGGATGAACAATATATGGGGTGGGATGTGCCTCTCTCAAAATATCACTTTTAACCTTCGCTTTTTGTGGCACACAAAGGCGTCCCTTAAAACGCAATGCACCAGACCCATCCAAACTGAAATCCCCTTCCTTGCCCATCTCCATACGCTTCCTGACCCACTACAATAACTGATCACACTGTTGTGCCTCCCGCACGCGCTCTGGAATGGCTGACTCTAAGATCAACTATGTCTCTACCCGTGCCGTGCCCACATAACAATAAGATATCCCCATACGGTCAAAATCAGCAATAAGGCAATCCAGAGTAGCATGCGTCACCTTACGACTAAGATCATCGACCACCACATTGGCCTTGCCTGGATGGTACTGAATTGTGAGATCGTAATCCTTGATCAGCTCCAGCCACCTACGGTGCCTAAAATTCAGATCCTTCTGGGTAAAAATATACTTAAGACTCTTGTGATCGGTGAACACATCACAAGTCTCACCATACAGGTAGTGTCTCCAAAGTTTCAACGCAAACACTACAGTGGCCAACTCTAAATCATGGGTTGCATAATTCTGCTCATGTTTCTTCAGTTGCCTCGATGCATAAGCTATAACCTTACCATCTTGCATGAGAACACAACCCAGTCCAACTCGAGAAGCATCGGAGAAAACCGTGAAACGCTTCCCTGGCTCAGGAACAGTGAGAACACGAGCGGTCACCAACTTTTCTTTCAAAATATAAAAACTACGCTCACAATCATCATCCTACTGAAACTTCACATCCTTCTAAGTGAGCCTTGATAAAGGCTTGGCAATGATGGAGAAACCTTATACGAAATGGCGATAATAACCTGCCATCCCAAGGAAGCTTCTCACCTCTTTGACATTGGTCGGCCTTCCCCATTCTACCACTGTGGAAACCTTACTTGGATCAACTGTTATTCCCTTATCACTGATGATATGCCCCAAGAACCCCACCTGAGACACCCAGAACTCGCACTTTTTTAACTTAGCAAAGAACTTATGCTCTCTTAGTGTTTCCAATACAAGCCTCAGATGCCGCCCATGATCTACTTCAGTCTTTGAGTAAATCAAAATATCATCAACAAATACGACTACAAAGTCATCCAGATACTCATGCAACATCCTCGAGAAGAAGCAGCTAGCACTGAAGATGATGCTTGAACTGGCTCCCATTTAATAATGCTGGTGGGATTCCGCCTACAAACCAATGCCTTGTGGCCCTCCTGACCACAATGGCGGCAAGCTCCCGACCAAGCACACTCTGAAACACGATGATCATTTCCACACTTGAAGCATTTCATTCCCTGTCCTGGGGCCGGACGCATCATAGGAGCACTTGCTGATGATCGAAAAGCAGAGGATGTCTGGGGCTTGGTGAACCTAGACTTGAAGGAATTTTGTGGGCCCTTGAACTTTTTGGAAACTGGCTTCAGTGATGACCCACTTCCCCCTCTGAGGCTCTTCTTTTGACTGCCATCAGTACCCTCAGAAACCACGGTACCTCCTATACCCTGCAACCCCTCCCTAAGCTGCATCTCTAGCTCCATGCCCCTGGCTTGCTCCACCAAGGAACCAAAATCACGTAGCTCCAAGGCCCCCAACACTTGACGAAACTCCTAACTAAGCCCTCTGAGAAACGTCTTAGCCTTCTCCACCTCATTGGTAGCCACAAATGAAACAAAGCGGATTAAGTTATTGAAACCCACTTGGTACTCTGACACTGACATCTTACCCTGCTTGTAACTGTTCAACCATCCCTCCATTCTTTCCACAAATGAGGCAGGGTTAAACCTCCTCCTGAACTGCTCCACAAATTGTTCCCAAGTCGCTGGTCCTTGGGCGGCGGTTCTAGCTAACAGGACTCCTTCCCACCAGAGATCCGCTTTCCCCTTCAACTGAAAGGCCACATATTGAACCCTCTGCTCTGATGTCAGTCCCAACACTCCCAAATTCCTCTCTATGTGCCGCAGCCAGTTAGAAGCATCAACCGGCATGCCTAACTCATCGAAGGTGTCCAACCTCAAAGCATTCCACTGGTGAAAATCCATAGCACTCATCGCCGGTATTGTCACAGGAACTGCCATGGGTGTGGCAATAGGTGCAGCTGGTGGAGCCTGGTCCCCCTGAACCGCTGAAGCAACCTCTTCCTCTGATCCCACGGCTGGCCTCCCGCTCTGAGTTCGAACTTGAGCGGGCACAGCCTGGCTTCGTCCGGCACCCTGCCGACCATGACCACGACCACGGTCTCTACTCCTTGCCATCTCTATCATCACAAACAAATACAGAGTCAAACATTAAGTACACAATCAACTATGATAATCGACAGAAACGTAGATGCAATGCAAACCCTATTCCCACCTACAGTGCTTAGTGTGTCAAATTTAATATTTTGTTAACCACGGACCTACAGCTCGCTCTGATACCAACTGTAACACCCCAGCCAAGCAATGACCTGGAATGCTACCAAACTAGAAATATGACAAGGATAAACTAAATACGTTACACAAAATTTGGGCAGAACCTCCCTTGTTTAGTTGTCTAAATCAGAGGTTTCAACAAGCAGAATTAATAGAAATAGACAATCAACATGTATTATGATCAAGACTAAGCAAAATTGGCTAAAGGTTACTAGAACATCCATAGATATAATATCTAGATAAAGAACAGGAGCATCATAAAAATTGTAATCTTTTATCACAATTTAAATCCAACAAGTAATAATCAAACAATACTTAAGTAATTCATACATCTAGTATTTAATTTTCTTCCTTTCTTTCCATTGTGGGTAGATCGTGCAAAGTGCAACAAGACTAATCTTTCTTTTTCCCCATGCATGCCGATCTCATAAAGGTACCTAAAAAACACAACAAACAAAAAGGGTGAGTCCAACGACTCAGCAAATGTAATAGATGGTAACAAGAACATACATGAACACCACTTTATAAGTTCATCCAACAACCACTTATATAAACCATGCTATGCAATATGATCAACAATATCTTTATCTCTTTCTCTTTTGCATTTTACTAGTAATGCAAAGTGCGCATCCGTCGATGCACACCCATGCCTGTACCATCTGTTACAGGGACCAATTGCCCATACTCTATAAATAACATGACCAAGCCTTCAATAAGCCAACATAATGCATATGTATGAAGGTCTCAATTTAATAAAAATGTGCATCCACAACAACTATGCACAAGGAATACTCATGAAATCCATAACTTACAAACAACCATGAACATCACTGGGTACGCCTTCACCACATCCATGAACACAATTGCTCATAATATAAATCAAACATTGACATTCCACAATATCAATTTAAACCATCATTATACTTGCCTTAACCGCGAGAGAACGAGGGACGTGCAGAAGGTGCTGCCCCCGGGACCAGTCCACCACCAGAATAATAATTATAATATATGCTAAGATAACAGTAGTGGACCTTAGACCAAATAAAAATAATCACGAACTAGCAAAAATGTCTAACTCGGTTCCAATCCCCAAATCCTACAGGTCATCCTGCCCCCCTCTGTGGACAGTCAACTTCAAAAATTCATATCTATTGGTACAGGAGTCCAATAAGATGTTCTTAGACTTTCTGGAAAGATAATTAAATTCTCCAACTAAACCTAGTTGGTGAACCTCCCTGAATTGGCCAACTTTTATCCGCACAAGTCAGTTTTCTAAAACATCAATTTCACGTCGGGTTCTCTGGACAGAGTACTAAAAATACCATAACTTTCAGTACGAGTGTCCGAATCATGATTTCTTAACCTTTCTGGAAAACTGAGACAATTATCTACAACTTTTATAATATTGAGCTCCTCTGATTCTCCCGTTTTCTAATCGCTCAACCCACATTTACCAAAACCTGACAGAAAACTCACAATCTGCAGAGCAGTCCCACTAAAAAAATCATAACTTCTACTACAGAGGTCCAACGACACGTTCTACTGCTTCACGGAAAGATGGCGACGTCCTCTACAAAACTCTAGAAGACATCCAGAGCTGAATCCCCACGAAACTACATAAAACGACCGTCTAACAAAATCTATCATGGCAGATCAGAATACCGACATTGCTACAACAATTAAAATATGCATCTAATTGGGGGAAAACGGAGGTTACTCTTGATGAACCGCTGAAGATCACGATGAACACCACACGATCTCTTTCCCCTTCCTTTTCCCTTTTTCCCTTCCTCTTCTCCTTCTTCCGGATCAAAAACACCTCGCTGCGATTGATCTCCTTCCTCCGTTCGACCGGCAGCAATGGGGATCTTCTTCACCAATAGTAGGGGGCTTCAATGGAGGAGGAGGTGCTGCTGGAGGCGCAAGGGGGAGGGGGTGGCGGCACAAGGGGGAAAGGAGGAGGTGGGTGGCAATTAGGGTTGTGGGGGAGGGCGCCTCCCCCCTTTTTGGCCGGCCACTCCTGGGCCAAGGACCAGGCCCAGGTTGCCAGGATTTTTCAGAAACCCTCCTCTAACAAATCATTGTTTAATTCTTTTCTATAAGGTCCCTCCCTCCAATTAATCGATTATCTCTCGAATCACTTTTAGGGCATTATAGCTCTTCTAGTTAAGCAAATGGTTTAACTCCTGAGCCTACCACTCCAATTGAGAATATTGAACACACACATGAAAATGTTCATGAGGAGGATGACAATGTTCATGAGGAACATAACAAAGTTACAATTTTTGAAATTAGCAAACATATAACTTAGCCATTTTTTACATTAAAACCAATATAAATTTTGAGTTAACTTTAATATGAGAACGAAATCCCACAACTTTCATGTCCATTATTGTGAGACCAAAATCCCTCTGCTTTCTTCCATTATCGTGAGAGCGAAATCGCTCTGCTTTCTAATTGATTTTAATTTCAAAACAAAGTTATAGTATTTAAAATTAGCAAACCAACTCTAGAAATAATTAAAATTTCTGGGGAGGTACCTCATATTGTTTAGAACTCAAATAAATTATCTACATGTTTATTTCAGGTTTTTTATTATTTTTTAAAACATCATTTTCCACAGCTCTAAAATAAGAAAAACCATTTTCTTTAATGCAGAAATTTCTAGCTAGAGGGGTAAGGTCCGGTAGCATTATGGCAATGCATTAGTATATGATTGCTGGCTCTGGAAGCAACATCTAGCTAGAGGGTAAGGTCCGGCAGCATTACTAGGAGTCATCTTATAGTGGTGAAGCAACGAAGGTCTCAGCTTCGACAGGGCGCTTGTCACAGAGTGTTTGGGATGGTGCACGCATTGGTGCACTGTAGCTCGGTGGGTGGCGACGAAGATGATTGCCAAGTGGGTCCTAGGCCTATAAGTCAATGATAGCGAGACGCGCATGAGAGAGGAGACGTAATCAGTGAGATTATGCTTTCACGTGGAGGAAACGACGAACTAAAGAGAGGGAGGCGACATCAGAGGGAGAACGACAACAGGGCATGAAGTGGGCCAAAATAGGAGATGGGCCAGGTCGAGGGGAAGGAATTGGCCAAAGAGAGGAATTTGGATTTTAAATTGCTTTCTAATTGATTTCAATTGCAGAAGAAAGCTACAATTTTAAATTAGCAATCCAACCCTAAAAATTGTTAAAACTTTTGGGGAGGTACGTCAGATTATTTAGAACTAAAATAAATTATCTACAGCCTTACTTCAGGTTTTTTATTATTTTTGAAAAAAAAACATTTTCTGTAGCTGGAAAAATAGGAAAAACCTTTTTCTTTAATGTAGAAAATTTTGAAAATGCTTGAGAATGCATAAATGCTGATTTTGGAAATATTTAAATAGTTTTTAGAAATTTTGGGACATTAAATTATTTAACCAGCATATCTCTTATCAAAGGCAACAACCTATTGTTCTAGATATGGATGGGAATTGATTGTGTTGCGTGGGTTGTCCCTAGCGGGGAGAATTTATTGTACAGGATATGCTTCCATGCTATATGTGCTCTCTGAGACAATAAATTCTCCTCGCAAGAGACAATTCATCCAGCAGAAGAAATTCCCATCCATATCAAGAACAATAAATTATTGCCTCTATTAAGAGATATGCTTGTTAAAAAATAAATTCTTTCCAGTAAAGTATGTCTGCCTATCTATCTTCTATCTATATATCCTTGTTTTGAGCCTAGCATTTCATACTGGAATTGCTAAAGGTTATTCCTTATTATTCTTTCTTGTTTTTGTGTGATACCGTATCTCAATTGAGCAGGAGATTCACTATCGTCCTGGCAAAATGCCACAGGATGTGTGCCTTTCGCTACTAATATTGGTTTTTTTTTAGTAATGTGGCTACAACATCAAGCTATCATGAACACCCTAGGAAGATATTGTAATTTAGGTAGGGGCATTCTTCTGATAACCGCTACGACCACCTCGTACGACCAGTCTGACCGCCATGCACAGGCCGGTCGGACCGCTAGCCCATCAGACACAAGTACTTGTTGTACTCGAAGATAGCAAGAATTGAAGCACTCGAAGTCTATGAGTACCGACTGTGAAGCCTACGACAACCGATCAAAAAGTCTAAGACTACCGAGTACAAAGTCTAAGACAACAGAGCACAAACTCTAAGACTACTAACCACAAAGTCTAAGACAACAGATCATGAAGCCTACGACTATGACAACAGCCCGCAGAGTCTATAATACGGGGTGCCCTATCTTCACGACATAGGATCGATAACGATAACTTGGATCCGTGCAACCTGACGAACCGATGGCGCCAACCACTATTAAAACAGCAACCTGCGATAAAAGAATTCACCTAACCATGCGCCCGCGATCCCATCTACTCGACCACACAAGTAGATGTGTCGTCACTCCTATAAATCACAAGGAATCACAAGAACAACGGGGTTGAGAACGCCCAATTCCACTCTAGGTTGCAATATATGCTAAACCCTAGGAAGAACAAGTGTATAGCTCTCTGAAAATAATAGATTGATTTCTGTGGTATGTCGTTACAAAAGGAGAATCATGGTATTTAACTCACACACCCACAAATCAATGGCTCACAGGCCTAATGCCGACTTGCATCCCGTTCGGCCAAGATATCCAAAACGCAATCCTATACGGACTCAAAACCAAAACCAGCAATGATAAAACAAAAACATGTGGTCCAAACACATAGCATAATCAATGTGCTTAATCTCATAGCTTTAGCTAGACTTGATGCACGATTGTGGGCTTTAGGCCACGTGAGTTGGGCCGAAGCTTGATGTACATTGAGAACTGTGTGAGTGAAGAGTACATTAATGGCGTGTCTACTTTTAGAAGAGTGGCCGATCTGGATATGTTGAAGAAGGGGATGGAATATATGTACTATCCATGCATTGATTGTGATAATCTAAAGATGTTTAGCAACTCAACGCAGATCGAAGCTCACTTGATTCCAAGGGGTTTCAGAATGGGGGTATAAATGTTGGACCAGTCACGGTGAAAAGAAGAGTACACAAAAAGGTAGTTATAACATCGTCGAGGGAGACAACGATATGCCGGTTGTGGACTATGCTTTTGATCATGAGGATAAGTCGCATGATGACAATCTGGATCAGATGCTACGTGATGTAGAAGGGAACTATAGTGAGAGAGTGTTTGGTAAATTCGAAGGATTGATGGAGGACTCGGAGAAACCTTTGTTCCTAGGCTGTAAGCCGCAATACACGAGGTTGTCATTAGTTCTAAAACTGCTAAAATTGAAGACAAGCAATGGTTGGTCTGACAAGAGTTTCACGGCATTGTTAGGTGTCCTAGCGGACATGCTTCCAAAGGGAAATGTGTTGCAGAGAACCACCTACCAAGCCAAAAAGATTCTTTGCCCATTGGGAATGGAAGTAGAAAGAATACATGCATGTCTGAATGATTGTATCCTGTACCATAAAGAGTACGCTAGCTTATATGTTTATCCGATGTGCAAAGCATCCCGATACAAATGTAAAAATGACTCCGATGATGGGAAGGGCATCGAGTGAAACAAGGACCTCCTGCTAAGGTGTTGTGTTACCTTCATGCAATTCTCCATTTGAAGTGTTTATTTGCAAACCGCAAGGATGCAAGATTGACGCGTTGGCACTGGGAGCAGCGTAAGAAAGACGAAATGATAAGATACGTTGCTGATTCTGCCCAGTGGAGGAACATCAATAGGATGTTTGTAGATTTTGGTGTGAAATCGAGGAATATAAGGTTTGGGTTGAGTACAGATGGAATGAATCCTTTTGGTAACATGAGCAGCCGTCACAGCACCTGGCTTGTGACTCTGTGCATGTACAACCTTGCTCCTTGGCTGTGTATGAAGCAAAAGTATATTTCGATGTCACTACTTATCCAAGGGCCGAAGCAACCTAAGAATGATATTGATGTGTACCTAGCACCATTGGTGGAAGATCTTGCAATACTGTGGAACGAAGGGGTACATGTATAGGATGCGGACAAACGAGAGAGATTTACTCTACGCTATGTTGTTCTGCACCATTAATGATTTTTCTACCTTTGGTAACCTATCAGGGTTGAGTACAAAAGGAGCCAAAGCCTATCCTCGCTGCTGAGATTATACCGAGAGTGTGTGGTTGAACAACTCGCGCAAAACTGTGTACATGCGTCACCGTAAGCTCCTTCCAAAGTTTCACCCATACCACAAGATGAAGAAACAATTTGATAGAAAAAAAGAGGATGACTCAGTACCAAGGCCTTTTAGCGGAAAAAGGAGTATGATATGGTCAAGGATATCGACATTATGCTTAGAAAGGGACGTAAATTGAGGACCTGTCGGAAGAACATGTGGAAGAAGATGCTAATATTTTGGGACTTGCCTTATTAGGGGCACTTAGAAGTTTGCAATTGCATTGATGTCATGCACGTAGAGAAGAATGCATGTGACAGTTTGATTGATCTCTTACCGAACATTCCTAATAAAATAAAGGATGGTGTCAACGCAAGGTGTGACTTGGTCGCTATGAACATCAGGACCGAGTTAGCACCGATAAAGACTGATAAAGGCCGGGCGTACCTTCCCCCAGCTTGCTACACTATGTCTAAATCCGAGAGAACTCAACTGTGCCAGTCCTTACATGGTGTGAAAGTTTTGTTCGGTTACTCCACCTGCATGAAGAAACTTGTTTTCATGGAACATTTGAAATTAATTGGCATGAAGTCTCATGACTGTTATGTGCTAATGACACAAATGCTACCTGTTGCAATTAGAAGTATTTTGCTGAATAATGTTCGAGTGACAATCATAAGGCTATGTTATTTCTTTAACGCAATTGCTCAAAAGGTCATTGATCTCGATGGACTAGATGCTCTAAAGACCGAGGTGGTGACAATTCTATGTCATCTAGAGATGTATTTTCCTCCATCATTTTTGATATCATGGTCCATCTCATTGTCCACCTTGTGAAAGAGATAAAGATATGCGGCCCCATGTTTCTACGTCATATGTACCCATTCGAGAGTTACATGGGAATTCTCAAGTCCTATGTACGCAATCGATCTCGACCGGAGGGTAGCATCATCGAAGGTTATACAACAGAAGATGTCATTAAATTCTGCATCGGCTACATGGCTCAGGTCGCGCTGATAGGTGTACCTCTATCTCGTCACGAGGGGTGGCTAGAGGGTATCGGGACTATCAGAAGAAAAGCAATAACTCCGCATCAAAATACATATGCTCAAGCCCATTTCACAGTTTTACAACACATGAATGAAGTGTCCCCATATATTGAAGAGCACAAGGACATGCTATGCCAAGAGAACGCAAGCCAGTCAGAAGTTTGGATCACGAGACAACACAACCGTCCGGTTCAACGAATGGTTGAATTTGCGCTTGACTAGGAGGACATCAAGTGAAACACTACAATGGTTGGCAAAAGGGCCAAAATTTACAATTGTGACATGGCAAGGATATGACATTAATGGATACATATTTTATACAACAGATCAGGATAGAAAGAGCACAATACAGAACTCAAGTGTCCGCATAGATGCCTATGATGCGCACGTCAGTACCGCTGGCCCAAGCTTGTAATATAGGCTTGTAGAGGAGATCTGAGAGCTTGATTACGTAATTTTCAAGATTCCTCTATTTCGGCACCGTTGGGTCCAACTCCCACGGGTGTAAAGGTCAACAAGTACGGCGTCACTACCGTGGACCTTGAATATGTAGGATACGAAGATAAACTATTCGTACTCGCGAGGTAAGTTGTTCAAGTATTTTCTGTAACTGACCCGACAAATAAGAAGCACCATATAGTTCTTCAAGGAAAAATAAGGATTGTCAGAGTTAAGAATGTTGTGGATGAGGAAGAGTACAATCAATTTGATGAGTTGCCTCCATTCGGAGACGGCATCAGGCTCGAGGAAGAACAAGGTGATGAAACAAGCTATATACGTGTCCATCATCGTGAAGGGATTTATTTAAAAGGAAATAGCAAGCCAAGTATAATAAATGATCCCACAAAGCCAGCACCTAATTGAAAATTGTTGCAATGTAATCATAATTAGGAAACTTGGCATGTAATTATGGAACTATATTCCATTGTAATTATAAATAACTTAGGAACTAAGAAATTGTTATATTTATGATTATGCTTGCATTTTCATAATATTGCATGGCCAGTATGATTACTAGATGCAGCGAACTATCACAGACGGTTTATTGGAAGAAACCGTCTATGATGATACATCATAGAGGATTAATTATAGAACCATCTGTGATGTGTCGAATATCAAACACGGTTCTATAATTGAACCGTCTGTGATATTCGACATATCACGACAGTTCCATAAAAGAACTGTCTATGATAGTTTCTCTATAAATATTCGCAATGTATTTTGCTCGTAGAGTCCTCACTCACTCTCTCTATCTCCACCGCCACTCCCGTCGCCGTCCGCCACTCCCTCCCGATGCCATCCGCCGCTCCTCCCGACGCCGTCCGCCGCTCCCTCCCGACCGCCCGCCGCTCCTCCCGATGCCGCCCACTCAACCTCATGCCGCCGCTCCTTCCTGACACCGTTCGCCTCTGTCTCAATAGTTGGCTAATTTGTTTTATTATCTTTAGTAGATGGCTAAATTATTTTATGACCTTTAGTACTTTATGATATATGCTTCACTTGTTAGCTACAAGATCTAATACTAAAATTGAATATTCAAGCTTGAGCTTCACTTCAGTTAGTTTTTTCTTAGAAGAGAGATGTCGTCCACATAGTCGTCGTCCAAATATTTTTACTATTACTGTCTTTGGTCAATCTTGTGGTGATACGGGTCGCCCGATCTTCTCGACGTAGGATCTGGATACTCACGTGGATTTGATGAACCGTAGTGATCCCCGTTGCCAATGCAAGAGTTAGCACTCTATAATTGTCTAACCTCACGTCTTGAACTTCACGACCACCGATGAAGTTCTATTGCGCTCCCAATTCCAGCGGAAAAGGTTGAACAATCTTAATTTGGTGAACTCCCAATTCTCTCAAGTTGGTTTGCCCAACGAAAGAACAAGAGTTTTTCTATTATCAAAAGTGGTTCCTTTACAATGGGGGTCTACCCCTCAATATATAGTCTCACCTAAGGCTATTCAACACTAGATTTTCCATGTGGTACTATTCACGCATCGCTCGCTCACTTGCATCGTTCATGGGCTTTTTACTGTTCACACACATTATTCATGGCCTTTTACTGTTCACGGGCCTTTTACTGTTCACACGCACTTTTCAAGAGCTTGTTCACGCGGGGCACTATTCATAGACCGTTCATTATTCATGCCGTAGACTTGTGCTTCCTTGGATGACGGCCACATATCCTTCATCTCCATCCATCGTTGACTCTTCAAACCTGAGCACAAGTAAAATATTGTTTTTAGGTAGTATACAATTCTTATTAAAATTAATGATATGTTGATTAAGGAACAGGTTCACCTGAGATTGTAGTTTCTTGGCTCGTGCTCTTGTTATTGGTCCTGTTATTGAAGTCTCATTACTAGCTTTTGGTTTACTAGCGATGTCCTCATCATCCTCCCCTTCTTGAAAAGGAGTCGACCTCGACTCTGTACAATCTTGTCCAAAGAAAGGTGATAGATCAGCAACATTAAATGTAGAACTTACCCCATAGTCATCACCGGGAAGCTCAATCTTGTATGCATTGTCATTGATCTTGGCAAGAACTTTAAAAGGTCCATCACCACGGGCATCAATTTGGATCTACGCTTATGGAAAGCGATCTTTTGAAGGTGGACCCACACTAAATCACCGGTTCAAATAGCATTTTCTTTCTAGATTTGTTAGCTTTGGAAGCATAAGCACGTACCTTCTTTTCAATTACCTCTTTAGTTGTGGCATGGAGTTTTTTCACAAAATCAGCACGTTTAGAAGCCTCCATATTTGCACGTTCTTGTAGTGGGAGAGGAAGTAAATCAAGGGGTGTGATTGGTTTTAAGCCGTACACCACCTCGAATGGGCTCAATTGAGTTGTAGAATGTACCGCCCTGTTATATGCAAACTCCACATGCGGTAGACAATCTTTCCACTCTTTCAAGTTCTTCTTTATCATGGTACGTAGCAACGTTGAAAGTGTGCGGTTCACCACCTCCGTTTGCCCATCTGTTTGTGGGTGACAAGTCGTTGAAAACAATAACTTTGTCCCAAGCTTGGCCCACAAAGTCTTCCAAAAGTAGCTCATGAACTTGACATCGCGATCTCGAAACAATGGTTCTTGGCATTCCATGCAATCTCACAATCTCCCTGAAAACAAATCAGCTACATGCGACGCATCATCGCTCTTATGACAGGGAATAAAATATGCCATTTTAGAGAACCTATCCACAACAACAAAGACTGAATCACTTCCCCTCTTGGTCCTAGGCAGTCCTAACACAAAATCCATGCTAATATCTTTCCAAGGAGCACTAGGAACAGGAAGTGGAGTATACAAACCATGTGGATTGAGTTTTGATTTTGCCTTATGGCATGTGATGCATCTTTGAACAAACCTCTCGACGCCTCGCCTCATCTTTGGCCAATAAAAGTTATCACTAACATCATATAAGTCTTCTCCTCCCGAAATGCCCCATCAATCCTCCCGCATGAGATTCCCGCAACAATAACAAACGATAGAGGAATCCGAACACATAGCTTATTCATGCGAAAGAAAACCATCATGAATATGAAATTTATCCCACCCTTTTCCATCTTTGCAATTAGAATATGGAGCTGCAAATTCATGATCGGAAGCATATAAATCTTTCAAACTTTCCAACCACAGTACCTTTACTTCCAACCGAGTCAACGAAGACATGTTTTCTAGACAAAGCATCGCCTACCACATTCTCTTTGCCTTTCTTATATTTGATAATGTATGGAAATGTCTCAATAAATTCTACCCACTTAGCATGTCTACGAATCAATTTCACTTGCCCCTTTAAATATTTCAAAGATTCATGATCAGAATGTATTATGAATTCTTTGGCCATAGATAATGTTGCCAAGTTTCCAACACACGCACAAGAGCATATAGTTCTTTATCATAAACAGGATAATTCAATTGTGCACCATGAAGTTTCTCACTAAAATATGCAACATGTTTTCTTTCTTGCATCAAAACACCACCAATACATATTCCACTAGCATCACATTCAATCTCAAAAGTTTTTGTGAAATCGGGTAAAGCAAGCAATGGTGCTTCATCAAACATTTCTTTAATTCAGCAAAAGCTTTGTCTTGTTTTTCTCCCCACTCAAAAACCACTCCCTTTTTAGTTAATTCATTTAATGGGGCAGCAATGGTGCTAAAATCTTTCACAAATCGCCGATAGAAACTAGCAAGCCCATGGAAGCTACGAATTTGACTCACATTCACGGGAATTGGCCAATTTCTAATAGCTTCAATTTTAGATTCATCCACTTCAATGCCATGAGTTGAAACAACATAGCCTAGAAACACAACCTTACTAGTGCAAAAAGTACACTTTTCAAGATTGGCATACAAGCATTCTTTCCTAAGCACTTCTAGCACTTGTTTGATGTGTTCAACATGATCATCCAAGCAGCTGCTATATATCGAATATCATCAAAGTAAACTACCACAAATTTCCCAATGAAGTGTCTCAAAACATGGTTCATTAAGCGCATGAATGTACTAGGAGCATTGGACAATCCAAAAGGCATCACTAACCATTCATACAAGCCAAATTTCGTTTTAAAAGCAGTTTTCCATTCATCACCATGTTTCATTCTTATTTGATGGTAGCCACTTCGCAAGTCGATCTTAGAAAAGATAGTAGAACCACTTAACTCATCAAGCATATCATCTAACCTAGGAATAGGATGACGATAGCGAACAGTTATGTTGTTAATAGCTCTACAGTCTATGCACATTCTCCAAGTACCATCTTTCTTAGGAACAAGAATAACAGGAATGGCACAAGGACTAAGACTCTCACGTACGTACCCTTTGTCCAAAAGTGCTTGCACTTGGCGCTGAATCTCCTTCGTTTCTTCTGGATTTGTGCGGTACGGCGGCCGGTTGGGAAGAGGGGCTCCCGGGACTAAGTCAATTTGATGCTCAATACCTCGAATAGGTGGTAAACCAGTGGGCACCTCCTCCGGAAATACGTCGTCATAAGCCTGCAAAACTTGAGAAACAAAGCACTAGGAAGAGATGTTAAGTCATTAGTAAAAGCAATGCATCCTTGTACAGCAATACAAGGTGCATTAAAGTGGTATCATCTTTCATCTCTCTTAGATCGATTTGGTGGCTATCATGACTAAATTTTCTCTCCCTCACTCTTGCTTTTACCTCTCGGGTTTGGTTTGTGGCTCTTGCTCACCTTTTGTGGAATCACACTCTTTGGTTCTCTCCCTTTCTCACTCTCAACTTGCACTTCAATCTTCTGCACATTATCATTTACAATTTGAGAAGGAGTCAACGGTAGCAGACCACTTGTTTTTGTTCCACCAAAATTTGTATTGGTTAGTTCTTCCATCATGAATCACAAAGACGATCATATTGCCATGGCCTTCCTAGCAGCAAGTGACATACGTCCATAGGCACCACATCACACTCCACCGTATCACGATAAGTGCCAATTTCAAATTCAATATCCACGGTGTATCCCACACTCAATGAACCTCTCTCATGCAGCCACCGGATCGATATGGATGTGGGTGTTTCTTGTACTTCAACCCAAGTTTATTGCAAAGCTCCTTGCTAGCCAAATTATGACAACTCCCACCATCAATGATTACCTTACAAAATTTACCATCTTTGCTAACTTGAGCTCTTGTATGGAATAAATTGCAGCATTGTTCATGGAAGGCTTTGGTTGCACACTCAACACCGCCGGAGCACACACAAGTATAGGACCAACACCGGGTTCACAATACTCTATGTCTTGCTCCTCCTCATGTGCATCATCATATGTCCCTAAATTGGCATAGTGATCATTCTCTTCTTCACTTGCAAAATCATATTCCCCATTCTCTAATATCAACATCGCCTTGTTATTTGGGCAATCCTTTTGCATATGACCACGGCCAAGGCATTTGAAGCATTGTATACCGCTACTCTTCATTTGTAGAACCCATAGAAGAGGAACCACTAGCTGCTGGATTTGATGGCCTTCTTGCACCGGAGTGGCTTCTTCCTTCTTGCTAGATGATGGGCTAAAGCTTGAACCACCACTTGGAGTCGTTCGTTGGCTTATTTGTGATTTGGAACCATATCTTCCTCCACCGGACGGTGTCGTGCAGCAAATGACGTTGATCTTGCAAACTTAGCATCCTCTTGCAATTGTCGTTCGCCTTTGTAGCTTGATGCACTAACTCATAAAGATTGCTATAAGGCTGAAAATTGACAATTCTTTTGACTTGATGGTTCAAACACGAGAGGAAGCGTGCCATGGTTTGCTCTTCTTGTTCTTGAACCTTGGCTCAAATCATGGCTAGCTCCATCTCCTTGTAGTACTCCTCCACAGAATGTGCTCCCTACTTCATATTCTGTAATTTATCAAATAGATCACGCTTGTAATGACGAGGAACAAAACGGGCTCTCATTTCCCGCTTCATCTCTTGCCATGTTGCAACAGGGTTTTCTCCATTCTCACTCTTTGAGTAATGACTTGTTCCCACCAATCCAAAGCATAACCTTCAAACTCAAGTGATGCCAACTGTATCTTTCTCTCATCCGTATAGTGATGCATACGAATATTTTATCAACCTTCAATTCCCAAGTGAGATACTCCTCGGGATCAGTCCCACCGCAAACTTGGGCATGGAAAACTTGAGCTTGCCCAAGCCATCATCTTCATTGCGTGGGCGGCGATAATGGTCATTGTAATGTAAAGCAAAATCACCATCCTCTTCCATCGCATGTGCAGCACCACCACGCCCACCACGGCCTCCACCTAGACCCTAGCCACGCCCTCCATGGGCTCCTCCTCGTCCTCCTAGCTGTGGTGGGCGCACCACGTTGGCGCCACTCGGTGTTGCGGTGCAGGAGGTACATGTGCAGCAGCTTCTCCTCCTTGAACACTTGCTTCATCGCCACCATTGCGAGCTTCTATGAGCCTAGTGAGGATCCCAATGTCCTCCCGCAATTGGCGCACATTTTCATCGCTTGTATCTCCATATTTTGCATATCCCTTGCAATTTGATCAGAAAAGAATCATGCTTCTCATGGAGTTGATTGAGCCCTTGGTGTAGCTCACGTTGAAAGTGTTCATGAGTGCCCCAAATTGATATTGCTTGACGAATGCCTGATTTCATTTGTCCCACCACTCTCATCATGGTGTTCTCCTCCACCTGACATGGTTAGTTATGCAAGAAACAAATAGCTGTGTATATAATAATATTTTGTGGAAATCACTCAATCTCACTATGTCCTCTCTCAAGTAAAGTTCTTACCCTTACAAGTGAATTAAGGCCAATAAAACTTACACCGGTAGAAGTGACAACAACACGGTGATGATCAAGCGAAATTAAGAGTGTTCACTACTTGCACAACAACGGTTATATGGTGGAGCTTGGCATGAGTGTATATCCTAGCAATCTGAAATTCTTGATGTTGTAAAGTTAAGTAATAATCCAAGCTAGAATACTTTACCTAAGTGCTGATCCAAAAGATTTAAGTGAAGTATATGAACGCACACATAAAGATTAATGTGACTCGATGCAAACAAAGGAATGAGCTAGGCAATCTGAAATTAAAGATTAGATAGCTCGTTTTGCACCAAGTACTAGGAGAGACGCTAGCCAATTGCGATGATATGAATGTAAGGGCACAAGATTGCTCAAGAGGTTAAATTACACAATCTGAATTTATGGATTAAGAACTCACCCAAATTCGCCAATGCTTTCTTTTCTTTCTTTCTTTCTTTCTTTCCTTCTCTTTTTTTGCTCAACTTCCTTTTTTCTTTTCTTTCAAAGGCCAAACTAGGTTGAATTGTTCTTTTGGTTTTGCATAGGTCACAAATAATCGACAAGGTGTGAAGTACTCAAGAGCGACCCTAGATGCAATATTCAATAGCTAGTCTCAAATGATGAAAAGAATATCAGCAAGATTTCTTTTTTTTGGATTTTGGATTGGACACAAAGATTGGGCTACACAAATAAACACGAATGATCAGCACCTAAACAAAAATTCTAATGGATCAAAACCTAACAAAACTCACAAAATTAACAGATGCAAAAACTAGGGTTTGGTTAATTTTTTTTGTTGCAATTTCAGTTTAATAGACTATAGGACAAAAATAAATCAATCTAAAAGTAAGGGAAATAATCCTACCGAGTAAACCGCTCGATACCGGATGATACGGGTCGCTCGATCTTTTTCGTAGGATCGGATACTCACGTGGATTTGATGAACCGTAGTGATCCCCCGTTGCCAATGCAAGAGTTAGCACTCTATAATTCGCCCAACCTCACGTGCTGAACTTCACGACCACCGATGAAGTTCTATTGCGCTCCTAATTCCCAGCGGAAAAGGTTGAACAATCTTAATTTCAGTAAACTCCCAATTCTCTCAAGTTGGTTTGCCCAACGAAAGAACAAGAGTTTTTCTATTATCAAAAGTGGTTCCTTTACAATGGGGGTCTACCCCTCAATATATAGTCTCAGCCTAAGGCTATTCAACACTAGATTTTCCATGTGGTACTATTCATGCGCACTGTAGCACGCGCACTGTTCACGGTACTGTTCATGGCTTTTTACTGTTCACACACACTATTTATGGCTTTTACTGTTCACGGGCCTTTTACTGTTCACACGCACTGTTCAAGAGCTTGTTCACGTGGGGGCACTATTCATAGACCGTTCATTATTCATGCCGTAGACTTGTGCTTCCTTGGATGACGGCCACATATCCTTCATCTCCATCCATTGTTGACTCTTCAAACCTGAGCACAAGTAAAACATTGTTTTTAGGTAGTATACAATTCGTATTAAAATTAATGATATGTTCATTAAGGAACAGGTTCACCTGAGATTGTAGTTTCTTGGCTCGTGCTCTTGTTTACTAGCGATGTCCTCATCATGTGGTCTGTCTCAATAGTTGGCTAAATTGTTTTATGACCTTTAGAACTTCATGATATATGCTGCACTTGTTAGCTACAAGATCTATTTAGAATGGCATGTTATTGTTCCAGAGGGACCATGTAGTAATAATATATGCCACATAGACCTTCAAAGAGCATGAAGCAAGTGACACACTCCAATGTATCCGGTTAAATGAACTTGATACACTGGTATGTGTCATTTGCTTTATAGAACTTTGTTTAGGCCCATAGCTCACTACAGTAAGCTTTTTCTTAGACGAGGATGCAGGACGAGGTCACAATCCGATCGGAGGCCTCCCTGCCATTTGATGGGATCGCAAACGAGCGCGCTCGAAACTGGTTAAGAGAGAGGTCATCAACCATGTCGGGACCCCGGATTTCCAAATCCGGACCCTCTGTGTATTACAGCACTAGTCCCAGATCAAAGCTAGTGCACACAGTTAAACAGTATGATTACATTGCCAACAACGAATATTACAATAATAAAGAGTACAGACCAAAAGGTATTTTCATTACAACTGAGGTTTTAAGACCCTGCAAATAAACAAAACACAGCGGAAGCAAAATAAACTTGATAAAGACCCATCAATACGCCACAAGCAATTGACTAGGGAAGCGCAACCTAGTACTCTGGAAATTCTTCGTCGAATCCACACGCAAAGTAGTCGTAGTCTCCTTCCTGAGCTTCGTATTCCTCTGAGATTTTATTTTTAAGTGTAGTATGTGAGTAAATAAAGTACTCCGCAAGTCTTGGGAAAATGCAGTAGATGTAAGGCTTTCACAAAGGGGGTCATATGGTTATTTTGCACAAAGCAATATTTTATTTCCAACACCACTAAATATTTCCGAAGGCAATAATTTAAACAAAGTAATTATCCTGACTGAAACTATCAAGTATTTTTATAGTGAAGGTTCTATCCACCTTTACTAGATAACAGGCTCCATTCACCAAGGTTCAAATCTACAGGTTCCAACCACCCACGCTGGCTTCATCCGCCAGAACAACCCCGAGAGTTCCATCCACTCTCGGATTCCCAAAACTTTATTTTAAAACCAGAAATCTACCATGTGAATGCATTCCTTGCCCGCCCTTGACCGTGGGCACGGCTATTCGAATAGTTTTAACACTCTACAGAGGTTGTATAACTTTACCCACAGGAGACAAATTATCTTAATAGCCAACATGCTTCCTTAGGCATGAGACTCAGATTATTCATCACAAAGCCTTTACCTTACTCTAGTCTAGCTAGTCACCACCCGCTGAGGTTTCACCGCTAAAAGGGTTAAATCCACCACATTCAGAAGCCCCCTCTTGCACCATATGAGTACAGTAACCCTGTCCCTCACTGTGAATAACCAGTACACCCTGACACCCACTTTCCACTGGTGGTACCTAAACTAGTCTATTGTAAGTTATTCAGCTAGGTCATACCCATATAGACATGTGGTTGTACGGTAGTGCTCAGTTTGGACAAACACAAGCATCGGTCCTTAATTGACTTGGGTGGAACATCCCCTTTTCAAGTTCTCGTGCTAAATCTGCATCAATCCAATCTTACCATCCACCCAAGTCTAAAACATCTTTCACCATCTTAACAACAACAATATTGATTGCTACTAGATGAAATCATTCATAACTATTTTCCACCCGATGGTTATACTGACCGACTAGCTTGTCTAAGCATTTACTATCTTTCCAAAATTATCAATTTCATAATAATCTCAATACTGAGACAAGAGAGATCTATGGTGACAAAGGTACATGGTTGTCAATGTCAAATGAGGGTATAACAATTATCGGTTTAATTATTACATAAAATTTTATGTAACATAGCAATGCATTAAATTTAAAATAATCAAAAATATTTCACAAACATAGGTTCAAAATGTTCAAAGGAGACTTGTCTTCATATGCGATATCTTGACTTTCTTGTTACGGGTCTGAAAGCTCTCCAACAACGTCGGATTCTACGCCTAGAACGATAAAACAAACGAACAAATAAATACAAATAACACTGCAAAGGTATAATATATTTACTAAAAGAATGTTTATATTTTATATGAATTTAGGAGAAAGTTTCAATCGATTCGGAGTTCAAACGGGGGAGAAAGGATATCTGGAAGATTAGTTGAAAAAGGATTTAGGAATAAAATATTTGAACTCAGAAAAATAGAATAAATTTTATGGATATTTTACAAAATTGAATTTGAATCTTTGGAATTGCACAGAAAATTTGGGATGGAACTGTGGTTTTGAAAATGAATTGGGTGTTTGAAATTTGAAATTTTAATTTTAAAAATATCAAATAAATTTCAAAAATTCAAAACGATGGCAGAAATGGATAGTTTGTATTTTTTTATGAATTTAGAAATTTGAATGGGCTCAATCGGAGTTAGGATGAAGGAGAACATGCTCTGGGAAAATTAAATTCAGAAGAAAAGAAAAGATTGAATTTCCGAATTATTTTTATACGAAAATTGATTTATTACGTCTATAGGAATTACTGGAATTATTTTTCTAAAGGAAAATCGGGTTTATGATGTCAGCCCTGGGGTGGGTCGACTGACAGTGGGCCCCGAGTCTATGGACCGGGTCCATGGACCGAAGGGGAGGCTGAGGTGGCGGGGTAGGCCGGGTCGGCGCTGACCGGGCGAGGGGACGCCGAGGTGGCGCTAGCGTGGCACCACGTCAGCTGCCACGTAGGCGTGGGGAGAGGGGAGTGGAGGGGGAGGTGGAGCGGAGAACAGGGATGCTCATGGGAGTTTATAGGCTCGGGAGGGTAGGCCGGCGGTGATTCGTCGCGGGAGTGGGAGAGTGGCGGCGGCGGTTGCTGAATTGGGAGAGTGGGGAGGTGGGGTAGTGGGGGCGTGGGCGTGCGGAGGCGGAGGTGGTTAGGGAGTGGGGCACGAAGGAGGGAGAGGCGCGCAAATGGCGTGGCGGCGGTTGCGGCGTGAGGAAGAAGGAGGCGCCGGGAAGGCGACGACCCCGACAGTGGGACCGGCTGTCGTCGGGAGGGGGGAAGAGAGATGGCGCGGGTGGTGCGGATGGCACCGCGTGGCGGGGAAGAAGTATCGGGCGGCAAAGGGAGTAAGGCGGTGCGAGCGGTGGAGATCGGGTTGAGGCGTGGGGCGGTGAATCCGGGCCGGCCACGTGTCGGCCCGAGAAGAGGGAAGGCAGGATGGAGCGGGCGACGAGGACAGCGATCCGGCCGTCCACGTGGCGACCGGAGGGGGAGAGGAATTTATTTTTGGTTTTTAATTTTCAGAAAACCCAAAGAAATTCAATAAAGCTCAGAAAAATATGAAATTACTTCCAAAAAATTCTAGAAAAATTCATATAAGTTTCTGGGGGTATTTTGAGCTTAGTTAAATTATTTTCATGTTATTTTGGTATTATATTTTCAAACTAAGATTTCTTTTTAATTCTAGAAATTGATTTTAAATTCTGGAAAAACTCAGAAAAATTCAAATAAGATCCAAATACTTTAAAATATTTACTTTGAATTTAAATTATCAAAAATCACAAATACTTACCCCCCTTAGGATGAATCTCGTCCCCGAGATTCGGATGGACCGGGAAAAAGGTTGGGAAATTCTGATCTCAAATCTTCCTCACGCTCCCAAGTTGCTTCAGACTCAAAGTGATTACTCCATTGCACTTTACAGAATTTGATGCTCTTGTTTCTTGTCGACGCCTCGCTCGTCCAAAATCTTATTTGGATACTCGGATATGTTAAGTCTTCCTTCAAAGTTACTTCTTCTAAGGGCATTTGTTCTTCTGGCACTCTGAGACACTTTCTTAACTGGGACACATGGAAGACGTCGTGCACATTCGACAACTGAGGTGGAAGCTTCAACTGGTAAGCAACTTCTCCCCTTTTGGCTAAAACAGGAAATGGTCCAATAAATCTCGGAGCAAGCTTCCCAGTAACGCTGAAACGACGCATTCCCTCGAGAGGTGAAACTTTCAGATACACATGATCTCCAGGTACAAATTCTAACGCTCTTCTGCGATTATCCGCATAGCTTTTCTGTCTTGTTTGTGTTGTTTTTAATCTGTCCTGGATCAAGCGAACTTGCTCTTCTGCTTGTTTTAACACATCCAGACCAAACACTTGTCCTTCTCCAGTTTCTTTCCAATATAACGGTGTCCTGCATTTTCTGCCATACAAAGCTTCAAACGGAGACATTTGCAAGCAGGATTGATAACTGTTATTATAAAAAAATTCTGCATAGGGTAAACTTTGATCCCAACTTGCTTTATTTGCCAAGGCACAGGCTCTCAACATGTCTTCCAATATTTGATTTACTCTTTCTGTTTGGCCATCTGTCTGAGGATGGTATGCTGTACTGAAATTTAGATTTGTGCCCAAAATTTCATGCAGCTTCTGCCAAAATCTTGAAGTGAATTGAGATCCTCGATCTGACACAATCTTCTTTGGAATTCCATGTAAACACACGATTCTTGACATATATAACTCTGCGAGTCTATCTCCAGAATAGGTGGTCTTTGCTGGAATGAAATGTGCGACCTTTGTCAGTCGGTCCACAATAACCCAAATTGAATCATACCCTAACTTTGTTCTTGGCAATCCAGTTATAAAATCCATACCAATTTCTTCCCATTTCCACTCAGGTATCTGCAAAGGCTGTAAAAGTCCAGCAGGTCTCTGATGTTCAGCTTTAACTTGTTGACACACATCACACAAAGCTACATATTCCGCAATCTCTTTTTTCATACTTGACCACCAATACCTTTCTTTAAGATCTTGGTACATCTTGGTACTTCCAGGGTGAATTGAGTATCCGGATTCATGAGCTTCCTTCAGGATTAACTCTTTTATTTCTTTCTTCTCGGGCACAAGAGTTCTCTTTCCAAACCAAAGGATACCTTCTTCATCTTCTGAAAATCCTGGTGCTTTGCCTTTCTTCGTATTGTCTTTGATATCATTAACATATTTATCCTCTTTTCGAGCTGCCTTGATTTGATCCTGTAGAGTTGGTTGAACCTCCAAAGTAGCTAGGAATCCTTCCTCTACTACTTCTAAATTAAGTCGCTGAAACTCTTCATGAAGTGCAGGCTGTATCTCTTTAATTACCAAACTATTGCAATAACTTTTTCTGCTCAAGGCATCAGCTACAACATTAGCCTTTCCGGATGATAATGGATTCCAACATCATAATCCTTTATTAACTCTGGCCATCTTTGTTGTCTCAGATTGATGTCAGGTTGGGTGAATATATATTTCAAACTTTTGTGATCCGTGTAAATCTCACAACGATTACTGATCAAATAATGCCTCCAGATTTTTAGAGTATGCACAACGGCGGCTAGCTCTAAATCATGGGTTGGATAGTTATGCTCATGCGGACGCAATTGCCTTGAAGCATAGGCTACTACCCTTCCTTCTTGCATCAAAACACAGCCCAGTCCTTGTCTGGATGCATCACAGAAAACTTCAAAATGCTTCCTAATATCTGGAAGTGTCAGTACTGGTGCAGAAGTTAACCTCTTTTTCAGCTCTTGAAAACTGTCTTCACAAGATTTACTCCATTCAAACTTCTTTTCTTTCTTTAGTAACTGAGTAAGAGGTCTTGCAAGCTTGAAAAATCCTTCGATGAAGCGACGATAGTATCCGGCTAAATCCAGAAAACTCCTGATCTCTATTACTGATTTGGGTTGTGTCCAATTCAGCATATATGTTACCTTTTCAGGATCTACAGACACTCCTCCTACAGAAATCACATGACCCAAGAAAGCTACTTTCTTCAACCAGAACTCACACTTGCTAAACTTGGCATATAAATGGTGTTCTCTGAGCTTTTCTAAAACTATCCTCAGATGTTTAGCGTGTTCTTCCTCATTCGGGAGTAGATCAGAATGTCATCAATGAACACGACAACAAATTTGTCCAAATACTCCATGAACACTTTGTTCATTAGATTCATAAAGTATGCGGGAGCATTGGTCGAGCCAAAGACATCATTGTAAACTCGTATAGTCCATAACGAGTAGCAAATGTTGTTTTTGGTATATCTTTCGGTCTAATCTTCATTTGATGATATCCCGACCGGAGATCAATCTTGGAGAAGACACATGATCCTTTTAACTGATCAAAAAGGTCATCTATCCTGGGCAAAGGGTACTTGTTTTTAATTATCACATCAATCGTGGATCATAGTCCACACACATCTGACGCCATCCTTCTTCTTCACTAGAAGTACCGGGGCTCCCCATGGAGAAGAACTTGGTCTAACAAAACCTCTCTTGGAGTTCCTAAATCTGCTTCGTAACTTCTGCTAGGTCATTTGCAGACATACGGTAGGGTCTCTTGGAAATTGGAGCTGTTCCAGGTACCAGGTTAATAACAAATTCAATCTCTCTATTCGGTGGCATTCCTGGTAATTCTTCAAGAAACACATCTGGATATTTTCTTGCTATGGGTACCTTTTCCAGAGTTATTCCTTTCAAACTGTTCAACTCACATCCATTCCTTGAGGATAAGCTCAGCTTACACTCTACCGGATTCCTTTAGAGTTGGTAAGAGTAATGGCACGATTGGCACAATCTATATGCCCTTTATACTTGGTTAACCAATCCATACCACGTATTACATCTAGACTATTGGAGTCTATTATAATAAGATTTGCTAGGAATCTAACTCCATTTATCTCTACGGTTGCTCCAGGGCAAACCGTGTTAGTCCTCATTTCTTTTCCCGGTGATTGGACTAGCATATGATTTTTTGACAAACGTGCATCCCAATTATATCTTTCAATAAATCCTTTGGAAACAAAAGAATGCGAAGCTCCAGAATCGAATAATACTGATGCAGGTACTGAGTTGACAAGAAACTTACCCAGAACTACGTCTGGTGCATCCTGGGGTGCTTCCGCAGTAACATGATGTCAGACCCGGATTTTTCAATCCGAAATCCTATGTGATTTTAATGCACTATTCCCTGGATCAGTAGATAGTGCTCACAGTTACAGAAAATGAATATCAAATACATAACATGCGGAAGCATAAATAAAATAGTAAACTTACTCATGAGCCGATTAGGCCGAAATCAATAAATTGCAGCAGCGGAAGAACGAAGCACACAGGTGGGACCTTCAGGACATGCCCACAGCGCCAAGCGGAGGTTCGCGACCTAGCCCTTGACGTCTTCACCTTCTTTGCCTTCAAGACCCAAGTATTGCGATGCGTAGTGATCGATTCCCGATTACGAATTTTGTTATGAGGCGGTGTGAGCACACTAACCACCGTGCTCATGAGCCAATACACGTAATGCAAATATATAGTATGCATGGCTTATCAAAGAAAAGGCTCGGGTTGTTTTATTTGCGAAATCGCTTTTGGTAACATTGTTATTATTAGACCGGTGTTATTACGCTACCTAAAACTTCACACGGCGATTGCCAAATTGACTCACTTCCCCCCAAATGCCATAATTGACTTAATCCCCAAAGACACAATTTTCTTACTAAATATCGTCTAAGACTCCAAACTATGAGTGGCATCATTTAGCTAATCCACCGATCAAACTCTTTATATATATACATCCATTTTGAATCCACCAACGTCCTCACGTATTCCGAATTCATACTAGTCCAATCTTGTAATCAATATTCACCAACTCCACATACGAATTCCAATGATTCCCTAATAGGATTACTTTTAATGCACCGACATCATTCATATCGAACTTTCTAACAAATCAATCCTTTACGCTAATGATCCAAAACCATAAATTGCTCTTTCCATAATCACCCTTATTTTCATTATTTATCTCTAACTAATTCATCAATGCCTCTGCACCAAGAATATCATTAATCTAGTTTATGCTTCAATTATCATATCTCCAAATTTCCTCAAATTCAAATCATCTATCCAGATCAATTCCTGTTAATCCCATTAAATCCAACAATTGCCTTTACACCCTTCTAATTCTCCAAAATCATTGATCCAGATTATACTCCAGTCATTATTATTCCTCCGATGTACCCAAAAATTCAATTCATCCTTCCAGTATTTTAATCAAATCCTATCAATCACATTATTACTAACATCTCTCAAGAATTTATATTAGTGTCGTAATCCAACAATTTCTTTTGCACACTCTAATCCTCCAAAAATCATTTAAATCATCCTTCTAACCCATCCATTCATATAGGCTCCACCGATTTATTTCTCCTAAACCCCTTTCTAATATTCCGTTTTTATAATCGGCATGAATCCTCCAATCATCGCTATGTATTTACCACAACAGTCATCCTCTTTTCCTACGACTCTATTTATTCTTCCTGTTATTTTACTTTGCAAAAGAAGAAACTTTATCATCGTTTAGCTTTTGAAATATAATACATAGAAAACCTCCGAGACTTAGCGGTTTGAACAAAGCGTAGTATATATGAGAATGCAATAACGATGTGATTGATTCCATCCACCGTTACATGGCATCTGCACCATATGCTTAATCCTTCAGCGTTATAGCCGCTTAACTTATCACTGGGACGACACCCAGGACAACACAAACCAGGGCCTTGCACTGCCCTTCACTTTTCCATTCCCACCCACAAATCATTTTGAAACAGAACTATATCTGGTTAAGTTTCCCATGTCCGCCCATGACCGTGGGCACGGCTATTCGAATAGTTTTGACTCTGCAGAGTTTGTACACTTTCACCACAAGAGACAATCAACTCATTGCCCCACACGATTCCTTAGTCATGTGGTTGAGCGCACCATCACGTTGTTGTTCAAAGTATCTAGTTCCTTTTGTCATCTCACCCTATGGGCTTATCCCACGTGCGGTGGGTCCCATACGTTAAGCGGGATGTTTTCCACGATTAACGCAGCAGGGCTCCACTTCCATAGCGCTTAGAACAGTGGAAAACTTCACCCTCCCCTTGGTGTCCCTTTAGGCCTCCCCTTGCCCTTGCTTATCCACTTCAATCCACTACCAGCGAGATGAGTCCAGGAGTTTCGATACAACTACTTAGCCAAGTTGTACTTTACAGACTTGTGGTTGCACTGTTTTACGTGGGAGATCATGACAAGATTCAGTCCTTAGTGGTATCTGGGCGATTCTACCACAACCCACTTTGTGCCTCCACTGCACCATTCACACACACATCATCGAACCATTCGCCCAAATATTCAAGCAAGTAGGGTTTTGGGAACATAAAATAATCATATCGAACATATACCGTCATTACCACCATGACGCCCAACCAAATTTTCTCATGATTAAAAGTGATGCTTGGGCATTTTCACGCCCATGAATATCTATGCAACACTATGCATGGCGTAATAAATTACGGACTTATTTTCAAAAGGTTACTATCATAATTTCGCTAGGGCGACAAGGATCATATATTCAAACATTCAACAAGGGGGTGTAATATTAATCAAGGCAAACAATGGGCATATAACTAGAATCTTAAATTAATCATGTATTTGTACATAAAATAACAGCATGCAATTTGATAATTTAAAAAAAAGTAATTTGCATAAAATGTAGGTTCAACATGATCAAAGTATTGACTACTTTGGCCGGTTTACATGATATCGAGCTCGCACAATGCTTTCTCTTGAGCTTCGGTCTTTTCTTCGCTCATTCGGTTCACGCTTGATCCCTTGATTCTTGGGGCTCCGTTTCTAATTACGCGATAAACAACTGAACCCAAATAAAAGCAAATAACTCAAAAGATCCAAATAAATCCGAATAAACCCAATTTAGTTCTATTATGAGTTAATGGGTGATTGGAGGCAAAGTCGGTGCTAGAATATGATGACTTGATCTTTTTATTAGTAATCTCTTTTATTATTATTGTTATTTTTTGTATTTTTGGTTACGATCTTGTGACCTTTGGGCATTTACTCAACTAGCTTTTACAATATTCTCCTATTATCGCATGTATATATATTCATCACTAGCCTATATGTCATTGTACTCTTATTTGGTTTTATGATAACTATTTATACTAACTAATATTCTTAAAGAGCTTTCCGATATTTATATTTTAATTACATATAATTCATATATAAAGCCTACCCTTATAAGTTTGGATCTTAAGTAATTTATATGCAAGATGATCTCTATTTGTGAATCTGTATGACCTGATATCCAAATAACTTAATCCTTGTAAAATAATCAGTTTGTTAGTCTTGGTTAGCATGTGACTTTTAGCCAATATTAAATCCAATTTGATTTTTGATCCATTTTCTTCCACTATTCATTACATATATACCCACAACTAGATTATATACACTTCATTTGAGTTTATGCTAAATGCGATGTATACCTTCCTTAGCTTATTGAATCCATTCATATTACTAGTAATTTAATATGCAGCATTTTATGCGACCCTAATTACTCGTGTCGTTAGTTAAGTGTTTACTTTAAAGTATTTATATGTCGGTGAGATTATTTTGATGCTTGATGACCTGGGTTGCTATATTTTAGCATATGTATATTATTACGACCTTTTTATAAAAATTTAGATTTTAAATAATATTGAAGCCACATTATTTACTCATTCCTTTATATAACATTTAATCTATTGTTAAATCTCAAACAATCTTACTTTATATCCTAATTAAATTTATTACACTCCTAGATTATTCTCAAATTTTCCATAATTTTACTAACTTGAATGGAGTACAAAACTTGGAATAGAACAAATAAAAAAAGAGCGAAAATGAGGTGGTCGGTGGGATCGAACCCAGGACCTACCGCCTGAAATTTTTCACGCGAACTCGGCTAGCCAAATGGGCGCACCGCCGGGCTGTTTACGGAGGAAGAAATACTATTGAGTTGGGTGGATGGGGTCAAACAGAGAAGCTCGGCGCATGGATGGCGGCGGCCACGGCGGAGGGAGGAGGAGCGGAATAGGGAAGCACGAGCATGAGTGAGTCGCGGGAACTCACCCGGTAGTCGGCGGAGTCGGGAAGGGTTGAGGCGGGCGGCGGAGGCCATGGCGGCGTGGGGAGGTCGCCGTGGAGGGAGGAGCTCGAGGCCATAGGGAGCTCGGCCGGGTTGGAGACGATCGTGGCACCGTGGAGATACTCCCAGGCCTGGAATTGGCCGGAGGAGCCCGAGGGAGCAATGGCGGCCGTGGAGGCGGCGGCGGCGGTGAGGAAGAGAGGCAATCGTGAGCTCTAGTACACAATATTCCAATTACCTTGGAGGGAGTAGAAGGGGCGAGACACGCCGTGACATGGTCGGAGCGGTGCTTTGCCGAACGGCGGGAGTAGCGAATGGGTGCGGCGGTGGTCGGCGCCTGGGGCAACAGAGGAGAGGAGAGGCGCGGGCAGCAATGCGGGCGGTGAGGCTCTTATAGCCGGCCGCGCGGGGTGTGGCCGGGCGTGGGAGCACGGTGGCGAGGACCGGTCGGTGGGCGGAACCGCCGGTCTTTGCCAGCTGGGCTCGAGGCGGAAGGTCAAGCCGGCGGCGTCGCGAGCAGAGGCAAAGTGAGCAGCTGCTGCGGAGATTCGGCGCGATTCGGCGCAGAAGCGAGGAGAAGGGCGGCGGAGAGAGCCACCACCGGAAGGAGGCGTGGCGGTCGGGAGGAGCCAGTGAGGAGAGAAAGAGAGAGAGAGAGAAGAGAAGGGCGCGCAGGGGGGCCCACCGGCAGAGGGGAAAAAGAGGGAAGAGAGAGAAGAGGGAGTGGGTCCCACATGGAAGGGAAAGAAGAATGGAAGAAAAGGGAAAAGAAGGCTCATGCAAAATTTTGAATTTGGATTTCTAACTTAAATTTTTAGCTGGCATTAGGAATTACTGATTTTTGCAGTTTTACATGACATTCCAAATTTTAAATTTTCAGTTAAGTTTTTGTGTTCAATTTTCGGATTTTAATTATTTGCCCTTGGATTTTGATTTTAATATTACTTTGCTCTAATTAAATTCTGGATATCCAATCTTGGGTTTGTATGCCACAAAACTCAATAAGGTTTCAAATAAATATTCAGAAGAAAATTTGAATGCCAGCAAAATGCAAGAAAATTTTTGAAAATTTCCTATTTTTGAATATCCAAATTTTTAGGATGTTACAAATCTACCCCCCTTAAATGAATCTTGACCCCGAGATTCCGGTAGAATAGAAGGATAGGAGGTGTGGGTATATTGGCTAGCAATGGGTCTCTGAGTGTTGCTTGACGTATAGGTCTTTAGCTTCACCGGGAGGTGATAATCTGCACAACAAGGGTTAGAACTTGGAGAAGTAAAAAGGGAAGGGAGAAACCTTGTCCTCTTGGGTAGGTCGTAGACTTTCAGATACTTGTTCTTCGACATTGTTGTCTTCACTTCGTCGTCGAATGAAGTAGTTACATCACCTACTGGGCATATAGTTGTGGAATTTCCTATTTGATAGGCGGGTAAGAATGGCCTGTGCTCTAGGGTGTGGAAGGCCTTAGGAGTGCAGAGGTGCGATGGACACATCTATATGGTGGTCTCTTACTTCTGCTGGAAATCTCGTCCTTACTCTTGGGTTTTGATAAGTTGATGATCCTTAGCTAAAGGTACATCTTGCAATTCTTTTTCCCAGAGGATTTTTGGCCTTGCAGATCTTCGTATACTGGTTCGATTAGGGCTAGTACAAATTGTTACACCTCGTAGGTAATCATACATCATATTAGTACTTCCAAAAGTAGTTTATACATCATGGTAGTTTTTTTTCCGACATTTGGTCTTCTCTTGCTACCCCCCTTAAAATAAACGATTACTAGCATTAGCTATCTTTTCTGGCTTCAGGCTTGACAAGTCCTATAGCGACTTGGAGACTCGTCCGTTGTATCTCAGCTATCTTGGTCAGCAACAGGCTCATGGGGCAGTCCTTGGGGCAGTGGTCTTGTCCTTCGCAGAGAAAACATGTGATCTTGCTTGTTGGGCATGCTCCTGGCGGGTGGTCTCCTTCGCAGTTGGGGCAGCTAGCTGTACATTGACTTTTCTCATGTCCCTTCTCCCCACAACGCCTACATGCTACTAGATTGATGAGGCAGTCGTCGGGGTAATGATGTTTCTTGCAGTATAAGCAGTAGGAGACTGGGTAATTGTAGCAAATATGTCCGGTTTGCCCGCAAGTGAAACAGGCTCCTTGTCCAATTTATCGTAGTGGAGGACAGTGTTGTGCGATATGTCCTTCTTTGCCACACTCACTGCATATATTATTCTTTGTAGCTTCCTGGTCTAGTGACAAAACTTTTGCAACTTGTTCTTCTTCGTCAGAGTTGAGGCTGATGGTGATGGCATCTATTATTCGTTTGTCTTTCCTCTTCATGGGGCAGACCTTCGCATAATGTCCTGGTCGCCACATCTGAAACACTTGCCTTTCTTCTTCTGAGCACCTCTGCTTACTGCAGGGCTACTGTTATTTTCATGATGATGGCCTTTCTTTGACTTTTCTCGTAGAATGAATTCTTGTGATGGCTGGTACACATAGTTGGGGCTATTGCGAGCATCAACTATTATTCTTCCCTCCTTACTCCTGACTGTGGCAGTGGTCCTGCTTCTATCCATTGGGCCTGATAGGATTTTCCAGAAAAGGTGAGAGGGAACAGCATGAGACGAGTGTCACATCGTAGAGATAAGATACTCTAAACCCATTAAAATTCTAAGAGTATACCCAGTGGGGTGATACCGAACCACACAAATTTTTGAAGCAAGCTTTTCTGTGTTGCGAAATAGGGCCTGAGGGCAAGGAGGCGGTGCAGGGCAAAGTGAAATCTTGCGACAATACAACGTCTATTCGGGGAGCACACATAAGGGGGCACAGGGTTCATCGGCATAGTTTGTTTGAAACGGAACCACTTTATCTTCATGACGATCTTCAACGTTCCTAACCTTAAATTTTTGGAGTAAGGGTACGAGATGAGGATCAAAATTTTTCTTCCCAAAATCAATAGAAAGAAGAGGAAAGTATTTGGAGGTGGTTGGCTTGATATCATTTCTTATTCCAGTATTATCATTATTAGTATTATCATTTTAATGAAACTTTGTGGCGAAAATGAAGATTTTTCTTTTAACTAGAGGTGATAAAACCAAACAGGGGAAATAGGTTTTTACCAACATAACTCTTTCGAAGGTAACACCCCAAGGTTAAACCTTAGGATCTATTTTTGAAAAACAAGGTCCTTGTTGGGGAAAGCTTTCAAGAAATAACTTTGTTTTGAACTATTTAAGAAACCGAGGTAAAGTTTTAAATAAGTTTTTGGTAAGTAGTTGAACTTATGAAAATTTCCTCGGAAGATCCAGGTTTGTCAAAATGAGTTTGAAAAGGGGTTTCGTAAACAATTTGATAATCAGGCCTCCAAGGATAAACAATTTTTTTTTTGAAATAAAGCTTTAAATTCAAGCGTCATGACTATTGGCCCAAAATAGGTTTTCAAAGAGAATTTACAAGAGGAGCACTAGATTTTCATCCTTTTGAGTTCAAGGTAAGAGAGCATGAGAAGTAGAAGTGGCTAAGGCGACATATGGATAAGAGGATTCATCTAAGAGATAAGAACGAGCAATATAACTTGTATTTTCGAGATAGTGTTTTAAAGAAATATGTCTAGTCATGGAACTAACGGCCGAGCTAACTAAGTCACGACCTGCGATCGATATGCTCGATACCATCCTGTCGGACCGGATTTTCAATCCAAAATCCTCAGTGATTTTAATGCACTATTCCGGGATCGATAGATAGTGCTCACGATTCTGAAAAATGAATATCAAATACATACCATGCGGAAGCATAAATAAAATAGTAAACTTACTCATGAGCCGATTAGGCGAAATCAATAAATTGCGCAATGGAAGAACGAAGCACCTGAGGTGGGACCTTGAGGACATACCCACAGCGATAGCTGGAGGTTCGCGACCAAGCCCTTGACGTCTTCACCTTCTTTGCCTTCAAGACCCAAGTATTGCGATGCGTAGTGATCGATTCTTGATTCGAATTTTGTTATGAGAGCGGTGTGAGCACACTAACCACCGTGCTCATGAGCCAATACAGAATGCAAATATATAGTATGCATGGCTTATCAAAGAAAAGGCTCAGGTTGTTTTATTTGCCAGAAATCGCTTTTGGTAACATTGTTATTATTAGACCATAATGTTATTACTGCTACCTAAAACTTCACACGCGATTGCCAAATTGACTCACTTCCCCAAATGCCATAATTGACTTAATCCCCAAAGACACAATTTTCTTACTAAATGTCGTCTAAGACTCCAAACTATGAGTGGCATCATTTAGCTAATCCACCGATCAAACTCTTTATATATATACATCCATTTTGAATCCACCAACGTCCTCACGTATTCGAATTCATACTAGTCCAATCTTGTAATCAATATTCACCAACTCCACCTTACGAATTCCAATGATTCCTAATAGGATTACTTTTTAATGCACCGACATCATTCATATCAGAACTTTCTAACAAATCAATCCTTTCTGCTAATGATCCAAAACCATAAATTGCTCTTTCCATAATCACCCTTATTTTCATTATTTATCTCTAACTAATTCATCAATGCCTCTGCACCAAGAATATCATTAATCTAGTTTATGCTTCAATTATCATATCTCCAAATTTCCTCAAATTCAAATCATCTATCGGATCAATTCTGTTAATCCCATTAAATCCAACAATTGCCTTTACACCCTTCTAATTCTCCAAAATCATTGATCCAGTTATACTCGGTCATTATTATTCCTCCGATGTACCCAAAATTCAATTCATCCTTCCAGTATTTTAATCAAATCCTATCAATCACATTATTACTAACATCTCTCAAGAATTTATATTAGTGTCGTAATCCAACAATTTCTTTTGCACACTCTAATCCTCCAAAAATCATTTAAATCATCCTTCTAACCCATCCATTCATATAGGCTCCACCGATTTATTTCTCCTAAACCCCTTTCTAATATTCTGTTTTTATAATCGGCATGAATCCTCCAATCATCGCTATGTATTTACCACAACAGTCATCCTCTTTTCCTACGACTCTATTTATTCTTCCTGTTATTTTACTTTGCAAAAGAAGAAACTTTATCATCGTTTAGCTTTTGAAATATAATACATAGAAAACCTCCTGAGACTTAGCAGTTTGAACAAAACGTAGTATATATGAGAATGCAATAACGATGGCGATTGATTCCATCCACCGTTACATGGCATCTGCACCATATGCTTAATCCTTGACGTTATAGCCGCAACTTATCACGGGGGCGACACCGGGACAACACAAACCGGGGCCTTGCACTGCCCTTCACTTTTCCATTCCCACCCACAAATCATTTTGAAACAGAACTATATCTGGTTAAGTTTCCCATGTCCGCCCATGACCGTGGGCACGGCTATTCGAATAGTTTTGACTCTGCAGAGTTTGTACACTTTCACCACAAGAGACAATCAACTCATTGCCCCACACGATTCCTTAGTCATGTGGTTGAGCAGACCATCACAGTGACTGTTCAAAGTATCTAGTTACTTTTGTCATCTCACCCTATGGGCTTATCCCGTGCGGTGGGTCCCATACGTTCGCGGGATGTTTTCCACATTACTAGCAGTAGGGCTCCACTTCCATAGCGCTTAGAACAGTGGAAAACTTCACCCTCCCTTGGTGTCCCTTTAGGCCTCCCTTGCCCTTGCTTATCCACTTCAATCCACTACCGGTGAGATGAGTCCGGAGTTTCGATACAACTACTTAGCCAAGTTGTACTTACGGACTTGTGGTTGCCTTTGTTTACATGGGAGATCATGACAAGATTCGGTCCTTAGTGGTATCAGGCGATTCTACCACAACCCACTTTGTGCCTCCACCGCACCATTCACACACACACCATCGAACCATTCGCCCAGATATTCAAGCAAGTAGGGTTTTAGGAACATAAAATAATCATATCGAACATATACCAGTCATTACCACCATGACTGCCCAACCAAATTTTCTCATGATTAAAAGTGATGCTTGGGCGTTTTCACGCCCATGAATATCTATGCAACACTACGCATGGCGTAATAAATTACGGACTTATTTTCAAAGGTTACTATCATAATTTCGCTAGGCGACAAGGATCATATATTCAAACATTCAACAAGGGGGTGTAATATTAATCAAGGCAAACAATGGGCATATAACTAGAATCTTGAATTAATCATGTATTTGTACATAAAATAACAGCATGCAATTTGATAATTTAAACAAAAGTAATTTGCATAAAATGTAGGTTCAACATGATCAAAGTATTGACTACTTTGGCGGGTTTACATGATATCGAGCTCGCACAATGCTTTCTCTTGAGCTTCTGGTCTTTTTCTTCGCTCTGTTCTGGTTCACGCTTGATCCCTTGATTCTTCGGGCTCCGTTTCTAATTCTGCGATAAACAATCGAACCCAAATAAAGCAAATAACTCAAAAGATCCAAATAAATCCGAATAAACCCAATTTAGTTCTATTATGAGTTAATGGGTGATTGGAGGCAAAGTCGGTGCTAGAATATGATGACTTGATCTTTTTATTAGTAATCTCTTTTATTATTATTGTTATTTTTTTTTGTATTTTTGGTTACGATCTTGTGACCTTTGGGCATTTACTCAACTAGCTTTTACAATATTCTCCTATTATCGCATGTATATATATTCATCACTAGCCTATATGTCATTGTACTCTTATTTGGTTTTATGATAACTATTTATACTAACTAATATTCTTAAAAGAGCTTTCCTGATATTTATATTTTAATTACATATAATTCATATATAAAGCCTACCCTTATAAGTTTGGATCTTAAGTAATTTATATGCAAGATGATCTCTATTTGTGAATCTGTATGACCTGATATCCAAATAACTTAATCCTTGTAAAATAATCAGTTTGTTAGTCTTGGTTAGCATGTGACTTTTAGCCAATATTAAATCCAATTTGATTTTTGATCCATTTTCTTCCCACTATTCATTACATATATACCCACAACTAGATTATATACACTTCATTTGAGTTTATGCTAAATGCGATGTATACCTTCCTTAGCTTATTGAATCCATTCATATTACTAGTAATTTAATATGCAGCATTTTATGCGACCCTAATTACTCGTGTTGTTAGTTAAGTGTTTACTTTAAAGTATTTATATGTCGGTGAGATTATTTTGATGCTTGATGACCTGGGTTGCTATATTTTAGCATATGTATATTATTACGACCTTTTTATAAAAATTTAGATTTTAAATAATATTGAAGCCACATTATTTACTCATTCCTTTATATAACATTTAATCTATTGTTAAATCTCAAACAATCTTACTTTATATCCTAATTAAATTTATTACACTCCCTAGATTATTCTCAAATTTTTCCATAATTTTTACTAACTTGAATGGAGTACAAAACTTCGAATAGAACAAAAAAAAAGAAACGAAAATGAGGTGGTCGGTGGGATCGAACCCAGGACCTACCGCCTGAAATTTTTCACGTGAACTCGGCTAGCCAAATGGGCGCACCGCCTGGGCTGTTTTACCAGAGGAAGAAATACTATTGAGTTGGGCTGGATGGGGTCAAAAGCAGGAGGCTCGGCGCATGATGGATCAAGCGGCCGGCCGGAGGAGGAGGGCGGAATAGGGAAGCACGAGCATGACCGAGTCATGGGAACTCACCCGGTAGTCGGCGGAGTCGGGAAGGGTTGAGGCGGGCGGCGGCGGAGGCCATGGCGGCGTGGGGAGGTCGCCGTGGAGGGAGGAGCTCGAGCCATGGGGAGCTCGGCCGGCGGTTGGAGACGATTCGTGGCACCGTGGAGATACTCCCGAGCGGAATTGGCGGAGGAGCCCAGGGGAGCAATGGCGGCCGTGGAGGCGGCGGCGGCGGTGAGGAAGAGAGGCAATCTGCGAGCTCTAGTACACAATATTCCAATTACCTTGGAGGGGAGTAGAAGGGAGCGAGACACGCCGTGACATGGTCGGGAGCGGCGGTGCTTTGCCGGAACGGCCGAGAGTAGCGAATGGGTGCGGCGGTGGTCGGCGCGCACTGGGGCAACAGAGGAGAGGGAGAGGCGCGGGCAGCAATGCGAGGCGGTGAGGCTCTTATAGCCGAGCGCGCGCAGGGTGTGTGCCGGGCGTGGGAGCACGGTGGCGAAGGACCGGTCGGTGGGGCGGAACCGCTGGTCTTTGCCAGCAGGGCTCGAGGCGGAAGGCTGCCGAGCGGCGTCTGAGCGAGGCAAAGTGAGCAGTGCTGCGGAGATCGGCGCGATTCGGTGAGCGAGGGGAGAAGGCGGCGGCGGAGACGCCGCCACCGAAGGGCGTGGCGGTCGGGAGGAGCCAGCGGAGGGAGAGAAAAAAAAGAGAGAGAGAAGAAGAGAGGGGCGACGGGGCCCACCGGCAGAGGGGAAAAGAGGAAGAGAGAGAGAGGAGTGGGTCCCACGGAAGGAAAGAAGAATGGAAGAAAAGGGAAAAGAAGGCTCATGCAAAATTTTGAATTTGGTTCTAACTTAAATTTTAGTGGCATTAGGAATTACCGATTTTGCGTTTTACATGACATTCCAAATTTTAAATTTTCAGTTAAGTTTTTGTGTTCAATTTTCGGATTTTAATTATTTGCCCTTGGATTTTGATTTTAATATTACTTTGCTCTAATTAAATTCTGGATATCCAATCTTGGGTTTGTATGCCACAAAACTCAATAAGGTTTCAAATAAATATTCAGAAGAAAATTTGAATGCCAGCAAAATGCAAGAAAATTTTTGAAAATTTCCTATTTTTGAATATCCAAAATTTTAGGATGTTACACATGATTAACATGTCCTCTATTCATCCCTTGCAGAGTCTTGGAGCTTGAGGTGTCCCACGGCCTTGTCCTGCAGGTGGGGCTTGTGCTGGTGTAGTCCCCAAGTTGAAACGAACAGGGGTCACAACTGGGCGTTTTTTAGGACAATTATTGGCATAATGTCCCATGTTCTTGTAATTGAAACATTGTACTCCTGCAGTTGAAGTCTTGTTCTGTTGAGGCTGGCCCCAGTATTAGCTCGTGGAGCTTGTGGAATTGGGCGAGGTCCACTGAATGGTGTCCTTGGCACACTTGGCACTGAGGGTCTACTGAAATGAGATTGATTAGAACGATGACGAGAACTGCCTGCACCCTGTTGAGCTTGGAATTTCCTCTTCCGAATCTCATACAACTGGCGTTGAGCATCTTCTTGTATAATAGCCTTGTTTATCATATGCTAAAATGTTGGATAATCATTGGACACCAGCTGCACTTTGAGGTTGGGGTCAAGTCCTTGCATGAATCGCCAAATCTTTGTTGCATCTGTTGCAACATCTTCTGGTGCATACCTGGCCAACTGTGTGAACTTTTCAGGTATTCAGTAACACTAAGGTTTCCTTGCTGCAGCTTGTGAAATTCCATTTTCTTCATATCCATTATTCCCGTAGGAATATGTGCAGTGCGGAAAGCTTCATCAAATTCAGCCCAAGTGATGGCTTGCACATTTTGATGAGCCGCACAATAATTCTCCCACCAATTAGCTGTAATCCCTTTTAGCTGATGGGCAGCGTACAACACTTTCTCACGATCATTGCACTGAGCCAAGATCAATTTCCGTCCACATCCTTAATCCAGTCATTAGCTTCTATTGGATCTACTGAACCAGTAAAGGTTGCTGTCGAGTTCTCATAAATTCTCCTAGCTTGGACTGCGGTGCAGGCAATGCGGCCTGTAGAGCTGGCTGGACTTGATTCTGAGCAAGAGCTTGCAGAAGTTGCAGTTGCATAGCCATCATTTGCTCCAAGTTAGGGGCCTGAACAGGAGGTGGTGGAATTGGTTCATTGGTTTCAGGTTGAGCATTGGCTCCACGACTGTTGCCGGCGTTGTTCCTTGTGTTCACCATCTGAAGAGGTAACCGGGTTTAACAAAAGATAAGAGGGAAGATGCATATGTAAGAGATCAGGGGAGTGTAACATCCCAGCCAAACAATGGCCTAAAATGCTACCAACTTCTAGCCAAAATTAAAACATCTAATAATTATTCCAAAAGATTCGACCAAGTCTTATCTATTCAATCATTAAAAGCAAATCTAGATAAGCGAAGCAGTTCTATTTCCATAATAAAGAGCAGGCGATATCAAACAGTTCTAATCATTATTACATTTAATCGATGAATAATAAAATGATCCAATTAAACTAATCACCACTAAGATTATAATGACCTGTCTTTATTTCTTATTGAAGGAATAGTGCACGTGCATCCGGTCTAGTCATTCATGTCCCTATGTATGTTGATCTCACATTGGTACCTAAAATAAACAAACAACAACAAGGGTGAGTCCAACGACTCGGCAAGTATAAACCGTAATAAAACAAGCATGAACATTAATGTCAAGTTAATCATGTTTCATATGAATTTCATGCTATGCAATATGATCAAAAGTCCTTTCTCATCTCTTCGCATTTTACCGGTGACGCGGGTGTGCATCCGCCAATGCACACCCATGCACGCCCTCGGTGCATGGGACTAATGCCCACACTCCACAAGTGGGGACCTCGGCAACTTGATCACCACGTGACCAAGACTTCAACAATTCTCGATGATGCATATATGTGAATGTATCAACAAGATAAACAGGCATTCAACATACTATGCATCAATTTAATATCAAAATGCTATAATGTAAACAGAACATAAATAGCATTATCAACTCATAACTTTACTAAAATTCACAAGTAAAGCATTCATAACTCAATCATCACTCATATCATCCAAATCATCAAATCACACAGATTAATCATAGCAAAGTTATACTTGCCTCAACCGTGAGACAACGAAGAACGAGCAGAAGGCGAAACCCCCGGAATCCGCTCTCCTCCTGAATAATTAGTTAATAATTACTAACATAACAGTAACGGGTTTCTAGATACAAAATATCAGCAACCCCAATTACCCCAACAATTTATCTCAATTAAAATCCCCAACTCCCTCGCCAAATCGCCCAACCACGACGGCCGACTTCAAAATCCATAACTTCCAATGACGTAAATCCAATTAAGCATTCTCAGACTTTCTGGAAAGACAATTAAGTTATCTAAATAAACTTAGTTGGGAAGCCTCTCTGATTCTGCCATTTTCTACCCGATCCAATCCCTTTTCTAAAACATCAATAGCCACGACAACCTCTCTGGTCAGCGCACTAAAACAGCCATAACTTTCGCCCAGATCATTGGAATCCGGACTTCTTGACCTTCCTGGAAAGCTAAGAAAATTATCTAAAACATTCCTAACATGATGAATTTCTGATTCGCCCGATTTCCCGTCGCCCAAAGCGATCTACCGAAAACTGTCCAGAACTTCCCCGATCTGCCGAACAGCCACACTAGAAAAATCATAACTTTCGCTACACAAATCAGAATAATGCGTTCTAGCACTCCCTGGAAACATAATTACGTCCTCTACAATTCTCTAGAAGGAGTCCGGACCTGAATACCGACGGATCTAACCCAAAAATGCCGATTAATCCAATCTGTCACAGCAGTCCAGAAAACCGACGAAACTCTAACTTTGCTAAATTATCCATCTAGATGGGTTAACCGGGATTACCCTTGAAGACAATATGAAGAACACGATGAGGAGGAAGTACACGCCCGGGATCTCTTCCGCGAACTCCTCTTCTCCTTCCTCCGGATCCAAGCGGTGCAGCGACGGATGACGACGACGGCGCACCGGGAAGGAGGAGACGTCGGGGCGGCAATGGCTGGCGCGGCAGGCGTGGCAGGGCTGCCGGGGCGCGCGGCAGGGGCGTGGCAGCGCGGTGCGGTAGGGGTGGCGCGGCAAGGCGCGACGCCAGGGAGGGGCGGCGGCTGCGGGGGGGGGGCGGCGGTTAGGGCGGGCGGCTGCTCGGGTTAAAAAGGGTGGCCTCCTCCCTCTTGGGCCAAGAAAACCCACAGGCCAAGGCCTAGGCCCAGGTTTGATTAACTTTTCAGAAAACCCTCAAAACTCTTTTAGTTTTCAATCTTTTCCTTCTAGGTCCCTCTCTCTATTTAATAATCAAACAAACAATTGAATAACAATTAATAAAACAATCTGGGGCATTACATTCTACCCCCCTTAAACAGAATTCGACCCCGAATTCTAACTGTAAACACAACAAGAAACAACAACAACCAACTAGCAAAAACACGCACCTGACGTGAACAACGCCGGGTACTGCTCGCGCATGCGAGACTCCAACTCCCAAGTTGCCTCCCTCTCGGTCTGCTGCGACCAAAGCACTTTGACATACAGCAAAGTCTTGTTCCTCAACACTTTTTCTGACCTTTCCAGAATCCGCACTGGCTTGGACTCAAAGGACAAATCTTGCTCAATAACCAAAGGTTCTAGAGCGATGTGAACTTCTGGGTCTCGCAAGTACTTTCTCAACATGGACACGTGAAACACGTTATGCACTCACGCATAGTCTCGTGGAAGATCCAAACGGTAGGCCAACTTCCCAATCCGCGCTAGTATGGTGAAAGGTCCAACGTACCTAGGGCTAAGCTTCCCTTTGGTACCGAACCTCACCACACCCTTGGTAGGAGATACTCTCAAGAGCACCTGATCTCCCACTGCAAACTCCAAGTCCCTCCTTCTCACATCAAGATAACTCTTACGCCTACTCTGGCGACCAACAAATTGCCTTACCAAAGCCACTCTCTCAACGGTCTTCGGACCCAATCCGGTCCTAAGATCGCTTTCGCCCACCGCTTCCCAAAGAAAGGGGCGACCTGCACTCTGACCATACAAGACTTCAAATGGAGCTGCTTTGATGCTTGAGTGGTAATCATATTATAGGCAAACTCGCCGGGGTAATTGATCCTCCCAACTACCCTTCCAAGACAACACACAAGATCTCAACATGTCCTCCAAAGTCCGAATGGTCCGCCTCACATCCATCCGCTCTGCGGGTGAAAAGCGTGCTCAACGAAGCTGAGTGCCCAAAGCACTCTGCAAACTCTCCTGAACTTGAAACAAACTTGGCATCTCTGTCGGAAATTATGGTCTTAGGCACACCATGAAGCCTCACAATTTCCCGAACATAAATAGGAGCCAGATCACTTGCTGAGTTGGTTGTGCGGATAGGAATGAAGTGCGCGGACTTACTGAACCAATCTACAACAACCCAAATTGCGTCCTTGCCTCTCGGCGACCGAGGCAACGCGACCACAAAATCCATAGAAATATCATCCCACGCCATTGAGGAACCTCCAATGGCTGCAATAATCCGGTGACCTCTTATGTTCAACTTTCACTTGTCGACAAATACCATACGAGGCCACATAATTGGCTATATCCACCTTCATCCTTTTCCACGTAAATTGGTTTCAAATCACGATACATCTTGGTCTCTCCTGGATGAATCTGATACGGAGTGCGATGAGCTTCTCTCAAATGTCATCCTTAACCTCCGCTCATGCAGACGCATAAACGCCTTTAAAGCGCAATGCACCGACATATCCAAGCTGAAATCCCCTTCTTTTCCCATTTCCAACCGTTTCATAACCCTCTGAAGTAATGGCGATCGATCACAGTGCCTCCGCTTTCGCTCTGTATAGTGACTCTAGGATCAACTGGGTCTCCACTCGGCCGCACCGCATAGCGAGAAGATATCCCCATACGATCAAAATCAGCAACCAAACAATCCAGTAGCAGCGCCGCCTTGCGACTCGAGCATCGGCCACCACATTGGCCTTGCCAGATGATCTTGAATGGTTAGATCATAATCCTTGATCAACTCTAACCATCTACGCCGCCTCAAATTCAGATCCTTCGGGTAAAGATGTACTTGAGACTCTTGTGATTGGTAAACACGCCACAAGTCTCACCGCATGATAGTGCCTCCAAAGCTTCAATGCAAACACAAGCATGCCGACTCTAAATCATGGGTAGGATAATTACATTCATGCTTTTTCAGGTTGCCTCGATCGTAAGCCAAAACCTTACCATCTTGCATAAGCACACAACCCACCCCAACTCTTGATGCATCGAGAAAGCGTGAATCGCTTCGGCTCCCGAACGGAGAGAATAGGAGCGGTCACCGACTTTTCCTTCAAAATCAAAATCAAGCTCACAATCATTGTCCCACCGAAACCTCATGTCCTTCCGAGTAAGCCTCGACAAAGGCTTGGCGATGATGGAGAAATCTTGCACAAAGCGCCGATAATAACTCGCCAACTCGAGGAAGCTCCTCACCTCCTTGACATTGGTCGGCCTCCCGCCTCTACCACGAAGAGACTTTACTTGGATCAACCGATACTCCCTTATCGCGATGATGTGACCCAAGAACCCCACTTGAGTCACCGAACTCACACTTCTTGAGTTTCGCATAAAACTTATGCTCTCTTAGTGTTGCCAACACTTGTCTCGATGCCGCTCATGATCTCGCTTCACTCTTGGAATAAATCAAGATATCATCAATGAATACGACCATTAAAGTCGTCCAAATATTCATGCAACATCCTGTTCATTGTCTCCATGAAAGCGGCAGGGGCATTTGTTAGTCCAAAAGACATAACTTTAAATTCAAAATGCCCATACCTCGTGGAGAATGCCGTTTTCTCAATGTCCTCCTCTCGGACAGGAATTTGATTGTATCCCGACTGGAGATCAATCTTTGAAAATACCTTAGCTCCCCTCAACTGATCAAACAAATCCTCGATATGGGGTAAAGGATACTTATTCACGATGGTCACCGGTTGAGAGCACGGTAGTCAATACAGCACCAACTCCCATCTTTCTTCTTGACAAAGCGACGGTGCTCCCCACGGAGACACGCTCGGTGAATAAGATCCTTTGCTTTCGGATCATCCAACCGCTTCTTTAGCTCTTCTTGGAGCAGTCGAGCCAATCGGTGCGGAGTTATAAAACCGGTCGTGCTCCCGGCACCAAGTCAATTCTGAACTCCACCGACGCGGAGGTGGCATCCCTGGCAACTCTGCTGGAAAAACATCCACGAATTCCCGGACCACCGGAATCTGCTCTACAATCAAAGAGGAATTTGGCTTTTTCACAAGGGATAAAAGAAATCCACTCTTTACCGCTCTACTACCAGGAAAAAGACTAGCCAACACACGGGTGTGCGGGGAGGTGCACAACCACGAAACACTATCTCTTGGCCGGCGACAACTACAAAGTTCTTGTCCTCCAGAAACAGGATATGACAGCACGGTAACTATGCAACCAATCCATTCCCAAAATAACATCAAATGGCTCCATCCTCATAACCATCAGATTAGCAACAAAATGTTCTCCATCTATGGTAATCACACAACCCGGACAAACTGTGGAACTAGAAAGGATCCCACCCGGTGAATGAACCAAAACAGACTGAGAAATAGACTGCAAACTCAACCTGGCCCGACTAGCAAACTCTACGGATGCAAAGGAAAAAGTAGCTCCGGAATCAAACAGAACAAAAACCTCCACTGAGTCCACCAAAAGCGTACCTATCACCACATCGGGACGACCTGCCGGCTCGGCCGTCGGCAAGCGTGGGAGACTAATCTTTGAGTGCTTGGGCGCCGCTTGACACCGGATCTGGAGCCCGCCACGAGGAGGAGTCAAGGCGCCATCTTGAAACAACGCTTGCAGGAGGAGGCGGCCAAAAGTACCTGGAGGCATCCTCTAGGCGAGGGTAGTGAGACCGGGCGCCCAAGTCTCGAGTAGGGTAGTGCTGCATCCGCATTGGACCCCAGAAGAAGGCTGCTGGGCCGAAGGTCTTGCTGAACCGGTTCCCACTTGATGATCTTGGCGGGTTACGCTTACAGATCGAGCTTTGTGGCCCTCCGACCACAATGGCGGCAAGCTCCCGACCAAGCACACTCCGGCGCCCGATGCCCATCTCCACACTTGAAGCATTTCATCCCGACCGGGACCGGACGTACCATCGGAGCACCGGTGAAGGACGAAAAGTGGAAGGCGCTGGGACTTGTTGAACTTAGACTTGAAAGAATTCTGCGACCCTTTGAACTTCTTGTGAACCGGTTTCAGTGCCGATCCACCACTGCCAAAGCTCTTTTTCTCGATCGCTCTCACGAACCCTCGGAGTCGCATTACCACCAGTCCCCCGTCCTTCCCAAGCGCATCTCTAACTCCATGCCTCTAGCTTGCTCCACCAAGGAGCTAAAGTCACGAGCTCAAAGCTCCCAACACCTAGCGAAACTCCGCCTAAGCCCTCTGCGAAACCTCTTGGCTTTCTCCACATCATTGGTAGCCACAAAGTGCAGGCGGATTATGTTGTGAAATCCCACTTCATACTCGACACAGACATCTTGCCACCTTGAAGTTGTTCAACGACACCTCCATCCTCTCCACGAATGAAGCAGGGTAGTATCTCTTTCTGAACTGCTCCGAGAACACCTCCCAAGTCGCTGGCCCAAGGGCAGCAGATCTGGCTGACAGGACTCCTTCCCACCAGAGATCCGCACCTTGCAAATTAAAAGCCACAAACCGAGCCTGCTGCTCTGAGGTCAGCCCCAACACCTCCAGATGCCTCTCTATGTGACGCAACCGTTAGCAGCATCAACTGGCGTCCCTAGTCCATCGAGGTGTCCAACCTCAACACATTCCACTAATGCAAACCCATCACACCCATTGCTTGGCAAGGCCGCGAGGATAACGCAGCGCGACTCACAGGTGCGGGGAGGAGGCGGTTTCCACTGAACCATTGAAGCAACCTCTTCCTCTGATCCCACAGAACTGGCCTCTCTGGCGTGAGTTACATTCAATCCTGGCGGGGGCACGGCTGGCTTGTCCAGCACTCTGCACGACCACGACCACGGCCTCTACCCTTGCCATCTCTATATAACATAAATAAATATAGTCACACATAACACACAATTAATAATCGAATCGGCGAATGATACGGATGCGATGTAAAACCCATCCCCATCTACATGCACAGTGTGTCAAATTTAATATTTTCACTACCACGGACCTACGACCCGCTCGATACCAGCTGTAACATCCCGCCAAACAATGGCCTAAATGCTACCAACTTCTAGCCAAAATTAAAACTTCTAATAATTATTCCAAAAGATTCGACCAAGTCTTATCTATTCAATCATTAATAGCAAATCTAGATAAGCGAAGCAGTTCTATTTCCATAATAAAGAACGGGCGATATCAAACAGTTCTAATCATTATTACATTTAATCGATGAATAATAAAATGATCCAATTAAACTAATCACCACTAAGATTATAATGACTTGTCTTTATTTCTTATTGAAGGAATAGTGCACGTGCATCTGGTCTAGTTATTCATGTCTCCATGTATGTTGATCTCACATTGGTACCTAAAATAAACAAACAACAACAAGGGTGAGTCCAACGACTCAGCAAGTATAAACTATAACAAAAACAAACATGAACATTAACTGTCAAGTTAATCATGTTTCATATGAATTTCATGCTATGCAATATGATCAAAAGTCATTTCTCATCTCTTCGCATTTTACCGGTAATATGGAGTGTGCATCCGTCAATGCACACCCATGCACTGCCCTTAGTGCAGGGACCAGTGCCCACACTCCACAAGTGCGGGGACCTCGACGCTTGATCACCACGTGACCAAGACTTCAACAATTCTCAGCATGATGCATATATGTGAATGTATCAACAAGATAAACAGGCATTCAACATACTATGCATCAATTTAATATCAAAATGCTATAATGTAAACAGAACATAAATAGCATTATCAACTCATAACTTTACTAAAATTCACAAGTAAAGCATTCATAACTCAATCATCACTCATATCATCCAAATCATCAAATCACGCAGATTAATCATAGCAAAGTTATACTTGCCTCAACCGTGAGACAACGAAGAACGAGCAGAAGACGAAACCCCCGGAATCCGCTCTCCTCCTGAATAATTAATTAATAATTACTAACATTACAGTAATGGGTTTCTAGATACAAAATATCAGCAACCCCAATTACCCCAACAATTTATCTCAATTAAAATCCCCAACTCCCCTCGGCCAAATCTGCCCAACCACAGGCAGCCGACTTCAAAAATCCATAACTTCCAGTATATAAATCTAATTAAGCGTTCTCAGACTTTCTGGAAAGATAATTAAATTATCTAAAGAAACTTAGTTGGGAAGCCTTCTGATTCTGCCATTTTCTACCCGATCCAATCCCTTTTCTAAAACATCAATAGCCACGACGACCTCTCTGGACAGCGCACTAAAACAGCCATAACTTTCGTCCAGATCATCGGAATCCGGACTTCTTGACCTTTCTGGAAAGCTAAGACAATTATCTAAAACTTTCCTAACATGATGAATTTCTGATTCGCCCGATTTCCCGTCGCCCAAAGCGATCTACCGAAAACTGTCCAGAACTTCCCCGATCTGCCGAACAGCCACACTAGAAAAATCATAACTTTCGCTACACAAATCGGAATAACGCGTTCTAGCATTCCCTGGAAAGATAATTACGTCCTCTACAATTCTCTAGAAGGAGTCCAGACCTGAATCCTGACGGATCTAATCCAAAACTGCTGATTAACCCAATCTGTCACAGCAGTCCAGAAAACCGACGAAACTCTAACTTTGCTAAATTATCCATCTAGATGGGTTAACGGGATTACCCTTGAAGACAATATGAAGAACACGACGAGGAGGAAGTACACGCCGGGATCTCTTCCATGAACTCCTCTTCTCCTTCCTCCGGATCCAAACGGTGCAGCGACGGATGACGACGACGGCGCCGGGAAGGAGGAGACGCTGGGCGGCAATGGCTGGCGGGGGCAGGGCTGCCGGGCGCGGTGCGGTGCTGCAGGCAGGTGCTTGGCAGGTGGCGCGGCAAGGCGCAGCAGCAGGCGGGGAGGCGGCGCTGCGAGGCGGGGAGGCGGCTAGGCGGCGGGCGGCGGCACTGGGTTAAAGGGTGGCCTCCCTCCTCTTGGGCCAAGAAAAACCCACAGGCCAAGGCCTAGGCCCGGTTTGATTAACTTTTCGAAAACCCTCAAAACTCTTTTAGTTTTCAATCTTTTCCTTCTAGGTCTCTCTCTCTATTTAATAATCAAACAAACAATTGAATAATAATTAATAAAACAATCTGGGGCATTACAGGGAGACTAAACAACATCCCAAACCAACACACAAGAAAGAACACAAACAACAAATTGGAAAAACTCAACTTTGATTTCAAATTAATTTTTGAAAATGGTTGTACCACAAGTGCGCCTCCAGCAGCACCCCCTCCTCCCCCTCCTCCATTGAAGCCCCCTGCTATTGGTGAAAAAGATCCCCTTTGTTGCCGGTCGAGCGGAGGAATGAGATCGATCGCAGCGAGGTGTTTTTGATCCAGAAGAAGGAGAAGAGGAAGGGAAAAAGGGAAAAGGAAGGGGGAAAGAGATCATGTGGTGTTCATCGTGATCTTCAGTGGTACATCAAGAGTAACCTCTGTTTTCCCCAATTAGATGCATATTTTAATTGTTGTAGCAATGTCGGTATTCTGGTCTGCTAGGACAGATTTCATTAGACAGCCGTTTTGGGGTAGTTTCATGGGGATTCAGCTCTGGATGTCTCCTAGAGTTTTGTAGAGGACGTCGCCATCTTTCTGTGAAGTACTAGAACGAGTCGTTGGACCTTTGTAGCAGAAGTTATAATTTTTTTAGTGGGACTGTTCTGCAGATTGTGAGTTTTCTGTCAGGTTTTGGTAAAGTGGGTTGGACGATTAGAAAACGGGAGAATCAGAGGAGCTCAGTATTATAAAAGTTGTAGATAATTGTCTCAACTTTCTAGAAACCTCAAGAAATCATGATTCGGACACTCGTGTAGAAAGTTATCGTATTTTTAGTATTCTGTCCAGAGAACCCGACGTAAAATTGATGTTTTAGAAAACTGGCTTGTGCGGGTAAAACTTGGCCGATTCAGGGAGGTCCACCATCTCGGTTTAGTTGAAGAATTTAATTATATTTCTAGAAAGTCTAAGAACATCTTATTGGACTCCTGTACCAATAGATATGAATTTTTGAAGTTGACTATCCACAGAGAGGGGCAGAACGACCTGTAGGATTTGGGGATTGGAACCGAGTTAGACGTTTTTGCTAGTTCATGATTATTTTTATTTGGTCTAAGGTCCACTACTGTTATCTTAGCATATATTATAATTATTATTCAGGTGGTGCACTGGTCCCGGGGGCAGTACCTTCTGCACGTCCCTCGTTCTCTCACGGTTAAGGTAATTATAATGATGGTTTACATTGATATTATGGAATGTCAATGTTTGATTTATATTGTGAGAAATTGTGTTCATGGTTGTGATGAAGGCGTACTCAGTAATGTTCATGGTTGTTTGTGAGTTTTGGAATTCATGAGTATTCCTTGTGCAAAGTTATTATGGATGCATGTTTTTATTAAAATGAGACCTTCATACATATGCATCATGTTGGCTTATTGAAGACTTGGTCATGTGATAACCAAGCTTTTACTGAGGTCCCCGTCATGTTGATGACGGGCTAAAGGTCTCCATACTTGCGAAGTATGGGCAATTGGTCCCTGTACCAGTTGCTACAGGCATAGGTGTGCATCGACGGATGCGCACTTTGCATTACCGGTAAAATGCAAAAGAGAAAGAGATAAAGATATTGTTGATCATATTGCATAGCATGTGTTTTGAAGTGATAGTTGGATGTTCTTATAGAATGGTGCACATGTATGTATATCATGTGTTGATAAGTAACTGTTGGATGTTCTTATAGAATAATGTACATGTATGATATTGTTACCATTTATTATATTTGCTGAGTCGTTGGACTCACCCTTGTTGTTTGTTGTGTTTTAGGTACCCTAATGAGATCGGCATGCATGGGAAAAGGAAGGATTAGCCTTGTTGCACTTTGCAAGATCAACCCATAATGGATAGAAGGAAAGAAATTAAATAGTCGAAGAATTGAATTACTTTAAGTATATTTATGATCATTGCTTGTTGAAAATTAAACTGTAATAAATGAATAGAGTATTTATGGTGTTCCTGTTCTTTATCTAGATGCTAGTTCTATGAATGTCCTAGTAACCTATAGTCAATTTTGTTTAGTCTTGATCGAAATACCTGTTGGATATCTATTCTTATTAATTCTGCTTATTGAGTCCTCTGGCATAGATAACTATTCAGGGGAGGTTTTGCCGAAATTTTGTGAGATGTATATAGTTTATCCTTGTTACATTACTAGTTTGGTGGCATTCCAGGTCATTGTTTGGCTAGGGTGTTACAGTTGGTATCAGAGCGGGCATTAGATCCGTGGTAATTGAATTATTAAATTGACACACGCACAGTAGGATGGGATGGGTCAAGCATTGCATTTATGCTTCCAATGCGTTGTATTGATGTTTTATGTTATGAGATGATCTTTTGTGCCTATGATTTGACTATATGATTGTTATGTGTGGTGATAATTGATGTCGAGAGATAGAGATCGTGGTGCGGCCATAGGCATGGCCAAGTTATAGCACTATTCGTGGTATTGAATTGGTGAAGGATCTTTCCTTGGGCAACTTAGTTTCAGAGGTTAGAAATGAGTTCTTTAGAAAAGTTTCTCTCTTCCTTGAGTTGAATTTGGTCAATTCTTATCCTGTGGTGGAGGATGAATTTATCTTGGGATTGTGGTTCATTGCAGTTGAGGGTTTTCACTTGGTCTCTACCTGTTCTTTGAAGCAATTATTGTTTTTCAGACTATTGAGACGCTTTTGCTACTTAGGAACATTGTTGATTTGTAAGATTGGTTCATTCGTGGAATTTTATCTTATTGTGAAACATGCCTCATTTGTTCGTTTGGTATTTTTATTAATGAAAGTTTTATGTTGCAAATTCGTTAACATGGGAAAGCTGGGGTGTTACATTAGCAGCACTTCTTAGTACATACTAGTTGAGTGACCGTACGTTGCTATAGAATAAAAAAACATATTATATACTCTAAAACCCCTAAAACATTTTACATTTCAGCCTAGTATTTATCGTTTTCAGCTATCTTATATTTTTCGAATTACACTGTGGCCTCAACTTTTGTTTTACAAACCATATAAACATAAAAAATAATTACAAACCACACCACCTGTCACCGTAGGAGTTTAGTATGTTGAGTCTCCTCTGCCAAGCTCAATATGTGTTGCTCCTCCACTTCAATGCTTGGCTTGTACCACTGTGCCTGGTGAAACTCACCCTGCCATGCTTCGCACCTCTGCTGTCATGTCCCTCCTGCGCTACTAGTGTTTCACTGCTACACCTGGTCTATGCTACGCCACCATTGGCACGATGAGGGCTACATGAATTTATACATCTATTTGTTATTCAAATTGGGGCAATATTTTTTGTGAGAAATTTGTGGAAATATTGAAGAATTTGATAAAGTAATTCATGCACCATAAATCCAAAATATATTCTGAAGGATTTTTAAAACTAATTCATGCACAGCAAATCAAAAATATATTGGCGTACACCACCATACCTCCGATGAAGCATCTCATTAACAAGGCTGGTCAATTGAATAAGGATTAGTTTCCTTTAGCAATGGTAAAGCAAAAAATTTACAAAAATCAATTTGTTCAGTCACCCGTTGTTCTGGTTGATCAACTCTTGCATGTTGTGTGTCGCGAGCATCATCTTCTCGTCAGTTGGATGTCCATGCTTCCTGTACTCATGAAGAAATAGACAATCACTAATTCACTCTTTCAACAAAAAAAATGAAAAATGGAGAAACTGCTTCTCACAAACTAACTCCTAACAAATCTTATCCCAAAATTTAGAAGAAATCGTTAATTAGAAACATACAGCGCAAGAGATTGCACAAGAACGAACCTTACTTGATGTTGAATATGCATCTTGCATGAATGGAGACTGATCGTGTGCTGCTTTCTCGTGCACGCTGTAGCTACCACACCGTCACCAAGGTCTTCTCCTCCGTGTCCTCCTACAGCTCCTCGCTGTGCTGCCTCATCTCTTCTCTGTCCTCCCCACCAGCATTTCAGCCTCGCTGACTTCCTTGCCGCTGCTGTCTTCGTCGCCTGGACGCCAAGTGCCATACGCTGACGCTGCCCAAATCCATGAGCCCGGGGATGGGTTTGGAGGAAAGATGAAAGGCGGCGTGGGAGGTATCGTGGAGCTTAGCATCGGTTGGCAGGTCACGATTTCATGTCGTGAGGCACCAGAGCAGATTGGGGAAAGGGCGGCTGCTTGAGAGGAGCGAAGTTTTAGATGGCGAAAGGATGGCGAAATAGGGGATGCAAGCTTGAGTTTTATGGCGAAGTAGGGGATGCAAGCTTGAGTTTTATGGCCCCCACATATCGTCATATTTTTTCTTAAAGAGTGGAGGGGAGGACGGTGATATACTAATTTCACCATCAACTTTTACTTTTTAAGTAATAAAGATATACTACACATATGTAGCTGATCTGTATCCTAACTAGCTTACAAATCAAAGCCAGTTTTGACATTATATCATACTGTATTTACAAAAATAATAGTATACGAGACGTATTAACAAATATGTCATTTTTGTCGTCGGCGGGCCAGGTGGCAGCGCCCGCGAGACGACGCCTGGCGCTGTCGCCAATGGTAAGCGCCTGTCGCCCGGGGACTAAGTAGCAGGCAGGTTGTCGCCCAGGATGCAGGCGGCAGGTAATTAGGCCGGCTAATTAACCGGCTTAATTACTTGCCTAATTTTTTTCCGGTTTAGTGTTTATTTGAATATTTAAATATAATAAATAAGGTTAAAAAATTACGAAAATTTATGTACAGCCTTCCAACACAACATTCCTCGTAGCATAATTTTTGGGGAATTTTATCCATCGCAAATACTGCTCAAAACTTCATACAAGTTAGATATTTTTATAAGTTTTTACCTATAGCAAACAAGCACTAAAAATTACAAAATTTTATGTGAAGCATTCCGATGTAGTAATAGTTATTATGTAATTTTTTTAGAATTAGCCACGTTTATTTTGATTAACTTAACATAAATTTAACAAATATTAGTACAAATATAAGACAAAGAATTATTGGCAGCGAAGCTTGTCGCTAGCCCCCAGCCAGTAGGTAATTAGGCCGGCTTCCGTCTAATTTTTTTAACATTTAGTTTATGTTTGAATTTTTAAATATATCAAATGAACTCAAAAAATTACGAAAATTTATTTATGGCCTTCCGACACAACGTTCCTTGCAATGTAATGTTTGAGCAATTTTATCCATGCTGAATATTGCTCAAACATTCATACAAATTTGATATTTTATGAGTTTTTATATATAGCAAACAAGCTCCAAAAATTATGAAATTTTATGTGAAGCCTCTCGATACAGTAATAGTTATTATGTAATATTTTTGGTAATTTGATGTAATCCAAATTAACCATATTTATTCAAATTAACTTAACCATGAATTTAACAAATATTTCATATTTTTTATAATTAGCCACGATGTTAAGTTATTCCGAACAAATGTGGCTAATTTATACTACATAAAATTCTCAAAAATTACATAGTAACTATTACTATATCGGGTGGCCTCACATAAAATATTGTAATTTTTGAAGCTCGTTTGCTTTATGTAAAAACTCATAAAAATATCAAAATTTTATAAATTTTTTAGCAACATTCACCATGGATAAAATTCCTCAAAACTTACACTACGAGAAATATTGTGTCGAGAGGCTGTACATAAATTTTAGTAATTTTTTGACCTCATTTGATATATTTAAAAATTCAAACAAACACTAAACCGAAAAAATTTATGCAGGGGTGCCGCCTGCACCTTGAGCGACAGGCCGCCTGCCGCCCAGCCCCCGGGTGGCAGACGTCTCCCGCCAGTAACAGGGCCACATGTCGCCTCATGTGCGCTGTTGATATTTTTATCAATATGTCTCATATATTGTTATTTTTGTAAATACGATATGAAAGAGTGTCAAAACTGACTTTGATTCCTAGCTTATCTCACGTACTCAAACCTCGACAGGATAACTAGGGAATCTGGTCTAATTCACAAAGCACAGGCATACCTACATCTACTACCGCCATCAGCTCCAAGATGGCAAGACTGATATCAAAATTCTACAAGGTTTCCTAGAAACACTACACAAGGAAAAGAAAATTGCACACCACGCATGCAATCATGTGTCAATAAAAAAATGCAGTACTGTACCTAGCTAGCTTCCTTGTGGCAAAACAAACAGTAGCAAGCAAGCACGCAATCATTGCATGACAGCACAACACGGCCAAGCTAGCTTAATTATCTAGCCTAGGATTAACATTAGCCCATCCTTCCCAAATCCCAACTAGAGCTGTAAACGAGAGAGCCTAGTTCGTAGACTCACGCTGGATATAAGCTTCATGCTCGAGTGAGGCTAAGTTGATCTAGGAGCTAAGTTCATGTTCGGCTCAGCCAAAATTTGAATAAACTCCAGCTAGGTTAAAAAAATCTCAATAACTACACTTTATATTATATAATATAATATCTTATACAACAACTCGGTCAAAGATCGAGCGTTGCTCGAAAGAACCCTGAAACTAGATTTTAACATTGAAGTAGACATACGAGAGAAATTTAGAAGAGCTAAATGAGTAGGGATGAATATGGTAAAAGATAATATGTTTTATCTGATATTTGTATATAAGAAAATATGAATATGGTAAATAAAATCCGTATTCGAAAATGTTTGTATCTGTATTCGAATAGTGTTCATATCCATATTCGAGAATGTTCATATCCGTATTTGAGAATGTTTGTATTCGTATTCAAGATTATTTAATATGTTTCCTCAAAATGTTCGCATTCATATTCGTATTCGAGACTATTTGATCCGTTTCCATCTCTAGCGACCTCCATAGGGAAGATTGTAGAAAACAATTTCCTGATGAACCAAGATTCACATGTAATAAGTAAAAATTACTTTGCATAATTTTTAACTCTATGCACTATACTGCTAGCTCGTGTAGACGTATAATCATATTATATAAATTTGTTCTACCGAGATTTGTTACAAAAGTTTTAGAATATTCGCATTCGACCAAATTAAGTACATATTTAATTCGAATTTGTATTCGTTACAATATTCCATTCATATTCGTATTTGAGAATGTTCGAATTCGTATTTGTATTCATTTTTAAAATATGAATTTGTATCTGTATCCATATACGTTTTACAAATAGATATTCGTATTCATATTTGAGACTATCTGATTCGTATTTGATCCATTTTTATACCTATAAATGAGTCTTAACCACATCGTTCGAGCTTGAGATCAAGCCAAAAGCGAGCTCATGCCTATCTGCTCAACTTGGCTTTTTTGTGGCTTATAGTTTTTTTTACTGTAGCTGACTTATTTTGTACTGTAATTGTTGGTAGCTTTTTTTGACGTAATTTAATCTAAAATAATTAAAATAGAAAAAATATGTTAACCTACCTCGGACAATATAAAGAAATAAAGCAAAAAAGATAAAAACCTTTAAAAAAATTAATAATAGAAAAATGAAATTACAAAATAGTAAACTAGGAATCAAAAATCAGAAACTGAAAGCGAGGCCTAAAACCAAACTTTTTTAAGCCCCATTCCGAACACAAACCAGGTGCATGCATTATGCTAAACCCTTCCAAATAATTTACCAGTACGTACGCTCGTCAGGGAGACGGCGCGATCTCCACGCCTGATCCCATGAGCCGAACCTGGACATGCACATGTGTTGACCAGGTCCACTATATATATTTTACGTCGCGATGGTAGTACGTACCCGTACCAAACAATGGAATAAAATGTATGCATTCGATCTATCAGCAGAGATCATCATCCGGAAACTACAACCCATCTCCTCCACGCCAGTATCTTCCGTCTTTGAACTGTTACGCAAATTTCTCCGTGACCACTTTTTTCCTAAATTTAGCCTTAAACTTTTGCTTTTACAAAACTCGATCCCTTTATGAACATATCAAGCTCAATAGGCACATACCAAACTAAAGTAGCTTAACAGGTGACCTACCGAGCTCTCTCTATACGGTAGCATCCGACCGACTACTATGTGTGCTTATATTAGCGGTAATATATTTTTAATTAGTACTAATTATAATTAATTTATACTAATCGTATGTAATTAGTGCACTAAATTAATTGTTTTTATTTAATACTTTGATTAGTGCTAATTATATTTAATTAGTACTAATATCACTTAATTAGTGCTAATCATATCAGTGTTAACTAAGCTTGCATAATATTTTTATTGCACTTGCAAGGTGGTGCCTAATCTTGTGAATCTCTCACATCATAACTTGCACAATAATTTTTTTAATTAGATTTGATAGTATTTTATAGTGATTGGACAAATGAGCACTACTTCAAGAAAATCATAGTTCATATCTACACTTCCAATGTTTCTTTTAAAAATTCATTTCTAATATTGATGATTTACTATTGTTGTGTTGTTTTTCACATGATAAATTTAAGGATTTACTCTTATCACTACCGTCTCGCTCCAGGGATAACACAGGGGGGCACAGCTGCATTACGCACCCAACTCCTCTCACTCTCATAACGCTCATGTAGAGATGCAAACGGATCGAATACGGACGATTTGTTTTCATATTTTTTCTCGGATGTGGATACGAATACGGATACCTCGGATATGAATACAAATACGAATAATATCAAATATGATCGGAGCGAATACGAATCGAAACGAATACGGTCACGGATATTTATCGGAACATGAAAACCCCTTAACTATACATCCAAAATCAATGAAAACACATAAATAGTTTATCTTGTCAAAACATTAATGAAATCTAAACAAGCATAAGTATTTTTATCACAATAGTCATACCATTGTATAGATTTTAAATCTTCAAATGGCAGTTAATTTTTTCTAAAGTCCTAAATAATTCTTAATGGATTTCTACCATTTACATGTGACTAATAAATTAATTAAGAATTGAATTTTACATCAGAATGATTTAAATGGCAGTACATCAATTTAATCGGTACAAATTTTAATCTACCGATAATATTAAATTTATTTTAATAAACATAAATATTTGCTAGTGGTGTTTGTAATTTAATATGACTAGAGAACCTAATGCCTAATGGTAATGGAGGCTTATGGCTTGGTTGGGCTAGTGGCATGGGAGATGAGAGAGGCTGGCTTGGGCTGAAATTCTAAATATCCGATTCCATATTATCCGGATAATCCGTATTCGTAGTCGTATTCACCGGATATCAGGCCTATTGTATTCGTATCTGTTTCAGACAAAAAAATTCGTATTTGTTTACGATCCAAGAATTATCCGAAGAAATTCCGATCCGATACAATCCGTATTTGTTTTTATCCGGATCGGTCGGAAACTATCTGATCTGTTTTCACCCCTACGCGCATACATCTCTCCCTCACATTTTCCATCGCTCGCCCTCTCCTTTTAAAAGCCACCTTTTTCAACCATTACTATTTATTTTCAGCTATAAACCACAGCCAAAAGTCATCGGTAAAAGCCAATACAAACACCCACATAATATGGCGTGAACAAACACTAAATTGATTTAGGTTGTAACTTGTTGGAACAAATCAGCAAGTATAGGAGGTTTTGCTGTGCTACTGATGAATTCAATGAATTAAAGTGCATGCAACTGGTCAATGAGGCATGCTACCTTATCATAGTACAAAGATTTGTTTAATCGTTGTGCTGGTTAGTACTTACTTGTTGCAAAGCTACTAACTAAATATTCATAGACAAGCGCATCCATATATTCAATTGCCAATAATTCTAACATTTTTAATGTGCATTATTATTCGGTATTGACCTTCGTAGATGATGTTGTTGTAAGGCAATTGTAGGTTTAACACTTGGAAGCCTGAGGATGATTAAATAAAATTTAATTATTAAGGATTTTTATAATGGCCAAAGTAACATGTCTTGTATGACTAAATCTTATCGATAATACTATGTAATTAAGTATAGCAATGATGTGCATGATTAGCGCACAATTACTAACATGATTAGTGCTAATTAATTATGATCAGCACTAATAAAATGTGAGCAGCACTAAATAAAATACTTTATTTAGTGCTTTAATTAGTGCTAATTAAAGCACTAATTAAACGCAATTAGACTAATCAACTATAATTAGTACTAATTAAATATAATTAGCACTAATTAAACGTGCACGGTAGGTCTAAAGGGTTAGATTTGCAAAAACGAATGTTCAAGGAACAAATTTTTAAAAATAGGTACATTGATATTTGTGTGAACAATACCCGTGTGATATCCACATAGGACCTTAGGTGCATATCGTGACCCTATTCTTTTGGCCGGTGACTTATGGCTAAGACCGATGTCTTTTAGCCATAATACAAGTGCTTGTGCAAAAGTACCGATAAGTCACTTTAAAAAGTTGTTCCGATAAGTCATATTGAAATGATGGCCAATAAGTCATCGTATTTGTTTGTTTAGGAGAAATTGTAGATCATAAACTGAAAAAAAATATACCTTTAACCCACTAGCAGGTCTCATTTGAAGCTACGAATCATTTGATCATTGTCAATTGAATTTCCGATCGTGCAGTACGTACCTAGCTACCGGTTAATATTTGCAGGATCCGCATGGTGCTCTGCTGTAATGGTATCGGGCGTATTTCAATGGTACATATGAGTTATTCCATTATAATTGTGGCTGTGGCTTATGGTTTTTAACTGTGGTTTATGTTTTTTTAGCTATTTGTGTAAGAGATTACGTACAGATTAACTGAAATTCATGTGCGGCTTTTGCCGATATAAGTGAAGTTGGTACAGTATGTACTATAATTAACTAATAGATTCTATCTTTAAAAGATATTTCGTTTAAAATCTAGTTACTATAGAAAAACTAAAAACTGAAGTCAAAAATCATAAAAGAACAAAACCTAAAACAGGTGGATGAGGCAGAGGTCGGAGGGGATAATTCATTAATTTGAGGCGCATGAAGCTCAATCGCAGAAAGTTCGGTACTTCACGGCCAGTATATTCTTTCATCTCTAGCAGTGATTTCCAATCAGAAGTGCCAGCTGCGGATGAAAATTTGGTGGTAGCTCGGATATATCGTAACTCAGAAAAAAAAAATCAGTAGAAACTATGCACGAAACAAAAATCCTTTTTTCCCTTAAATTTACTTTTCAATCATATTCTTTCAAATACATTTTTCAACATTTCTTATCCATGTGGAGGTAATGAAAAGAATTACAACAACACTTATTTTTCACCCACGTGAATTGCACGAGGATAGACCTTTGCTAACTAGCTATCAAGAAATGCCACACTGACAGTACACCAGAATTTCAGAAACGAAGGCACTCACTACTCAGAAAAAGATCATCAAAAGATTCAGAACTCCTAGAGCTAATTACGCTTTTGTTTGTTCCATAAATGAAGCTTAATTTGTAGAATACCTAATTAATCTTAATTTCACACCTCAGAAAAACCAAAGGCTGTGAAGGTGAGATTAGTAGTTCCAGACAGACGGGTCCCAGAGCGACCCCTGGGCCCACTCGTCATTGTCCGCAGCGCAGCTTTCCCAGACAGGTGGGGCCATCAGCATGGCTTCGGCCAGCTCAGCCAACATGTTGGGCGACTCAGCCGCCAGCTCATCGGCGCCAAGCAGGACGTCCCACGCCACGTCACCGAGCCGCGGGTCCGGGTGGCCGCCGCCGCCACAGCAGCCGAGCTGCACGTCGACGAGGTCGGGCCTGAACCGGACCTGGGCCGCGGCCTCGAGCGCCGCTGCGCGGACGTCCTCCGGCTCGGCGGTGCCGGGTCGCCGGAAGCGGTGGACGAGACCCGGGAAGTTGAGCCTGGCCTCGTGGCCCCGCAGCCGGAGCGCGGCCACGTCGTGCGCCACCGCGGCCATCTCCGGCGACTCGAAGCTGCCCAGCCAGATGCGCGTCTTCTTGCCGGGCTCCCTGATCTCCGACACCCACTTGCCCCACTTCCTCTTCCTCACCCCACGGTACTGCCCGGCCACCTCGCCGGCCGATACAGCGCAGCCGGCATTGTCCAGCACCACCTCCATTGCTGCCTGCAATGTCGATCGAAGCTAGCAAGCAAGCAAGCCTGTACTATGCCTGTCTTAGTACAACAAGCTAGTTCTTTTGCTTGTGCAGATGCTGCAGTGTGTGAGTGAGAGATGGTGTTGGGGTTTGGAGGCCTTTGGGAGGAGCATGTATGTATATATAGAGAGAGGGAGGTGGGGGAGGAGAGAGAGAGAGGTGTGCAGGAGTGAAGAGGACAGAGAGGAGAGGATGCATCTATGCCTGGGGGAGGAAGACAAGGGAGGTGATGTTTGAGCTGCGTGGAGACAGCTGGAGGCTAATACGTGTCCTTTTCCCATTTTCTTTTTGTTCGTATGTACGTATGTATGGGTGTTAGGATGTAAAAATGTTGAGAGAGATTGTGCTGATGCATTATCCACCGGCAGGAGCAGGAGGATACAAGAGGTGCTGGTTTGCTTTTGTGGAGGGGTGGGTGGGGGAGCTTCCTGGATGGTGCAAAAGTTTTGGAGGTTGGTTTTGATGTAATGTTGTCATTTTTCTTTCGTTGCACCGCAGTTCTATTCGTATGCGTGCGTGCGTGCGTGCTTCAATGGAAGCTGGGTTTTGTAACTCTGTAGACTAAACCAACTAGGGTTGAAATTTATATTTCATTTGCACTTTAGGTATTTGAATTTGGTATGCATGCTACCACATCAAGACATATCGATGGTTTGCTAACTAAATTGATTTGCACATTGTTGGCTGTAGCTCTTTTAACTCCTCGTTTGCTCCCAAATTTCCTTTTACGCGACACAAATTAAACCAATAATTAGAATAGATAAAGATACTGAAAGGAGTAAAGAACGGAGTGTCAATTCTCCATCAAACGTGGAGGAAATGTATGTCTTTTTTGCTACAGCTTATAGCCTATGGCTACGGCTTATAGCTTTTGGACTATTTGTAAGAGAAAGTATAGAGTAACAGAAACTTACATACGATTTTGACCGATATAAATGAAGTCATTATAATATATACTACAATCAACTTATAGATCTCATCTTAAAAAGACATTCCGTTTGAAAACTAATTACTATAGAAAAATCAAAAAATAGCTTTTAAAAGCTGAGAAGAACAGTCCCATATTCTAATCCTTGTGGCACTCTCAAACAGCTGTAAACATCTTTAGTAGAATCTACTTAGAAAAATACACAAAGATGCTTAAGCTTGATGTGGTTCAAATTAGGAATCAACACTTGGCAGATCATTAACCCTCCACCACCTCGCCCCATCTTCAATTTTCACACGTTTGTAATTCCACATTCTAACTTGTGCATACACACATCAATGTTTTTTATTTTCTTTCGGAGGATATATAGGGACATCAGTCTCAATCTTCACCGGATTCGCAGGTTAATTAAACTAGACGTTTGAAAAAAAGAATTGGCACTAATTGACTCCACATAAAGCAGGGCCTTGTAAATTACTTTGAGCAATGCACGACGGATCTACCTTACCACCCTCCGATAAGTGCATTTATTGCTGGTGATTTTTCATGAAAGTTTTTTCCGCAAGCATTCTTGTCCCACATTCGAACCATAGGAAAACAATTTTGGCTCCACCGCTGATGATCGCAAGCCTATTCTTTTTTTTAAGGAAGGGTGAGCTTGATAGCTCGTGAGTACGTTAATGTCGATTACAGAGCAAACTTTAAGCATTCTAGAGGCAATGTCGATTGCAGAGCAAACTTGAAGCATTCTAGAGGCCCCATGTAGGTAGAAAGAGAGGGGAACAGTCCTCTAGAGAGAGAAAGAGAGAGAGAGAGAGTCACCATCACGTCACAGTCAACACATGCATGGGGTTGGAGGAGCTAGGAGACGCTGGCTGGCTTCCATAGTCCGTTAGTGGGGTATGGGGGGCACAGCGGTGCTATGGCGGGCGAGCCGGAGAAAGAAGGAAAGCAGACAAGGGAAAGGACCAAACAAAAGCTGTTGCTCAGGAGCGACACGTGGCGGGATGTTTGACCGTAGCACGGATTTCTCGTCCGTACGCCGCACCGCCGGGATGGGCCCGGCGAATATTGCAAGTAGATCCATTCGTGGCAATTGCTCTTGTGTTGTCCATCATCTTGACAAGTTTTCATTTAGGCCCCCCGTATGCTATTTACTGTACCAGGCATCTGTGCTTAAAAAATGGGTGCAAAAGAGGTAAAACTGTGCAAATTTCTACCGTAGAATACCTCCATTATACATACTTTATACACAAAAGTGTCATTATCATTTTTCCTCGTGTTTCTACGGCTAAATATGTGTTAGGCTAACTGCTAAGCACTATATATATATATATATATATATATATATATATATATATATATATATATGTGTGTGTGTGTGTGTGTGTGTGTGATGATCTTGCTGCTACAATATAGTATGCATTGTAGTTGAGATGGAGAAAGATAGCAAGACCAAAATGCTATTTCACGAACGTCTAAAGCCGGATCTGGACCAATTGAGGTGGTGATCCTCTGACATTGTAGTTGGTGAAAAACAATGCTTATTTAACATAATTAAATTTAAAAATTGAAAATATAAAAATGTGGACCCAAGCTCGTTCCGACAAAAAGCTCGTGTCCACTGCTTGGACCCTCGTTCCCTCGTGTCCACTGCTTTCATGAGATGTTAGTGCGAGCGGACGAGTTTTACCCTACACTACTCCCCTCTCTCTCGTTATCTCCATACGATTGCTCTTTCGCACCGTGCGACAGCGAATTTCCAACTTTGCCACCGGCTTGCCCTACACCATTGCCTCTTTCTCACCTCTCTAGAATAACTCACTTCCAATACCCTAACCGCTCCTAGTTCGACCCCGCCATATGCGTCGCCACCCACCATCCTACATCGTGTGCGCCACCGCCAGTCGGGGAGCTACCTCGTCAACCCCGGTGACTTTCGCATTGCCGCCTTTCCTTGTTGCAAGTTCCATTTGAGAAGAGCAATTGAAAATACAAAACTTACAGTTGGAAATTTTAATTTTGCTGTGCAATTTTCCTAGTTGAAAGGTTTGATTTTTTTGTGAAAGTTCAATTTTTTAGTTGACAAATCAATTTTCATTTGAAGGTTTCAACTCTGGTTCAAAATTTCTATCTTGGTTCAAATGGAGTGGAGGTCGATGGTGTCCACTACCTTGATTGCCAGCGGACTAGGATTTAGCTCCCATAACATAATAATCAACTAAATTGTTACTCCTTCTCATCACAAAAGAATGCCGTTTTGGGTACATGTAGTAAAAACTTCTAAACTTTAGCTATTAATATCTTTTTCAACATTTAAATTGAACACGTGAAAATGGTATGTATGGATTTTATTAGGTTTTATATATCATTATAATAGAATTTTGTGGTGAAAGTTGCGTTTTAGGGATCGTGCCGATGTCCACAACAATATTCTTTTGTGATTGGAGAGAGTATTAGAAAAGAAATGCTCGGATTCAATGAGGACACTACTACAAAGAGTCAATACGAACGATTCGAATGTCATCACGAGCGATTTCGAACAAATGCGAATTTATGGGTCAGTGATAATCGAAAGTTATCACAGATATTTGTGAGCTGTCTGTGATAATCACAACACAGACGGTTTGTAACTAGAGCCGTCTGTGAATAACACTATCACAGACGGCTCGAACCAAAACCGTCGGTGACACTCATGTATCACAGACGGTTCTAGTTACCAACCATCTATGATAGACGAGTAAAACTGTATGTGATACTTTCCCATCATAGATAGTTAGTAGATAGAATCGTCTGTGATGTGTGAGTATCACAGACGATTTTTTGTTCGATCGTCTGTGAAAATCCTTCACAGACAGTTTATATTACAAAACTGTCTGTGATAGTTCATTCTGTACCTAAATTTTTTCTTTTTTTGCTAGCCTCACAAAATGTTAACTATGTCCTCTGAAAATAAGAAAATGCAGCAACAAATACAGTAGTACATTTCATTTCCATTAAGATTAGAGTCACCATTACAATATCCCAAGATAACGAGCATGCTATCCATCTAGCTAACACAACAAGAATATGTAAAGAACATATCTCCTAATCCTACGAATCTAACCCTTAAACATGGCAAGAACAGAGAAAATACAAAGATCCTAGCAGACAGTGCCTAGGCCTACGAGACCTCTATGCCTAGGCCCTTCGCCTTGATGCAGTGCAAGAGCTAGATGTCTTTGACGCCCGCCATCGCCGGCGCCAACTTGAGCGTCGCCTTGGTAGCCAGTTGCTTCTACGGTGCCTTGCCTCCCGTAGATTTGTGCATGTTCTGCTTCGTGTGGGCTATTAGGGTAAAGGTCGAGGAGGAAGACGAGGAGGCTGGGTTTGGGTGACTATTCATAGGGGAGGGAGAGCGCGTCAGTGCAAAAAATTTTGGCACGGGGACGGAGAGGTGGATCTATGATCCATGGGGTGGGGGTTGGTGGGTTTCTATTGGCTAAGATTGGGTTGGGAAGGATCGACGGGTCCAGCGGTCAGATTATCACAGATAGTTGGTAGTTAGAACTATATATGATATACGAGTATCAAGACAGTTAGAACTACCAGATGGTTGGTAGTTTGTTCCATATATACATAGGAAGTATCTCTCGTAACAAAGGGCATGCACGTGTAGTATACGAGTATTTAAGACCATCTAGGTGATATGAATAATTTTTCAAATGTGGTATATACATTTTTTTTGATATACTCCTTTTTATGTGCGTATATAAAGTTATTTACAAAATATGCTAAAAACCATAGACTCCTTTGCAATTTTTTCGTGTGATTCACATTGGAGTATCTTATAATCAGTATATGAGTACACCTAAAGTGATAAAGGAGTATTTCAAGTTTATTTAGGTGGTATATTACAGGTGGATGCAATTACACCCGAGATTAAAGGTATTTTTCCTATATATATATATATATATATATATATATATATATATATATATATATATATATATATATATATATATATATATATATATATATATATATATATATATATATGAAATTGGGCACCGGGTGCCGGGCACCTGATTTCAAATGCAAATTCAACCCAAATTCGGGTATGTTTTTAAAAATATCAGTTTTAGGGTATATACCCATCTATAACAATTCAAATGAAACATATATCTTTGAAAAAATATACTCGAATTCAAAGTTTTAAACGAATTTAGATCACATGCTTTGCTGATTTATATATATAATCAGCACATACCTATAATCAAACTATCAATAAAAAAGGCAACTACAGTTCAAATTTCAGTTCGAACTTGTTTGAACTAGTTAGTAAACTAGTTAAATTTGATATCCAAGAAATTTTAAAATTTTTCGCACACGATACATACCTAGTCTCCAAAGATTAAATAGCAAAGTTTTATATGGCTTATATATGCTCATTTGAAAGGTTTCGACGAGATCTACTACTTTGCAGTTGAGGCAAACCCCAACTTCCAGTAGGAAGATGAAAATTTTGGCAAAAACAGAAACCGAAAACTTACAACACAAATTTAAGGCTAAATATGGCCGATTTTGGAGGTCTTAGAGGGCGACTAGCACATGCGGCTGTTTTTTGGATAGGGCTTATTGTTAGCTTTCCAACAGATACAAGAACATCGAAAACGGACACTGTATGCAAAAGTTATACCCGTTTTATTAAACATGTCTTCAAACGGAATTCTACTCAGACTCAGGAGGGAGATTATGAAATTTTAGGGGATTACGAGGCAGGAAACATATCACAGATGGTTTTTATTATGAACCGTATCACAAAAAATTTGTAATAAAAACCGTCTATGAAGTATCATAGACGGTTTAAATAAAAATTGCCTATGATATTTAGTAATATCACAGATGGTTTTAGCGGCGATGTCTGATTGTCGTAAACCTCAATAAATCGTAATTGCGTACAACGCTGAATGTTTTAGTCAACCATATGTGATGAGACGTCTAATATAAGTCTTTTTTGTAGTAATGGGATGAAAATTTGATCTTAATTGAGTATATATTGTCTATGGGGCAATTTCAATTGAGGACTAAAAGCAACAATGAACAAAGTTTAGGTGCGTACGAGGATTTTTTCAATAATCTAAATTTTATTCTGAATTACAGTATTATACCTGTGTTTTTTTAAGTTTTGACCATATGTCACTCCACGATTGGGCGACTTGGTCTAGTTGCCCAACCGTTGGGCGGCACGTGTCTAAGTCGCCCAACCATTGGGTGACTAGTCCTTGTCGCCTAACGGCTAGACGACAATGCCCCTAGTCGTCCAACGGTTGAGCGACAAGCCCTTAATCGTACAACTATTGGGCGATTTGAAATAATAATAATATTATTTTATTAATTCGATGAAAATAATTATGAGGAAGTAAATGGTAATTTTTGTAGATAATATACTTAGCAAATCTTGTTTGTAGGTTTTTATTTTTTTTTGAAATTGTAAGGGCAAACAATGTAGGTTGGTTCGTTTGTGATTTTCGTAGATTCTTTAGGGTATGAAATATGTTAGACTCGTAAAAGCATTTTGTGATTATTGTATGTTGTTGTAGTGCGATAAATTTTTGAAAAATTTTGTGAGTACGATTGGGATTGCAATGATTCGTGAGTACGAAGATAAGTGATATTGCGATGCACGAGGAATTTATACACAATCATACCATAGTAACTAGGAAGTAAAATATGTACACAATAAATGCAAGTACAGGAAAACCCCTACGCGCCGCCCGCCATACCACCCGCAGCACCTCCTCTGTCGTCGCCACATCCCACCCCCGATTGGTACCACCATGCAGCCCCGCAGCCTTCCTCGGTGGAGTGTCGGTGCCTCGACAGGGTGAGGTGGTCAGGAATCCTGCTGACCCGTACTCCCAAGGCATCGGAGGTCGACTTCACCTACGTCTGCGTGGTTACTAGGGCACCGCTGAGCTGTGACCCTGAAAGAATGTCGACGGGCGTGGGCTCACATGCTCCCCTGACCTCTACCGGGTTGCCCACGAGGAACTCGCTCACGTCCATCGGGAGATTCTCGTGAGGGGATAGATGAACTCCGAGATAGGCCATGATACCTGTAGGATGGATATTGTTTATTTGTGTAATGTATTGACGTGAACAAACTTTAAAGAGACGAACTGTACCTTCCACATTTGCTAAATACATTACCAACAAAAAAATTACAACCTACAAATAAGATTTGCTAAATGTATTATCTACAAAAATTACCATTTACTCTCCCACAATTATTTCCATCGGATTAGTAAAATAATAATATTATTATTTTAAATCACCTAACGGTTGGACGATTAGTGTTTGTCGCTCAACCGTTGGGCGACTAGGGGCATTATCGTTCAACAGTTGGACGACAGAGACTAGTCGCCAACGATTAGGCGACTAGCCTAAGTCGTTTAATCATGAAGTGACATATGGTTGAAACTATAAAAAAATCATAGGTGTAATACTATATTTTGGAATAAAAAATTAATTATTAAAAAAAATTCGGCGTAAGAGTATTCGCTTCTGTAGGACCCCTGCGGTGACTGCACATAGCATTTGACTTTGGCACGCATCTCAATGTCCAGGAATGCGATATTTAGTGGGTCTAAGCCCCGCAAATCAAAAAGGACAGTACGGGGCGCGTAGCTTCCTGGATGGTGCAAAGGTTTTGGAGGTTAGTTTCGATGTAATGTCGTCATTTTTCTTCCTTTACACTGAAGTTATATCTATACTAGTTGATAAGTTATGATAGATGCCTAAATGTTACAATTAAAAGTGAATATTATAACGAATGATGCAAGTACCACAGCAGACGAAATTTTTACCTACACAAGGAAAGAATTATTTGGTGGCTAACATTACCCAGTATTTTTTGGATGCAATCATAAATTTATACTTGAACGAGAAATAATTCTATCAATATTATTAGGGGTGAAAAATGGATATGAATTATGTGTATTATCCAGTTACTGCATTCAATAGGATATGAATATGGTATGGATTGTCTCATCCGATTAAGAAATTTTATCCATTCGTATTCGAATTCGCATAAAAATATGAATACGAATATGGTAGACTTTTACCACCCGAAATGTTATTTTATCCGAACTATCCTATCCATATTTGTATTCGACAAAACAATATTCATATTTTATTACAATACGACTAATTAGTTGGACAAATTTTTTTAATTCAACGTGAAAACATGTTTCTTTAGATGAAGTAAATGAATTATAATAATTAAATGTGATTGTATGAGAATAAAATATTATTAATGTCTTCATACTATATAAATTATGAGGATATCTGAATCCAACTGAATTGAGTAAATATTTGATTCGAATTCATATTCGACATTTGTCCGGTTCGTATTCGAATCCGATGTTTGTTCAATTCGCATTTGAATCCGGGAAAAAATATAGATGCAAATATAGTTTAAGCACTATCCAATCCATTTTCACCCCTAAATACTATGAGAAGCAAACAAACAAAAATCATACACCCTTCACATGCAAATCTGTATTTGATATACCAATTTCTATTGTTTTTTTTGCATACAACAGAGAAGCGTGTCCTTTTTGTGCCCTATACACAAGCATTTTACATGCTTTGAGCAACAGAAAATGAAGCCTTCGGCTGCACATTGTTCTAGCTGGCGCTGCTTATTCAAATACCTTGGAACGGTACTTTAAACAAAGTTATGTAAATTTCTTCATGGAGAAAAAGGCTTTATACAACCAAACACCCTTATATTTTCTAGTAATGAGTGCATCTCAATTAACGGAAAGTTTGTCGATTGCTCTTCTTAAAATTTCGCAAATTAAACACAAATAAGTCTATATGATTGAAGTGGTAGGTTGAAAAACAAAATTATACCATTTAGATCCAAATAGGTGACTGACTCCTCTACAGTGTTATCTGCATTAGTACAGCATACAGAATTTCAGACGGCAGGGAGTCATCTGCTTTATTAGAGCTTTAGAGATACCAGTTTATCTCAACTATCATACGGCAAGAGAAATTCTCATAAATGAATAGAACTTTTGAGGACAAGAGTATAAAGCACATAACCTTGAATCTTTGAGACGGTACTATCCCATTCTATATCATCATGACCAAGAAGCAAATCATAATGCCAAAAGCAAATCTCTATCTTGGTACTCCCAGTTATTGTTAGAAGTAAATGCCATCTTCACACGGTCTGTGCGCCACTAGCTTGCCTACGGCGTGTCGTCCAGGAGCAGCCAGGTGACGCCTTGACAGCACGCACTGAGCTAAGCCACTGCTCCCTACCCCTGAGCACAGCGATCATTCAGTAGGAATTAGGACCAAATTAGTGTTAGCTAATCTAGTTATTCTGCATGTCCAGTTACTACTTTTAATCTGCATGTCTGCTGTCCATAATGCATCTTAAAGCAGTGCATGTCATGCACATAGTGCAGGTCAGTTTTCTTGGTAATTAGTAGTTCAGTTTCTCAGGTAATTAGTGGGTCAGTTTCTCTTGTTTAATTGCTATATAAAGGGAGGACGTAAACCTGAAATGTTGCCAAATTCTGGAGTGCCAAATCCTGTGCGAGCTATACTGTTCTTGAGTTGTTCGGAGTGAGATTGAGTGTAGACTCCGACAGACGAAAACCGAGGCCTTCGAAGTAAAAGTCTCAGGATCTTTCGCAGCGAAGGTCCAGAGGCTCCGCGCCGAAGACCGAGATTTCGCGCACTCCGACTCCTTCGAAGTCGAAGTCGAAGACCAGGGCTCCGCTACGAAGTAGGAGATTTCACACGATAAGAGAAGTAGGGACTTCGCACCTGCAGGACTTCGCGCATCGAAGTCCAACAAGTGGTATCAGATCCCCGTTTCGTTCTAGGGAGCAGCGATGTTGGACTCCCCTCAGCGCCGCGGCAGTGCGCCGCCCAGCCACCGGCGCCATTCGCAGTCGCCACCGTCGCGACGTGGGCATGGACGTGGGCGTGGGCAGGGTGAGCGGCTGATCGTCGTCTACCGCACCGTCAAGAAATCATCGGCGTCCGTCCAGTACCTGATGCTGACGAAGACCAACTACCCGGAGTGGGTGGTGATGATGCGCATCAACTTGCAGGCACAAGGCCTGTCGAGTACGGCGAGGATCGGCTGGCACTAGCAACGATCGCTCGCTCGGTCCCGACAGAGATGCTGAGCTTGATCGGCAGCAAGGAGACCACGTAGGAGGCGTGGGAGGCGGTCAAGGTCATGCGGATGGGCGCCGAGCGAGTGCGCGTGGCGAACGCACAGAAGCTTCGGCGCGACTTCAACAATATCGCCTTCAAGGAAGGCGAGAACATGGATGACTTCTCGATGCGAATTGCGGGCCTCGCCAACAACTTACGTCTCCTCGGCGACGAGATCAACGAAACCGAGGTCGTTCGCAAGTTGCTCCAGGTGGTCCCTGATCGGTTCATGCAGGTCGCGATCTCAATTGAGACGCTACTGGACGTCGAGGAGTTGTCCATCGAGGAGGTTACGAGCCATCTCCGGTCCGTGGAGCAGTGGCTCGACGCACGGGCAGCAGCCGCAGAGTTGGGTTCTCGATTGCTTCTCTCGTCGAAGGAGGAGGATCTCATTCGTTGCCTATGCAAGTGCGACAAGGAGGGCGCGTGCGACGGCAGCGCTGGCGCCAGCGGAAGTGGTACGAGTGGCGGCTCGGTCTTGCCATGGCATGGCGCGCAACCATCCAAGCGCGGTACCGACGACGCATGCAAGGGCGGTGGCGGCAAGGTCATCAACAAGGATACATGTAGGTATATCGGGAAAACTGGGCATTGGGCCCGAGAGTGCCAGAAGAAGAGAGACGAGGCAGCAGTCGCAGCGCTGCTGGCGGAGGAGGGCGGCGACGACAAGCCGTCCTGTTGATGGCCCAGGTAGCCTCTCTTTCACCCGTGCCGTGCGCCTCCTAGAGCGTGTCGCACCTGTGCATGTCGGCGAATGGGTCTTCCTCAACGAAGAACACGCGACAGCGCAGTTGGGTGACACCGACAACCACACAGGCAACCAGGACGACGGCGTGTGGTACCGCGACACGGGTGCGTCGAACCATATGATGGGAAATGGTGCGTCCTTCTCCGAGCTGAACTGCGACATCACGGGCACGGTGAAGTTCGACGATGGATCAATGGTGGACATCCTCGGGCACGGCACGATCATGTTCGCAGCACAAGGTGGATGCCATCGTGTGCTTTCGGACGTATACTTCATCCCACGTCTACGCAGCAACATCATCAGCTTGGGTCAACTTGACGAGGTCGGGTGCCAAGTGTTTATCAGGACGACGTACTACGGGTGCGCGATCCGAGAAGGGAGCTTCTCGCCAAGGTATGGCGATCGGCGAATCGACTATACAAGATCACCCTCACGCTTGCTCGACCGATTTCGCTCCTAGCGCACGCGAACGACGATGCGTGGCGCTGGCATGAGCAGTTCGACCATTTGAGCTTCGAGGGGTTGAAGAAACTTGGGTGTGGCGGCATGGACGTGGGCTTCTGCTGCTGGATCATGTCGATCAACTGTGTGACGCATACCTTGTCGGCAAGCAACGGTGCTCGCCGTTCCCTCTAGAGGCCAAGTGGCACGCGAAGGGCCGGCTTGATCTCGTCCACGGCGACCTTTGTGGGCCAGTCACTCCAGCGACCCACGGCGGCAGGCAGTACTTTCTCCTACTCGTCGATGATGCTAGCCGCTATATGTGGCTGATGCCGCTGTTGGGGACGGACGAGGCGGCGAACGCGATAAAGAAGTTTCAAGCCGGCGTCGAGGTTTAGACCGGCAGGAAACTCCATGCGCTACGCATGGACCGAGATGAGTTCATGACGGTGACCTTCGGCGAGTATTGCGTGGAGAAGGGCATTCACCGGCAGCTCACGGCGCCGTACTCGCCGTAACAAAACGGGGTCGTGGAGCACCGGAATCAAACAATGATGGCCATGGTGCGCTGTCTCCTCAAAGCGAAGCAGATGCCGAGCACCTTCTAGGGGAGGCGGTGAGCACTGCCGTGTTCATCTTGAATCGTTCACCGACGAAGAGCGTCACCGGGATGATGCCTTATGAAGCTTGGCATGGCAAGAAACCGGCTGTGCATTTCATGCGCACGTTCGGTTGCGAAGCTCACGTCAAGGTCACACGACCGGAGCGTGAAGATGGTTTTCATCGGGTACGAGCCGGGCTCAAAAGGCTACCGGGTGTACGATTCGGTGGGCGGCCGGCTCCACGTGACCCGCGACGTGGTGTTCGACAAGACCAAAGGGTGGAATTGGGAGGCGAACAACGACGCCAGCCCTAAGACGTTCACCGTGGTGTACACGGTCAGTGGCGTCTTGGGCGGCGACGAGCCGAACGCTCCTGTATCCCCTACGGTCCCATCCCTGGAGAAAGAAAAGGAAGCTATGGCGTCACCCCAAACGCCACCCACGATACCAGTGGTGCTCAAGTCGAGCACTACACTCCACCGTCGTACATTCCGTCGGGGCTCGACCATAGTGACAATGGCGCGCCGCGGCGTTTCCACACAGTGGATAATTGCGTACTAGACCCCGACGAGTGGCTCCTCGTTGCGACTGAGAAGCCCACCTCTTTCGATGAGGCAGCCACCGATCCGGTGTGGCATGCCGCGATGGAAGAGGAGATGGCGGCCATTGAGGACAATGGCACGTGGGAGGCAGTGGACCTCCGGCAAGACATCGCCCGATTGGCCTCAAATGGGTATTCAAGCTTAAGAAGGATGCATAGGGGGCGATGGTTCGGCACAAGGCGCGGCTGGTAGCTAAGGGGTACGTACAACGTGCTGGCGTAGACTTCGATGAGGTTTTTGCACCTGTGGCGCGGCTCGACTCCGTGCACGCACTGGCAGTGGTGGCAGCGCACGAGGACTGGGCGCTCCACCATCTCGGCGTCAAGTCTGCGTTTCTGAACGGCGACCTCACGGAGGAGGTTTACGTCGCTCAACCACATGGATTCGTGATCGCCGAGCGTGAGCGGCAAGTACTGCGGCTGCACAAAGCACTCTACGGCCTACGACAAGCTCCTTGGGCATGGAACGCCAAGCTCGACCACACGCTGGTTGTAGGACCCCAAATTTTACTATCTGGAATCCTCTGTGATTTAATGCACTATTCCACGGATCGAGATAGTGCTCACGATTCTGAAAATGAATATCAAATACATACCATGGGAAGCATAAATAAAATAGTAAACTTACTCATGGGCCGATTAGGCGAAATCGATAAGTGCGGCGGAAGAGCGAAGCACACAGGTGGGACCTTCAGGACAAGCCCACAGGCAGCCAACTAGAGGTTCGCGACCTAGCCCTTGACGTCTTTAACTTATTTGCCATCAAGACCCATAGTGTTGCTGATGCGCAGTGATCTGATTCTTGACTCTGGATTTGTTGTGAGAGCGAGTGTGAGCACACTAACCACCGTGCTCATGAGCCAATACAGAATGCAAATAAATAGTATGCATGGCTAATCAAAGGAGAGGCTCGGGTTGTTTTATTTGCCAGAAATTGCTTTTGGGTAGCATTATCGTTATTGAATCATAGAGTTATTGCTACTACCTAGGACTCCACACGGCGTTCGCCATAATTGACTTACTCCACCAAAGACACACTTCCTTTACTTGCTCCACCGAACTGATCCTTTCCTAATTGATTGCTGTCTAAGCCTCCCAACAGCGAGTGACATCATTTAGTTAACCCACTGATCATATACTTTCTATATATTTATTTTGAATCCACCAATACTTTTTGTATTCCAAATTTCTTAATAATCCAATCTTGTAATCGCTATCCACCAGCTCCTCACCTCTGAATTCTAATGATTCTCTAACCTGGTTATTTTTTTAATCCACTGAACTCATTCGTACCAGTACTTTCTAATCATTAAATCCTTTCTGCTAATCATCCAAAATCATAATATGCTTTTTTCATAATCAACCTTATTTGTCACTAATTGTCTCTAACTAATTCATCAATATTTCTCCACCGAGAATATCATTAATCAAGTTTATACTCCAATTATCATATCTCCAAATTTCCTCAAATTCAAATCATCCATCTAGGTCAAATCCTACTAATCCCATTAAATCCAACAATTACCTTTACACTCTTCTAATTCCCAAAATCATTGATCCAGATTATACTCCGGTAATTATTATTATTCCTCTAATATACTCAAAAATTTAATTCATCCTTCTAGTATTTTGATCAAATCCTATCCATCACATTATTTCCAACTCTTCCAAGAATTCATACTATTTGTCCGCATCGTAATCCCGTAATTTCCCTTGTACTTCCTAATTCTCCAAAAACCATTTAAATCATTTATTTGTCATATCAATCCATTTAAGCTCTACTAATCTATTTCTCCTAAAACCCTTTCTATCGTTCCCATTTTATGATCGACATGAATCCATCATCTTTATGCGTTTACCACAAACAACCATATTCTGTTCTTACGACTCTATTCATTCCTCCTGGCATTTTGTTTTATGAGAAGTATTATCATTGTTTTGCTTTTGAAATACAATACATAGAAATTCCCTGAGAGTTAGCAGTTTGCACAAAACATAATGTGTATGGGAATGCAATAACGATGTGATTGATTCCATCCACCGTTACATGGCATCGCACCATAGGCTTTATCTTTCATTATAGCCGCTTAACTTATCATCGGGCGACACCGGGACAATACAAATCGAGGGCCTTGCACCGCCTCCACTTTTCCATTCCCGCCCACAAAGTTTTGAAATAGAACTATATCGGTTAAGTTCCCATGTCCGCCCATGACCGTGGGCACGGCTATTCGAATAGTTTTGACTATGCAGAGTTTGTACACTTTCACCACAAGAGACAATCAACTCGTTGCCCCACATGATTCCTTAGTCATGAAGTTGAGCAGACCATCACAGTGACTGTTCAAAGTATCTAGCTCCTTTTGTCATCTCACCTTATGGGAAACTGCCCACTTGCGGTGGGTCCCATCTATGCACGGGATGTTCTCCACAGTTACTAACGCAATGGGCTCCACTTCCGCAGCGCTTAGAACAGTGGAAAACTTCACCATCCCCGGTGTCCCTTTAGGCCTCCCTTGCCCTTGCGTATCCACTTCACTCCACTACCGGTGAGATGAGTGCAGGAGTTTCGATACAACTACTTGGCCAAGTTGTACTTACGGACTTGTGGTTGCCTTTGTTTTACATAGGGGGTCATGACAAGATTCAGTCCTTAGTGGTATCTGGGCGATTCTACCACAACCCACTTTGTGCCTCCACTGCACCACTCACACGCCCTCGAACCATTCGCCCAGATATTTAAGCATGTAGGGTTTTGGGAACATAAAATAATCATATCGAACATATACCAGTCATTACCACCATGACTGCCCAACCAAATCTTCTCATGATTAAAAGTGATGCTTGGGCGTTTTCACGCCCATGAATATCTATGCAACACTACGCATGGCGTATAAATTACGGACTTATTTTCAAAAGTTACTATCATAATTTCGCTAGGGCGACAAGGTTCATATATTCAAATATTCAACAAGGGGGTGTAATATTAATCAAGACAAACAATGGACATATAGCTAGAATCTTGAATTAAGCATGCATTTGTATATAAAATTAACAGCATGCAATTTGATAATTTAAACAAAAGTAATTTGCAGAAAATGTAGGTTCAACATGATCAAAGTATTGACTCGCCTTGCGCGGTTTACCGCGGTTTTGAGCTCACACAATGCTTCTTCTGGAGCTTCTGGTCTTGACCTTCACTTCGCTCCTGTTCACGCTTGATCCCTCGATTCTTCAGGACTCCAATTTCTAATTACGTGCTAAACGACTGAACACGAATAAAAGCAAATAACTCAAAAGATCCACATAAACTAAACGAAATCAATTTAGCTTTGTTATGAGTTAATGGGTGATTTGAGGCAAGGTCGGTGGCAGGGTATGATGATTCGCTCTTTTTATTTCTAGCCTCCTTTTATTATTTTTGCATTTATTTAGGAAGTTCCATGAGTCATGTTAAACCTATGATTCGGTGCATGAGATTAGTAGGGCATTATTTTGTCGAGCGCTACATTCAGGGCACATGTTACACTTAAGCAATGCATACAAATTTTAGTTTACCGAATTAATATTATAGTCTGGGTTTATAACATTTTGTGGTACGATATTTTATATATCCTCCATTTATCGCTAGGCTAAGTTTAATTTGGATTTGGGTCTATTTATACGGGTCCTAGCTTGCTGTATATACAATTATGGGCAACGCTTGGTATGTAGCATTTTATGTGACCCTAATTACTCGTGTTATTGGTTACATGTTTACTTTAGAGTACCTATACGTCTGTGAGATTACTCTGATGCTTGGTGGCCTAGGCTATTATATTTCATCATCTGTACACTAACAAGACTTTTCATTTGGAAATACTTTGAGGACCAATTATCATTGTTATTTTAGCCTTTGCATCAGCATCTTGCATATTTTAATTAAACTTCTATTTACATAGGGCCGGGCTCGCTATACCCAAATTTCATTCCACTAAATTCATCGTTAAGATTTATTTTATGGCTACGTGTTTTAAATGTTAGGGCATATATTTAATTATAAGTAAGGGTAATTTCTAATTTAAAGCCTTGCTTTTACAAGTACGCAGATTATTTACTTCATTTGCCTTGATCTTGATCTTGAATGTACTTTTGAATTGAAATCTTTGTTGTAACCAAGTCCATCTTTTATGAATGTCTTAGTTAAAATCTAGATTTTAATCACATGTTTAAACCTGCATTAGCTACCCCTATATGACACTTAATCCAACATTAGAGCTTAAATAATCTTATTTTGTGTCCCAATCAAATTTTATTAGCCCCATGGACTATTTTCAAATTTGTCCTTAGTTTTCCTTAATTTATTTCCTACTTAGATCGGGTCAAAACAAGAAAAGGAAAAAAAAAATAAATGGCCAGCGCTAGGATTCGAACGCAGGGTGGTCGGTTAACTACTGGTGCTAACCAAGCGGGTCACGCCGCTTTGTGACAACAGATGGGAGATATGTTAGAAAAGCGGTGGTGGTGGGGCTCAAAGCAGAGCATCCGTGGCGCAAGGACCAGCGGCGTCGCCGGCGAGGTTGGCGAGGCGCCATGGTGGCCAAACGCAAACCACACGAGGTGAGGACGCCTGGGGTGGCGGCTCCACGGGAGGCACCGTGGCGAGTCGGCGGTGAAGAGCGGACGGTGGGGAGACCATTAATGGCGGCGGAGGAGGAGGAGGGAGAAATAGAGGGCATGAGCAAGAGGGGTTGGTAGGAGCTCACCCATGGCGACGGCTTGGCGGGGAGGTACCGAGGTGGCCGGCGGCGTGCAGCGGCAAGGAAGAGGTCACCGTGCGGCGCTACTGGTGAAGGAATAGCGAGGCGATGCTCGGGAAGATTCGATGCATCGAGGGGATGCTCCCACCGCGGGGAATCGGACCGGGAGTCACCAGGGAGAGTGCGGCGCTACCGGCGGCGGTTTTTCGGCCAGATGCGGGGAAGAAGGCCGTGCGGCGAGCTCGGCGCGGCGTTTTCCAATTCATTTGGATGGAGAGTAGCTGGGGGGTGGTGGCACGGAGGAACGCTCGATTTTGGAGGGCTCACCGAGGTGGGATACGGCGAGGAGGCAGCAGCGGTCGCACGGTTGGCGCATGGTTACAAAGCTGCGGGGGAGGAAAAGCGGTGGGGCGGGCTCTTATAGCTACGAGAGGGAGGTGTGGTGGCGAAGGACAGGGCGGCGGGAAGGGACCGCCGGTCCTTGGCGCGGGGCTTAGCGCACGCGGAGGCAACGATCGAGCGGGAATCGCGGTGGCAGACAAAGCAGCAGCGTTGTGGTAGGATTCGGGGGGGATTCGAGTTTGACAACACTGTGCATGCCTGCCTTGAGGACCGAGCGAGACAGAGAGCAACGAGAGAGAAGAAAGGAGGTGACGCGGAGCCGGCGCAGCCACGAGGAGCAGCCGCGAGAGGGAGGAAGAGGAAAAGTAAGAAGAATGCTGAGGCAGGAGAGGGCCCAGCGGCCAGAGAGACCGGGAGGGGGAAAAAGGAGAGAGAGAAAAGAGGTGGGGCCCACATGGCATAGAGAGAAAGGGAGGGAAGACACTAAAATTCCAAATTTTAAATTTTCTTTAGCTTGAACTTTGAGTTCATAATCTTTCCCTTGCATTTTAGCTCTAAGGTCAAAATTAGATGCATAATTCATGTGTGTGTGCATATATACATATGACTTGTGTTATTTTTATTTTTATTTATTTTTAACCATGTTTTGATTCAGTAGATATATCTTTGATTTAGTTAATTACAGTTAATTTTTGGTTGTCAGGGTTAAACTCCATTTAAATTATTCGTATGTATATATGTATGTATTTTATGGTTGCTATTTTGTGCTCGATAATTATCTCCAGTGATTACTTGCTCGGAGCAAAACTCAGGAAAATTAAAAAATTTGAACAAAAATTCAAATACCAGTAAAATGCAAATAAAAGTTTTTAAATTGCCCAAAATTTCAAACATCAAAATTCAGGATGTTACACTGGTGGCGCTCGGGTTCACGCGCTGCGAGGAAGAGCACGGGGTGTACACACGCGATGAGGGGCGAGGACGTGTGCTCCTAGCGGTGTATGTTGACGATTTGATCCTCATCTGCGCTGACCAAACAGAGATCAAGTCGTTCAAGGTGGAAATGAAGCGCTCGTTCAAGATGAGCGACCTTGGGTAGTTGAGCTACTATCTCGGCATTGATGTCAAGCAACTGCCCGGGAAGATCACCATTAGCCAAGCTGCGTATGCGGCAAAGCTCCTGGACAAGGTCGGCATGGCCGACTGCAATGCCGTGCAAGTGCCCATGGAGGCGCATCTTAAACTGAGAAAGGAGAACTCCAATCCACCTGTTGATCCCACGTTCTACCGTAGTGTGGTTGGCGACCTCGATTTGGTCCACACCCAGGATATCGGTTTGCGGTCGGTGCGTGAGCGTGTTCATGGCGAACCCGACGACAGAACACCTGAGCGCCGTCAAACATCTACTTCGTTACGTCGCTGGTACGCTCCACTTTGGCCTTAGCTACACCAAGGGGCACAACGACATCGAGCTCAAGGGGTACAACGACGCGGACATGGCCGACGACGTGGATGATCGCAAGAGCACCTCCGGCATGTTGTTCTAGCCTCGGTAACCCGCCTAGGTCGTGGCAGTCGCAAAAGTAGCCGGTAGTGGCGCTATCATCGTGTGAGGCTTACATCTCGGCCTCAGCGACGACATGCTAGGGAATCTGGCTCAGGCGGCTGATCGGCAACTTCTACGGGCGAGATGTTGGCGCCGCGACAATCTACATCGATAATCATTCGGCGATTCCACTATGCAAAAATCCGGTCTTCCATGGCCGGAGCAAACATATCGAGACACGCTTCCACTACATCCAGGAGTGCGTCTAGGGTGGCTAAGTCGTCATCTGCAAAATCCACACTGACGATCGTTGGTGAATATACTGACCAAATCACTTAGCCGGGTGCGTTTTCTACACCTGTGCTCGAAGCTCGACGTCGTCGACATCAACCAGAACTAGATTAGGGGGAGTAATGTTAGCTAATCTAGTTATTCTGCATGTCAGTTACTACTTTTAGTCTGCATGTCTGCCGTCCATAATGCATCTTGAAGCAGTGCATGTCATGCAGATAGTGCAGGTCAGTTTTTCTTGGTAATTAGTAGTTCAGTTTCTCAAGTAATTAGTGGGTCAGTTTCTCTTGTTTAATTGCTATATAAACGGAGGAAGTAAACCTGAAAAACAGTCAAGTTCTGCAGCGTTAAATCCTGTGCGAGCTATATTGTTCTTGAGTTGTTCGCAGTGAGATTGAGTGTAGACTCCGACAGGCGAAAACCGAGGCCTTCGAAGTAAAAGTCCTAGGATCTTTCGCAGCGAAGGTCCAGAGGCTCCACACCGAAGACCGAGATTTCGCGCACTTCGACTCCTTTGAAGTAGGACTTCGAAGTCGAAGTCAAAACCAAGGCTCCACTCCGAAGTCGGAGACTTCGCACGACAAGCGAAGTAGGGACTTCACGCATCGAAGTCCAACAATAAGGATATGAAAGCATGACTAGCACATGAAACAGAATAATATTGTAGAAAAGCGCAGCTAGCAACATAAGCAAGCACCTGAATATGTCTCTACGAGCACACCAACAAACAATATGATCAATATGATCACTGGACCATCTCTGGATGCAACCTGAAAATGTGCAGCCTGTGCAGAGACTTATGAGCCATGCTAACAATATAGGACCTAAAGTAAGATTGTACACAGTTCGCACTATGTAAATATGTTAAAATACCACAATTCTAGCCAACTCCCCAACTCCATCAAGTTCCTCCCAAAGTCCCAATATTAGTCTTATCCCGAAGGGATATAGCAAAAAAATTTGTAGATGAGTGTTACTTTAATGCTATGTGTGCAGCCAGATTTCAGTATAAAAGATTTGTTCCCATTTTTATTTTCTCAATGTAATCCAGCCCTTCTACATGAAATCAAAGTAAATTAATTCAATAGAATAACCATAGAATTATCGGATAAAAGAGCGTAAAAGGAAAGAGCTTGTATGCAAGGTAATTCACACCAACAAGTGAATGTAATATGAAGTTCTTATCTTACAGTCATCTACAGTAACATTATAAAATAATTGGGCAAGGAAAACATTCCTTTAACAGTTGACATAAACCTGAACTGGATGGTAAGAAATAATATTTCTGTTATTACATAAAATATTGCTTAACATGAAAAACTACCGATAACTAATGACAGAAAAATGAATTATCTACATAACATTTGGCATGCACAAAATCAGATAGATTTGAATTAATGCTAACAGAGATCACAGAAGTACTTTTCATAAATTATCCTCAACTACTCAGTAGACAAATGCTAAAGTGGTAATCCATCAAATGTGTGTGCTGATTTGGTGGAGATATAATTTGGAGGTATAACACAATTCGCAGATTGTTCCTTTCAGGGAGCTTGCAATTAGCACAAGTAGAAATTTAGTCGGCCAGAAGAAAACCTCCGACCAATAACAAAACGAATAACCACACCCTTTTCCTCAAGCTTTTTCAAAGCATCACCTGCAATTTACATTGAGGAAGAGGCCCAAGAATAATCCTGGATGATGGTACAGAGAAGCATGAGACATCTCCTCAACATGAAATGCTTTTACTTCTCTGCTATAATAATCCCAGCTGCAAACCCCAGGCTCCAATGCATTGCCAGCTGATGCTGCTACTACATATCTACCGGAGCATCCATCTACACCCGGGGCATGAATCAACCAGCAATCACCCCACAAATTATGTGACACCGTGCTGGGAGTCTTATTTTATTCAGACTTGAACTGTGTCAATATAGTTTAATGCAGTCCGCACTTGAAATATTATTATCTGTGCACAAAACTGCGAAAACAAAAGAACATGGGCAGCAAATAATTAAGTACCTCATGGTTTGCAATATCATAGTAAGAGCAGGTACCATCTCCGTGAGCAAGAAGAACGGCTTCCCTGTCTGAAACAAACCATCCACCTGTTGCAGACTTGTTTCCTATCCCTGATAATTGATAATTGGAAGACTCCTCCATTTCCTCCTGTACCACCATCGAGGACTTGTTTTCCTGCTCATCGAACTCTTCTAGCTTCTCTGTAGCAAGCAATTCGATTTCCTCATGATTTGGACCAACTGGATTCTTTGAGCTACCTTGGCCTGATGTCTTGCTGCTAGCATCTGCTGCTTCACATATCATGTCCTTTTCCAAGTTCTTAGCTCTGCGATCCTTGAAGAAGTTGCTCTCGTCACCATCTAAAGAAAGCAGAAACTCCATGGCTATACTGTTCTCATCATCACGAGGGTCGAGGGTAGCAAGTTCCATTTTTCCATTACAGCCCTTTTTCAGAGCCATGCATGACTCCTGTTGAGTAGCAGTAGACGATTTACGATCCCTCAACAATTTATGATGTGGAAAGAACCTTACCACTAGTTCGTCAGTATTCATCCCTTTTCTGTGGCAATCTTCTGGACCCTCCCTTCCAATCACACAGCTTTCACTGACCTTCCCTCCCCACTCGCCACCGCCTTCTCAAAAACTCTAATCTTGTCCACTAATTTCCCCTTTTCTTCCTACTTCTTACACTCCTCGGTCTTCTGCTGCTGCTCCCTCACTCCACAAGGAACATCATTTGAGTCCATCACATGGATAGTGAACACTGGGATCACAGCACTATTGCCTTCCTCACCATCCTTCTGGGGAGCAGAAAAGGCCGCAACTTTGGAAGAAGCCTCCCCTGAATCAGTGAGACCAGCAACATCTTTCTTGGGATTGACCTCCTGCACTAATTTCATATCAAGATCCCATTTCTTCCCACTAATTTCATCACCTAGCTTTGCCTTTAGATCGGTGTTCTCTCTTTTTCCCATCCATCTCATCGCTTTGCTTCTTCACATTGGCATCGAAGGCCCCTCTTTTCCCTCTGATGTCTCCACATTCACATCGAAGCTCTCTCGGAACTCGATGGAGCCAAGAACGAGGGGGCGGTTGGGATCTACGTGGGTGGGTGCGTACCGGCCGGCGATGTAGAGCCACGCGAGGCAGGAGAGGAAGGCCATGAAAAGAGGTGCCCTGCCCAAGGAGCTGGCAGCGTAGGAGGAGGATGGGGGCTTGAAGCGGCGGTTCTCCCGCTGCATGGCGCTGGCCAGCGTCTCCATGGAGATCTCCGAGCCTGGACAGGCCGCGCGGAGGGATGGGGAGGGAGAAGGAGATGGCGGCCGGTGGAGGGCGGTGTGAAAAGGGGATGGAGAGCGGCGTGGGGTAGGGGTTGGGGGAGTCGGAGAGAGCACGGGCAATATGCTCGAGGGTTGGAAAGGAGTCGGAGGGGTATCTTAGGGCCTTATTTTTACGGTTTTTAAGAGTGAATTTTGGTTTTTGTTATATTATCTAACTTTTAAATAGAGTATTTTTTTAGTTAAGATCTACAAGTTAATTATAGTATATATTAAAAGATTAACATCTATATCAACCAAAATCATAAGCGAGTATCTCTCTCCGTAATCTCTGTCACAAACAGCCAAAATTCAAAAATTTCAACCAAAACACATAAGCCACAATCGTATCAAATAGGCCCTTACACTTTTAAGTGATATCTACATGTGTGTTTTAATGAAAGTTAAGTTTTATAACTCTCTAAACTAAACCAACTAGGGTTGAAATTTATATTTCATTTGTACTTTAAATATTTGAATTTGGTATGCATGCTAATACCTCAAGGCATATGGATGTAGTGATGTCCACTAGGGCGCTTGTATGGCACGGGCCCGGTCTAGGCATGATCCGTTTAGGCACGATAAATAAATGGGTCATGCTGTGTCGGCCTACGGGCGGAGGTCTGAACCCGGCATGGCCCATGACCATGTCATGCCGGCATAAGCACGGTTAGGCCTTAACGGTTCTTGCCAGCACGGTTGGCCTGTTAAGCCGAAAAAAGAGAAAATTTCAGAAAATTGTAGAAAATTAAGGAAAAGTTGTAGAAAATTGTAAAAAATTATAAAAAATTGTAGATATTGTTAATCATCAAGATAATTATTTTCAAGGACATAATGAGTTTTGTTAACTTGTTAAATTATATGGTATAGCTGCTTCATTAAAAACTTTACCAAGTAAAAACTCAACTTGAGAAAACCTTGTTAAAAAAAGAGTACAGCATATAAAGCTCACTAGTGACTAAATCTGAAGAAAAAATATTGAAAATCCTATTCATTGCTATCTAGATACAAATTCTCAAAAGATTCTTCTAAGTCTCTATTCTCTGCAGTATGTTTGAGTCTTGATTCAGCTTGTTCCTAGTTTTTGACGGTCAGAAGGATTTCGACCATCTTGTTCGAGAGACTTGTTTACCACTCATCGATTATTCTTTTAGATAGACTGAAGGCTGACTCCGAGAAGGTCGTAGAGACAGGAACAGTCAACACATCCCGTGTTAATATGAAATTACATCTCTAAAAGAATTAAGACAAGCATTTAATCTTTTTAAATTAGATTTAACAATAATATTAATAATATGACAAGCACAACATTGATGCAGTAAGAAAGATTGTGCATAAGTATTGAATAAAGGAGTAAGAATTTTCATAACCTCAGTGTTTGCAGCTGCATTATCTAAAGTTATAGGAAAAAAAATCTTATCTGTGAGGCCAAAATCTTCGACAATTTTAATGATGCATTCTGCAATATTTTCAGCAGTATGTGCAACATTAATTAATTTAAACCCTATAATTCTTTTTCCATTACACAGTCATCATTAACATAATGAGCAATAACACTAATATAATCCTCCCTAGCCCTACCACTCCATATGTCTGATATTAAAGCAATAGATAATGTACATGTATAAAATATTTCTTTCAATTTTTCACGGCAGTTGTTATAATATTCAATTAAATCTCTAGTTGTAGTTTGCCTAGATCTAGCACTAAATCTAGGGTTATGAGCAGTCCTAATATATTTTTGAAAAGCATCAGACTTACCAAAAATTAAAGGTAAATCTTGATAAGCAATTAATCTACAAAGAGAGGGCTACCTCGGGTTGTACTCCCAAGTACGTACCAAGCCGTCGGGGTTGTATTGTAGCTGCGTCTGGCGTATTTGTATTCCTTGGCTTCTTTTGCTGCTTGCAGCGTGGCGTTGTAGGTGACCCGTCCCATCTGAAGATTTTGCAGACAATTCATTACCACAAATTTTACAAACAGCATACCTTACCGAATTCCCATCATCGTCGGTGCCCACCTGGGCACACTACACGTGTGGCAAACTTCTTGTAAGCACATGTTGACAATTCATATTGTATGTTTCATTTCGCACATCTGTAATCTACTCCATGCATGCCGACAGACTACGGAGCGTTGCTACTTCTTTCAATAATCAACGGTCCGAAGATGTACGACAGAGCATTCATCGAGAAGAAACACATACTCATCTACCCTGTGGCATTGAAGAGATACACACATGGAAAACTTTACACCCCGAATGACAGTAGAAAGGACAGGATGGCAGAAGACAAGGATAAGGCATCGGTGGTCCCTAATGTCCCTGCTGAATATCAGGTTATTTCTGATTGGAACAAACCTACACAAGTTATAAAAGCTGAGTACTGGGCGCAGGTCGAGAGGGCTAAAGCCCGCAAAGGAGAGAAGGGAAAAGCACCAATGGACCTAAATGTGTATGACAAATGAGTACAACTATGACTTCTAAAAGGTACACATGTATCTTAGTTGTAGTTGGGGTTGACAGTTTGTGTATGTTGCCATTTGTATCGTACGAGCAGTGACGCAAACATGCACACTTAACCAAACCCTACGCGCCATGTAATTCAAACCTTTATTGCGAAGTGCTTTGTTGGCTTACACATGGTCTATTATGACAATTATTTGTAATAACATATCTCTACTACTTAATACAAAAGTTGGTGATGGTGGTTCATTTGCCCCTTTGAACCCTTTGCACCTTCCTAAAAAATTTGTAAGCACACACACGAACAAAACATGGTAAGGATAATAGGATTTCTTAATGTGTATCAAAGCACGTATTTTAACTAGTTTGCATGGGTATTCACCAAATTACAACAAAATTAAATTGACTGTATGGTGCTGCCGAGCCAGTGCTACAACCTAGCGACCTAGCCCCTAAGGCCCCCATCGCCGCTTTGCCCCGGCCGCTTGCCGAGCCCAGGCTGCTCGGCAGCGTCTTACCAAGTAAGGGTGGCTCGACAGGCTACTGCTGAGTAGCTAGAGTTCAGCAGCACCCTTAGGCCCGTCTACTACCGCACCAACCTGCCCTGTAGCATACCCCTATCCTTGCCGAGTTCCTCAGGTGTGACAGTGACAGGTGTTACTTGTCATGCCTTTTGAGTTCAGAGACAAAACTATTTTTATAAAACGAATGTTTGAAAACTATTTTTTTTTAAGAAAAGCTATCATACCAAATACGTGAAAAATTCCATCTAGGATAGCACTTGGGAAAGTAACGAACTGAGTCCCACTAATACATATCACGTGGGTTCATTTGTCAATTTTCCATGATTCGATCACGTGACTTCTCGATTTTTGATCCTTAGGTCCTGCGCGATTAGGCTAAAAATAGTGGTTTATAATTGAAATTATATTATAGCTAGCTAAAATTACACTATAACTGAAGATGGTTTATTTAGCGTAATTAAATTTAAAAAATTAAAAATAGAGAAAATATGTTAACTCATCACAAACAACGCAAACAAATACGAAAAAAGAACCTGCAAAAAAACTCAAAAAAACCAAAAGTTCAGAAAAAAATAAAATTTACAAATAGTGAAAAATAAACCAGAAACTCAAGTCGAAATGCGGGGGCGTTAGGTTGCCTGTTTAACAAACTGCACCCTTTCGGTGAAAAATTACACCGTTGGAATTTAGTTGTAGCAAAAATGTAAAGTATAAAAATGGAGCAATGCTATGCGTACAAATTCACGTACAAATCCCATAGGATAAGGCTAACATGTGGGCCCCACCTCATGTGCAAATCAATGCGAACCATATGGGAGTGAACTTTTTTGGCCTATACACAGGCATTCCCGGCCAAAATTATGCTGATGCAAACATTACGAAACATGAGATCAGAATAGAACCTTTTAGCACATCGTTTCAGTCTGGGAAGCTTCCCAGCTCCTGCACAAAAGGAGCACTCGAGATTTAGATAATGGATACAAGAGCCCCATCACAGTCTGGATTTACTGGACTAACAGAGACTTAGGTAGACAGAAAGATGGGGTCTAGTACGGGTGCCGCAAAACAACAGGCTAATGTATATCAGTGCAGAGCTTTCTGTCCAGTTGTCTGATTCAGTCTGCGATTTGGGTTCACCTCGGGCATGTGCTGTCTAGCATTTCCTTGTGTGAGCATGACACTGCCTCCTTTTTTGTAATCCTGAGTTGATTTTAACTGCCAATTTAACTGTTGTGGCAGAAAAAAATAGAATGCATAGAAGGATCTGTGTATCGCTGATTTTAAAGATTTTAAGGAGGGCAACTATTGACCTCATGCACCGCAATCTTGTGCTCCGATGCCCCCTCGGACAGAGTTGTTGTGTATGAATATCACAAAATAAAGGTTGTTTGTGGAGAAGAACATATCTGAGCATTATTGAACTTCATACAGAAATGAAGCTGAAACTTTGTTATCACTTGAACCTGGGACATGTAAGAACATATCTGAGCATTATTGAACTTCATACTGAAATGGAGCTGAAACTTTGTTATCACTTGAACCTGAGACATGTGATGTCTAACATTTTCTTATGTTAGCATGACACTGCTTTTTTTCCCTTGATGTAACCCTAGGTTGATTTCAACTGCCAGTGTAACTGACCTGGCGGTCAAAGTTGCTGTACGTGAATACTTGAAACAGTCTATAGAAAGTTGGCATTGACAAACCAAAGGTACAAAGCAGACCCATACACACAACTCACACCCCACTCACACCACCACACACATACACACGTGCGCAACTCCTAACACATGCTTAGGAATTTTGAGAAGACATCAAGACCTTATGTAGCACATGCACGTGCTTTTCCATTAAACGTGCATGTATGTGTATCCTATTCTAATTATTTAGATGAGACACATCGGGTCACTCCTAGGGATGGAATCCAGGTGGGTTGCTTGCACTACTGCAGCGCTAGCCACCTGAGCTAGGCGTGGTTCAATTGACAAACCAGATTTACTGGTTGCTCTGTTTGCACTTTTTTGGGGAGAAGAGCATATATTGTTATAACTGAACTTTCACACTGACTGACTGAAATGGTGCTAAAAGACAAGGCACTCAGGATGGTACATGATTGTTCTACATAAGGGCTCGCAGTAATAAGTTTGTTATTCACTCGAGCCTGAAAGAACTGCTAATAATGTGGAGACAAGAGGACCAAGTCCAGACTATTGAAGCTGAGAGTGGGAGCACAGCAGATGAAATCTCAGATAACAGTGCAGTTGAGCAGGAACACGCTACAGGAGCGACGGTTTGAGTGCAGCATTAAAATGGTTTTAATCTATCAGTTGGCCCATACGTTTTCAAAGTTCAAATGATTTGAGTCCTTTTTATGTTTCACACTCTTCGCTATGGTCCACAGTCCGTATAGCTTCTGCATATGGATAGTGTTCGGTTTCACAGAATGTAGGGTCACATTGAGCACAATCAACGAAGAAGACAGGAAAGAATCAAGAAATTTAGCAAACCACCAGCCAGGATGGAAACAACATTTCTTTTCTTCGGCGTGAGGAGCACATGCTTCCCATTGATAAGAAAAACTAATCAGAACAATTATGAAAAAAGTTTACAACGTCCATTTCTTACATCAATGAGACTTGTGCCTAAGAGGCAAAGATAATTCACGCCCTAGGAAGGTCGAATTTCAGTTGCAAATTAATTAGCTAACATTGTTGCATTAGAACAGCAGGAGCTCATCATAGGTAGTCCTATAAAAAAATGCCCAAAACTGGTTGCATTGCTGTTCGCTGAATTTTACTAACATTTGAGCATAATGAACTTTCCAGATGTGTACTGTTCATGATGTTTTATCTTTAAGCTGTTACGAATCAGGAGCCCAGGTTAATTCTAGAGTACATACCGAAAAGACTTGTCCTACATAGCAAGGATGGTTGTACGAGTTAAGAGAGGCGTCACATGGTACAACCAATACCTTAGAACCAGGGAGAATAAAGGACGGGAACAGCAGCCAAGAACCGTAGATTTCTGATTTTCCCGTCCAATATGTGCATAAACCACTCGAAGATCTTCTCAACAGAAAAGAGGTGATGAAACCAAAAGTGGAAACAAAGAGCTCTATATGCCATCACACCAAGGCAGCAATACAAGCACAAAATGAGAGAAAAACAGAACGTTGGGGGGTGGCATCAAAGAAGCTTCAGAACATGCATTGTTTCACTCGTCATGGTAATCAGCTAACATCATTTCATTGGAATATAACAATCTCAATGTGTGATTTTTATCTAACTCTACTGAATAAGGTGCAGAAAGAACTATCTTCAGAACCACTTGAAGTTTGCATGATAAGTTCTGATGACCTTTAGTACCATTTTACCATTTTCTTTGGTCAAGGAGGAAGAAATAATTTTGATCAAACGAAGTACCATTTTATCTTAACGAACTCTCCCATTGTTCACAAGGGATGCTCTCCAAGTTGTTTGAAGCCACTCTATTTCAGTATGAGCACAGGTACATGCTCCGAGCAGATATGAAAACTCCATCGGCGGGCTTTTTCTACATACTGTAGTACCATCTGCTTTGTTATTTCCCATGACATGCGTTTTATATTACCATCTGCTTCCCTGGTTCGCTTAACATCCATTTCTACTCTTCCCATGATCTGAAACTCACATGAACCACAAGTAGGTTATGGAAAAGTGAGTTGATTAGTGATTACTATGGGGCTGTGCATGTGGGCCTTTTTTCTTGCTTAGATGATTGCATTGTCTACTATGCTACATATTCAGTGCCGAACAAGTATATACCTTTCATTTTGGGATTCATGGAAGATAATTTGAATGCACGATTACATATAGATATTTGTCAAATACACACTGAAAAGGTATATTTTGTATTCCTTAAAACATAATGTTCAATTACAATTGCTCATGAACACAATTGTAGGCAAATAAATCTAGACTTACAAGAGCAGTGATATACCTTGATAACATTCCACATTAAAGAACAAACGCCTTTAACTCTTTATGAGTTCAAAGCTCTCGAAACTGCATAGATGAAGTCCAATAAACCAGTTCCCTTGAGAAGGCCTTTACCAGTTAAAAGTTCAAAATCTATCAATAAGAGAAAGCCAATTATAGCGGCTTTTCCATTGATCAGTTCATTCTCATCAGTGAAACCAAAACCTCCGACGTCCTCATCGATTACCATTCTCACCTGAAAATGTAATATGAAGGGTTATATTCTGGCGGTAAACAGCTCTACAAAATCCTCTTTTTGCTGACAATAGAGTAGACTAAAGTTAGTTTGTAAGCAGGGATAATCTAAGGAAAGAGAAAAGCAATGTATAAGTATGGTCTTCAGACTTCAGGGCAAAAGTAATGGAGCAGGTGGAAATTGAGGGAATGAATGAGACCTCTTCAATGTTGACATCAGTTGCAGTAACCCCAGGTTGAGCTTTCCCACTGAAAATAATCTCTGCTGATCCACCAGAGCTAACAGCTACCCTAATGCTGATGTATATATTTTCTCCATCGGTTTTCACAGGGTACACGAATAGTTTTCTCAAAGCGGGTGTAAGAGCCCTTAAAACAGGGTTTTTGGGATACCATTCTTTTATTTCCCCAGTACGAAGATCAAATGTACTATCTGTTGTTGGGCAAACAATGCAACCATCCTGAAAGACAAACAACATAAGGTTACATCTTTGAGAAAGGAACAGGAATTACCTCATTCAAGCAAGTGATGCCCAACAAAGTCGAAGTAAACATAGCAAACAATTCCTTTCATCAACAAATTGGAAGCACACAAATTTTTGGAAAAGAAACTTTTGCTATTTTTCAGTCTTTAATAACCTTCAAGTGATAGAGTTTAGTGTTAGAGCTTGATATGGCCGAAAGGAAGACTAACTCAAAAGATTTCAGATTTGTAATATGAACTAAAGAAAACAGAAGTAATATGGTTCCCATGCAAGGCAAGGCGTAGAACTTTGTGAGAACCAATAGGACTTTATGTCAACTCCACTAGGAAACCAAATATTCATCTTGTGTTCATAACTGGAGAACTTTCATTCATTCATGAGAGAGAGAGAGAGCGCTCAGGGTAAATGTGTTTTTCCTCACATCAAGTTCCTGAACACATTTATAGTTGTCGTTTTTGTACAAATAAAACTGTTGATTCAACATTGTAATTAGCATACAATTCAGAGAAAGGTGTGTTTGAATCTATATCAACAGCAAGAGAAGTGCATGACACTTCGCAGATTTGGTACTTCTATTCTATCATTCCAATTGAACCTCAAAACTGTTGGGTCAGGTCTTGGCTGTCTCAAAGGTTATTAAGAATATGTCCAAAGGGAAGCAAGATAACTGCACAAAAAAATGTAGATGTATACCATGTAATCATCCCCCTTAAAACTTATTCTGAAGTTTGGGCAAAATCCATATATGTTTGCTCAAACAACTCGCTAACCAATAGCCATCTCTCCAATAAATCGATTTTGGCATCTACTTCACCCAATTCATAGTCCTGATACCTAACTGATACAAGGGCAACACCCTCTGTGACATGATATCTAGATAACAGAAACTGCCGGTCAATTCGATTCATATATAGACCCTCTATGAAACGATATCAGATCAAGAAATTGAACACATTCACTTCGAAAAATATACCGATATAGTTAGAACAGGAGTTGCAGCTTACAAAACCCTAAGTCTCTGACATGATATGTAAATCAACAAACTGTACACCATCGCTTTGATGAATATACTGACGACGAGAGTTGCAACATGAGTTGTGTTTATGTCTTGCCAACTATACCCAACTCGCTTGTTAGTCTTAAGAGACTAACATACTGCGACGTTGATGAATGTACGTCGAAAAAAAAAAAACCTAGATTATTCAATTTCACTTCACGGGGACAAAGACAACAGAGCAATGACCAAGCCGCTGTTACACCGGCGCGCCGCACGGGCGGGCGCGGGCATTTGGCCGAGCAGTTTACCTGCGTGAGCTTGGCGTTGAGTAGGCCCTCGGTGTAGGCGCCCTCGGCGGGGGAGCGGTTCTCGATGGCATAGACCTGGTCCTTGTACCAGAGCAGCAGGATCTCGTCCCCGTCCTGCACGATCACCCGCCGCTCCCCGCGCGGCAGCGCCGCCAGCGGCACCACCGGCACCCAGTTGCTTCCCCCTTCTCCTCCCCCGCCACCGTCTCCGGTCTCCGCAGGCGCGTCCCCGGCCTCAGGCGGCGCCGATGGCTCGGCCCCGGACACCTCGGCGGCGCGGCAGGCGAGCCTGATGGGGTGGTACTGGTGCTGTGCGCGGCGGAAGGGGAGCAGGAGGTGGCGTTGTGTCAGGGTTGATAATGAGGAGTTGCGGCGGTGAAGGAAGGAGGACGCGGCGGCGGTGGTGGTGGTGATGACCGCCATGGGGGTGGAGGGAGGTGTGTGGGGAGGAGGGTTAGGGTTCGAGGAGGAGGTGGTGGTGGAGGAAGTGGTGGTGGTGTGGGGTGGAGCGTCCATGGCCACAGGATGGAGATAAAAAAGGAGCGTGGGGAAGAGAAGCGGACACATTTATAGGTTGCTATCCAGTTGCTGCCTGCGCGGCCCGGAATGCTTCGCTAATGACATGGCACATCGAGGGGTTGCGACAAGGGTCTGTACCCACCGAAATTACAGAACCATTCTCGTATCGGTATAGTCATAGTAGATATATATAATTTTATCATCACTATTATAAAAACGAATTATTGGTTGTACATTCATTCTCTTTCAACCGTTCTATTCCTTCAACTTCTCACCATTCTCCACTCTCCAATCGATCAGAGCAACTCTCTTCTATAACACGATTCTCTATACATTAAATGAATTTTATTGCAACGCACAGACACATAACTAGTCGCCTAAAAAAAGGAGTTTTTAACCGAAATGACTGTATTTAATGTGAGATTAGCAAACATAGCACTCGTCTTGTGGAATTTGGAAAAACAGCCCGTGCGTAGGGGTGCAAACGGAGCAGATAATTTCCGTCCGTCCGACCGACCGAAGGCATTCGAACGGATACAGAAGGGGTAGATGGATATCCGACACTATCCGTGTCCAACTCCGACTCCGAGGAAAAAATATGGAATAGGATACGGGATAAGTGATATCTGTCCGTATATATCCGTATGTCAAATGATACGAGTAAGTCTGTTGTGACTTCACCTAGGAATAAAATAACATATAAGCAGATTGTCACATCTAAACAAGCGGGAGTACTAAGTATTCTTCCTTCAACATCTCAGTAATTAGTCTCTCTATGTTCGCTCTGATTGTACCATACTGTCCAATGTCATGTGCAAAGAAGCAGATAATTTCCATCCGACCGACCACCCGAAAGATTATGGAATGGATACGGAATGGAGAAATAAATATCCGACATTATCCGTGTCCGACTCCGACTCCGAAGAAAAATATGTAATAGGATACAGGATAAGCGATATCCGTCCGTATCCGCTCCGATTGCACCCCTACCCCTAACCTTTGGCCGAAACATCGTGGAGAGCCACATGGTAACCGTGCAGCATTAGTTACGGCCCGACACGTGGCAGGCTCATACTGCACGGTAACAGTGCGGCACTCTGCTACGTATTGGCCGAAGGTTAGTACCGCACATTAACCGTGTGGCAGAGATACCATTTTTGCAATTGTGGCTACGAGGGTGCCATTTTTTGCTAACCCCGCATCAAATATAGCCATTTCGGCTAATAACTCCTAAAAGAGTAGCCATACGTTCTATACCGACGTCCATGCTGGTAAATACCGGTCATTCCGATGAAATTGATAACACCATCTATTGAATTTATTTAACTATATGTTATATTTGATTCTACTACTATATATTTAGAGTAACATTACAGGTGAAATTTAGTATACACATAATTAAATATACGTATACTGACAAATATATATTATTATATTAAACTCCGGAACGGTATGACCTCTGGAATGACTAACTCGCTCCGTTAAAAATTGTAGGTTATTATGTTTTTGATTTGTTGCTGAAAATTGTAGGCACGGCCGCAAGCACTATTGTAATGAACTCTAATGCCCAAACAGTTCAGCAGAACTGCATGGCAAACCTCTTGTCCTCCGGTTCACATCAATAGATGTTAACTAATATCAAACCGGCTATATAGTTTTCCAATGGATGGTCCATAAATTGTAATGATAGCCTTGAGTGATGTACAGTGGCAGCAAAGAGGGTGTGGCTGTTGGAGGTGATGGCTTGGTGGGGGCTACTCTGATGATGTTTAAGGAGGAGAATCAATGAATTTAGAGGATGTACTTGTTGCAAGAAATGTTGTGACAAGTGATTAAGACAGAAAAGGGTAGTCCTTTATTCCAGATGTTAATGTATTTATATTACATGAGAGGGCAAGATAAAGTAAAGGTGGAAGTTAGAGAGTAGTTATGCACATTGGGCACATGTGTTATAACACTCCCCCTTGACCAATGTGTCTTCATATGATCACCTTGATTCATCATCTTGGAAAAATTCCTCTAAAACCACAGAGGAAAAATATGAGGAGAATTGATATGGTAGATATGTCACGAAAAACTCCTTTTAAAACCCTGTAGGGAAAATTTTAAGGAGAAAATGATATGACATATATTTGATTATATCTCGTAAAACCCCTGTGGGGAAAAAAGAGATATGATTACGTTGTCATATTGCCTCATTAAAAACCTTGATGAGAAACCTTAGAGGGAAAACTCATAAAGGGAAAAGAGTACAAATTTGTATTAAACGGGTTAAGTCTTAGGAGATTTCTCCCCCTGACGTCTGCAAATCACGTAGTCTTCGCATACCAATTTCATGAACACAATTTTGGAATGTGAAAGTTGGTAATGACTTAGTGAATAAGTCTGCGAGATTATTGCAAGACTTAGCTTGCAGAATATTTATTTCCCCACTCTCTTGCAATTCATGTGGGTAAAATAGTTTATGTGTAATATATTTTGATATTGCTCTTTATGTAATCCGTTTGTATCTGAACAACGCGAGCAGCATTATCTTCGTAGATAATGGTAGGTGATGCAATAGCACCTATACCACATGATTGTTGTATGTGGATAACCATTCTGCGAAGCCATACACATTCACGTGATGCTTCATATAATGCAATTATTTCAGAATGATTAGTGGATGTAGCCACTAGAGTCTGTTTCGAAGACTTCCAAGAGATGACTGTTCCACCGTGTAGAAATACAAAGCCTATTTGAGATCCGGCATTATGGGATCGATAAATAGCCGAGATCTCAGATATCCTATTAAATCCATATTTTATTCTTTTGGAAGAATAGACCGAGATCTTTAGTGCCTTGAAGATATCTGAAGACATTCTTCACTCCTACCCAATGTCTTTTGGTTGGAGTAGCGCTATATCTAGCAAGTAGATTTACCGCAAATGCAATATCCGTGGTGCGGTTTGCAAGGTACATAAGCGCTCCGATGGCATCGAGATATGGAACCTCGGTCCCAATAGCTCTTCATTGTCATCTCGGGGTCTAAATGGATCTTTGTCCCTGTCTAGAGATCGAACAACTATGGAGGTTTTCGATGGATATGATTTGTCCATATTGAATTTTTTTTTCAATATTTTCTGGACATAGGCTGATTGATGCACTATGATGCATGTATGAAGGTGCTCAAGTTGTATACCTAAGCAAAATTTGGTTTTACCCAAATCCTTTATTTCAAATTCCGTCTTAAGATGATTACGTGCTTCAAAATCCTATTGAGTATCTTTTGATGAACACGCATGGGCAATCATCATTGTTGGAGTATCCCTTTTGGTTAGGAACTCACTTAGTCGGTTGTACCACATTCTACCCGATCGTTTCAAGCCGTATAAAGACTTGTTCAACTTTACATAATACATATTGCGATTTATGTCTATATTCGAATTGAAATTTCATCGAACTTTCATGTATATTTCGAATCAAGTGACCCATAAAGGTATGTCGTCACTACATCCATCAATTGAAAAGATAGATGATTTTGTACTGCCAATGATATTAAATATCGGAATGTTATTCCACTCATTACTGGAGAATAGGTTTCATTGAAATCAATGCCGGGTCTCTGCGTGAACCCTTGTGCTACAAGCCTTGCTTTGTATCTCACCACCTCATTGTTTTCATTCCGCTTATGACGAAACCCATTTGAAAACGACAGGGAATACTTTGGGAGGTGTATGTATCACATTGGTGAATACATTTCTTTTTGTGAGCGAGGCTAACTCCTCTTGAATTGCATCCTTCCATTGGTTCCATCAAGTGTCGTTTGCACTTTGCCATGGTCTTAGGATCTGGATCATTTTGAAGGTTGTTTGCAATTGTTGTGGAGAAATTAATGTCGACAATTGTAGTCTTACGATCGTATGATTCTCCGTAATCGAATAGTTAGTGGAAATTTCTTGGACCCTGGTGACTCAATGTTATTTCCCAAATCATTTGAGTCGGGTATTCGATGTCCCGTGATCGATGATTGAGTGCACTGTTGATCCGGGTTCAAGGATCCTTGGTGTCTATCAACATGAGGTTGATCTGCATTTACATTCTTTTGTTTCCTTTGTCGCTTGTTAGAAGTTGTATCCGCCATTTGCACCGTACTTCTCCCCCTCTTATTTTGAACTGGGAGTTGAGTGGTATTTTTCGGTACCTCCACTCTTTCGGGCACATTTCTGGCAGGATTATAGGATTTTGTGACACCCTTATAATCAGTAAATGCATCTGGCAGATTATTTGCAATATTTTGCAAATGAATGATTTTCTGAACTTGAAGTTCGCCTCTAGTACGTGGTCCGAGGCGGGAATGCCTTGAACATTCCAATTAATTTCCGGCATTTAGTTTGGTACTTGTTGTCTCCCCTAATGCCGGAAATGTTCCTCATTGAATATGCAATCGACGTCTCGGGCGTGAACGGGTCCCCAGTGAGGGGTTCGAGGTATTTATAATCGACGAGATTTATACCCAACATAGATCCCAATTTTCCTGTGCGGTCCCATTGAGGTACGCTGCGGTGGTGAGATCGGTACGTATGTAGCGCAACCGAACTTTCGCAGATGGGAAATATCTGGTGGATTTCCACGTACTAATTGTAGTGGGGAAGTGCTGTGATAAGCAGTTGGACGCAATTGTATTAAGTCAGCAGCGTGTAAGACTGCATGACCCCAACATGATGTTGGTAAGTTGCAATTCTGTAGTAATGGTCTTGCAATGAGCTTGATTCTCTTAATAAAAGATTCTACTAAACCATTTTGTGTATGAACATATGGAACCGAGTGTTGAACTTGTATCCCAAGAGCCATGCAATCGTCATTGAAGGCATAGGATGAAAATTCAGCGGTATTATCCATTCGAATTGATTGAATTCGATATTCAGGATAATGTGCTCGTAATTGGATAATTTGACCAATTAACTTAGCAAATGCATGGTTTCGTGTGGATAAAAGACACACATATGACCATCTAGTAGATGCGTCAATGAGAACCATGAAATATCTGAACGGTCCACACAATGGTTGTATAGGACCACATATATCTCCTTGAATGCGTTCAAGGAATTTAAATAGTTCAACTCTGATTTTAAGATAAGAGGGTCTTAAAATCAAATTTCCGGTGGCACATGAAGTGCACACAAAATCTGAGGATTCCGGAAATTTTGTTTTGAGATATGTATGACCAATAGAATTGCTAATAATTTTCCTCATCATTTCAATGCCTGGGTGGCCAAGGCGATCATGCCATATTGGAATGTGTTAGTGTCATGGAAAATTACTTTGTACGCAATATGTTTGAACATGTTTGATGTATGTATAGTACAATCCGGAGTTTAAAGATGGAACTTTCTCTAATACTTGTTTGCCATATCCGTTGTGTTTGGTTAAGAGGAGATATTCCTCTTTGTTGTCATTTTGGGTTTCAACATGGAAACCATTCTGACGGATATCTCTATAACTAAGTAGGGTATGTGTTGAATCGGGATACAAGAGTGCATCCTTGATTTCCAATTGTGTACCCATAGGGAGAGTGATAGAGGCGCGACTAGAGCCTACTATTGTTGCATCGCGTACAGCGATTGTTAAAATATTTCATTTTCTCCTTGTAAGAGTTAAGAAATATTTTGTGTCCCTAAGTATAGAGTTTGTGGTACCAATATCCACAAGGCATAATTCCTCCTCCATTGGGTCAACTCCAAAAATCTATGTACACAAAATAAGAATTTAATGAAATTCTTATAGTAGTATATAGAATACATACAAACTTTATTTTACAATACCGAATGTGTTCGATATATGATTGTAGCATACAAGCATACAATATAGATGACAACATTATAGTACTTAGTAGCTATTGGACTAGGAGTCTAATTGAGATCTCCAAACATGTCTTGAGAATGAAATTCTTCAAGTGTGTTCTCGGTGCACATGAGATCATCCTTCTTTGTAGAAGTACATGTGTCTTTGAGTTCTTGAAGGAACTTTTGAGAACATCCGGCTTCATCATTGTTAGATGTGAGATTGAAGTGTGCTTCAAATCTCTTCTGTTGAGCATTCTTGTCTTGAGCCAAAAATGGAGATAGAGGTTCACAAGATGCTTCGGGGTGCGGCATTTCTTGGTAGAATGGTTGTAACAACCACACTGTTGACAAATTTCAGAATTGTCAATTCTTTTACCAGAATTGCCTTTACCTTTCTTGAATCCACTTGGTTTTTGCTTCTTATTGCGGTGGTGTTTACCTTTAAAGTTCTTTGAATGGTCTTTTGAGCCATTGAACTTGTTGTTATTTTGATTAGCATGAACTTCAGGAAGTGGAGTAGCCCCGATGGGACGTTGCTGATTGTTCTTTAAAAGAAGTTCAGCATGCTTCTCTGCCTGAAGTAAAGTATGCATAAGATCAAAATAAGTTTGGTAATTTGCAGCACGCCATTGCTGCTGTAGAACCCTATCAGATGGGAGCATTGCAGAGAGAGTCGTCTCTATTTTGTCCGCATCCGTTGGTTCCTTTTCACAAAACCGCAATTTGGAGCAAATTGTATGAAGGGCATGAGTATAGTCTCCAACAGATTTAAAATCTTGGAGTCTAAGATGTGCCCATTCATGATTAGCCTCTGGTAAGATAACAGCTGTCTGCTGTTCATATCTATTTTTTTTAGGGCTAACCATAATGTGAGTGGATTTTCCTCATACAAATATTCAGCCGTCAAATCTGGATGTATGTGATTCCATATTATGTGTAAAGCGGAATATTTCACAATATCCGGAGAAATTTGATCTGCTGGTGGATCAAATATCACCCTTTGCAACCCACGTGTGGTGAGGTTGATTTTTAAGTCCATAGCCCATGTAGGTTAGTTGGTACCATCGATAGCGAGGGGCTCAAAATCTTTAGTAGCCATTTAAAATCTACATGAAAGTACACCATAAATGATTAATTTACATGAGGTAAATTAATATGTATGGTAATGTTGTAATAAAATGCAAAATATGTGGAAAACAATATGAGTATTGTAATCCGAATGAATATATACCCAAAATAAATATAACTTGTGGTTATATTTATAATACCGTGTAATCACAATATTGGTGGTGAACACCAATTTATTGTATGGCAAAGTGTACAAATAAATGTAGCAAAGTGCCAAAAATTGTGATTTTTATGGTATTTATGTTAGGTATAATATTTTGCAGAAAATTCCAAATTATTAAGTACAATGGTACTCATTAAATGAGAATTTTAAATTTTAAATTTGCTAAAGATAGCAAATTTAAATATGGTCGCAATGCATATTGTAAATAATTTGCAATAAAATAATAATCCTACATATGTAAAAATTATATAAATGTGAATGCACATTTATTTTAAATATTTACATAATTTTCAGGTCCTGTAGGGACTAAAATGCAAATTTATAACAGTATAAGTACAATTATAAATAAGCAGGGGGACTATACTGCAAATTATACAACAGGAAATTATTTAAAAAAATAAAAATAAAAATTCTGCATTTTCCCTAAAATACAAGGGGAGAAACGCAAAATTACGGCAACCTGGGCTGAAGCCCATTTGGCCTTTAGGCCCAAGAGGGGAGGTGGGGATTTTGGGCCAAAAAGCCCATTTAGAGGGGCACTATATAAAGGAACCATGGGGTGGTTAGGGTTTCCCTAATCACTATTCACCATGCTCCAGTAGCCTCCTCCTTTGGCACCATCGCCGCCGGCCGGCCGGACGGCCGCCGCCATGGCACGCCGCCCCGCCTCCGCGCATGCATGGCGCCGCCGCTGGTGTTGGCTACCGCCGCCGCCCGGGCTCCGCCTCCACACGGCTCCGCCACGCCGGCCGCACCACCGTGCCGCTTGCCCCGTGCCGGCGTGCCGGACGCGCCGAGCCACGCCGCACTGCCGAGCCGAGGCCGTGGCGCCGTGCGTGCCTCGCTCGCCTTTTGGCCACCGCGACAATAGGCCTCTGGCGCCACGCTTCCGCGCCGCCAGCGACTCCGCCCGCCGCCGCCGCCACGCCGCCACGCCGCCGAGCATCGCCGCCGCGCCGCCGACCACGCCCGCCGCCGCCACGCCGCCACGCCGCCGAGCATCGCTGTCCGCGCCACCGTGGGGTCGCGCGGACCCGCCGCCAAGACGCGCCGCGCCGGCGTCGGCCGCTGCGTCGGGCGCCAGGCGCCGAAGCGCCGCTGCCGGGCCGCCGAACGCGCCGCGCCACGCCGAGCCATCGCCTGATCGCGTCTTGTCGCCGCGAAGCTTCTGCGGCTGGTCGCGGGCGTGCGTGCAGCCGCCGACCGCCATGCCGGGTTGCAGTCGCCGGCCGCGCCGCCGCCGCCGCCGGTCGCAGCGCCTCGGCCGCCGCACCATGCACTTGTCGCGCCGCTGCCGGGCCCGCCTCCGTGCCGAGTGCCGGCCGGCCGCCGACCGCGTCTTTGCGTCGCGCGCCCGCCTTGCCCGATTCGCTCGGCCGCATGTTGCGCCGGCGTCGTGTTGTGTCGACCGCAGCGGGTCGCCGGCCACGCCATGAGGACGCGCCGTTTCTTTCTGTTTTTCTTCTCTGTTTGCCACTTGTGTGAGAACAGCGTGCTGATAACGTGTTGCAAGAAATGTTGTGACAAGTGATTGAGACATAAAAGGGTAGTCCTTTATTCCAGATGTTGATGTATTTATATTACATGAGAGGGTGGCGAGATAAAGTAAAGGTGGAAGTTAGAGTAGTTATGCACATTGGGCACATGTGTTATAACAAGATTGCCTATTTGCTGCCAAATTGAACCGTGCTTTAGTGGCATTAGAGGATGATGATGGAGCTTTCAAGTTGAAGGATGTTGTCCTTGGTGTTGGTTTTACATCTTCTAATAACTGCACCAAATCAACAGTATTCTAGGGCTGATATGCACAATGCGTTTAATATTTTTATTTAGACCAAACAAAAAACGTGCAAGTGTTTGCTCTTCATCTTTGTGCACATGTGCCCTAATTATAGCTTGCTCCATATCCTTGGATTGGTGTGGTATGGTGGATGGTTTGGGAGTGACACATCGGAAACTAGATCAATTTGATACTCTATTTTGTGCAATGGTGGAAGTCCCGCTGGAATCTCCTTCGGAAACATGTCTTCAAAGGCCTACAAAAGAGAGAAAACACTACTAGGAAGAGAGGTTAAGTCATTAGTTGAAAGCAAAACAGTTGCATCTTTGTACACAAGCACAAAGTGCATCTTTGATGGGTCATTGCTCACATCTCTTAAATTTGATTTTGTAGCTAACATAATTGACCCTCTCTCACTCTTACTTTTTCTTCTCATATTTGGCTTGTGGCTCACACTCACTAATTCAAAGGAAGCTTGCTAAAATTCAGCATGTATCTGACTAGGAGTCATTGGATTAAACCCCTTTATTTTTCCCTTCCACTTAAAAGCATATCTATTGGAACAACCATCATGTTGCACACTTCTATCATATTGCCATGGCCTTCCCAACAGCAAATGACACACTGTCATAGGCACCATATCACACTGACATACTCTATTACTAATTGTGTTCATCTCACTTACAGTCCTCATGGTGTACTTTATCAATATGCCTATGTGATTGGATGTTATATTGATGACTTAGAGGGCATTGAGCCTATCACACGTACTTGCCATTTCTTTGAGTTTATTTGCAGGTTTACACTTATGTACCATCAACTATGAACTGACTTGGTTCGAGTCGATATTACATTGGATCCAGGTGGATTTTCATGGCATGATGCTTCACGAGGAGGGTAGACATGTGCCTTTTCCATATCCCGTCCTTGGCCCTCCTCCCGCTATACCCATATGAGCATCTCTTTATCTTCTTATTTCCATTCCTTTTGTTAGTTTTTGTTTGTTTCTCCTCTTTTCTTTCTTTTTATTTCAGGTCCCATGCTATATTCTCATCTTTATACCTGCGAGAAGTCACGGGATGATTTATCTACTACCACAATATCATATATGCCCGGTGAGCTGTTTCTAACCCCTTTGCCTATATTCTTCACTCATAGTTTCATCTAAGCTTGGGGGAGGACTTGTGTGTGTATGGATGATGTTCTAGTATGTTTGTATTATAGTTGTGAGCATTTGAGCTTTTTGTCGTGTAGTTGATGACATATGGTCAATCTTATGTTTCATATTACACTTATGTGATGATATATGACCTTTACTATTTGCTCTCATGTTATGCTTATTATGTATCTTGGCCGTGTGAGCCCATGCATTGGTAAATCTAAAAGGTCATGCCAAAATTTTATTAATTGAGCTATATTGTCACATGTTCTTTGTATGTTAAATCAATTGGCATCATATTGTAGAGCCTGAGCTTTGTTTATTATCCTTGATGTACATAGAAATCTTGTGATCCTATAGCATTTGATTCCTTGCGAGTTACGCATGTGTTTTAACCATTTGCGGATTGAATTGGTTTTAGTCATCGAATTGGTTTTAGTCATCGCTTCTTGAATGATTATATCTTAGTTTCATGCTTTGGCATACTATGTTATTTTAGATATTGATACTTTACTTGAATGAAAAATTTGTAAAGGGTAGTCCTAACTTGAGCCAATGACTTGGTTGATTTATCTAGGTATCCATGTCTCGGGACACGTGTTACTTAGCATTAATGAAAACCGAATATAGATGATTAATCAAAATTGGAAAAAAGGAAAAAAATAAGAAGTTGTGATGCAATGTGTGAGTGTGTGGAATAAGTGACTGTGTCACATTGGTTCGGAAATGTGTTGAATAAGTGGCAAAACCTGCCCAAGTGAAGTTAAAGTATGAATAAGCAGCAAGTTTGTCCAAGGGTGTGAATAAGTGGCACAAGCATCTAGTGTGTGTTCCAGAATTGCTAAAAATATAAAAAAAAATAGAAATAGGTATCATGGTTCAAGTGTGGACTTTTTTACACTTGTGTACCATCAACTATGAACTGACTTGGTTCGAGTCGATATTACATTGGATCCGGTGGATTTTCATGGCATGATGCTTCACGAGGAGGGCGTACATGTGCCTTTTCCATGTCCCGCCCTTGGCCCTCCTCCCGCTATACCCATATGAGCATCTCTTTATCTTCTTATTTCCATTCCTTTTGTTAGTTTTTGTTTGTTTCTCCTCTTTTCTTTCTTTTTATTTCAGGTCCCATGCTATATTCTCATCTTTATACCTGCGAGAAGTCACGGGATTATTTATCTACTACCACAATATCATATATGCCCGGTGAGCTGTTTCTAACCCCTTTGCTTATATTCTTCACTCATAGTTTCATCTAAGCTTGGGGGAGGACTTGTGTGTGTATGGATGATGTTCTAGTATGTTTGTATTATAGTTGTGAGCATTTGAGCTTTTTGTCGGTAGTTGATGACATATGGTCAATCTTATGTTTCATATTACACTTATGTGATGATATATGACCTTTACTATTTGCTCTCATGTTATGCTTATTATGTATCTTGGCCGTGTGAGCCCATGCATTGGTAAATCTAGAAAGGTCATGCCAAAATTTTATTAATTGAGCTATATTGTCACATGTTCTTTGTATGTTAAATCAATTGGCATCATATTGTAGAGCCTGAGCTTTGTTTATTATCCTTGATGTACATAGAAATCTTGTGATCCTATAGCATTTGATTCCTTGCGAGTTACGCATGTGTTTTAACCATTTGCGGATTGAATTGGTTTTAGTCATCGCTTCTTGAATGATTATATCTTAGTTTCATGCTTTGGCATACTATGTTATTTTAGATATTGATACTTTACTTGAATGAAAAATTTGTAAAAGGGGTAGTCCTAACTTGAGCCAATGACTTGGTTGATTTATCTAGGTATCCATGTCTCAGGACACGTGTTACTTAGCATTAATGAAAACTGAATATAGATGATTAATCAAAATTGGAAAAAAAGAAAAAAATAAGAAGTTGTGATGCAATGTGTGAGTGTGTGGAATAAGTGACTGTGTCACATTGGTTCGGAAATGTGTTGAATAAGTGGCAAAAACTGCCCAAGTGAAGTTAAAGTATGAATAAGCAGCAAGTTTGTCCAAGGGTGTGAATAAGTGGCACAAGCATCTAGTGTGTGTTCCAGAATTGCTAAAAATATAAAAAAAAATAGAAATAGGTATCATGGTTCAAGTGTGGACTTTTTTACACTTGTGTACCATCAACTATGAACTGACTTGGTTCGAGTCGATATTACATTGGATCCAGGTGGATTTTCATGGCATGATGCTTCACGAGGAGGGCAGACATGTGCCTTTTCCATGTCCCGTCCTTGGCCCTCCTCCCGCTATACCCATATGAGCATCTCTTTATCTTCTTATTTCCATTCCTTTTGTTAGTTTTTGTTTGTTTCTCCTCTTTTCTTTCTTTTTATTTCAGGTCCCATGCTATATTCTCATCTTTATACCTGCGAGAAGTCACGGGATTATTTATCTACTACCACAATATCATATATGCCCGGTGAGCTGTTTCTAACCCCTTTGCTTATATTCTTCACTCATAGTTTCATCTAAGCTTGGGGGAGGACTTGTGTGTGTATGGATGATGTTCTAGTATGTTTGTATTATAGTTGTGAGCATTTGAGCTTTTTGTCGTGTAGTTGATGACATATGGTCAATCTTATGTTTCATATTACACTTATGTGATGATATATGACCTTTACTATTTGCTCTCATGTTATGCTTATTATGTATCTTGGCCGTGTGAGCCCATGCATTGGTAAATCTAGAAAGGTCATGCCAAAATTTTATTAATTGAGCTATATTGTCACATGTTCTTTGTATGTTAAATCAATTGGCATCATATTGTAGAGCCTGAGCTTTGTTTATTATCCTTGATGTACATAGAAATCTTGTGATCCTATAGCATTTGATTCCTTGCGAGTTACGCATGTGTTTTAACCATTTGCGGATTGAATTGGTTTTAGTCATCGCTTCTTGAATGATTATATCTTAGTTTCATGCTTTGGCATACTATGTTATTTTAGATATTGATACTTTACTTGAATGAAAAATTTGTAAAAGGGGTAGTCCTAACTTGAGCTAATGACTTGGTTGATTTATCTAGGTATCCATGTCTCAGGACACGTGTTACTTAGCATTAATGAAAACTGATTATAGATGATTAATCAAAATTGGAAAAAAAAAAAAAAGAAGAAGTTGTGATGCAATGTGTGAGTGTGTGTAATAAGTGACTGTGTCACATTGGTTCGAAAATGTGTTGAATAAGTGGCAAAAACTGCCCAAGTGAAGTTAAAGTATGAATAAGCAGCAAGTTTGTCCAAGGGTGTGAATAAGTGGCACAAGCATCTAGTGTGCGTTCCAGAATTGCTAAAAATAAAAAAAATAGAAATAGGTATCATGGTTCAAGTGTGGACTTTTTCATAAATATCGTGCAAGTATTAGTCTCTTTATCTCAAATAGCAATTGACTTAGTATGACTCTTTGATATGCTCATTCTTAATGTTATAACTTACAATTTTGGTTCCGCCCTTACAATTTTGGTTGGATTCATGCGATGACTTGAGTGTATTTCGACACTTGTGTAACTTGATTTGGTCAAATAATGTAGTTATCACTTGAGATCTTTGCTTGAATATTCATTCTCATCTTGCATGGTTCTCAAAACTCAATTTAGATAATCTCATCTTACATTGTCATATGCCATTTTGACTTATTACATGCATTTAAGTAGTCTTTTATCATGATTACATGTTGTCCGAGTTCGATAATATGATGCCATTTACTTAAGGATAAGTAAAAGCTTAAAGCTTGGGGGTATCACATGTGTCATTTTTACATATATTTACTTGTCATTATGCTCTATTATTTTTCACATTTTGACCATTTATCATCATTTGTATGATTTTCTATACTTAATTGCTCAAAATAGACCATTTTTACATTTTTTTCTATATTTTCCATAGGATGGCACGATCGAGGAGCATGATCTTCAAATATGGACTTCTGGGACTACTCTGTATAAATGTGTGCATCGTCATGGATGCGTATGATCAAATCGCGAAGAAATCAGACTTCCGGAGGGGCTAGAATAGCAGAAATTATATCAGGGAGGATTTGTTCGCAATACCAGAAATCTTGGAGGACTAATCAGAAAACAACCATTCCCCAATACCGACCAAAAAACCCTAGCCGCAATCCAATTTCAAATCGAGCCTGGAGTTCCTTCTCCCTTGACCTCCATTTGCTCTCTCCTCCCCCATCTCCTCCACTTCCGGCGCCAATGAGCCAGGCCATCTCGCTGGCACCAGATGCTGCCACCATCAACCCCAGTAGACATCCACTACGTGCCATCTTCCTCACCTCTACAGCCACCGACCGCCAACTACACCGCTCCCTGCTCACCTCATTGCACCTCCCATCAGATCACCTCCCACTTCTTCCACCATTAGCACTGCCAGCAACTCTACGGCCACCCACCACTGGTGGCCATCACTCCCCTTGCCCCCCTTTGCTTCTCCTCCCTCTAGCCCATACACTGCCATCACCTCAACCAGCCGCCACCCCCACTACTACTCCTCACCTCCTCACCAGACCTTCTTCCATCTCGGTGCTTTTCTTCCTTAGATCTCCCTTCTTCTCCACCACCGGCTCCCCTCAGCATCGTCGCCCGCCGCTTGTAACCACCAGCACACCACAGAACTCCTCCACCAGCAAGAGACGTCGTCGTCCTCATCTGCTCCATCCACCAGCGCATCACCTCTCCACAGATAGCGAGCTCTCCACTGCTTCCCCTTCTTCCCCGTCTTCCTAAGTTCATCCCCATTTCCTCCTCCCTTCTTACAATTTTCTAATTACTGTCACATAATTTTTGTTTTTTTATGTACAACTTAATCACTGTTAATTACTGTGGATGTGATTTGTGCTTCACTGTTGGTCTATTACTATGCTCTGTGAGATGATGAATTGTGGATTTTTATCTATGATCTATGATGTATGAGATTGGACTACTATATCTGTGAGTTCATTTCTTCAGTGATGTTACTATATCTATGATGGCCACATGTGTGTTAGCGTTCCTGTTAGTAGCTGTCTTTGTTTAGTAGATGTATTCAATTTGTGTTAGTTTGGTTAATTGTGACCTATTTTAGTTTTTAGCAATTGTGGTGATTTGTTGCTGTGATCCTTTAGATTTATAATAGTGACTTGTATCTATATGTTGTGAGTAGTTGTGTGTTAGTTATGTCTATGAGTAAGTGTTAGTTATTTGAGTATTGTGTTTGTTTTGTGCGAGTTAGCTAGAGGGTGATTGTCCCTCTCCCTTTGCTGTCTCGACTCCCTCCTTGCTTCTAGACTCCCTCTTTTCTCCTTTCTACGTAAGTTTCATGATCCCTCTCTTTCGGTGCCATTGGGTTCAACTCCCACAGAGTGTAAAAGTTGATAAATACGGTGTCACTACTATGGACCTCGAACGTGTAGGATACGAAGATAAACCATTAGTACTCGTGAGGCAAGTTATCCAAGTTTTTTACGAGGAAGAGTACAATCAATTTAATGACTTGCCTCCATTCGAAGATAACATCTGGCTCGTGGAAGAACCAAAGGATGAAGCAAGCTATATGCGTGTAGATCATTATAAAGGGCTTTATTTAAAAGGAAAATAGCCAAGTGGAATGATCCCACACGCGAACACCTATTTGGAAATTATTCCAATGTAATTAATAAACTCGACATGTAATTAAGGAATTATTCCATTATAATTGATTTAGTGATTTAGAAATAATTACATCTGAGATTATATCTACTTGCTTATTTTTAGAGGGCATGACTAGCATTTCCTGAGGCTAGCCGAAAAATCTGATATTATCACGGACGGTTTGATGGCACAACCTATCTGTGATATATATATCATAGATGGTTATATAATAGAATCGTCTATGATATATGTATCACAGATGGTTCTATAATAGAACCGTCTATGATAAGTACAATGCCACAGACGGTTCTATAATAGAACTATCTGTGATAAGTACAATATCACAGATAATTCATAATATAACCATCTATGATAATATATAACATCACAGACGGTTCCATAATAGAACCGTCTGTGATATGCTATACATCACAGACGGTTACATGATAGAACCATCTGTGATATTAATATCATAGACGGTTATTTAATAGAACCGTCTGTGACAGTTCTTCTATAAGTAATTCTCTTGCTAGGTTTTGCGCTCTTACTCCATAGACATCACCTTGGACCCTTCTGTATCGTGATCTCCACACGACCATGTCTATCAAATAGAACTCGCTATGACTCCACCTTACCCTCCACTTCACAAGTCCATCGCATCGGCTCCCGCGGAGATGACGCCAAAGATGTATCGCAAGTGAGGCGCTAAAGTCCAACCAAAGAAAACTAAGCCACCTCTCGAATCCTAGATGTACCAGCATGAACTGCCGTTGGTCCCCGAGTCACAATTACCTAGCCTTGGACTGGCTTGTAGGTCTTTTCATACCAGGTACATGCAGATATCCAACAGGAATCCAAACCGGCAAATGGATTCACCGCAAGATACACGGAGACGCATTTCCTCCACGACTCAGGTGACATCGTCGTGGCCTTTGCAGACTTATTTTTACTATTCAACCTGAATGAACTCGACGCCTCACTTCTACGATCTTGACACTGTAAGTATACTATACAATGAAGTTCTACATCTACGTAAAACCAATAAATGTCATAACTCATTGCTTATGTATAGATCCATGATGCAACGAATCTGGTGATGCCGACAACCAGTGTATTTCCTTGACCCACACTTGGTCTCTAAGCAATCCATCAATGTAAATGCATTCTTCGTCGAAGAAAACATAATGATAGGATTGCTTGCTCACACTGATAATGAGTACATCTTAGTACCCTTCAACTAGGGGTAAGTGCTTCAATAGTTGCCATACAAGTTTTATTTGTACTTTATACACAACATAAACTTAGGACTAATCACTACGACAACACACATGACTAGGTCTCACTGGATTTGATTGTGATTGTACCAAAGTGGAGCAAGATAATATACATTGATTCTCTACTTAGGAGCAACCACGATTTCACCTGTGTGCAACAAACAATTGACATGTAAACTCATTTCCTAAATACATAACTCTATTGTAGTCTTCCCTTCATTTGCAATGGACAAGGTTAATTTTTTGAAATCGTAGGCCGTTCAGTACTTACGTTGCCTAGGGATGGAGACACAAGGAATCCATCGCTATACTGTAACACAGGACACGATTTTCGGTACCCGCTACAACACAATCCTGCTATATCACACTTTGTTATAATGCCTCTAGAACTGACAATACCTATGTATATAATTCTATTTTTGTAGTGCCACCAATAGCTACAGGGCAATATATGTGGATTCTACGTTTGCTACCATATGCAGAAAATCATAGACGCTAAGACGAATGATCCAGATGTTTGCTAACCTACCAATAAATATTTTGTGATTATCAATTATATATGTGTGTGTGTGTGCGCTACTAAATTTGACACTGCTAGTGACAGCGCATGGAATTCAACGAAAGTACATTCGATCTTGACAAACTCACTGAAGTTTGAGGACAGCTCTCCGAATTCTTGAAGGGGGAGGTCATACATATGAATGGAGAGTTCCACGCTAGCAATGATGATTAGATATTCAAATATTTGATACAATTGTAATTACTCAATTGTACTTAATTGAATAATTCATTCAGTTGTACTTCCTTCAGTTGTTTAATTCATTTGTGAGATCTGTGTAATGATTATCGTGTGCTATATGTATGTTCTGTTTGCTTATTTTCGAAGGTATGGCTAGCATTTCGTTAGGCTAACCGAAAACAAGAAATAATTTAGCTATTGAAATACTTATCACAGATAGTTTATAACAACAAACCGTCTGTGATATTTCAGATATCGCAGACGGCTATGCTTAAGAACCGTCTATGATATCTGCAATATCACATACGGTTTTAGTATTAGCCATCTGTGATATCTGACATATCAGAGACGGTTAATACCAAAAACCGTCTACGACATGTCATATTTCACAGACAGTGTTTTGAAAAACCGTGTGTTATAACTTATCATAGATGGTTTGAGAACCGTCTGTGATAACCACCTGTTATCACAGACACATAAATTCAGACGGTTCAGAAACAATCTGTAAGACCCCAGATTTTGCATCCAGAATCCTCTGTGATTATTGCACTATTCCCTGGATCAGTAGATAGTGCTCACGGATACAGAAAATGAATATCAAATGCATATCATGCGGAAGCGTAAATAACATAGTAAACTTACACATGAGTCGGTTAGGCCGAAATCAGAAAATTGCAGCAGCGAAAGAACGAAGCACACAGGGGGAACCCTCAGGACGTGCCCACAAGCAGCCGACTGGAGGTTCGCGACCTAGCCCTTGACATCTTCATCTTCTTTGCCATCGTGAGCAATAATGTTGCTGAGACGTAGTAATCTGATTCTTGAGTCTTGATTTGTTGTGAGAGCGAGTGTGAGCACACTAACCACCGTGCTCTGCGAGCCAATACACAGAATGCAAATAAATAGTATGCATGGCCTATCAAAGGAAAGGCTCGGGTTGTTTCATTTGCAAGAAATTTCTTTTGGTAGCATTATCATTACTGAAATCATAGTGTTATAGTTGCTACCTAGGACTCCACACGGTGATTGTCATAATTGACTTAGTCCACCAATGATACATTCTCTTTACTGATTGCTATCTAAGACTCCAAACAACAGGTGACATCCTTCATTGAATCAACCGAATAAACACATCCTATATTGATTGCTGTCTACAACTCCGAACAGCGAGTGCTATCATTTAATTAATCCACCAATACCTTTTGTATTCCGAATTCCTAATAATCCAATATTGTAATCACTAATCACCAATTCTTCACTTCTGAATTCTAATGATTCTCTAACATGATTACTTTTTAAGCCACCGAAATCATTTGTATCAGAATATTCTAACAATTCAATCCTTTCTATTAATGATCCAAATCCGTAATTTACTCTTCCCATAATTAATCCTTATTTTCATCATCTATCTCTAACTAATTAATCGGTATTTCTCCACCAAGAATATCATTAATCAAGTTTATACCCCAATTATCATATCTTCAAATTTCCACAAATTCAATCATCCATCTAGATCAAATCCTATTAATCCCACTAATTCCAGCCATTACATTTACACTCTTCTAATTCTCCAAAATCATTTAAATCATCTATCTAGCCTATCTATTCATTTAGACTTCACCAATTTATTTCTACTAAGTTCATTTCTATCATTCCCTTATTTATAATCCAAATGGATCCACCAAGCATTGTTATGTATTTACCACAACAATCATCTTCTTTTCTCACGATTCTATTTATTCTTCCTGGCATTTTATTTTTAGGAGAAGTACTACCATTATTTACTTTTGAAATATAATACATAGAAACATCCTAAGACTTAGCAGTTTGAACAAAAACATAATATGAAAATGCAATAGTAATAGCGATCCAGATTCCATCCACCATTTCATAGTCTTTGCACCATATGCTTATCCTTTCAACGTTATAACCGCTTACATTACCACTGGGACGACACCCAGGACAACACAAATCAGGGCCTTTCTCTGCCCTCCACTTTTCCATTTCCACCCACAAAGTTTTTTGAAATAGAACTATATCTGGTCAAGTTCCCATGTCCGCCCTTGACCATGGGCACGGCTATTCGAATAGTTTTGACTCTACAGAGTTTGTACACTTTACCCACAAGAGATAGATCTGCTCATTGCCCCACATGATTCCTTAGCCATGCAATTGAGTAGATTATCACAGGACTGTTACAATGTATAATCCTACTTGTGGTTACGCCCGCTAAGATCTATCTTCTGTAGGATGCGACCATCCCTCGAGAAGGGTCCCTCGTGAGCCATCACGGGCAAAGGCGGGGATGTGACATCCATCCCTTTGCTCGTGTTCACACCTTCACGTAACCACACTAGAGCTATGCAAATTAGTTAGTCCTGCCTACATTTTGCCAGCGTGTGGTTGTACTGTTGTACCTTGGGAGGCCATCACAAGATTCGGTCCTTAGGGATTATCTGGGCGGTTCTGCCACTAACCCACTTTGTACTTCCACTGCACCACTCACACACTCACACTCTCGAACTATTCGTCCAGATATTTAATCATGTAGGGTTTTGGGAACATAAAATATTCATACCAACATATACCAATCATCATCACAATGACTGCCCAACCAAATTCTCTCATGTTTAAAAGTGATGCTTGGGCGTTTCCACGCCCATGAATATCTAAGTAATACTAAGCATGGCATATAGTTACGGACTTATTTTTGAAAGGTTACTATCATAATTTTGCTAGGGTGACAAGGTTCACATAGTCAAGTATTCAAAAAAAGGGGTGTGATATTAATCAAGGTAAACATGGGCATATAACTAGCATCTTAAATTAAACATGTATTTGTATATAAAATAATAGCATGCAATTTGATAATTTAAACAAAAGTAATTTGCAGAAAATGTAGGTTCAACATGATCAAAGTATTGACTCGCCTGGCGCGGTTTACCGCGGTCTTGAGCTCACACAATGCTTCCTCTGGATCTTCTGGTCTTTATCTGCACTTCGTTCTTGTTCACGCTTGACCCTCGATTCTTCAGGACTCCAATTTCTAATTACGCGCTAAACAACTGAATCCAAGTAAAGGCAAATAACTTAGAAGATCCAAAATAAATTCGAATAATTCTTGATTTAGTTTTGTTATGAGTTAATGGTCGATTCGGGTGATTTGAGACAAGGTTGGTGGTAGAATATAACGACTTGGTCTTTTTATTAATAATCTCTTTTATTATTCTTGTATTTATTTAGAAAGTTCCATGAGTTAGGTTAGACTTACGATTTAGTGTACGAGGTTGGGGAGCATTATTTCGTTGAGCGTTATATTCAGGACATACGTTACACTTACGCAATGTATACAACTTTTAGTTTACCGAATTAATATTTTAGCCTTTTGGATAGTTATTCAAACCATATTAATTAACCATATAGGATCTAATCAAAATTTAAATCTTAGATAACCCTATTTATATCTTAGTTAAATTTTATTAGCTTCTCTAAATTATTTTCTAATTTTAAATGTGCTTCAAAAATCATAATTTTGGTTCCATTGGACAGATCTTGAATTTATATGAATTTAGAAATTTGTTTCATTCAATTTGGAGTTAAAATGAATAAGTTATGCCCATTTAAAATATTTCAGTCTAATCAAAACCTGACAGGTGGGGCCCACTGGCAGTGACTCCTTCCCACACGGGCTGACGGGTCGCGGGCGCCGACAGGCGGGGCCCAGGTGTCAGTGAGACGTGCGTGAGGACGTTGATGATAGGTGGGACCCTTCGGGCACGGACCCACATGTCCATGGGCAACCCTGACAGGTGGGACCCGGCTGTCAGCGAGACACGCACGCGGGCGGTCGGCGAGTGGGGCCCATTTGTCACCGCGACTAAAAAGTGGCTCAACCTCGGTCTTTGCGTGAGCGGGGTTCGAACGCCGAGGGAGCAGGGGAGAAGAGAGTTAGCGCCAATAGCCAGCCAAGCCTCGGCGTGTATCTTACCCATATAGGACTATATATCCCCTTAAGCCATCTGCTGGAGAGAGCCGAGCAGAGGAGGTCGTATGCGGTAGCAGTGGCGGCATCACGCCGTGAGGCGGCCGAGGAGGAAGTGGCGACCAAAGAAATGGGTTGCCCGGGAGATAAGAAAGCTAGGGGCGGTGGTTCTTCTACCGAACGACGGCGAGGTGGGCGGCGGTCAGCGGGGCGGCCGGCGGCGAGGTGGAAACGGGCGACGACGCCGGAGCGGGAGAAGGAGTAAATTGGCGAGCGCAAGAGCATGAGGGAGCCACCAGAACTCACCTAGGTGGTCGACGGAGCCGGGGGAATGCTGAGGCTGGCCGGCGGCAGAGGCCGTGGGTGGTGCAGGCGTGCTCACTGGCACGGCGAGCTGAGTGGGGAGGGCTCCGCGAGGCCGGGGATGGCTTGGGATGCTCCGAGGATGGTTCGGGTGTAAGGAATTTGGTGGCTCACCGAATCACCGGAAGCTCGTTGGGCGGCCGTGGGAAGAAGGGCTCATCACGAAATTGGGTGTACGGGAGCTCGATTGCTTGCTATGGGAGGGAGAGGGTGGCGTTGCGGTGCGTTTGGGAGTCTCGGCGGCTCGTATAGGGGACAAGGTGCGGCACGCCGGTGATGTCAGGCGGCGGTGGCAGAGCAAAGGGGTCTGGCTGAGATTCGGTTATGATGGTCGCGCCGCGTGTGGAGTGACAGGGGGGCCGCGCGCGCCTCCACGGTGGTTGTCGCCGGCTCGGCCGGCCCCAGAGGAAGGGGCCGGCGCTACCGGGAGAGGAGAAAGAAGAGGGGGCCGCGCGGGGAGGAAAAGGAAGAGGGAGAAGGAGAGCGTGCTGGGTCGGTGTTGGCACTGGAACCGGTCGAGCGGAGGAGGCGGCGGCGGCAGGCGTGCCGAAGCGAAGGAAGAGGGAGAAGAGAACGAGCGGAGGAGGAGATCGGGCCTAGCGGCAGGGAGGGAGAGAAAAGAGAGAGGAGGGAGAGAGATAAAGGGATGGGCCCACATGGAAGTGAGAGAAAAAAAAGACTGAGAAAATGAGGGCTCAAGCATTACTTTTAGAACTTTGGGCTTTTTAAATTTAAACTTCCATCTCCTATTTTAAGCTATTTGTTTAAATTCTTGCACGCCATTTGGAATTTTTAGTTTTTATTTTCCCATGGCATGCTTATCATAATATTCGTATATTGCATATTTTCATTTCACTTGTGTATATATATACATAGTCTTATTTATATTTACTTATTTCCAATAATGGGGTCTTTATGTTTTAATCCAAATTTCTCCCTCAGATTCGGATTTTGAATTTAAATTTTCTATCATTTGCATTTGGGACTACTCTTTGGTTATTAATTTGCACGCCACAAATCTCAAAAAGATTTCAAATAAATATTCAAAAGAATTTCATCTGCCAACAAAATGCAGGAAATAATTTTAAAATTCCATGCTTTTGAAATAACCAAATTTCGGGATGTTACACCATATGTGATGACGGTTTTGAACCGTCTGTGATGACCCTTTCTGTAGTAGTGAGGGTAAACTCTAATTTATGTATTTGCCATGATTGTTAAAGGATAGGGATATACAAGTTTTATTAATAAGATTGTGGAGGAAATTTTATTTGTAAACAATTTTAAACATGAAATAACAAAACAAAAACTCCTTAAGGATAAAAGGGGTTTCAACAACTGATTACTTAGATTAAAACATAATGAACTCTACGTATGCCTTGCTATTGGAATCACTCATCAAACACAACTTTATTTAGCAGAAGCACAATGTACTTGAATACCATTTGTTATACTTTGCAGAGTTGCCTAGTTTACCCACAAGATTTCTCAAACTCTTAATGTCATGCAATATACACGCTTCAACTAGCTTGCGACTGAGTTGAAAAAACAAGATTTTCACTGCTCAATTCTTTATATAGTCTCTACCGATAGGTTATACACCACACAAACTCGGGTATCCACTAGCCAATTGGAATGCTCTCGCCCGATTTGAGTGGACCTACGGTTGTTAAGTATGGTTTTACCATGCCCCCTCACTCCACTTCTGTAGATATTCAATTGAGTTGAGCAGCTACTAGACCAGGTTTAACAAGTTAACATTTGTGATTGAGCGATTTCTATGTCCTTTACTCAGCATAAGGTTCCAGTCTTTTCTTTTCACCATGAGGCAATCATCCACAATCCAGATCCCCAATGCTTTACGACACTACCACTAATTCATCCCAATCCTCCTCCCTAGGGTAAGGTTGTAGACTCCAACCATCTAGTGGATTTCCACGATACATCTTAAATAAATCTATCAGCAAAATGCCGAAGTCACTTAGTAGTACAAATTTTTTGGATGAACTACTTTATAATTAACTAATTTTCATGTCATTTTAAATATTTATTGTAATTAAATAACAATACGTAAATAACAGTAATGAAGAAGATGTATTTAAATAATCTAAATTTCATGGGATTCAGTATGATCGAAAATTTATATCTTGACTTGTTGCTCAAAATATTCTACTATTTGGTATGCTTCAATTTCTGGATCCGGTCCTTGAACGGCCACTTCGGAATACTCGGGAGCAAGTGCAAACAATTAAAAAACATGAGCTCTATGTTTGAAATTAATCAATCTAGGAAATAAATAAAATAAAAAGAAATAAAATACAATAAAATTAAATAAGGTGGGTTTGAATTTTATCGGGACTTAGATTGGCCAAACGGAGGTTGGAAAGATCTTAACGGGTTCGAAACGGATATATTTTTTATTTTGATCTTTTGGGGTGAACACTGCAGCACAGTAAAATGATACTGTGCTACAGTGCTTGGCCAGTCTGAAATTGAAGAGTGCTGTGCGGTCCGGTTTGGCTAGAGGGAAAAAAGACACGGTTGGGCCGGAATTTGGCTAATGGCACACGGCCACTCCGGCCCAACACGGGCCGCGTGCACAGCCGGTTGGTCCGACACGCGCCACCCCTTTCTTCAACCTCTGGTTGGCTCGGCGCGGGGACACGGGACTTGGCGCCACCGCAACTCGGCATCGGCGAATCTCGCCAACGGAGATTAGCTGTACGGAGGGATACTACAAGCTACGGTCGTTCCATTTTAGGACTTGGGGAGGCTCGAGAACGGACGGTGGTGGCCGGCGGTGTGGGGAGGCGGTATGGGTTCTACCACGGCGTGGAGCTACTCCGACGATCGTCCGACAAGGTAGATGCGTATTTAACCATCCAGGGTGAGTATAAAGGTAGATATCAGAGGTGATTTGGGCTTGGGTGGCTCCTATGAGGCTGTCCACGGAGGAGGCTATTCGGCCGGCTTTGGCTCACGGTGTTGGCACGATTGGGCTTAGGAACTTGTCAGGTGAGGTTAGCTGCGAGCTTGAGATCGCCCAATGGTGCTATGGTTGTGAGTAATCGAACTATTATGGCCGGGATCGAAGGATCGGCTGAGCGGGCTTACCGGCTCAGGGAAGCTCGGTGTAGGTGAGGTGGCGCAAGAGAGATCGGGGAAATGGCTCGGTTGGGAAATTGAGTGTTGCCTGAAATGGTTCGGGTGGCCAATTTGGCTTTAAAGCGGATGCAAGGTGGTGGGAGCAGTGGCTCGGGCTAGGCGGTGCGGGAGCATGGTGAGGAGAGGTGGCCATGGCGCGGTCGGCGAGGCAAGAGTGCAGGCAAGGTGGCACTGTGCACTCGCAAGAAGTGGTACGTGTTAGAAATTGATCTCTGCAACGCACTAAACAGAGATGAACACAGGTGATTTTGTGCTGCGCAAAACGTTGCAGCGTTTTCTGTTGTTTCTGTATTCTTATAATGAACTCTGAAGAAACTATAAATAGGAGGTGTCCGAGCTATCCGGCCGCGCCATCCCACAGCCACTCGCCCACGTCCCAGTGATGCCGCCATGCATGCATGAGCTCGTAGCCACTCGCCCACGTCCCAGCAATGCCGCCATGCATGCATGAGCTCGTGCCATCCCACGATACCCGCACGGCAGTTCGACTCTAGCTAAAACTAGATACAAGGACGACAGGATTACATAGTCAACAAATCACCCCCTAATCCTGACGTCCATCTGATACTTCCATGACGCCGAGCTTCAGTCGCATCTCCGCGAATTTGACACGGCCCAACGCCTTGGTCAGAATGTCAGCAAGTTGTCCATTGGTGCTCACATGATCAATGTCCACCTTGCCGCCCTCAATGCACTCACGGATGTAATGAAAACGAGTGTCGATGTGCTTACTTCGCTCGTGATGCATCGGGTTCTTCTCACCGATCGCGGACTTGTTGTCCACATACAGCTTCACCATTGCCGGAGGCTTATTCATCGCCTCCCGAGAAGCTCGCCACCAGACGACCTGGCAAGCTGCCTTTGCCGCTGCTATGTACTCCGCCTCACATGACGATAGGGCCACTACCGATTGCTTCTGAGATGTCCACGTGATGATGCCGGAGTCGAGGAAAAACACGACGCCGGTGGTGCTCTTCCGATCATCAACATCCCCAGCGAGATCGCTGTCGCTGAACCCCACTAATGCGGGCTCGCTTGTGGTACCCTTCTTGTACCGCACCAGAACCACCGTCCCGCGATGTCTGCAGAATCGCTTCATCAGTAGCCCAGCAGAAGCAAAGGTGCTCATGATGTACTGCCACCATCCCGACGGCGCGTGATGTCGTGATCGGTGTTCCAGAGGTACCGAGACTTCCGACGAGGCTCCGGTAGCTTGTGGCGTCCAGCACGTCCCCGACGCCCACCTTGCTCACCGCAGCGGTTCTCCATTGGCGCAGACAGGCGCGCACCGCCATGCCCGCAGCTTCCAAGATCTTGCCCACGTAGGCGCTCTGGCAGAGCGTGATCGTGCCAGCCTCTTGCCTGACCTCGATCCCCGATAATAGCTTAGAGACCGAGATCGCCATCTCGAACAACTCGTGCATCCGTCCTTGAACGCTGCTATGTCGTTGGCGCCCGTGCGGTGATGATCGGTCATCCACATAGACGCCGACGAGCGGCGTGGTCGTGTCACTGCTCCTCTTGTACACGGCGTTTCGAGGGGCTTCGCCAAAGCCAAGTGATGCCAGGGAGGCGTCCAACTTGGCGTTCCAAGCGCGTGGCGCCTGGCGAAGTCCATAGAGAGCCTTGCGCAATGGAGCACCTTGTGCTCGCCGTCGGGGTCGATGTAGCCTGGTGGCTGGTGCACGTAGACCTCCTCCGCGAGATCACCATTGAGGAACGCGGATTTCACGTCCATATGGTGCACCTGCCATCCACAAGATGCGGCGAAAAGTAGCAAGACCGCACGGTCTCCATGCGTGCCACCGGCCCGAACACCTCGTCGAAATCCACCCCCTGCCGCTGCGCATATCCTTTGGCAACAAGGCGCGCTTTGTGCTTGAGTACATGACCTGCAGGATTTTTTTTACCTTGTAAACCCACTTAAGCCCAATGGCTTTGTGGCCGCGTGGGAGCGTGGTAAGCTCCTAGGTGTCGTTGCTGCGGATCGACGCCACCGGCCCATGGCGTTTCCAAAGATGCCTCGCCGCGCAGGCCCACCGATGTAGGTTCTTCTGCCGCCACGAGACACAGATCATCGTCGAGCTCCTCCGCATCAGCCTTCATGACGTAGTCGTTGTAGATGGGGTTGGGCTTGACGATGCCGTGACGCGCCTCGTGATCATTGGGTGCCGCGGCCTCGGTGGTGTCGGAGGTTGGGTCTGCTGAGCGGTTGTAGTGAGGGATTAGGCAAGGTCTTGACCTTGTTGCGAGAGTTCGTGAGGAGGTCCATGCGTTCGGCGACAAGCGCTTCGGTGACTAGCTGTGGCCGTACTGTCCTTTGTCCCAGCTGCGTTCTTGTCGCGCCGAGCCAAGAATGGGCCTTGCGAATGGATGGCATTGCGGTTGGATACCTTTGATGGGGCAGATGCGCCCGGTCCAAGCTGCGATTGGTTGCGCTATATGGGAAGACGATTGAAACTTTAGAGATGACTTCACGACTTAGAGCTCGCTTTGTGGCATTTCAGTTGAAAGGTCAAGCGGACATTTGGTGGGAGGAGTCCTTTCGGCTAGGACATCTGCAAGGTCCGACCACAGGAGGTCTTCGTCGGCGGTTCAAGGCAGTACTACCCATAATCTTTTGTGGAAAGTATGGAGGTTGCCTTGTCGACCCTCGTGCAAGGAAAGATGACAGTAGCTGAGTACAAGGCGTGGTTCAACGACTTGATCCGCTTCGTCTGAGTCGGTGCATAGTAGTGACCTTGAGAAGGCTAAAGGTTCGCAGGGACTCAGTTCAGATATCGGCATGTTATGGGTGCTACTGCGCCACGTGATTTTAGGTCCGTGGTTGAGAAGGCCAGAGGGATGGAAATGGAGATGCACCTCACTAAAAGTTCGCAACCCTCTGGTGGTCTGAGTGCTTCTGGTGGTGACCAGAAGAGGAGCTATAATGAGAGGGATGGGTCATCTCAGCGTGACCGCTCCTAAGAAGTCCAAGTGGAGTCGACGTTCTTCACAATCATCTAAGTCTAATTCGTTGACATCGTCGTCTCCTGCACCACCAGCTTTGCGTCCTGTCCCTGGGCAGGGCATGATTTGTTTTAAGCAGGGGCGGAATTGGGCCCCGGCAAGGTGGGCTCTAGCAGGGTGTGAAAAAATATCAGATGTGTAGCCTAGGTATTTTCGGCTGGGGTATTATTTCAAAAATTCAGCCAGGTAGCCCAGCCCACCACACCAGCTTCTTTGTCTCCTTGACGACCACGTCGTGAGCTCGGCCCACCTCATGCGCTGCTCGTTATTTGCTCGGCCCACCTTCACCTTGCTGCGCAGCTCCTCGAACCCTAAGCCCGCTCAGCGCCGCAGCTCCTCAGAACAGAACCCACCGCCACAGGCGCCATCTCGGGCTCTCGGCGCCCGCCCATCTTGGTGCCGCCCGCCTCGGTGCCACCCGCCTCCTGGCCCGCCCGCCTCTGGCAAGCACATCTCCTCTCTCGGCTCCTCCCGCCAGCGCCCTCCTCTCCTCGGCTCCTCCCAGGCCGCCTCGCCTCAGCGCCACCCGCCTCCGGCCCGCCCCGCCTCGGCGCCGCCCGCCTCGATGCGGCCAGCGCCCTCCTCTCCTCGGCGTCGCCTCGCCTCGGGTCGGCACCACCCGCCTCCGGCCTCGCCTCGATGCCACCCGCCTCCCGGCGGCGCCCTCCTCTCCTCGGCTACTCACGGCTGTGGCGGCTACCACCTCCGGTCTGATCGTGGGTCTACAAGTCTCTGTGCACCTCTGCGATCCAGGCCGGAGGAGAGGTAAAGTGGTAAAGTGGTGGTGATGAATTGATTGGTAATGTGAAATAGAAATCTTGAAATGTGAATTGATGATTGATTGATTTCTAGGCGCAATATTGAATGGTGAAATGTGAAATCTTGAAATGTGAATTGATGATTGAATGCTAGTTGCTATCTTGAAATGATTGAAAAGTGGTGATGAATTGATGATTGATTGATTGTTTCTATAGTTGTGCCAATTTCTATGCCCAAGATTAGATTGTTTTTGTATGCAAACCATCTTTTAAAATTTCTAGCAAATTTTGTTTCTGCGTGATTCTAACCTCTAATTTGGTGTATATTATTCACCGTCCATGCAGCTATGAGATGCTACTGTGATTTCTTCAATTGCTTGAGAGCTCACTCGACTTCCCGCATAAAGGGATCCAAGGCAACATTCCCCAACGGCCAACATCCGAGCTAGCATTCGGCATTTATGCGAGCGATAATAACCTCTTTTTATAAATAGTTAGAGAATTCTCTTGTCTTTGGTTGTCATAATTCAATCTCTATTTCTTACAATTACGTATGCGGGAGGTTTACCTCTGACCATCTTGTGCGAGATCAAGTACATAATGCCTATGGAATTGTCATCAATAAAATCCTTTTATGTGACAAAAGACATCTTGCATGAAGCGGATCTTGAGTAAACCTCCTAGTTGATGCGAGTTGAGGGCAATGCGAAGCAAAAGAGCGGGTACTCGGCCTTGAGAAGGATCTTGAGCGAGAGGCTTGTGGATTTCTTCGAGGACCATCACGAGGTATTCATCTTGTATCTTTCACTCTTGGCTATTTTTAACTCAAGTACTTATGCAAGTTTATGAGGGAATGAATATAGACTATATAAATGTATGACTAGTGCTAGCTCTTGCTAAGATAATATGTATGACTCGGTTTTCTTCCAAGTCCCTCTCATGAATAAGTTCTTCTTTGTATTGTTTAGATTTTGCCATGTTTTTTATCATGTTTTATATTGAAGAATCGAACTAAATTTTCATATCAACGATTCATTTATAATGTATTTTTGTTATCTTGGTGTGGGTATAAATTTGTATTAGTTTTATGATGCTAATCTACTAAAGTTTAGCAGGGGCACGATAAAATTCTAGATCATACTTGGTTTTAAGTGTGGTGGTGAGCAGAAAGTTTGAATGTTCACGGGCGAGTGTCGACATTGTGGCGGATGGGCCACATGGAGGTTTGTCGACAGAATCCCTCGAGCATCATCAAGTGGGAGCCGGTATCTACGTCATCGAATGCCTCATCTCGGGGTCGATCCGGTGTTGGCGGCTACTCCTACGCCGCAACCTCCTTCACAGGCGCCGCTGCCGGATATTCTTGGCCTACTACCCCGTCACCCCACTTGATATCTTTCACGCCTCCCATTCCGATCTTGATCACGGCAGAGGCGTCGGGGCTCTTGCCGCCGTGCTGCCTTGAGTCTACATTGCCTCGCCTCACAGTGCACAAATCGGCCAGGCGTGGTGGCGGGTACTACATTAGTGGATTCACACATTGCTCTTGTTATTTTCGACTCGGTGCCACTTATTCCTTTGTTTCTATTGAGTTTGCTAGAAAAGCAAAATTGAGTATGCAACATATTTCACGATCGATTCTGATTAATTCTCCAAGGGGTATTATTGTTAGCTCTATGGTTTGTCCCGGATGCATAGTCTCCAAGGATGGCGAGGATTTTGTGGCTAACCTCATGGTTATTCTGATAGAGAATTTTGATGTTATCCTTGTATGGACTGATTGCATCGTTCTGGGCGATGATTTTACATTTACGGAGGACAATCACTTTGCAAGCTCCTTTAGGGGAGAGATAATCTTCGAGGGAATGCACCTCGGGTTCTCTTTTGTGTTGGACTGTTATTTGGTAGGCGAATGTTTAAGTGTGGGTTACTTCTATCACTTGTGGAAAAATCGAGTGCGCCTTTGCGCATGAGGATATTCGGTGGTATGTGAGTACCCGACATATTTCTGAAGAGCTTCCGGGAATGCCACCCAAGAGATGTGGAGTTTAGGATTGAACTTGTTCACGGCACTCGACCTATCTCTATGTCTCTGTACCGGTCAGCACGACCACTCCAAGAAGAATTGAAGAAGCAATTGGATGGGTTGTTGTCTAAAGAATTGATCCGTCGCAGTGTGTCACCTTGGGGAGCCCCCGTCATATTCACTAAGAAGAAGGATGGGAGCTGGCGTATGTGCATAGATTATCGTGCTCTTAATCGGGTGACCATCAAGAATAAATACCCGTTGCCTCGTATTGAGGACTTGTTTGATCAATTGAAGGGAGCCAAGGGTATAATCAGTTGATCTACAATCTGGGTATAATCGATTCGAGTGCGGAGCAAGATATTAAAAACGACTTTCTCCACGGTATGGGCACTATGAGTATAAAGTTATGTCCTTTGGACTAACAAATGCCCTATTTGTCTTTATGGAAACAATGAACAACATGCTACACAAGTATTTGGATGACTTCGTAGTTGTGTTCATTGATGGTATCTTGATTTATTCCAAGACGGAGGAAGAGCATAAGCAGCATTTGAGGCTTGTGCTTGAGACTCTGAGGAAAAATCAATTCTTCGCTAAACTGAAGAAGTGCGAGTCCTAGATTTCTGAAGTGGGCTTCCTAGGACATGTGATCAACCAGGAGGGCATTTCAGTAGATCCAACCAAGATTTCTACAGTAGTAGACTGGAAGAGACCATCTAATGTTAAGGAGGTGAGAAGTTTTCTTGGCTTAGGCGGTTATTACCGGCGTTTTGTGAAAATTTCTCCATTATTGCTAAGCCAATGTCTCAACTCACGCGGAAGGGCGTGAAATTCCAGTGGACCGGTGAATGTGAGCGCAATTTCAATGTTTTGAAAGAGAAGTTAGTAACTACTCATATTCTCACTCTTCCTAAGCCAGGGAAGTGTTTCACGGTCTACTCGGATGCATCGCAAGTGGGTTTAGGTTGCGTGCTCATGAAAAATAGCAAAGTGATTGCGTATGCTTCGCGACAATTAAAGAAACATGAGCAGAATTACCCTACTCACGATTTAGAGCTGGCCGAAGTTGTTTTTGCTCTAAAGATTTGGAGGCACTATCGTATGGAGAATCATGTGATATTTTCACGACCATAAGAGTCTCAAGTACATCTTCACTCGAGAAGAGTTGAATTTGAGGCAAAGAAGGTGGTTGGGCGATCAAAGACTATGATATCACTCTCGGTACCATCCGGGTAAAGCAAATGTGGTTCTTGATGCCCTTAGTCGCAGGCGACACCCTCCAACTGGGTTGTCTCGTTCTTGACTTTGAGCGGATGGGGATTTCCTATTGCTATGTCGATGCAACACGGTAGAGACACAATTGTTCTTTGGAATCGACAATTTGAGCAATTGAAAAAGCACAACAACATGATAGGTTGCTTCAAAAAGTGAGAAAGCGCCTCGATGAAGGAAAATTGGGGGACTTGACCTTGATGAGTCGGGCGCATTGCGGTTTAGGGGCCGTCTATGCTTGCCACAAAGGCTCAAGTCAGGGCGATATTACGAGAGAGCTCATCGTACCCGTACGGTACATCTGGCGAGACCAAGATGTATTGGGATTTGAAAAAGAGCTTTTGGTGGAAGAGAATGAAAGTGGATGTTGCGCAGTATGTGGCATCTTGCAGGGTTTGCCAGCAAGTGAAGGGTGAGGATAAGCGTCCCGCTGGACTAATGCAGCCTTTAGATATTCCACAGTGGCCATGGGATGATGTTACCATGGACTTTGTAGTCGGCTTGCCTCGTACCCAACGAGGTAAGGATGCGATTTGGGTAGTGGTGGACCGATTCGATGAAGTCGCGCACTTCATCCCTATTAAATGCAGCAATTGAGTGATTTGCTTTTGTCTATGTGCGTGAGATAGTGAGATTACATGGTGTGCCCAAGGCGATAGTTTCGGACGGAGATGCTAAGTTTGTCTCAAGTTTTGGGAGAGCTTGCAAAGCGCTTTGGGCACAAAACTCAATTTAATCTTGCTTTCCACCCATAGACGGATGGGTAGTCTGAACGCATGATTCAAACACTAGAGGACATGTTGAGGTCCTGTGTTTTGTCATGGAAAGGTAGCTGGGAGGATCAGTTGGCACTTGCGGAGTTTGCCTACAACAACAGCTACCACTCCAGTGTTCGGGCCGCACCATTTGATGTTCTGTATGGGCGGAAATGTAGATCGCCACTTTGTTGGGATGCCATAGGCGAAAAGACGATTCTGGGTCCAGATTGGGTCCATCGGACGGTGGAGCAGTAGCGGAGATTAGGCGAGAATCGCTAGGCTGTCGAGTAAGCGAGAAGAGCTATGCGGATATTAGAAGGCGAGACTTAGAATTCGAAGCGGGGGATCAGGTGCTCTTGAGAGTGTCACCCACTAAAGGAATTATGAGATTTGGTATCAAAGGGAAGCTTAGCCCGCAGTACATTGGGTCGTTTCTGATTTAGACACGAATTGGAAAGTTGGCATATCGTTTGGATCTTCCCGAGTCTATGCGAGGAGTTCATAATGTGTTTCATGTTTCTATGTTGAGAAAGTACTTAAGGGATCCAGAATATGAGATTGTTCTAGAACCATTGCCCCTTAAGCAAGACCTTACCTTCGAGTCCCGTCTAGTTTGGAATCTGGAGGAATCAGAGAGAGTGTTGAGGCATAGAACGTTAAAGTATGTGAAAGTCCTATGGTCGCATCAGTCTGAGTGAGAAGCGATGTGGGAATTGGAATCTCGCATGCGTGAGATGTACCCAGAGTTGTTCTCCACGGGTATGAGTTACAGTTGATTTCTATTAGACCCAGTTGTTTGTTTTCGTATAGATTATCGAGTTGCGAATCGGGGTGAATTACATTAGAAGGTAGAATGTAATACAGGCCAAATTCAGACCCAGCCCATCCTGACTATTTATGACAGAGAGAATCAAGGGAGAAGCCAAACCCATTTTTTGCTCCTTCGAGAGAGTTCTCGGTTCTTTGCCACCTCCTCCGTGCTCTTCTTCTTGTCATCGCTTGCCCCCCCCCATCGGCGACGCCGCTTGCTAGTCTCCGTGCCGCCGCTCGTTCTTCTGCGCCGCCGTCTCCCTTGTCTTGCCTCCACTCGGGTGCGCCATCCCGCCCGCCCGTGGCGCTGCTTGCTCATTGCCTTTCATGGCGCCATCGACCGACCACCGGTCTTGCCGATCCTGCTGCCACCTCCCTGCTGCCGCTCGTCGCCGCCTTGCTTCCTCGCCCAGCCATTGTCCCATTCACCAGCGTCGCCCATCGCTCGTGCTCGCCTCCCGCTCTCGGCTCTGCCGCCACGGGGTGGAGGCGGTGTGGGAGCAGAGGGGGAGAAGCCGGCCGTGAGGGAGAGAAGGAGGCGCGGGAGGAGCCGGCGTTGGAAAGAGGAGGCGACGGGAGGAGCCGGCCGACGGAGGAAAGGAGGCGGGGAGGCGCGCTGGAGTGGGAGTGAGCGAGAGGAGGAGGCCAAGCGAAGAAAAGGGAAAGGAGGAAGTCTTGGCTGGGAGGAAAAAAGAAAGAAGAAGGCCGAGGGAAAGAAGGGAAAAGAAAAGAGAGAGGGAAGAGAGGGAAAAAAAGAGGAAGAGAAAAGGAAATCTGATCATGCCGGATCTGCGGATCCGGCCAAGGAAAAGAATGTAGTGCCTCGACCCAGTCGCTCGGGGCCAGGGTAACGCCTCGAAAACCCTTCTCCCTGCTTATTTTACCGAGTTGGGCATAAGTTAATATATCGATAATTAGAATTGATGCATGTGACCAGTTAGATATCGTTATTAATATAAATGTCTGATAAGTGCAATCGGTATTGCCACTGTTCATCTGGACGATCTGTGGCAGAAGAGGGAGGAGGAGAGCATAAATTGTGGTTAAACAGTGTGGTCGACTAAAATGAGATTAAGCGTGTAGAAATCGATCGGCGAGTATAAATAATGAGATCGCTAATTTTATAGACTGGTTAAGCATCGGGACAATGAGAGGTTGCCCGGTGGGACAGGGTTTGATTATGTCAGGTCGGACGTTAGAGCGATGTCATTTGGTCGTATGTGAATGTATTGCATTAGCAATGAATTAAAATAGTTAATGCTTGTTCAGGTGGCGGTTCGAGTCTTGTGCCATCCACACACCGTCCGCCAGGTCAATAGGCAAGTGCATGGTAGAACAGTAAAATGTGACTAATGTTTGTTATTCGTATTCCCATGCTATGATTTACAGTATTTATGAGATGCTACATGTGATTATGTGCTAATCATACCTTGACGAGTAGCATTTATGATTAGACATTCACATTTGAGGCATATTGCATCATGCAAATGCATAAGAGCCAGGTCGGTGAGAAAGTCATATGACTAGTCCGGAGTGCTCTTGAATAAGACCTCAGGTAGGCACTCCACGGGGTGGAGGTTGACCTCGTATGAAAGAGGCGAGGCGAATGAGTGGTCCATCGGCGGGTGGACACTCACTATCTGGGTATAAGCTACAGTTATAGAGCATACATATGCATTACAGATGCATTGCATGATATTGCATTGCATGAAAATAACGAGAGAAAGTGATCGATTCTGCGACCGTTGTGATTTATAGTTTCTGATTCTGACATTGACTTACAGTTCTGATTCTGACATTGATTCTGATTCTGATTCTGACATTGATTCTGATTTCTGATTCTGAGACATAGAATTGGTTTACAATTTACAGACATAGAATTGAATTACAGTTTACAGACATAGAATTGAATTACAATATACGATTCTGAGACTTAACTTACAGTTTACATTCATAGAGTTGATTTACATCTTACAATTTGTGAAATTGATTGAATTGCTAAAGTGGTGTTACTGTTTTTATCGTGTGCTTGCTGAGTCTCCGGACTCACCCTTGCTTTGTCGTTGTTTTTAGGTGAATGATGACGACATGCATGGAATGGGGATAGTCCTTTTGGCATCGCACATGTAAGAAAATAATAGTTTAGCCTTACACTGAACTTCAATGTTTTAATATAGTGTTAAGGTCCTTGTGGTTCGCCGTTCTTTGGCGAGCCATGACGATGGTCTTCATGGTCATGGGCGAGGCGGGTGGGCCCCGGCAGGTGGGCTCTAGCAGGCGTGAAAAAATATCGATGTATAGCCTAGGTATTTTCGGCTCGGCTGGGGTATTATTTCTAAATTCAGCCAGTGTGACCCACCCACACCTTGTTGTCTTGTCTCTGCTGCCGCGTCATGTGCTCGGCCACCTCGCGCGCTCGCCGTTGTTGCTCGGCCCACCTCGCGCTCTGGCTCGCTCTTCACGCGCCGCGCCGCAGCCTCCCTCCGAACCCTAAGCCCACTCGCGTGCGCGCAGCTCCCTCGAACCCGAACCCGCCGCCATCGGCGCCATCTCGGGCCCTCGGTGCCGCCCGCCTCGGCGCCAACCCGCCTCTGGCCCGCCCGTCTCGCGCCATCCCACCTCTCGGCGCCGCCCGCCTCCCGGCAGTGCCTCGTCTCCTCGGCTCCTCCCGGCCGGCGCCCTCCTCTCTCGGCTCCTCGAAGCCCGCCTCGCCTCGGCGCACCCGCCTCCGGCTCCTCCTAGCTCTGCAGGCGGCACTTACCTCCGGCCAGGCGGCCAGCCGGCGTCGCCCGGTCGCCCCCTCCGCTCGGGCGCTCGCTCCGGCTCTGCCTGGCATGCAGTGGTCACAGGTCTCTGAGTCTCTGGCGGCACCTCTGCGATCGCAGGCCGGAGGAGAGGTAAAGTGGTAAAGTGGTGGTGATGAATTGATTGGTAATGTGAAATAGAAATCTTGAAATGTGAATTGATGATTGATTGATTTCTAGTTTGCAATATTGAATGGTGAAATGTGAAATCTTGAAATGTGAATTGATAATTGAATGCTAGTTGCTATCTTGAAATGATTGAAAAGTGGTGATGAATTGATGATTGATTGATTGTTTCTATAGTTGTGCCAATTCTATGCCCAAGATTAGATTGTTTTTGTATGCAAGCCATCTTTTACGAAAATTTCTAGCAAATTTTGTTTCTGGTGATTCTAATCTCTAATTTGGTGTATGTTATTCTTGTCCATGCAGCTATGAGATGCTCAATGAGTTCTTCAATTGCTTGAGAGCTCCACTCGACTTTCATAAAGGGATCCAAGGCAACATTCCCCAACGACCAACATCTACGCTAGCATTCGACATTTATGCGAGCGGTAATAACCCTTTTATAAATAGTCGGAGAATTGCTGTCTTTGGATTGTCATAATTCAATCTCTATTTCTTACAATTACGTATGCGGAGGTTTATCTCTGACCATCTTGTGCGGATCAAGTACATAATGCCTATGGCAATTGTCATCAATAAAATCCTTTTGCGTGACAAAAAGCATCTTGCATGAAGCCGGATCTTGAGTAAACCTCTAGTTGATGCAATTGAGGGCAATGCGAAGCAAAGAGTGAGTTAAAGTGCTCTGCTGATCGCGGCGGTCGTGGATCGGTCGAGTTGGACATGAGGAAGAGAGCCAGAGATATAATGAGGCCCTCTTGACGAATCGGTCCGAAAGGGAGGTGACGTGGAGCTTGAAGTTCAAATGTAGAAAAGGACCCAAATTCTTCAAGCGAGTGTGAACCCGTAGTTGTTGTTCCCTTGTGATGTTTTATCCTTGGGATGCTATTCTTTGATTGTTCTTTCCTTGGTTGTTCTTTTTTTTGTCTGTGAGGAGGAGCGAGATTCGAGACTAATCCTTTTAGGTGGGGAGAATGTAATATCCCGAACGTCTTACAAGATAAGATTTTAAATCAATCGCGAATCGCCTTTTCAAGAAATCGGAAGGAAAAATATAAATTGTAGAATATTGTAAAATAAATTAAATAAATTAAAACAATTCATTTGAATATTTTGGTTGTCCGGAAAGGCTACCCGATGGGCCAGCCACCAAATGGGGCCCATACCACTCCTAAACCCTAGCACCCTTTTATAAACCTCCCTTCCCTCTCTCTTTTTTGCCCACCTTGGGCGCAGCCCTTTCTCCCTCTTTCCCCACGGCCACCCCCTTATCCCTAGGAGAAGGAGAAGGAGAAGGAGAGAAAGGAGAAGAAGAAGAAGAAGGAGAAGGAAGGAGAAGAAGAAGAGGGAAATTTTGGGAAATTCTTCAGATTGGTAATTTTCCTCATCCCAAACCCTGTTTTTAGGAATAATTAGGGTTCTTGGCACGGATTTTAATGGAGGATTATAGATTAATTGCCCGATTAGAGTTTATTCATGGGCTGATTCTAGATCTATTCGCGCAGCGCGTCTTGTTTTGTGGTTTTGATCTAGTAAACGATTTTTCCTGTGGTTCTTCCCAAAGTAAAATTGTAGAGGAGTTCTAGATGCGTCTTCTGTAATTTTGCGGATTTTTCTGTCGTGGGATCTGGGAGATACGGTGTCGGGAATATAGCTGTCCGTCAGGCGGGCAGTTTGTTACAGTCCGACTGTAATTCGAATTTTAAAATAATAGATGATTTTTATTGCTAGGGTCGTAATTGAGAAAGTTGTAGATAATTCAGAGTTCTAGGTCATGTGTAATTTTCGGGATTTTAGACCTCTGTACTGTCGTAGGGACGCGATTTGGTTTCGCTGCCCAGTTTGCCAGATCAGAAAGTTTTCTATTTAGGCATTAAATTACATCTAGTTCTGATCCGAATAAAAATAGGAGTTCTACATGAAAATTGTAGGTTTTAAGTCATGATTCCAGAGAGGTATTGTTTACTATATTTGGATCATTATTTATAAAGATACGAATTGTGAAGCAGCGCTGCTGCAGAAGGGTTCTTGCCATTTTGCTGAGCGGAGAGGAGTTTGTGTTGGGAATTTAGTTAAGATAAATTGTTGGGGTAATTGGGGTTGTTGATATTTTGTATCTAAATACCGTTACTGTTACGTTAGTAATTATTAATTATTCAGGAGGAGCGGATTCCGTGGTTGCACCTTCATTGCTCTTCGTATTCTCGCATAGGCAAGTATAATGATGGTTGAAATTTTATAGTGTGATTGTTGATGAATGATGGTTTGTGGATGTTTGATCGGTATTATGAGTGTATGCGATCTTGGTTGGGATAATGACATGTTGGTACTGTTTATGGTATTTGCAATTGAAGTGGTTTATGAGAATTTATGATGCATGGATATGGTGAATGCAAGTTTTATTCATTAAGACATTCATATATGCATTATGCTGCAATTGAAGTTGTTTATGAGAAGTTATGATGCATGGATATGGTGAATGCAAGTTTTTATTTATTGGGACATTCATATATGCATCATGCCGATATATTGAAGTCTTGGTCACGAGATGACCGCGCCGAGGTCCCCGCATGTTGATGTCATGATGGGTTAAGGTCCCCATACTTGTGGAGTATGGGCAATTGGTCCCCGACGATGGTATGGCATGGTGTGCATTGACGGATGCACACCGCACCAACTCCCCACCAAAGAGTCAAATCATAAAGAAAAAAATCGAGGATTCAACACAAGAACCTCTCTACATTCCAAGTAGGTAGTTTGCAAATAAACAACACATAAGTCAAAGGAGAATCACTCAAATGTCAAACCCTTCCTTTGTTTTCTCGAACCGAAAAATCAGACATGCCAACATAAAGTCAACTCACACCGCAAAAGACTTTCGTTATAATCACACAACTCAACAAGAATCAAGAGAACATTTAACTTCCGAGAAAATGTTCTTTCCTCATTTTTAGGAATAAACTCTCTCAAATCATGAGATTCCAAATTATCGCATACCACACTAACTCATTTCTCTTAAATTGGCAATATCAACACTATGCTCAAACCGAGTGCATCAACCACACCTTTGTAGAGAGAATCTACTGATATCACAATAACATACTCTAGGCAACTCCTCTACCAATAGGGTTATTTTGATAAATAATTTTCAATGCATCTCATCATTGTTTTCACCCACAATTACTTCACCACAATCCTTTAAGGATACTCAACATGAAATTCTCAGCACACACACTCATTTACTACACCCAAAGGATACTATCAAATATCATTACATTATTTAGAATCCACTTGTTCCACTATTCTGTCAGGACCCCAGATTTTACTATCCGGAATCTTCTGTGATTTATTGCACTATTCCCTGGATCAGTACATAGTGCTCACAGATTACAGAAATGAACATCAAATACATATCATGCGGAAGCATAAATATAATAACAGACTTACTCATGGGCCGACCAGGACGAAATTATTAAGTTGCAGCAGCGGAAGAACGAAGCACACACGTGGGACCTTCAGGACATGGCCACAAGCAGCCAACTAGAGGTTCGCGATCTAGCCCTTAACATCTTCATCTTCTTTACCATCATGACCATGAGCATTGTTGGAGCATAGTGATCTGGTTCCTGATTCTGGATTTGTTGTGAGAGCGAGTGTGAGCACACTAACCGCCGTGCTTCGCGAGCCAATACACAGAATGCGAATAAATAGTATGCATAGCTTATCAAAGGAGAGGCTCGGGTTATTTTATTTGCCATAAATTGCTTTTGGTAACATTATCGTTATTAAATCATAGTGTTATTGTTGCTACCTAAAACTCCACACGGTGATTGCAATAATTGACTTAATCCACCAAAGGTACATTTTCTTCTTCGATTCTTTGTCTAAGACTCCAAACAATGGTGACATCATTTATTTAATCCAATCAGCATACACTTCCTACATTGATTCTTGTCTAAACTCCAAACAACAGGTGATATCATTTATTTAATCCACCGAACATACACTTTCTATGTTATTTGCTGTCTAAACTCCAAACAGCGGGTAACATCATTTATTTAAATCACCGAACATACACTTTCTATGTTGATTGCTGTCTAAAACTCCAAACAGCGGGTGACATCATTTATTTAATCCACCGAACATACACTTTCTATGTTGATTGCTGTCTAAAACTCCAAACAGCGGGTGACATCATTTAATTAATCCATCGATCATACACTTTCTATATCGATTGCTGTCTAAAACTCCGAACAACGAGTGATATCATTTGATTTGTATCCACCAATACCTTTTGTATTCCGAATTCCTAATAATCCAATCTTGTAATCACTATTCACCAACTCTTTACTTCTGAATTCTAATGATTATCTAATATGATTACTTTTTAAGCCACCAAAATCCTTTGTTTCAGGACATTATAACAATTCTATCCTTTCTGTTAATGATCCAAATCCATAATTTGCTCTTCCCATAATCAACCTTATTTTCCATTGTCTATCTCTAACTAATTCATTGATATTTCTCCACCAGAAATATTATTAATCGAGTTTATACCCTAATTATCATATCCCCAAACTTCCACAAATTCAATTCATCCATCTAGATCAAATCCTATTAATCCCATTAAATCCAGCAATTACCTTTACACTATTTTAATTCTCCAAAAATCATTTAAATCATCTATCTAGCCTATCCATTCATTTAGACTCCACCAATTTATTCCTCCTGGCATCCATTTTATCATTTTCTTTTTATAATCGACATGAATCCACCAACATCTTTGCGTAATTACCACAACAGTCATCTTTCTTTCTTATGACTCCATTTATTCTTCCTGATATTTTATCTTCTTCGAAATATTATCATTATTTGCTTTTGAAATATAGTACATAGAAATTTCCTAAGACTTAGCAGTTTGAACAAAAACATAATGTGTAAGAGAATGCAATAATAGTAGCGATCCAGATTCCATCCACCGTTACATGGCATCTGCACCATATGCTTAATCCTTCAGCATTATAGCCGCTTAACTTATCATTGGGGCGACACCGTGGCAATACAAATCGTGGCCTTCCACCGCCCTCTACTTTTCCATTCCCACCCACAAAGTTTTTGAAATAGAACTATATCGGTTAAGTTCCCATGTCGCGCCATGACCGTTAGCATTGGCTATTCGAATAGTTTTGACTCTTCAGAGTTTGTACACTTTCACCACAAGAGACAATCAATTCTTTGCCCCACATGATTCCTTAGTCATGCTGTTGAACAGACCATCACAGTGACTTTTCAAAGTATCTAGTTCCTGTTTTCATTTCACCTTATGGGCTTCTCCCATTTGCGGTGGGTCCCATCTATGCACGGGATGTTCCTCACAGTTACTAACGCAGTCGGGCTCCACTCCCCGCAACGCTTAGAACAGCTGGGAAACTTCAACCTCCACTTGGTGTCCCTTTAGGCCTCCTTGCCCTTGCGTATCCACTTCTTTCCACTACCAGTGAGATGAGTTCGGGAGTTTCGATAAATTTACATAGCCAAGTTGTACTTTACAGACTTGTGATTGCACTGTTTTACGTGGGAGGTCATGACAAGATTCGGTCCTTAGGGGTATCTGGGCGGTTCTACCACTAGCCACTTTGTGCTTCCACTACACCACACACACACCCTCGAACCATCCGCCCATATATTCAAGCAAGTTGGGGTTTTTGGGAGCATAAAATAACCATATCCAACACATATCAGTCATTACCACCATGACTGCCTAGCCAAATTTTCTCATGTTTAAAAATGATAATGATGCTTGGGGCATTTTAGCGCCCCCGAGTATCTACGCAATACTAAGCATGGCATATAATTACGGACTTATTTTCGAAAAGTTACTATCATAATTTTGCTAGGGCGACAATGTTCACATATTCAAATGTTCCAAAGGAGGTGTAATATTAATCAAGGCAAGCAATGGGCATGCAACTAGCATCTTCACTTCGCTCTTGAGCACACTTGATCCCTTAATTCTTCAGGACTCCAATTTCTAATTACATGCTAAATGACTGAACATAAATAAAGGCAAATGACTCAAAAGATCCAAATAAATCTGAATAATATTGATTTAGTTTTATTATGAGTTAATGGGCGATTCGGGTGGTGTGAGACAAGGTTGGTTATATAAAGTTATATTTTAATATTTGTTATTTAGCAAAATTTACCTCTAAGGTTTACTTAAGATGACATGTTAAATATTGGACACCTATTCCAATTATTATTAAGGGTATCTTTACTTAATTTGAACATTTAACCAAAGCCACTTTTCTTTATTAATGCATTTAATTAATTTAGATTTAAAGTAAACACTGAAGGCACATTAATCGTTCATTGTGATAGCTAATTCAAATTTAAAGCTCCCATAATCTCTTTTACATCCTAATCAAATTTTATTAGCTTCTCTAAATGATTCTCTAATTCCCTTGACTTTCATTAATTCAATGAGCTCTAAAATTCATGGTTTCAGTTCCATTGTACAGATCTTGAATTTAGATGAATTTAGAAATTTGTTTCATTCAATTTGGAGCTAAAATGTATAAGTTATGCCGATTTAAAGCTTTTCGGTTTTTAATAAATATGGAAATTGCAAAAATCTGACAGGTGGGGCCCACTGGCAGTGACTCCACTCAGGCGGTGTTAACGGGTGGCGGTCGTTGACGGGTGGGCCCAGTTGGCGATGATTCTCCCCGCCATCATCGGTGTGGGGCCTTTCGGGCTTTGGGCCCACATGTCGGGCGGATCCATCTGGCGGTGGGACCCGGTTGTCGGCGAACTAAAAAGTCGAGAAAACTCGACCTCGCCACGAGCCGGGGCTCGAACGCGCACCGAGGGAGTTGCTTGGGAGAAGAGAATTAGCGCTAGCCTGGGGTCACTCGGTGGTGCTTAACCATATTGGGTAATATACCTCTTAAGCCGCGTGGCCTCACCATAGAACGAAGCTCGGGCCGATTGTGGCGACGGTGGCGCCGGGGAGGATGCGGAGAGGTGGCGGGAGGGCAAATGGGTTTCGAGTCCCGTGAAGCCGAAGGAGGTGCCAGGTGGAGGCCGGAGGTGGGTCAGCGACGTGCGGCAGCGGTGAGCTTGGGGAGGCGCTTGGTGACGGCGAGGTATGGGTGGCGAGGAGCTTGGGCGAGACCGGGAAGATGTCGGCGACGTCCCGGAGATGGTGTGGGGAGCGGGAATTGGGTTTCTTTGGTGGGATCGACGGATTTGTGGAGGACGCCGGCGGTGAATTGGGGAAGAAGGCGGATTGCCGGCGATTGGAGGGCTTTGGGCTCAATTCTTTTCGGTGGGAGGATGTAGAGGACGCGCGGTGATTGGGAGGCGCCCGGGCTTTATAGGCGGCAGACGCGACCGGCCTGAGAAGCTCCAGCGTCACGGCGAAAAGCATTGTCGGCGGCGTTACGGCGTCGTCGTCGGCGCGATGGCCGGCGGAGTCATGGCGGGGATTCGGGCGGCTCCATCATATACCCACGCTGCCCCAGTGGCGGATTCGCCTGGTCGTCGCGGTTTCCCCTAGCGGCACTGCGGAGGGTCGGGTCCAAAGCGCCGGGAAAGGAGGAAGAAGGAGGGGGCGGGGGTGGACCCGTGGGTCACGAGGGAGAGCGGGAGGAGGTGGAGCTAGCTGCGGAGAAAAGGGAGAAAGAGAGAGAAGAGAGTGGAGCCCATATGGAAGTGGGAGGAAAAATAAGGAAGAGAAAAGGGAAAATAATTTGAGGAAAATGAAAGTCTTTAGAAATTGTTTTGGGTTTTGAACTTTTAATTTGAATCCCCTTATATATATATATATATATATATATATATATATTTAAGTTTATCGATTTCTAGTTTTGCAGGTATTAAAATTCAAAGATTAAACTTTCAATTCCATTATTTAGATGGGATTGTTTGATTCTTGGTTTTAGTTTAAATTTCAATTTCATTTTGGATTTGAGTGTAAGTTAAAATTGGTTTAGGGTTCATAATTCATTGTTTTATATTTTTCCCATTTCTTCTATTAACACCGTTATTATTATTACTTGGATATTTCCTTGTATGGCTTATTAGTGTTTGTTTTTATTTTTCATAGATTTCTAATTATTGGAACCTTAAGCAAAATTTAAGAAACACCATAAAAATTCAAATTCAAATAGAATATATGGCAAAAATAATTCAAAAGCTTCACATTTTCAAATTTAAATTTTCGGGATGTTACATATTCCCACTCAACATCATTAGCCTCCAAGGTTCTAGCATAGAACACCAAACCAAAATTTTCCATTTCTAGGGCTCCTATATATGTATTTCGATATAATTGATACGAAGACTGTCGAATTCGATGACTAAAATTCCCGCAATCTAAACATGCTCAATCATTAAAAACCACATGAAAACATATTCTCAACCTAATTATCTTTAGGAAGATTCTAACTCATGTAGGGTTACTCACTGAAGCCAAGTCATACATGGCAATAATTCAAGAATCCCCACTATCCCAAAATTCCCATAACGGTTAGACTTCTTCACAATTATAATCTCATTAACTACACCACCATAATCCTCCTACTAAACCTTGGAAAGTACCCAATCACGATACTCTAATAAAATTGATCAAGATAATCATACTTTGACAATTCTAATGTTCCATCAAAATGAACGAAGCATTCTTGAACCACAATTTAATATAGGTTCTTCTAGTTGCAACAATGTAACCAGTTAACTCCAAAGACAAACATTTTCTTTAAATTAAATCCTCACCGAGAATTATTTCAAGGAATCAATTTATCACTCCATGAATCTCAAACAACTTGATACCAATCATATAACACCCCAGCCAAAAGAATGACCTGGAATGCTACCCAACTAGAAGTAAAACAATGATAACTAAATATGTTATACAAAATTTCAGCAGAACCTACTTTGTTTAACTATCTAAATCAGAAGTTTCAACAAGCATAATTAATAAGAAATGATTAACATCATGCAATTTGATCAAAACTAGCAAAATTGGCTTAAGTTTACTAGAACATCCATAGTTATAATATGTAGATAAAGAACAGGAGCATCATAAAAAGAATTCTAATCCTTTATTACAACTTAAATCCAACAAGCGATAATCAATCATTACTTAAGTAGTTCATTCATCTAGTATTTAATTTTCTTTCTTTCTTTCCATTATGGGTAGATCGTGCAAAGTGCAACAAGACTAATCTTTTCTTTTCCCCATGCATGCTGTTTTCATAAAGGTACCTAAAAAACACAACAACAACAAGGGTGAGTCCAACGACTCAGCAAATATAATATATGGTAACAACGGCATACATGTACATCATTCCATAAGAACATCCAACTGTTACTGGTAAACACATGTTATGCATACATGTTCCTCATTTCATACGGAAAACAACTGCGATTATCATGAAGGAACCACTAAAATCAAGAAAATACATAAGAATCTGTATAAAAAAGAGTACTTTGATTTTGTTGTGATGCCTGGTGAATCTATTGATGATCTTTTTGCTCGTTTTAAGAAAATATTGGGTAATTTGCATGGTGTTAATGTTATTCCTGCTGATGAAGATAATGCAACTAAAAATTTGAGATTTTAGGTTTTGAGTGGTTGTTGGTTGTCACAAATATTAATCAAACTGTCTATCTAGATACTTTAACAATGGATGATCTTTATTCTAGATTGAAAACCTATGAGATGGAAGGTTTGCCATCTAAGATTGATAAATCTTCATCTTTAACACTTCTGACTAACCTCGTGTAGATTGCTTCATCGAGTTCTTTGTCTTGTGTTTTTTTGGTCTGTTTTGTCTTCTCGTGTAGGAACAGTTCAAGTAGCTCCCTGAAGAGGACTTGGTGTTGATCTCCTCATGTGCATACAAGACACTCAACATCATGACAAGGAACAATAATGATGACGACGATCGTGATCCCGATGAGGTAAGACCGTTGTATGATGAGCTTGAAGATGGTTTGATTAAACTTGCTATTGAATTGAAAAGATAAAAGAAATTGAAAGAAAATAATTTTATTGTCAAAAGCTTAAATTAAATTAATAGACTTAGAGTTTCTATTCCTAATAATGAATCATGTGAGTCTTATCAAGTTTTACATTTTGAGTTGGAGACTACTAGATCAATTAATGTATCAAACTTGGTTCAACTTAGGGATGTAATCGCTAGATTTGATGAATTACTGATAGCACATGACTCTTCGATGAAAAGTTAAAATTTGCTAATGATGAAATTGAAAACCTTAAGTTTAATTCTTCTAAAGCTTGTTCTAATTGTGAATTAATAGAAACTAGATTTAGGGCATGTTTGGGTGCGGCTACGACTTATGGCTTATGGCTTATGGTGAAATTTTGAATTTTGTTTACCAGATGCATTACTTGATACTGAGATACTCACTTGCGATTTTGGGTGGTATGATGTTGGGCTTTTAACGTAGATCGTTTAACTTGTAGACCCGTCTTGAGAAATTATTGAAAGTTAGGTATCAGTAGCAAAGCCAAAACCACTAGGTTCGGAGGAAAATGAGCACCTTAAGGATACTTTAAAGAGATTTTCTTTTGGAAAGAAAAATCTAAATAAGATTCCGACAAGTCAAAAAAGCGTAAAAAATCATGGTCTATGATTTAATTTTGTTGAGCATGCCAAGAATAATCCTCCTAAGGTAGTTAAGTTTCTTGAACCTTGAAAATTAAAGTACAATCAACCAAATAAATTGTGTTCAAATCTTTGGTATAGCAAATGACCCCTACCAAAGTGGGTGTTGTGAAGTCAATGATATGAATTTTGATCAAGTCAAGTATCAATACATCCAGAGTGGTAAAGATGGTCATTTGTTCAATTTTGCTTCAAAAGCGAAGAAAGAAAAGAGACAAGTTAAGAAAGGTTTCTCATTCGGATTGGAATATGTGCAAGATCTTTATCATCGCTTGGGTCCTCTAATCAATATTCTATAGGTTTTGGACTTTTGCAACATGATTGGTCGGATCATTAGACTTGTAGTCGACTGCCCCAAGTCGGACTGGCTCAACAAGGTTCGACCAACACGCACAAATGCTAAAATTTTGTTCAATCATTATCATTGCATGGTGTTGCCCTTGTTCATCATGTATCTCAATACTGGATTCCTAAATCTTATTTCACTACACCCAAGACTATGAGACCGATGTTTCTGTGATGCAAGAACAAATGACGAGGATGGAGAACATGAGCTTGATTGTTCTGTTTATTTTACATCATTGCTTGATTGGAACACCGATGGTTCTTCACTTTGTTTGATGGCTTCCGAGACATTTCACTTTCTCGAGATATCATGTGGAAAATGTGATGTTGTTCTACACCGTTGAGTCGATTCTCAAGGTCGATATTCCGTTAAAATCGCTTGATTCTTCATGTTTTGTTCATTTGCAAAGTGAATTGGGTGTGTTGTATCCTATGTGATTATTCTGAGGGGAGCTTGTTATTTAAAAAATTTAGAAGCTTTGTTTATTATACTTGTCAAATAATTCGTCAAGTCTAAGTCATTGAAATCAAATGAGTTGTAGAGCTTTATCATATTTACTCATATGCTATGTAGCTTTGATCATGACTAGCAATTAATTTGCCATACTTGAACTAAAATATGACATGGCGAATAATTTGACTAGATTGATTACGATAGTACTTTAAGATGTTCATCGAAAAGGATTAGCTCGATTGTGAGGCTATGAGGCTCGTATGTTTCATATTGCAATATTTCTATGTTCACTCAATTTGGCGTGCTATGAAAAAAAATAATGACATTTTCAAAGATGTATGCTTCAAGCATGCCATATATATATATATATAAAGGGCACAAAAAGTGCACAAATGAAAAAAATGTATGATTCAAACATGTCACTATTTAAAAGAAGTATGCTACAAGCATGCTATCATGAAAGAAGTATACTACAAGCATGCCTCATGCTTAAGAATTGAGTGTGGAGAAATAGATTATTACATGAGACCGCTAGATCGTTTAGATTTAAGGTTTGCTTCACTTTAGGCTTTCACTTTTCGTTGTGATATCTCATTGTTCTTTATAATTGGTTTAGTCATTGTTGAGATGCATATCATTAATATAAATTGTTTAATCATGCTAAAGACTTGTTTTGATATTGCTCTATGATATATGACTTTTATGCTTGGAATGAAAACCTGTAGAATCTAAAGCAATACAAATTATTTTTAAATCTGTTGGTATGGAAAGAATTTCTCTACCAAAGAGAGTGTTGTAAAATCAATAGATACGACTTCTCAAAGAAGTCAAGTTTAAGTGTACTCACCGTAGAGATGGTCATCCGTTCTCAATTTGCTTTCAAAAACAAGAAGGAGAAGAAAGACATGTTAAGAAAGCATTCTCGAGGAGAGATTGTGCAAGATCCAAACCGTGGCTCGCCCTCATCGGTTCTCTCGGGCTTAGGAGTATTTGTGACTAGACCTAGTTGTAACGCTCAATTGTTGGTCAAACCGGTCGTGCAATGCATTGATCGCTCTATGGTCGGACGTTCCCTGATCAGACCATCGCTTCAACCAGTAGCTTCCCATGGTCGAACCAGTGCTGTTGGATCAGGTGCACGACTAGTTTGCTCTCGTGGTCGACCAAAGTGGTTGAACAAAATTTTGACAAAATGGTACTCATGGTCGATCGCTTTTCAAGGACCATCGATCGGTGTTCTTTGCTCGCTTAGACCATCGGGGCTGCACCCATGCAACGTAGTCGAGGCTATTTTGACCAGCTCTTTCAACATGGTCGGATCGGCATCGGGATCACGTGGAGTCGCAGCGATGACCACCACGGTGACATCGTCCGTGGTCGCGCTTTGTAGTCGATGTCCCATCGTTGAACCAGAGTCTCGACCATACTTTACTGCACGGTTAGACCGATCGACAGTTAGATCAGCTCAGTTGAGGAGGTCAGGCCGCCCTATGGTCGAACCTATTTCTCGTCGATCGTTCGTCGAAATTTGTTAGATGCTAACACTTCACTAAAATCTTTATCTGTTCACTGCTGCCCTATTCATCGTGTGTCACAAGAGTGGATTCCAAAGCTTATCTAACTAACCCTAGTATCGTGGAATACGCTTGTCATGATTTAAGACCAGATAATGTGGGATGGAGAACATGTGCTTGATTGGGTTCCGTCTTTTGCTTGGTTAGAATAGTTGATGGTTCTTCATCTTCTTTGATGGCTCCCGAGATATTTTACCTTTGGTTAGACCATGTGGAAAAGGTAATGCTACACTCAAGTGGTTTAAAAGTGGTCTTTGAGTTCTTTCTCAAATTGATTTTCCCTCTCAACCGCTTGTTTCTTCTCTTTGGCCCTTTTTTGAGGGAGATGGGATTATTCCGAGGGAGCTTGTTGTTTGAAGAGGTGTCAAGAGCTTTCTTTATTATACCTGTCATATAATTCATTGAGATCAAGCCATTGAAATCAAATGAGTAGGGAGCTCTCTGTATCATATTCACTCATATGCTGAGTAGCTTTGGTCATAGCTGGTTATAATTAAAATTGCTACATTTGAACTAAAGTATGACATGGCAAAAGACTTTGACTAGACCGATTATTGATTGTACTTTGCGGTGCTCATCTAAAAGGATTAGCTTAATTGTGAATCCTATTTTAAATCTTTGCTATGAGGCTCGCATGGCTCATATTGTAATCTTTATGTTAACAGGTTGGCATGTTATAAAAATCGAGATTCTCCAAGTGATATCATACAAATGGTGTCAAATGAGAATTGAAAAGGAGAATATTGAAAAGATGTATGTTCAAGGACCGAATGGCAACAGAGGGGTGAATGGTGCCTTAAAACTTCCTCCCAAGTTCTTCCTCTCCTTTAGCTAGAGAGCTAAAGTCGAAAAACAAAGCTCAACCGAACACAAGAACAATGAAACAAGAAGTCGAATCAAGACAACCGTAGTCGTAATCGTGAAACAAGGTCGGTTTTGACCGTGGTCGTATGGGGTGAGAACAGACCAGCATACACAAGACCACCGCTACGACGCAGGTCGACGACCAGAAGAGAGGATAACCGCGAAAACCGAACCGTAAAACTTATCCCGTAGTCGATCAACCGGACAGAGAGATACTACCGTGGTGGTCGAGAGCTAGAACGATCGGCCTCGGAAATCAGTGGTCAAAAGACCAAAGATCGTGGTCAAATAGACGCCGATCCGACAACAACGATACAGAAATACTGTTGTCGCGCGACGACCGCCGAGCAAGATTTTGAAGAACTTTTGCTCCGAGGTCAAAACCAAAAGAAACTTGAACTCTAGCTCAAAAGATCTAGAAGTGAATATACCAAGAAAAGAGATCTAAGATGGTCGCAAAGAAGGCAAAGTCGAAAACGACGAGCAACCGAGGCTAAGAATAAGTTTGTCGAGTGATTATCACTCTTGGCTTGTGCAAAGGTGGATTCTCCGAATGTCTATTTGGAGAGTGTGAATGGTTTGTTGTGAATCCTTTGTTTTGGATTGTGGTCCTTCAAGAAAGGTCGCTTGTTCGGTGTGTTGCTTGAGAATGCTTTATTCTTCTTGTGGTTGTGTTACATTTGTATGCTTATTGTTGGTGCTTGAGTAATGTTATGAGTGGAATCGTGGTCGAATTCTTTAAAGGAGTACAATGTATTATCCCGATTATAATAAATAGGGAAAAGTTTTTTAAGAAGGATGGTTTTAGCTAGTGGCTTGATAGTTTTGCGAGAAAGGCGGATCATTGGCCGCTTAGAGTCGATAGATGAGTTGCGAGTGCTCGGCGTTGATCGCGTGTCGTGGATCGGTCGAGTTGGACATGAGGAAGAGAGCCAGAGATATACGGAGGCCCTCTTGACGAATCGGTCCGAGCGGGGAGGTGACGTGGAGCTTGAAGTTCAAATGTAGAAAAGGACCCAAATTCTTGAAGCGAGTGTGAACCCGTAGTTGTTGTTCCCTTGTGATGTTTTATCCTTGGGATGCTCTATTCTTTGATTGTTCTTTCCTTGGTTGTTCTTTTTGTCTCGTGTGTTGAGGAGCGAGATTCGAGGACTAATCCTTTTAGGTGGGAGAATGTAATATCCCGAACGTCGTTCTGACATAAGATTTTAAATCAATCGCGGAATCGCCGGTTTTCATGAAATCGCGGGAAGGAAAAATATAAATTGTAGAATATTGTAAAATAAATTAAATAAATTAAAACAATTCATTTGAATATTTTGGGTTGTCCGGAAGGGTGGGCCCCGATTTGGGCCACCAAACCCAAATGGGGCCCATACCCACTCCTAAACCCTAGCACCCTTTTATAAACCCCTCCTTCCCCTCTCCTTTTTTGCCCACCTTGGGCGCAGCCCTTTCTCCCTCTTTTCCCACGGCCACCCCTTATCCCTAGGAGAAGGAGAAGGAGAAGGAGAGAAAGGAGAAGAAGAAGAAGGGAGGAGAAGGAAGGAGAAGAAGAAGAGGGAAATTTTGGGAAATTCTTCAGATTGGTAATTTTCCTCATCCCAAACCCTCTGTTTTAGGAATAATTAGGGTTCTTGGCACGGATTTTAATGGAGGATTATAGATTAATTGCCCGATTAGAGTTTATTCATGGGCTGATTCTAGATCTATTCGCGCAGCGCGTCTTGTTTTGTGGTTTTGATCTAGTAAACGATTTTTCCTGTGGTTCTTCCCAAAAGTAAAATTGTAGAGGAGTTCTAGATGCGTCTTCTGTAATTTTTGCGGATTTTTCTGTCGTGGGATCTGGGAGATACGGTGTCGGGAATATAGCTGTCCGTCAGGCGGGCAGTTTGTTACAGTCCGACTGTAATTCGAATTTTAAAAATAATAGATGATTTTTATTGCTAGGGTCGTAATTGAGAAAGTTGTAGATAATTCAGAGTTCTAGGTCATGTGTAATTTTCGGGATTTTTAGACCTCTGTACTGTCGTAGGGACGCGATTTGGTTTCGCTGCCCAGTTTGCCAGATCAGAAAGTTTTCTCTATTTAGGCATTAAATTACATCTAGTTCTGATCCGAATAAAATAGGAGTTCTACATGAAAATTGTAGGTTTTAAGTCATGATTCCAGAGAGGTATTGTTTACTATATTTGGATCATTATTTATAAAGATACGAATTGTGAAGCAGCGCTGCTGCAGAAGGGTTCTTGCCATTTTGCTGAGCGGAGAGGAGTTTAAAGCGAGTTGGGAATTTAGTTAAGATAAATTGTTGGGGTAATTGGGGTTGTTGATATTTTGTATCTAAATACCCGTTACTGTTACGTTAGTAATTATTAATTATTATTCAGGAGGAGAGCGGATTCCGGGGTTGCACCTTCGCTGCTTCTTCGTATTCTCGCTGATTAAGGCAAGTATAATGATGGTTGAAATTTTATAGTGTGATTGTTGATGAATGATGGTTTGTGGATGTTTGATCGGTATTATGAGTGTATGCGATCTTGGTTGGGATAATGACATGTTGGTACTGTTTATGGTATTTGCAATTGAAGTGGTTTATGAGAATTTATGATGCATGGATATGGTGAATGCAAGTTTTATTCATTAAGACATTCACATATATGCATTATGCTGCAATTGAAGTTGTTTATGAGAAGTTATGATGCATGGATATGGTGAATGCAAGTTTTTATTTATTGGGACATTCACATATATGCATCATGCCGATATATTGAAGTCTTGGTCACGAGATGACCAAGCGTCGAGGTCCCCGTCATGTTGATGTCATGATGGGCTAAAGGTCCCCATACTTGTGGAGTATGGGCAATTGGTCCCTGTCGGATGGTACGAGGCATGGGTGTGCATTGACGGATGCACACTCCGCATTACCGGTAAAATGCGAAAGAGAAGAGATAAAGAGATTGTTGATCATATTGCATAGCATGGTTCATTATATGATTGATGGTTAAATTGTGAGATGATGTTCATGGTTGTTCTTGTAATTACTTATTATATTTGCTGAGTTGTTGGACTCACTCTTGCTGTTGTTGTTGTTGACTAAGAGGTTAATTTGTAACAAAGAACTAGAACTTGCTTATTTTGCTTCCGCTCATTAATTAAGTTTTATAGCTGTTCTACTTAGTATAGCTTATATTGCTTTCGATTAATTATATCCTTTGATTATGCTTGTTGGAACCTCGGAGTTAGACAATAAACAAAGGAGGTTCTCACGAAACTTGTAGGGTAATTTAGTTTATCTTTATTATGTTGTTAGTTTGGTAGCATTCCAGGTCATTCTTTTGGCTGGGGTGCTACACCAACTCCCCCACCAAAGAGTCAAATCATAAAAGAAAAAAAATCGAGGATTCAACACAAGAACCTCTTTACATTCCAAGTAGGTAGTTTGCAAATAAACAACACATAAGTCAAAGGAGAATCACTCAAATGTCAAACCCTTCCTTTGTTTTCCTGAACCAGAAAAACCAGACATGCCAACATAAAGTCAACTCACACCGCAAAAGACTTTTGTTATAATCACACAACTCAACAAGAATCAAGAGAACATTTAACTTCCCGAGAAAATGTTCTTTCCTCATTTTTTTAGGAATAAACTCTCTCAAATCATGAGATTCCAAATCATCGCATACCACACTAACTCATTTCTCTTAAATTGGCAATATCAACACTATGCTCAAACCGAGTGCATCAACCACACCTTTGTAGAGAGAATCTACTGACATCACAATAACATACTGATAGGAACGGCGTCCCAATCTTCCAACAGGTTCTGGATATGTTCGATTTGGTGGAGGCGCGACACAAATCGATCCGGCTTCCGAATGACAAATTCCGAACCCCGCAATCGCAGCACCACGTCTCCTGAGGTTATCAACCGTGCGCTGTCCGGTTGACCTTGCCAAGAAGGCTAATCCTCGCCTGCGAATCGAAGAACACAAGCAAGAATAAGGAAGAACACAACCAAATTGCAGATATATTGATGAAGCACTCAAAAATTGGGGTTTCACAAACCGATGACGGCGAAACTGTTCAAAGACAGAATTAATCTAAGCAAAACCCCACCCTAATGGTGGGGTGGCGGTATATATAAAGGAGTAAGGCGTGCAAAACCCTGGACGCGTCCTTGACTCCAACACGATACAAAGCCGAACGGCCCAAAAGACTGTGTCGCAGCACCCTGACAGATTCTGGACGTCCACTTGTTTTGACAGATTCTGGACGTCCAGTTGTTTTGACGATTCCCGTTGACTCAGAAGGAATTTTGATATGAGACCAGAGCCATTGGAAAGGTTATCTTCTCAGCTTTCCATACATATGTGGAACGTCCAAAACGGAGTCCGGATGCGATCTGGGTGTCCATTTTAGTGCGGCCTGGTCCTGGACTCCGAATTGGATTCGAAGTGGGCTTGAGTTGGACATCCAACATGATTCGACCACCCTTGCTGGACTCGTGCGCCTCGTAGCCCTTCTCCAAGTACTTCTTGATCCTCTTCATGGTTCCTAATCATAATTAAATCATTAGGTAGTAATCGATTCTCAAATGAACAAAAAGAAGTACTTAGGAACGAGCTCACATGTAAATTCAATTGTCGGGCGCGAGCTCTAGTGATTGGTCCTTGAATATCAAGTGGAGGAGTGTTGTGTATATCCGAAGAAGTGATGTCCTCATCACATACTCTAGGCAACTCCTCTACCAATAGGGTTATTTTGATAAATAATTTTCAATGCATCTCATCATTATTTTCACCCACAATTACTTCACCACAATCCTTTAAGGATACTCAACATGAAATTATCAGCACACACACTCATTTACTACACCCAAAGGATACTATCAAATAGCATTACATTATTTAGAATCCACTTGTTCCACTATTCTGTCAGGACCCCAGATTTTACTATCCGGAATCCTTTGTGATTTATTGCACTATTCCCTGGATCAGTACATAGTGCTCACAGATTACAGAAATGAACATCAAATACATATCATGCGGAAGCATAAATATAATAACAGACTTACTCATGGGTCGACCAGGACGAAATCATTAAGTTGCAGCAGCGGAAGAACGAAGCACACACGTTGGACCTTTAGGACATGGCCACAAGCAGCCAACTGGAGGTTCGCGACCTAGCCCTTAACATCTTCATCTTCTTTACCATCATAACCGTGAGCATTGTTGGAGCATAGTGATCTGGTTCCTGATTCTGGATTTGTTGTGAGAGCGAGTGTGAGCACGCTAACCGCCGTGTTTCGCGAGCCAATACACAGAATGCGAATAAATAGTATGCATGGCTTATCAAAGGAGAGGCTCGGGTTATTTTATTTGCCATAAATTTCTTTTGGTAGCATTATCGTTATTAAATCATAGTGTTATTGTTGCTACCTAAAACTCCACACGGCGATTGCAATAATTGACTTAATCCACCAAAGATACATTTTCTTTACTGATTGCTGTCTAAGACTCCAAACAGCGGGTGACATCATTTATTTAATCCACCGAACGTACACTTCCTACATTCATTGCTGTCTAAACTCCAAACAGCGGGTGATATCATTTATTTAATCCACCGAACATACACTTTCTATGTTATTTGCTGTCTAAACTCCAAACATCGGGTAACATCATTTATTTAATCCACCGAACATACACTTTCTTTGTTGATTGCTGTCTAAAACTCCAAACAGCGGGTGACATCATTTAATTAATCCACCGATCATACACTTTCTATATCGATTGCTGTCTAAAACTCGACAATGAGTGATATCATTTGATTTGTATCCACCAATACCTTTTGTATTCCGAATTCCTAATAATCCAATCTTGTAATCACTATTCACCAACTCTTTACTTCTGAATTCTAATGATTCTCTAATATGATTACTTTTTAAGCCACCGAAATCCTTTGTTTCAGGACATTATAACAATTCTATCCTTTCTGTTAATGATCCAAATCCATAATTTGCTCTTCCCATAATCAACCTTATTTTCCATTGTCTATCTCTAACTAATTCATTGATATTTCTCCACCAGAAATATTATTAATCGAGTTTATACCCCAATTATCATATCCCCAAACTTCCACAAATTCAATTCATCCATCTAGATCAAATCCTATTAATCCCATTAAATCCAGCAATTACCTTTACACTCTTTTAATTCTCCAAAAATCATTTAAATCATCTATCTAGCCTATCCATTCATTTAGACTCCACCAATTTATTCCTCCTAGCATCCATTTTATCATTTTCTTTTTATAATCGACGTGAATCCACCAACATCTTTGCGTAATTACCACAACAATCATCTTTCTTTCTTATGACTCCATTTATTCTTCCTGATATTTTATCTTCTTCGAAATATTATCATTATTTGCTTTTCAAATATAGTACATAGAAATTTCCTAAGACTTAGCAGTTTGAACAAAAACATAATGTGTAAGAGAATGCAATAATAGTAGCGATCCAGATTCCATCCACCGTACATGGCAACAATAGTTATAGCCGGTTAACTTATCATTGGGGCGACACCCAGGGCAATACAAATCAGGGCCTTCCACTACCCTCTACTTTTCCATTCCCACCCACAAAGTTTTTGAAATAGAACTATATCTGGTAAGTTCCCATGTCCGCCCATGACCGTGGGCACGGCTATTCGAATAGTTTTGACTCTTCAGAGTTTGTACACTTTCACCACAAGAGACTATCAATTCTTTGCCCCACATGATTCCTTAGTCATGCAGTTGAGCAGACCATCACAGTGATTTTTCAAAGTATCTAGTTCCTGTTTTGATCTCACCTTATGGGCTTCTCCCATTTGCGGTGAGTCCCATCTATGCACGGGATGTTCCTCACAGTTACTAACGCAGCCGGGCTCCACTCCCCGCAATGCTTAGAACAGCTGGGAAACTTCACCCTCCACTTGGTGTCCCTTTAGGCCTCCTTGCCCTTGCGTATCCACTTCTTTCCACTACCAGTGAGATGAGTTCGGGAGTTTCGATAAATTTACATAGCCAAGTTGTACTTTACAGACTTGTGGTTGCACTGTTTTACGTGGGAGGTCATGACAAGATTCGGTCCTTAGGGGTATCTGGGAGGTTCTACCACTAACCACTTTGTGCTTCCACTGCACCACACACACACCCTCGAACCATCCGCCCATATATTCAAGCAAGTTGGGGTTTTTGGGAGCATAAAATAACCATATCCAACACATATCAGTCATTACCACCATGACTGCCCAGCCAAATTTTCTCATGTTTAAAAATGATAATGATGCTTGGGGCATTTTAGCGCCCCCGAGTATCTACGCAATACTAAGCATGGCATATAATTACGGACTTATTTTTGAAAAGTTACTATCATAATTTTGCTAGGGCGACAATGTTCACATATTCAAATGTTCCAAAGGAGGTGTAATATTAATCAAGGCAAACAATGGGCATGCAACTAGCATCTTAAATTAAACATGTATTTATATAAAAAAATAACAGCATGCAATTTGATAATTTAAACCAAAGTAATTTGCGGAAAATGTAGGTTCAACATGATCAAAGTATTGACTCACCTGGCGCGGTTTATCGTGGTCTTGAGCTCACACAATGCTTTTTCTGGAGCTTCTGGTCCTTATCTTCATTTCGCTCTTGAGCACACTTGATCCCTTAATTCTTCAGGACTCTAATTTCTAATTACATGCTAAATGACTGAACACGAATAAAGGCAAATGACTCAAAAGATCCAAATAAATTTGAATAATATTGATTTAGTTTTATTATGAGTTAATGGGCGATTCGGGTGGTGTGGGACAAGGTTGGTTATATAAAGCTATATTTTAATATTTGTTATTTAGCAAAATTTACCTCTAAGGTTTACTTAAGATGACATGTTAAATATTGGACACCTATTCCAATTATTATTAAGGGTATCTTTAATTAATTTGAACATTTAACCAAAGCCAGTTTTCTTTATTAGTGCATTTAATTAATTTAGATTTAAAGTAAACACTGAAGGCACATTAATCGTTCATTGTGATAGCTAATTCAAATTTAAAGCTCCCATAATCTCTTTTACATCCAAATCAAATTTTATTAGCTTCTCTAAATGATTCTCTAATTCCCTTGACTTTCATTAATTCAATGAGCTCTAAAATTCATGGTTTCAGTTCCATTGTACATATCTTGAATTTAGATGAATTTAGAAATTTGTTTCATTCAATTTGGAGCTAAAATGTATAAGTTATGCCGATTTAAAGCTTTTCGGTTGGCAGTAATTGCAAAAATCTGACAGGTGGGGCCCACTGGCAGTGACTCCACTCAGGCGGTGCTAACGGGTGGCGATCGTTGACGGGTGGGGCCCAGTTGGCGATGATTCTCCCCGCCATCAGCGGCGGTGGGGCCTTTCGGGCTTTGGGACCACATGTCAGCGGCGGATCCATCTGTGACAGGTGGGACTCGGTTGTCAGCGAACTAAAAGTCGAGAAAACTCGACCTCGGTGCTCTGAGAGCGGGAATCGAGCGGCCGAGGGAGTTGCGGGGGAGAAGAGAATTAGCGCCGCTAGCTGTGGGGTCACTCTGGTGGTGCTTAACCATATTGGGTAATATACCCTCTTAAGCCGGGCGTGGCCTCACCTTAGAACAGAGAAGCTCGGGGCCGATTGTGGGCGACGGTGGCGCCGGCGAGGGATGGCGGAGAGGTGGCGGGAGGGCAAACGGGTTTGGAGTCTGGTGAAGCCAAGGAGGTGCGGTGGGGGCGGGGATCACGGGAGGTGGGTCGTGACGTCTTGGCGGCAGTGAGCTTGGGAGGCGCTCGGTGACGGCAAGGTATGGGTGGCGAGGAGCTTGGGCGACACCGGAAGATGTCGGCGTCCCGAGATGGTGTGGGAGCGGGGTGGGTTTCTATGGTGGGGATCGGCGGGATTTGTGGAGGACGCCGGCGGTCGGAATTGGGGAAGAAGGCGAATTGCCGGCGATTGGAGGGCTTTGGGCTCAATTCCTTTCGGTGGGAGGATGTAGAGGACGCGGCGAAGGATTGGGAGGCGCCCCGGGCTTTATAGGCGGCAGGACGCGACTGGCCACGAACGGCTCCGTGCGGCACAGCGACGGTGTCGGCGGCGTTGGCGGCGGCGTCGTCGGCCGCGATAGCGGCGGCGGAGGCATGGCAGCAGGATTTGGGGGCGGCTCCATCATATATTCCCACGCCTGTTGCCCACCGGATTCGCGCGGCCGTGTCACGCGGTTTTGGTCGAGCTGCTGGAGGAGGGGGGTCCGGGTGCGCTTTGGGAAAGGAGGAAGAAGGAGGGGGCGGGGTGGACCCATGGGTTAGAGGGAGAGGCGGGAGGGAGGTGGAGCTAGGCTGGGAGAAAAGGGAGAAAGAGAGAGAGAGGAGTGGGGCCCATATGGAAGTGGGAGGAAAAATAAGGGAAGAGAAAAGGAAAATAATTTGAGGAAAATGAAAGACTTTAGAAATTGTTTTGGGTTTTGAACTTTTAATTTGAATCCCTTTTATATATATATATATATTTAAGTTTCTTGATTTCTAGTTTTGCAGGGTATTAAAATTCAAAGATTAAACTTTCAATTCCATTATTTAGATGGGATTGTTTGATTCTTGGTTTTAGTTTAAATTTCAATTTCATTTTGGATTTGAGTGTAAGTTAAAATTGTTTTAGGGTTCATAATTCATTGTTTTATATTATTCCCATATCTTCTATTAACACCGTTATTATTATTACTTGGATATTTCCTTGTATGGCTTATTAGTGTTTGTTTTTATTTTTCATAGATTTCTAATTATTGGAACCTTAACCAAAATTTAAGAAACACCATAAAAATCCAAATTCAACTAGAATATATGGCAAAAATAATTCCCACTCAACATCATTAGCCTCCAAGGTTTGCTTCACATTTTCAAATTTAAATTTTCGGGATGTTACATATTCCCACTCAACATCATTAGCCTCCAAGGTTCTAGCATAGAACACCAAACCAAAATTTTCCATTTCTAGGGCTCCTATATATGTATTTCGATATAATTGATACGAAGACTCTCGAATTCGATGACTAAAAATCTAAACATGCTTAATCATTAAAAACCACATGAAAACATATTCTCAACCTAATTATCTTTAGGAAGATTCTAACTCATGTAGGGTTACTCACTGAAGCCAAGTCATACATGGCAATAATTCAAGAATCCCTACTATCCCAATAATTCCCATAATGGTTAGACTTCTTCACAATTATAATCTCATTAACTACACCACCATAATCCTCCTACTAAACCTTGGAAAGTACCCAATCACGATACTCTAATAAAATTGATCAAGATTATCATACTTTGATAATTCTAATGTTCCATCAAAATGAACGAAGCATTCTTGAAGCACAATTTAATATAGATTCTTCTAGTTGCAACAATGTAACCAGTTAACTCCAAAGACAAACATTTTCTTTAAATTAAATCCTCACCGAGAATTATTTCAAGGAATCAATTTACCACTCCATGAATCTCAAACAACTTGATACCCACATTCTCACCAAAATCAATCACATGACCACACCAATCATATAACACCCCAGCCAAAAGAATGACCTGGAATGCTACCCAACTAGAAGTAAAACAGTGATAACTAAATATGTTATACAAAATTTCAGCAGAACCTACTTTGTTTAACTATCTAAATCAGAAGTTTCAGCAAGCATAATTAATAAGAAATGACTAACATCATGCAATTTGATCAAAACTAGCAAAATTGGCTTAAGTTTACTAGAACATCCATAGTTATAATATGTAGATAAAGAACAGGAGCATCATAAAAAGAATTCTAATCCTTTATTACAACTTAAATCCAACAAGCGATAATCAATCATTACTTAAGTAGTTCATTCATCTAGTATTTAATTTCCTTTCTTTCTTTCTATTATGGGTAGATCGTGCAAAGTGCAACAAGACTAATCTTTTCTTTCCCCATGCATGCCGATCTCATAAAGGTACCTAAAAAAACACAACAACAACAAGGGTGAGTCCAACGACTCAGCAAATATAATATATGGTAACAACGGCATACATGTACATCATTCCATAAGAACATCCAACTGTTACTGGTAAACACATGTTATGCATACATGTTCCTCATTTCATACGGAAAACCTTTGCGATTATCATGAAGGAACCACTAAAATCAAGAAAATATATAAGAATCTGTATAAAAAAGAGTACTTTGATTTTGTTGTGATGGCTGTGAATCTATTGATGATCTTTTTGCTCGTTTTAAGAAAATATTGGGTAATTTGCATGGTGTTAATGTTATTCCTGCTGATGAAGATAATGCAACTAAAAATTTGAGATTTTAGGTTTTGAGTGGTTGTTGGTTGTCACAAATATTAATCAAACTGTCTATCTAGATACTTTAACAATGGATGATCTTTATTCTAGATTGAAAACCTATGAGATGGAAGCTTTGCCATCTAAGATTGATAAATCTTCATCTTTAGCACTTCTGACTAACCTCGTGTAGGTTGCTTCATCGAGTTCTTTGTCTTGTGTTTTTTTGACTGTTTTGTCTTCTCTTTCAGAGGAACAGTTCAAGTAGCTCCCTGAAGAGGACTTGGTGTTGATCTCCTCATGTGCATACAAGACACTCAACAATGTGAGGATGAGGAAGCGATGAGGCGTTTCAGGTTTGATCTAGTGCTTTGAGGGTAGTGTGCCAGGCCACATTAAGATGGACTGCCCCAAGCTCAAGGAGAAGGTGATCATGGAAGACAAGAACTATTGTCATCGGTCATCCAAGAACAACAACACCAAGGGTGTCAATTTTCGTTGAAAGTTTGCTGAAAAGATCATATCGGCTATTGAGCGTCTTGATTTGAGTGATGTGGAATATGAGAGTTGTGACGATGATGACCACGATGATGATGTTGCTGCTTCATGACAAGGAACAATAATGATGACGACGACTGTGATCCTGATGAGGTAAGACCGTTGTATGATGAGCTTGAAGATGGTTTGATTAAACTTGCTATTGAATTGAAAAAGATAAAAAGAAATTGAAAGAAAATAATTTTATTGTCAAAAGCTTAAATTCTGAAATTAATAGACTTAGAGTTTCTATTCCTAATAATGAATCATGTGAGTCTTATCAAGTTTTACATTTTGAGTTGGAGACTACTAGATCAATTAATGTATCAAACTTGGTTCAACTTAGGGATGTAACTGCTAGATTTGATGAATTACGATTAGCACATGACTCTTCTGATGAAAAGTTAAAATTTGCTAATGATGAAATTGAAAACCTTAAGTTTAATTCTTCTAAAGCTTGTTCTAATTGTGAATTAATAGAAACTAGATTTAGGGCATGTTTGGGTGCGGCTACGGCTTATGGCTTATGGCTTATGGCTGAAATTTTTGAATTTTGGTTGTTTACTGGTACAGATTACGGAGATACAGATACTCACTTGCGATTTTGGCTGGTACAGATGTTGGGCTTTTAACGTGTAGATCGTTTAACTTGTAGACCCCGTCTTGAGAAAGTACTCCGTTTGAAAGTTAGGTACTGTAGCAAAAGCCAAAAACCACTAGGTTCGGAGGAAAATGAGCACCTTAAGGATACTTTAAAGAGATTTTCTTTTGGAAAGAAAAATCTAAATAAGATTCCAGACAAGTCAAAAACAAGCGTAAAAAATCATGGTCTATGATTTAATTTTGTTGAGCATGCCAAGAATAATCCTCCTAAGGTAGTTAAGTTTCTTGAACCTTGAAAAATTAAAGTACAATCTGAACCAAAATAAATTGTGTTCAAATCTGCTGGTATAGCAAATGACCCCTCTACCAAAGTGGGTGTTGTGAAGTCAACAGATATGAATTTTGATCAAGTCAAGTATCAATACATCCAGTGTGGTAAAGATGGTCATTTGGTTCAATTTTGCTTCCGAAAAGCGAAGAAAGAAAAGAGACAGGTTAAGAAAGGTTTCTCATTCTGGATTGGAATATGTGCAAGATCTTTATCATCGCTTTGGTCCCTCTAATCAATATTCTATAGGTTTTGGACTTTTTGCAACATGATTGGTCAGACCGTCATTAGACTTGTAGTCAGACCGGCCCCAAGTCGGACTGGTTTCTCAACAGCGGTCTGACCAACACGCACAAATGCTAAAATTTTTGTTCAATCATTATCATTGCATGGTGTTGCCCTTGTTCATCATGTATCTCAGTACTGGATTCCTAAATCTTATTTCACTACACCCAGTACTATGAGACCGATGTTTCCTGTGATGCAAGAACAGCCGACGAGGATGGAGAACATGAGCTTGATTGGGTTCTGTTTATTTTACATCATTGCTTGATTGGAACACCTGATGGTTCTTCACTTTGTTTGATGGCTTCCGAGACATTTCACTTTCTGAGATATCATGTGGAAAATGTGATGTTGTTCTACACCTGGTTGAGTCAGATTCTCAAGTTGCTGATATTCTGTTAAAATCGCTTGATTCTTCATGTTTTGTTCATTTGCAAAGTGAATTGGGTGTGTTGTATCCTATGTGATTATTCTGAGGGGAGCTTGTTATTTAAAAAATTTAGAAGCTTTGTTTATTATACTTGTCAAATAATTCGTCAAGTCTAAGTCATTGAAATCAAATGAGTTGTAGAGCTTTCTTTATCATATTTACTCATATGCTATGTAGCTTTGATCATGACTAGCAATTAATTTGCCATACTTGAACTAAAATATGACATGGCAGAATAATTTGACTAGATTGATTACAGATAGTACTTTAAGATGTTCATCGAAAAGGATTAGCTCGATTGTGAGGCTATGAGGCTCGTATGTTTCATATTGCAATATTTCTATGTTCACTCAATTTGGCGTGCTATGAAAAAAATAATGACATTTTCAAAGATGTATGCTTCAAGCATGCCATATATATATATATATAAAGGGCACAAAAAGTGCACAAATGAAAAAAATGTATGATTCAAACATGTCACTATTTAAAAGAAGTATGCTACAAGCATGCTATCATGAAAAGAAGTATACTACAAGCATGCCTCATGCTTAAGAATTGAGTGTGGAGAAATAGATTATTACATGAGACTGCTAGATCGTTTAGATTTAAGGTTTGCTTCACTTTTAGGCTTTCACTTTTCGTTGTGATATCTCATTGTGCTCTTTATAATTGGTTTAGTCATTGTTGAGATGCATATCATTAATATAAATTGTTTAATCATGCTAAAGACTTGTTTTGATATTGCTCTATGATATATGACTTTTATGCTTGGAATCTGGAAAACCTGTAGTAGAATCTAAAGCAATACAAATTATTTTTAAATCTGCTGGTATGGCAAAGAATTTCTCTACCAAAGAGAGTGTTGTAAAATCAATAGATACGACTTCTCAGCAAGTCAAGTTTAAGTGTACTCACTGTGGTAGAGATGGTCATCTGGTTCAATTTTGCTTTCGAAAAAACAAGAAGGAGAAGAAAGACATGTTAAGAAAGCATTCTCGAGGAGAGATTGTGCAAGATCCAAACCGTGGCTCTGCTCCCTCTAATCAGTTCTCTGCAGGCTTAGGAGTATTTGTGACTAGACCTAGTTGTAACGCTCAATTGTTGGTCAAACCAGTCGTGCCAATGCATTCAGACTGCTCTATGGTCGGACGTTCCCTGATCAGACCATCGCTTCAACCAGTAGCTTCCTATGGTCGAACCAGTGCTGTTGGATCAGGTGCACGACTAGTTTGCTCTCGTGGTCAGACCAAAGTGGTTGAACAAAATTTTTGACAAAATGGTACTCATGGTCAGATCAGCTTTTCAAGGGACCATCGACTGGTGTTCTTTGCTCGCTTAGACCAGTCGGTGGCCAGACCCATGCAACGTAGTCGGACAGGCTATTTTCGACCAGCTCTTTCAACATGGTCGGATCGGCATCGGGGATCACACGTGGTCGTGCAGCAGTCAGACCACCCTGGTGACTGTCGTCCCGTGGTCAGACGCTTTGTAGTCAGATGTCCCACTGTTGAACCAGAGTCTCGACCATACTTTACTGCACGGTTAGACCGATCGACAGTTAGATCAGCTCAGTTGAGGAGGTCAGGCCGCCCTATGGTCGAACCTATTTCTCGTCGATCGTCTGGTCGAAATTTGTTAGATGCTAACACTTCACTAAAATCTTTATCGGTGTCTACTGCTGCTCCTATTCATCGTGTGTCACAGTAGTGGATTCCTAAAGCTTATCTAACTAACCCTAGTACTGTGAAGCCGACGTTGTCTATGATTTAAGACCAGATAATGTGGGATGGAGAACATGTGCTTGATTGGGTTCCAGTCTTTTGCTTGGTTAGAATAGTTGATGGTTCTTCATCTTCTTTGATGGCTCCTGAGATATTTTACCTTTGGTTAGACCATGTGGAAAAGGTAATGCTACACTCCAAGTGGTCTTTTAAAAGTGGTCTTTGAGTTCTTTCTCAAATTGATTTTCCCCTCTCAACTGCTTGTTTCTTCTCTTTGGCCCTTTTGCTGAGGGAGATGGGATTATTCTGAGTGGGAGCTTGTTGTTTGAAGAGGTGTCAAGAGCTTTCTTTATTATACCTGTCATATAATTCATTGAGATCAAGCCATTGAAATCAAATGAGTAGGGAGCTCTCTATCATATTCACTCATATCTTTGAGTAGCTTTGGTCATAGCTGGTTATAATTAAAATTGCTACATTTGAACTAAAGTATGACATGGCAAAAGACTTTGACTAGACCGATTATTGATTGTACTTTGCGGTGCTCATCTAAAAGGATTAGCTTAATTGTGAATCCTATTTTAAATCTTTGCTATGAGGCTCGCATGGCTCATATTGTAATCTTTTATGTTAACTCAGGTTGGCATGTTATAAAAAAATCGAGATTCTCCAAGTGATATCATACAAATGGTGTCAAATGAGAATTGAAAAGGAGAATATTGAAAAGATGTATGCTTCTGAAGGACCGAAATGGCAACAGAGGGGGGGGTGAATGGTGCCTTAAAAACTTCCTCCCCAAGTTCTTCCTCTCCTTTAGCTAGAGAGCTAAGAAGTCAGAAAAACAAAGCTCAACCGAACACAGCAACAATGAAACAAGAAGTCGTAACCGAAGACAACCGTAGTCGTAATCGTGAAACAGTGTCGGGTTTTGACCGTGGTCGTATGGGGTGAGAACAGACCAGCATACACAAGACCACCGCTACGAGAGCGAGGTCGAACGACCGTAAAGCAGAGGATAACGGCGAAAACCGAACCGAAAACTTATCCGTAGTCGATCAACCGACAACAGAGATACTACTACGTGGTCGAGAGCTAGAACGATCGGCCCCTGGAAATCAGGCGTGGTCGAAAAGACCAAAGACTGCGTGGTCAAATAGGCTGCCGATCCGACAACAGAACGTATACAGGAAATACTCTGTTGTCAGGCGCACGACCGCCGAGCAAGATTTTGAAGAACTTTTTGCTCCGAGGTCAAAACCAAAAGAAACTTGAACTCTAGCTCGTAAAAGATCTCTAGAAGTGAATATACCAAGAAAAGAGATCTAGCGATGGTCGGCAAAGAAGGCAAAGTCGAAAAAGCGAGCGAACCGGAGGCGGAAGAATAAGAATCACGAGACTTCTCGATTTCGACTTTGCTCTGGGAATGAAATGACGAAGGTCTCAAAACAATTTCCCGGTCCCGAGCAAGTGAAGCACAAGCCAACTCTCGGATAAAACACATATGATCGAAAGAACACGAGAGGGCAAACAGATCAAACAAATCATCTCAAGAACAAAAACTGAGAAAGATACAGAGAGATGAATCCAATCTTTTCTATTGCACATGGAGGTTTCTACAGCCACTCCATCGGAGGTACACGAGCATCCATGCTCTTACCCAGAGACAACTCACACAAATAGAAAGAAAAGCTCAGAGCAACTCAGGGGACAACCTCACTTTGCTCCTGAGACCTAACCTCTCTATTTATAGTCTCACACGCTAACGGGTCTCAACAGACCACCCGTTACAGAGAGTCCAAGCTTTTGCAGCCTCCAGTGCTTTGCCCATTACCCGTGTGGCAACGGCTCCACCGCTTTGCCCAATAGCACCACCAACTCCAGTGCTTTCCCGGAGGACCTGACTTCCTTTGCGTGCTTTGGCATTTCTCCAAAATGCCCTTCAGCAGCCTCCCGAAGCTTCCTCCTCATGCCTTGTTGTTTTCTGGTTACACCACTCGGGCAAGATCACGTCCTCTTCGGCTTCCACGTCGTTCTGGACCTCAACATCTCCTTTGTCTAGTCCCGACCTCTCTAAGCCTCACCAAGACATGCCTCCCAGTACCTGCAACCATCACAGATAAAAAACCATCACATAGCACCGATCCACACAGAAAACACAACCGCTCGGCTCAAACCGAGCTCAAGTCTTTCCACGAAAATAGACTTTACCAAACCTTGTCAAAATAGTGAACAAACCAGTCCACAAGGTCCATGACTTCACAAGGAACCCAACCGACCAAACCTCACCGTAATCGGACATGAAATGCACCCTCACGACCAATTTTAGTGATCCCGCACGACCACGGTCATCCAACCGATAACGTGGTCGAACGCGGTTTCGACCACGTTCAATTCTCGCTAACGTGGTCGTAGCTCTCCGGCGCATAACGCGGTCGCACCACCGAGTGCCACAACGTAGTCGTGGCTCCTTTCCCACAACGTGGTCGAGGCCTCGAGCTCCCACAACGTGGTCGTGAACCCTAGCGCCGAGTGCCGACCACGGCCAAAGAACTCGTACGCTGCTCGGCTGGAACCCGATTACCACCAACGTGGTCGTACGCTACCCGGTAGACTTCCGATTACGTTCAAATTCGCCGGGGACGCCACAGCGTGGTCGTACGCCGTCCGGCTGACTTCCTATACTCGGCAACATGGTCGTACGCCACCCGATATGCGCCAACGTGGTCGTAACGCCTTCCGACCACTGTCAGTTTTGCCGAGAACACCTCAACGTGGTCGTACGAGCTGTGGGACAAGTCGTACACGACTTCATTTCGACCGAATTAAGACTTTGCAATAAAGCCCAAAACAAACTCAATTTTCCTTCAACCAAGAGTCAATTACTCATCATAAAGATGGGATCATCTCCACATGATCTCTCAATCTCCCCCTTGATGAGTATATTGACAAAACACCGAAAAATATGAAGTTGAGTTTGTAGAAGCGACATGGTCCAAGGAAAGAAAATGAAATTATGACCATGTCGATGTAAGGAATACTAGAGCAACACATAAAGAGCAAATTGATCTCCAAAGCTCTAGCAAGTTCCCGAAGTTGAAAAAAAATTTTTTTTTAATCTATTCTCCCCCTTTTGGCAATAAACACATCAAGTATGCAAGAGAGAATAAGTCTAAATGATGGATGGAATGGTGATTTGATTATTCAAAGTATGCGAGCCATGAGAATTATCCAAAATGACCAAATGTATTACACAAGCCATAACATACAAGTATGCTACAAAGATCATGACTATGTATGTAAAGAGAAGCTAAGCTAACAGATGGTATAATCGATATTTTTTAATTTGAAGTGCTTAGCAAGTCAAGTCAAACAAGATTTTAGTCTAGCTAATGATATCCACAAATGATGCAAGCCATGACAATGAGCTAAATGGAATCAAGAAGCTAGTGTTGAGCCAACTAGAGTGCTATTCGTTCAAGAATGATACAATTGTTGAAGTACTTTGATTTTTTAATTGAGCACTTTTGACATTTTTCTTTTGAGATCTCATGATTGTTTTCAATCATATTTTGTCATGTGCTAGACCTCAAGCCTTATGCGATCATTCCAAGCGAGAAGCTTAAGGAAATGATCTTGGTCATCCAAAACTCCCCGAGTTCATGCCTTGTGCAATGGCAAGCCGTCTCATGAGAAGGAATTGGTGAGATCGGTTTTTCGCACAAAAGAGATCTTTTGCTTTTAATAGATTGTACTAACTTATGTGTCATCAAGAAACCGTATAGCTCAATCTATTGCTCAACTAAGATTCAAGACTCAACTCACCTATTTGACATGGCGAGAATCATAAAAGGATAACACAAGGTCGACTAGTCTCAAATATTAACAAGACATGAATTAGGTCAAATTTGGCATTTTAATTAACCTATCATGGCAAAGACTTGACTACACATATAAAGTCATGATCGATTAGCAATTGGAGCACAAATCATGGCAATGTGTAAAGCATTGAAAGCATGTCATAACCGGATAATAATCAAGGCTCAATGTGGTTATATTACAATGCGAATGCAATGCGAAAATCCACTCCCCTCAACATGTGATGCGACTTTTAGTTCAAGTTGAGTTTAAGTCAAAATTAAAATCTAGAAGTTCCCAAATGAACTCCCCACGAACCAAAGCAATAAAAATCAAGAGTCGGCAAATAAATCAGAAAAGCAGCAGTCCTTAAAGCATAGATAAGATATAGAGGATACTATGGCTCGATCGACTCTCATCTACCCCATATGTCTCCGGGACAACAAATGTCGAGAAAAACGCACACTAGAGAGCAAACACGCACTGCCTACCCGAGGGTGGCCCAACCTCGCTAGAACCTAAAGGAAGTGAGTGAGCTCAACCTAGTGAGATAAGAAACAGCTATCACGAAGCACAAGATAAGAGCAAGAAGTCTAAGCAACTCAAAGAAGAGACACACTCTAACCTATGCTAGAAGGACTAAACCCAATGCACCCAAAAAGCGATGCAACAAGAAGGATACGTAAGCATAATTAATATGATAAAGCAAGAAAGCCCAAAGCTCCCCTCACAATAGTCCGTAAGGACAAACCACCCCAAGCTCTCCCATGAGAGTAAAACCTCGTGCTATCCAAAGGCTTGGTGAAGATATCGCCAACCGGTGGTCACTTTCCACAAACCGAGCACGATGTCACCCTTCTCTACATGGTCTCGAAGAAAATGATATCGATATCGATGTGCTTGGTCCGAGAGTGTCGCCTGGGTTCTTAGCAATGCTAATCGCAGACGTGTTATCGCAAAAGAGCGGAACACGATCGATAAGCTAACCCAAAGTCCCGCAGTCGAGACCATCCAGCACTTGCTACAAAGAATCGGCGACAGAACGTGCTCGGCCTCTGCGGTGGACTGCAACACCGGATTGCTTCCTCGAAGACCAAGAAACGAGAGAAGTGCCAATGAACGGCGGTGCGGTGCTCTTCCTATCTATCCTGATGGCAAAAAGTCGCATCCGAATAGGCTCTAAGGGATAGACAGGATGAGGAAGAGTACCGATACCATAGTCAATGGTAGCTCAAGGTACCGAAGATGCGCTTCACCGCTGGCGGTGAGTTACGTGAGGAGAAGCTCGAACCGGGCACAAAGACACACGTAAAAGTGTATGTCCGGTCTCGAGGCGGTGAGGTACAAGAGAGAGCCAATCATACTTCGAACTCTTTTGGTCAATCGGCTCGCCCCTCATCTGGGTCAAGTGTGGCCGTAGAAGCCATCGAGTCGACACCGGCTTTCCATCACTCATGTCGGCGCCTCGGAGATCACGGGTGTACTTGCCTTGATGCAAGAAGGTACCCTCCGAGTCCGCTTGATTTGGAAGCCAAGGAAGAAAGTCAACTCACCCATCATGCTCATCTCAAAATCGGTGCTCATGACATCCGAGAACTGTGAAACTAGAGCATGAGAAGAGCCAAAGATAATGTCATCGACATAAATTTAGGCGACGGAAGGTCATTGCTGCCGCGAATGAACAAGGTCTTGTCAACTTTACCCATCTCAAAATCATGTCTCAATAGATAGGACTTAAGCCTCTCATACCAAGCTCTAGGGGCTTGCTTAAGTCCATACAATGCTTTGGAAAGCTTGAAGACATGACTAGGGTATTTGGGGTTCTCGAAACACGGAGGTCGTCGACATAGACTTCTTCCTCAATGAAGCCATTGAGAAAGGCACTCTTGACGTCCATCTGGTAAAGCTTGAAACCCTTAGAAGCGCAAAGGCAAGCGAATTCTAATGGCCTCAAGACGAGCTACGAGGGCAAAGGTCTCCTCGAAATCCGGACCCTCAACACAGGAGTACCCACATGCAACCGCCTAGCCTTGTTTCAATGACTACCCCATCCTCACTTTGCTTGTTCTTGAACACCCATTTGGTTCCAATGATATTGTGATCTCGAGGGGCTCAACAAGCGTCCGCACCTTGTTTCTCTCGAAACTCTCTAGCTCCTCATGCATGGCGTTGACCCAAGACTCGTCGAGATAAAGCATGGCAAACGCCCTTGGGCTCAAAGGAAGCTACGGGCGAGTGGAGATGAAAAGCGACACGCCGGACTTGGAGCGTGTGACTCGCTCAAAGAGATCTCCAATCATCCGCTCGGAAGGATGAGATTTTGGATATGTCTTGGAGGTCTGGATGAGATGAAGAAGTGGCCTCTACCTCGTTACTGACGGGGTAGGAACAGAGCCACTAGCTCCAGAAGAAGCAGAAGGTAAGGGCTGATCGCCTCGAGGTGCGGTGGAAGAAGGCACCTCAAGGGGTGGAGAAGGGACCGATCGGGTAGACAACCCTCATCTCCATCATCCTCATCATCCACAAAGATGGTCTCGACCGCTCTAGTGAACACGAGATATCGGGCCTAGTCCCTGACCGCCTCATCGAAAGTTACCTCACGTGTTTCTACCATTTTACTAGACTCGCAGCCTGCACCCTATAGGCCCGCCAAGAAGTCGAGTAGCCGGAAAAAGTCCATCACAAGAACGTGACTCGAACTTATCTAGGTTCCGGACTTGAGAATAAAACACTTGCAACCAAACACACGAAAATGAGAAACACCGGGCTTTCGCGTATCTCAACTCATAAGAAGTGCGGTGCAAGTGTGCCCAAGAAAACTCGATTGGAAACATGGCACGCGGTGGCTATAGCCTCACCCAAAACTTCCGTGGTGTAGAGTACTCATCAAGTATCGTCCGCCATCTCGACCAAGGTACGGTTCTTTCTCTCACAACGCCATTCTCACGAGGGACGAATGGAGAAGAGAACGGTGCTCTACACTGTCTCACCACGAAACTCTCAAAGTAGGAATTCTTGAACTCGTGCCATTGTCACTGCGGATCGCTCGTAAGGCACCGGAAGCTCAACAGAAAGCCTCTTGAAAAGACCTCGAAATGTGAAAACGTCTCATCCTTGAGGCTAAGAAAACACCCAAGAGTACCTCGAGAAGTCATCGACTACGACAAGAACATACCACTTCCTCCTGCCGATCAGACTCGAGCCGGTCCAACCGTATCCATATGGAGCAATTGTCCGGTGCATCGGTCATAGTAATCTGGACCGAGGATGAGAAGCGGCAACCATCTTGCCGTGCGGCATGGAGCGCAAACAAGATCTTTGACCATCTTGAGTTTCGGCGAGACCACGAATGAGATCGTGGCCGCTTAACTCGAGTCAAATGGTCAAATCCAATATGACCAAGTCTCCTATGCCGAAGGAAAGGTCGCGGGACTCGTAAGCAAGCAAACAACGGAGAGGATCACCGAAGACTCGGAAAAATCAGCACGAAAGATCCTCCCAAAGCGAGAAATCCCATAAACCGCACTACACCAAGAATCAAGAATTTTGCGCTTGTTTTTCTTAAAACTCACCTCGAAATCGTCATCGAGAAGTCGAGAGACCGAAAGCAAATTGTACTGCAGCTTACTAACCAAGGCAACATCTTTTAAAACAAATGAATTATTAATGCAAGATCGCACCTTTGGCGATGACTCGCCTGTAAGAGCATCTCCGAAGGTGATCGTCTCATCACCGGAGCTCGGGCAAGGAAGAAAACCAACGGAATCTCCGGTCATGTGTCGTGAACACCGGAGTCTACAAGCCAAACCTTTCCTTCCACCCGGCGAACCTCGTCGAGTCGAATAGAGATCGTTGTCGCGATCTCGCCTCGAGGGCCATGAAGCACATGCCGAGAAGTCGTCGCCGCTCTTGGGTTCTTGATCACCCGTCCGTCGTCGTCGCTCCATCCCTCCACTTCGCCGAGGTCGAGGTCGTCAAGGCGGCGAGACGCGGTGGAAGAGCTTCTTTGCCTTCCCAAAGTCGCGAACGGCTTCTTGCCTTGCGTCGGAGTTGGGGCCTTCTTGTTGCGGTTCTTGTCGGAGTAGTCGTTCTTGCCGAACCGCCGTAGTCGACTTTGCCTTTCCCAAACTTGGGACAGTTTGCTCGAATGTGGTTGGGGCCACCACACTCAAAGCAAATCATCGGTCCTCTTTTCTTTCCGTCCTCCTCCTCTTGTAAGCATGGGAGAACTTACGAGCAAGGAGGGCCGCTTGTTCATCCTCTAAGCGCTCTAACCGATCATCGGTTACATCACAGAGAGCGAGATAGGAGAACCCGCCAAGAGTCGTCAGAAGAACCGAAGCGGCGGTGGGATCGGTGACTAAAGCCATCGATCGAGACTTGACCGACGAGAGACTATGTCAATCTCGTGAGTCTTGAGGCGAGTAAAGCGCATCAAGAGTCGTGTCGAGAGGTCCGTGGTGTCCTTGATGGTGGTCACCTTCATTTCCCAAACCCTAAGATCGAGTCGGAAAGAATCATCGGCGTTATCCGAGTCGGAGTATGTGAGGCCGACGGCTCGAGGTTGCTCGAAATCTTATGAAAGCGAGAAAAGCACTCGTCTAGGGACTCACCGACAAGCATCTCAAATTTCTTTGTAGTCGCTTGAACTGGTCTTGTCGCACCGTCTTTATTTGGGTGGTGCCCTCATGGTAAGCATTGAGGGTCACCCAAATATCGGCCGACGTCGGTGAGAGATGCGATCAAACTCGCTTCTACTCAAACCACGAACAATGATGTTCCTCGCTCTTGCGTTAGCCTCAACATCGCCCATATTCCGGCATTGATGTTCTCATCGGTAGGAACAACGAATCGAACCTTGACCTTTCGCCAAATGGCGTAGCCACGAGCACGGATGTAGGTCTCCATCCGGCTCTTCCGAATGGAAAATCCATCCCATCAAAGATCGGGGCTTGGTCGAGTACTTGTCCGTCGCCATGGCTCTTGAGACCGGTTAAAGATCTATCAAGAAGAGCTAACCGGCTCTGATACCAATTGAAGGACCGAAATGGCAACAGAGGGGGGGTGAATGGTGCCTTAAAAACTTCCTCCCCAAGTTCTTCCTCTCCTTTAGCTAGAGAGCTAAGAAGTCAGAAAAACAAAGCTCAACCGAACACAGCAACAATGAAACAAGAAGTCGTAACCGAAGACAACCGTAGTCGTAATCGTGAAATGTTGTCGGTTTTGACCGTGGTCGTATGGGGTGAGAATGCACCAGCATACACAAGACCACCGCTACGTATTTGCGAGGTCGAGCGACCGTAAACAGAGGATAACGCTGGCGAAAACCGAACCAGAAAACTTATCCCGTAGTCGATCAACCGACAACAGAGAGATACTACTGTGTGGTCGAGAGCTAGAAACGATCGGCCCCTGGAAATCAGGCGTGGTCGAAAAGACCAAAGACTGCGTGGTCAAATAGGCTGCCGATCCGACAATGTAACGATATCAGAAATACTCGTTGTCGGCACGCGACACGAAAGCAAGATTTTGAAGAACTTTTGCTCCGAGGTCAAAACCAAAAGAAACTTGAACTCTAGCTCGTAAAAGATCTCTAGAAGTGAATATACCAAGAAAAGAGAGATCTAGCGATGGTCGGCAAAGAAGGCAAAGTCGAAAAAGCGTAACGAGCAATCGGAGGCGGAAGAATAAGAATCACGAGACTTCTCTGATTTCGACTTTGCTCTCGGGAATGAAATGACCAGAAGGTCTCAAAACAATTTCCCAGTCCTGAGCAAGTGAAGCACAAGCCAACTCTCAGATAAAACACATATGATCGAAAGAACACAGAGAGGGCAAACAGATCAAACAAATCATCTCAAGAACAAAAACTGAGAAAGATACAGAGAGATGAATCCAATCTTTCTATTGCACATGGAGGTTTCTACAGCCACTCCATCGGAGGTACACGAGCATCCATGCTCTTACCCAGAGACAACTCACACAAATAGAAAGAAAAGCTCAGAGCAACTCAGGGGACAACCTCACTTTGCTCACGAGACCTAACCTCTCTATTTATAGTCTCACACGCTTCGGGTCTCAACAGACCACCCGTTCTGAGAGAGTCCAAGTGCTGCGAGCCTCCAGTGCTTTGCCCATTACCCAGTGCAACGGCTCCACCGCTTTGCCCAATAGCACCACCAACTCGGTGCTTTCCCGGAGGACACAGACTTCCTTTGCGAGCTTTGGCATTTCTCCAAAATGCCCTTCACAGACCTCCCAAGCTTCCTCCTCATGCCTTCTGTTTTCGTTACACCACTCGCAAGATCACGTCCTCTTGACTTCCACGTCGTTCGGACCTCAACATCTCCTTTGTCTAGTCCCGACCTCTCTAAGCCTCACCAAGATATGCCTCCCGTGACGCAACCATCACGAGACAGCAAAACCATCACATAGCACCGATCCACACAGAAAACACAACTCGCTCACTCAAACCGAGCTCAAGTCTTTCCACGAAAATAGACTTTACCAAACCTTGTCAAAATAGTGAACAAACCAGTCCACAAGGTCCATGACTTCACAAGGAACCCAACCGACCAAACCTCACCGTAATCGGACATGAAATGCACCCTCACGACCAATTTTAGTGATCCCGCACGACCACGGTCATCCAACCGATAACGTGGTCGAACGCGTTTCGACCACGTTCAATTCTCGCTAACGTGGTCGTAGCTCTCCGAGCACATAACGCGGTCGCACCACCGAGTGCCACAACGTAGTCGTGGCTCCTTTCCCACAACGTGGTCGAGGCCTCGAGCTCCCACAACGTGGTCGTCAACCCTAGCGCCGAGTGCCGACCACGGCCAAAGAACTCGTCGCTGCTTCTACCGGAACCCGATTACCACCAGCGTGGTCGTGCGCTGCCCGTAGACTTCGATTACGTTCAAATTCGCGGGGCGCCACAGGCGTGGTCGTGAATGCGCCGTCCGGTGACTTCTATACTCGGCAACATGGTCGTACGCCACCCGATATGCGCCAACGTGGTCGTAACGCCTTCCGACCACTGTCAGTTTTGCCGAGAACACCTCAACGTGGTCGTACGAGCCAGGGACAAGTCGTACACGACTTCATTTCGACCAGAATTAAGACTTTGCAATAAAAGCCCAAAACAAACTCAATTTTCCTTCAACCAAGAGTCAATTACTCATCATAAAGATGGGATCATCTCCACATGATCTCTCAGCTTCAAGTATGCCATGGTCAAATGAAAAAAGGCATAAGAATGCACAAATGAAAAGAAGTATGCTTCAAGCATGCCATCATTTAAAAGAAGTTTGCTTTAAGCATGCATCATGAAAAAGTATGCTACAAGCATGTTACATGCCTAAGAATCATGTGTAGAGCAATAGGTTGTTATATGAGACTGCTAGCCCATCTAAATTTAATGTTTGCTTCAATGTTAGGCTTTGACTTTTCGTTGTGGTATCTCATTGTGCTCTTTATAATTGGTTTAGTCATTGATGAGATACTTGTCATTGATCTAAATTAATTGTGCTAAAAGATTAGTTTTGATCTTGCTATATGATATATGATTTTTTTGTGATCTAGATAGTTCTGCTCATACAGTTGGCTTGGTCAAAATATTTAATCAATGCAAAGTGACCTCTATAGTCTACAAAGCTTCCCGATCTTTATTCGCTCGTCTCCTTTTAGAATTATTCTCACTTTTGAGCCCTTGATGATTTCATTGCCAAAGGGGGAGAAACGTACATGAAAGGGGGAGATTTGCTCTGGAAGAGATTTGTTCTGAAAGTTGTTCTCTGGGTTGGTTCTCGTTTGGTTGTGTGGCTGTCTCGAATACTCGTTATTGTTGTTTCGGATCGTAAATTTTTTTGCTTGAGTATTTTTCGAGGTGTTTTCAATGTGTTCATCAAGGGGAGATTGTTAGACCATGTGGATGGTCATGATTAGAAAATGATGATGAAAGTATCATGCGATCGTAGTCAAATATTGTGGGTTCGAGTGGTTTTGGTTCTTTTCGAGTGGTTTAACTAATGCTACCATTATAGTTCTAGGGTGAGAAAGGTAAAGTGTTCAACCATTTGAGTAAGGGATATAATAGTATGACAATGTACCATGGGCATGTATCTAAAATCTTAAAGCGAACATATTTTTGCATAATAAATAACAGCATGCGGTTTGATATCTTAAACATAAATAATTTGCATGAAATATAGGATCAACATGATCAAAGTATTGACTTACCTTGTTCACGGGTTGATTGGTCTTGTGGCTCTTGGCTTGCCTTGTCTTCTTCTTCTTGGGTCTCGTACGCTATTTTAACGTTGTGTGAAAATTTGAATAAAAATCAACTGGCTAGGCTGTCATTGGGAATCGGTGGTGGACATGGGAGGTGCATGGAACCAGAGCTTCTCCAATGATGGAAGCTGGGGCTAATGGTTTGGAGTTACTACGACACTATGGTAGTGCTCTGGTGTGGTGGAATTTGCCAGGGATAGCTCCTGGTGGCCGATTTTCGAATGGCCGGAGTTGAAGGAGGAGGACCCACCAGTGAGCTCTTAGGAAATTTGAGGTGATTCCTCGTGGTGGGAGAGGCAGTGGGGTGAGGCGAACCCATCGAATGAATGCTTGCATATTTACAAGGGATGGGTTGGCCGGGTGACATGGGTGCTCACGACGGGCATGGCGATAGTGGTGATAAGTGTCTCCCAAAGATGGCCACAGGGCAGGTGTGGTGGCAAGAGCATGACTCAGAGGTGTGGAGGTAACGGCAAGAAGGGTGAGGCATGGCGTGTTGAGTACGGCAATGCATGGTGCAAGAGGGGATGCATGGCGATGTGTGTCATGTACACGTCGGACATAGGCATGGGCATGTGGCGAGGATGGGAGAAAAGGAGGGGAGTTGCGTGTGCCATCCAAGGTGGTGTGGGCCTTGGTGGAGGCGTGCGAGCTACAATGACCAGATCACGGACGTCAGCTGTGGTCCAGTGTGTCGTGGTGCGCGACACATTTGCGGGTGGTAGAGCACGCTCAAGCGTGGGCGACCATGGCTAGGCTAGCTTTGGGCCAAGCCAAAGGCCCGGCTAGCCGGGAAATAAGTCGGGATCAATGGAGAAGCCCACTTCATTTTTAGATGAAGTTCAAATTTTCTGGTATTTTTATATATTTGGTTTTCATTCTAAATTGCTAACTCCAATTAAGGCCAAAGAATTTTGAATTTGACCCAAAACATAGATTTGGCTTATCTGACACCTTTTTTGGGTGCCATTTGGAGTTTGTGAATGGCAATGGATTAGGACTTCCAATTGGTCCCCTATTTCAATATAATTGATTTTGATTTTACAATTTACTTTTATTTAAAGATCTTTTAGTGGATTTTTTTATTGAATTTAAGCCCATAATTCCCTTTGGTACATTATTACTTGCCCCTAGTTAGAATTCCTATATTTAATCTTTTGATTTTTGTTTCTTTTTGCTCCTAGTTTATTTCTAGATTTACATCCCCATTATTTGTGTTAGGGCGTTTGGGCTCATATTTTATTTTGAGGTCTAAACACATGATTTATTTTGGGGTTCACCATTGCCTATATTTAATTTCTTAATCCTTATAGCTGGCTTGGTTTGTCATAGCTTCTACTGTAGTTTCTCCTACCTTAGTTTCTAGATCATCTTTTCAGATTCATATCTTTATTTAAATTAAAATCATATTATTTGCCTCTTTTCCAATCAATTTGATTTTTCTAAATTCCCATCTCTGGGCATCCTTAACCCTAATACATAAAGATCCAAGAGAATCCAATTGCAAATAAGAAGTAAACCAAAAGTTTTTAAATTTTACACATTTTTAGTAACAGGCACTTTTGGGTTGTTACAAAACCTACCCCCTTAAAAGAATCTCAACCTCGAGATTCAGTCTAGCCTAAGAATAGGTAGGGGTAATCTCAATATCGAGATTCAGTCTAGCCTAAGAACAGGTTGGGTAATCTCTTCTAAGATGATCTTCTCGCTTCCAAGTGGCTTCTTCCTTGGCGTTATTATTCCATTGAACTCTGCATAGGCGAATGGTGTGAATTCTCGTTTTCTTCTCTACGACATCAAGAATTTTGATGTTGTGATCCTAGTAGGTTAGGTCATTCTTTAGCTCAATGGTCTCTAATGAGGTTTGGTCTTCTGGCACTCGAAGACATTTCGTGAGTTGAGAAACATGGAACACATTATGCACATCGGCTAAACTTGCAGGCAACTCTAGCTGCTAGGCTACTTCTCCTCTTTGGCCACAATTGGGATTGGCCCAACATATCATGGTGCAAGCTTGCCTTTGACCTTGAACCTTCTAACCCCTTGCAAAGGTGACACCTTTATATAGACATGGTCTCCAATCTCAAAGCTCGATGGTCTCACGCCTGCAGTCGGCCTAGCTCTTCTGTCTTGTTGGGCACTTGCAATCGATCCCTAATCAGATGGACCTTCTCCTCGGCCTATTTTAAGGTGTCTAGTTCAAAGATATAGTCTTCTTCTACTTCTGACCAATGCAGAGGAGTTTGGCACTTTCTTCTGTGCAATGTTTCAAACGGGGACATCTTCAAGCTATATTGATAGCTATTATTGTAGGAAAATTCAACATATGGTAGGCATTTCTCCTAATTCTTGGTAAAATCTAAAGTGCAGGCTTAGAGCATATCTTTAAGGATTTGGTTTACCCTCTCCGTCTGCCCATCGGTTTGGTGGTGGTAAGCAGTACTAAAATCTAGATACGTACCGAGCGCTTCATGAAGGCTAGCCCAGAAGTGCGAGGTAAACTATGAATCCTGATCTAAGACTATTCTTTTAGGTACACCGTGCAAGCACACGATGCGTGACATGTACAACTCTGCAAGCTTATTTACTTTATAGGTAGTCCGAACAGGGATGAAGTAGGCAACTTTTGTTAGCCACTACAACCTATATGGAGTCATATCCCATTTGGTTCATGGTAACCTTGCGATGAAGTTCATTCTAATATCTTCTCATTTCCACTGGGAATTTGTAATGGCTACAACAATCCTACTGGTCTCTGGTGTTCCGCTTTAACTCTCTAACATACACCGCAATAGGCAACGTACTCCGTGACGTCTCTATTCATATGTGGCCACCAATACCACTACTTCATGTCTTGGTACATCTTATTACTCCCAGGGTGGAGGGAATATGTGGAGCTATGGGCTTCTTTAAGTATTAATTCCTTAAGTTCCTGTTGGTGGGGAATGAAAATTTGTTTCCCAGATCGTAGGACACCTTGTTGATCCTTGATCATCTTAAGAGCCTTTCTTTCGCCATCAAGCACTTGAATTGGAAAACACCTGGCTTTCCTTCTGTGCGGCTATCATTTGTTCTTCTATACTTGGCTATACTTCCATGTCGTCCATGGTGCCTTGATTTATTATCTCCATGTTAAGGGCTTCACTTCCCTATGGAGCTTAGGCTGTTGTTCTGGAGCCATGATGTTATTATAGCAGGGCTTGCAACTCAGGGCATCAGCTACTACATTAGTCTTACCAAGGTGGTAGTGAATACCTAAGTCATAATCCTTAATCAACTTCATCCATCTTCTTTGCCTTAGGTTGAGATTCGATTGCATGAAGCTATACTTGAGGCTCTTATGATCGGTATATGTAATCTTGCCGGATCTCGGGGCATGAACTACTTAAGCTAGTTCTAGGTCGTGGGTTGGGTAATTTGCTTCATGAGGCGAAGCGCCTTGATGCATATCCGTGACCTTCCCCTTGTATCGATATACACCCAAGGCCATGTCGTGAGGCATCACAGTATACCTCAAAGTCCTTGTGTATGTCTGGTAGAACTAACACAGGGTTTGAGGTTTGTTTCTTATTTAACTCCTAAAAGCTTTCTTCACATGTTTTTTCCACTCAAACTTCTCCACCTTCTTAAGCAGGTGCATTAATGGCTTGGCCATTATCACCATAGGATGTGTATTTATCTAGTGATGCAATGCTAGTTATCACATGGGTTGTACATCTAGTATGCTTAGCCATGCTTGCAGTATGTTAGGCTTTCATCACATGTGAAGTAATTAATTAATTTTCACTTAATGAGATACTAAATCATGGTGATCATCCACAGTTACAAAATTTGAGTACCATGACATGGGTAGTGTCATTGGTGTTGGTTATACAAAATGGTTTTCACTTGGACGAATGATTGTGTAGTAAAGGGGGAAGTGTGGTCAGCACTTCTGAGATGTGGATGTTTCATCTGGGTAATATCTAAGGACTTAACTTTATGCACCACTGATCTGAGTTCTATCGTACAACCACATGTCCAGTATGGGATGGACCTGGCTGATTAATTTGTGATGTTTCAATTTCAGTTCTGTCATTGAGATGAATGTGGTTTGGCTGTAGCCATGGATCCACATAGGAGCAAGAGGAGGCAATTATCGACTAGGTAGTTAACCTACTCGACGGTGAAACCATAGCGGGCATAACTGGGTTGCGATTGAATATTGTAAAGGCTATGTCATGAACTCTCCGTCGAGCACCAAAGAAAGTGTGTTAATCGCGTGGCAGTATGAGATGACCATGTCTTGTGGATAAAGTTGTACAATCTCTACAGAGTGTAAAACTATTTGAATAGCCATGTCACCAGTTATGGATAATGCTCGGTGATTTCACACGAGGGGTAAAATTTTCATAAAACCTGGTTGGGTTAAATTGGGAAGTGAATGGTTAGTTCACTGGTGGTTCATTACATGAATGGTTAGTTCACGGGTGGTTCATTGGGTGAATGGTCAATTCACTTATGGTTACTCTCAATTCCTTTGATTACTTACTTAGTAATCATTTTCAATCTATCTATTGCATTTACTTCGAATTGCTACTTTCTACAAAATAATCACTCAACCATAATTTGGTTAGCCTTGCATACTATATTGCATTTTGTTAGCAACAATTTGTTGAGTACTCTATGTACTCACGCATCTATCCAAGAAGAGCCATATCAGCCAGAGGTACTTGAAGAAGGTCTCTTCGATGACTTCACGGATTAAGACTTCGCTCCCTAGTTGATTGCCTGTTGGCATGTCGACTAGCTACTGTGCTTATTTCTGTTTTTCGATGCTAGATTTTGTTAAATCCCTTCAGGCTACTTTTTGTAAGCTTGGCCACATGGTCGCAACTCTGATAAATATGAGTATTTGAGTCTTTTCTTAGTTAATCATGTGTATGGTTGATATTTTATCTATGTTTCCACTTTGTGCACTAGCGTGATCCTGGACTAGTACAGATTACACAGAGAAACTGGATGTGCATATTCGGTGTTGACATGACACTCTGTGATGGCATTGATCACCCACTAGAGTCCGTGTCCATGACATCAATCAGTAGCATGCTTTGAGGGGCTCACCCAAATGGTATCTTTGGAGGCTGTATGTGCACCACCACCGGTGTCCTCACATATTGATCGTGATCCTGGCCATGCTCTCACGGAATCTTTGCAATGGTGGGCACTCACGTGGTGTGTTCCCCCTAGATGTGCACCTCGCACTATGACCCTTGCAGACACCCATCCTCTTGACCTTGCCCCCTTCCACGACCGTGGCCCTTCCATTGCTGTGGCCCTAGCCACCAAAGGAGAAAGCCTTGTCACTCCCCCCTTTGATGTTACATACCTTCCTCAGGGCCTTGTTTACAGGTCGCTCCCTCCCTCTAGGTCGAGTGGTGAGCTTACCCTCCATGCTAGGCCATCTGTAACACCCGGCCAAGCCATGGCCTAGAATGCTACCAAACTAACAACATAATAAAGATAAACTAAATTACCCTACAAAATTTTGGCGAGAACCTCCTTTGTTTATTGTCTAATTCGAGGTTCCCACAAGCATAATCAAAGGATATAATTAATCGTAATCAATATAAGCTATACTAAGTAGAACAGCTATAAAACTTAATTAATGAGCGGAAGCAAAATAAGCAAGTTCTAGTTCTTTGTTACAATTTAACTTCTTAGTCATAAGCCAAGTCTCACTTGAGCTACTCAAGAAATATAATCTAATTTTATATTTCTTCCATGGTGAATAATTCGTGCAAGTGCAACAACTCTAGTCTTCCTTTAATCCCATGCATGCCAATCTCATGAAGGTACCTAAAACAAACAACAAACAACAACAACAACGAGAAGAGTGAGTCCAACGACTCGGCAAATATAATAAGTAATTACAAGAACAACCATGATCATCATCTCACAATTTAACCATCAATCATATAATGAACCATGCTATGCATTATGATCAAAAATCTCTTTATCTCTTCTCTTTAGCATTTTACGGTGACGCGGTGTGCATCCGTCAATGCACACCCATGCACTGTACTATCCGGCACAGGGACCAATGCCCATACTCCACAAGTATGGGGACCTTTAGCCCGTCATGACATCAACATGACGGGGACCTCGACGCTTGGTCACCTCATGACCAAGACTTCAATATATCGGCATGATGCATATATGTGAATGTCCCAATAAATAAAAAACTTGCATTCACCTTATCCATGCATCATAACTTCTCATAAACAACTTCAATTGCAGCATGATGCATATATGTGAATGTCTTAATGAATAAAACTTGCATTCACCATATCCATGCATCATAAATTCTCATAAAACAACTTCAATTGCAAAATACCATAATCAGTACCAACATGTCATTATCACAAGCAAGATCGCATACACTCATAGTACCGATCAAACATCCACAAACCAGCATTCATCAACAATCACACTATAAAATTTCAACCATCATTATACTTGCCTTAACCACGCGAAAACGGAGGATGAGTAGAAGGTGCAGCCCCGGGAACCCGTCCTCCTCCTGAACATTAATATAATATTTTCTAAGACAACAGAGATGGGTCTATGGATAAAATAAAAACACCCTTAAACTAACCCAACATATTTAACTTGACCCCAACTCAACTCTTCTCTCGGCCAACCCCTGCTTTCTACAGACAGCCACCTTGAAAAATTCGTAACTTTTGACACAAAAGTCCAAATGAGGCGTTCTCAGATTCTCTGGAAATATAATTAAATTATCTAACTAAACCTATTTGGGGAGCCTTCCATATTCGGCCATCTTCTATCCGATCCAACCAGTTTTCCTCAATCTGTATTTGTCTCTGGACAGCGCACTAAAAACGCCGTAACTTCCACCCCGAAAGTCGGAATTTGGACTTCTTGACCGCTCTGGAAAGCTAACAAAATTATATACAACTTTCCTAATATGAATATCCTCTGATTCTCCCGTTTACTAATTTCTAAAATCGATCTACCGAAATCCCGTCGGAAAATCCTCCGAGATGCAGAACAGTCAACTTAGAAAAATCATAACTTTTGCTACACAAATCGGAATGACGCGTTCTAGGACTTCGTGGAAAGATAATTTCGTTCTCTACAATTCTCTAGGAGGTGTCCAGATCTGAATCCCCATGGATCTATCCCAAAACAGCCGTCTAACCCGATCTATTCTAGCTGTCCAGAAAAACGACGATGCTACCACTACTAAATTATTAATCTAATTGGGGAAAATAGGGATTACCCTTGAAGAAACGATGAAGAACACGACGAACACCCACGAATTTCACCTCTTCTCCATGGTCCCTTTATTTCTTTTCTTTCCTCTTCCTCTTCTCCTTCTCCCGTTCCCTTCCTCCTTTCTTCCCTGTTATCTCTGCCACGGCAGCACAAACCTTGCCGCGGCAGCCAAAAACCTCACCGTGGCAGCCAAAAACCTTGCCGTGGTGGAGGTGGCGGCTGCAATGGGGGGAAGAGGGTGGCGGCTGCAATGGGGGGAAGTGGTGGAGGCGGCTAGGGTTGGAGGGGTGGCGCCTCCCTCCCCTTGGGCGAAAAAATCCCACAGGCCAAGGCCCGGCCCAGTTGTCCTAAAAATTCAGAAATCCCACTCAAAACTTGATATTTTATTCTTTTCTTTAAGGTCCTTCTCTCCAAATTACACAATTAATTCTCGATAGACTTTTGGGATATTACAATCTGACATCGACCTCACAACTCATTGTGTCCTCCTCGGCCCTCGCGTACTCTTCCATTTTGTTGAATAGCATTGCCACAATATTTATGGGTTTCTGGGCATTGTACTCCATGAGAGGCCCCTTCCAAAGACCTCAGATGGCGGCGTTGATGATTGTTGTCTCATTGACATCTTTGACTTGGCATCTAACAATCACAAACTGCTTGAAGTACTCTCCTAGCTTCTCATCAGGGGCTTGCATTGTCATGAAGAGCTTGTCAACATTGGCCCACTCTGTGTAGTTACCTTGGAAGTTGTTGTACATAAGATCACAGACTTGCTCCCACACGTAGATGGAGCTAGGGGCGATCATGAAGAACAAGGATAGCGCGACCCCCTACAGGGTGAGCGATAGCCCATTGATCTTTGTCGAGTCGTCTCCTCTTGCAGCCTCGATAGCCATCTCATAGGCGTTGAGGAACTCGCGAGGGTCGGTGTTGCCCTTGTAGGCCTCCACCATGGGCATCTTGAAGTCCTTCAGCCAGGCACACTACTACAAGCCCGCACTTAGGGGGACTCGGAGCCCACCCGCCAGGTGGCACTGCAAGCGCCGATAGTGGCATCTAGACTCTCCGTCCCTTTTGTAGCCGCCTCCGCCATGGCGATGGTGGGGTCTACTGGTTCCGCGCCTCTTTGCATCTCCTGCATGGATCTCTGTAGGTCCCCCATCTCTCGCTGTAGTGTCCTGCAAATCACATCTAGCACGCCACCACCGCACCGGCATCGACACCGTGGCACCCTCGACTCACTGTGTGGCGGTGGCAAAGGTGCTTGGGTCACTGGAGGTCACTGTAGGGACGGCGGGGTGTCGAAATTGCCAGGGGGTCTTTTATTTGTGACACCGCACACTTCGTGGCCTGCACTACTGCTAGAGGACCGTCTTTGTTGCCTACTATGATGCCAGACATGCCCACCCCAGCGCATCATTGCCATGGGGGTGGGGGACCCTCGACCACCGGCTCCATCACCCTACGGTCATTGTGTCCTTCCTTTGCTTCGAGGATGATGTCGCCTTCCTCCTCAGCCCCATCAAGCCCATGTGGTTTGGTTTTGACTTGTGGCTTCTACATTGCTCCTCATGGTCGGTGCCAACTGTTGTGGTTACACACTAAACAATCGATACAGGAGGTTTGGGAAGCCCGAGAAGGGCACCCAGAGCCTAAAACTCAAGATAGGGGAGATGTGTAGAGCGAATCACTATACTCAATGTTCACTTGGTCTTTTCCTCTTAAATGTTCTCTCACCCATAGTGCCTTATGGGCCATATTTATAACCATGGGTGAAGGTGTTTACACAAATGTCCCTCTTGGAGCTTTTACTAGTGGGGCAAATATGTCATTTTCTTAGCATAGGCCATGTGGGCCTGCCTTTTAGTTACATGCATGTGGAAGAGCAATGGTGGACTTGTTGGGATATGGGTAGGCTACACTAGCGTAAATTAAAATTTTCTACCGCATAAACTAGGAAGCCATGCGAGTAAGAGATCGTAGATCGTTACCACTAGACGCGCAGTGCAGCGGATGTAGAGTTGAAGCAACCAATTCAACGAAGAGCGCGTCGAAGTAGTTGATCGTCCTCCGACCAAATGTCTCCTCATGATCGTCCTGATCAGCGCCATATTCGTAGTAGTGCCTCTATTGAGATCCGTACATCCAGGGATAGAATACTGTGCATTGGTGTGCAAGCAACAGCACACACGATAGGGGTTATGACAGGTGGCGACTAGGATTTTAATGGGTGTGTTTTTAGATGTCTCCTTCAGCCCCGCACCTCTCTTTATATAGCCTCCAATCGGATGCTTATCCGATATGATTAGATATCGTATCCCACTCGGAGACTATCATCCGACATCATTCTCGTAGTGTCTCTTGGTGGATCAATTCAACATCATGTTTTCTAATATGTGTCCACATTATTGAAAGATATCCCATATCCATGATCTATAATACGTGATCATCAATCAATACGTATGATGATATGTAAATCATAATTGTCCTATATAATGATATAAGATCATGGATAATTTAGAATAACATCAAAACATAAATAAAGAGTTCTACGAACAAGTCACATACTTGTTGATCAATATGAAAGACATTTATTCAAAGAACAAAATAATATATTATTCAAAAGATTATAAAGCTAAAAACGATACAATCATCTCCATGATTGCCTCCAGGGAATATCATTAACATGATTCGTGACTAAAATTTAGGAAAGACTAAACTAATATGAGACAATTGTATAAACCATAGATCTGACCCTACATCAGAGTATACCCTATTCTTTTTAGCTTATTACTTATGATTTATTGTAGGGCCCCAGATTTTACTATCTGGAATCCTCTGTGATTTAATGCACTATTCCCTGGATCAGTAGATAGTGCTCACAGTTACATAAAATAAATATCAAATACATACCATGCGGAAGCATAAATAAAATAGTAAACTTACTCATGGGCCGAGTAGGCCAAAATCAGTAAATTGCAGCAGCGGAAGAACGAAGCACACAGGTGGGACCTTCAGGACATGCTCACAGGCAGCCAACTGGAGGTTCGCGACCTAGCCCTTGACATCCTCATCTTCTTTGTCATTGTGAGCAATAGTGTTGCTGAGGCGTAGTGGACTGAATCCTGATTCTGGATTTGTTATGAGAGCGAGTGTGAGCACACTAACCACCGTGCTCCATGAGCCAATACACAGAATGCAAATAAATAATATGCAAGGCTTATCAAAGGGAAGGCTCGGGTTGTTTTATTTGCCAGAAATTTGCTTTTGGGTAACATTATCGTTATTGAATCATAGAGTCATTGCTACTACCTAGAACTCCACACGGCGTTTGCCATAATTGACTTACTCCACCACAGACACACTTCCTTTACTTGATCCACCGAACTGATCCTTTCCTAATTGATTGCTGTCTAAGACTCCTAACAGCGAGCGACATCATTTGGTTAACCCACCGATCATATACTTTCTATCTATTTATTTTGAATCCACCAATACTTTTTGTATTCCAAATTCTTTAATAATCCAATCTTGTAATCGCTATCCACCAGCTCCTCACCTCTGAATTCTAATGATTCTCTAACCTGGCTACTTTTAATCCACCGAAATCATTCGTACCAGTACTTTCTAATCATTCAACCCTTTCTGCTAATCCTCCAAAACCATAATATGCTCTTTCCACAATCAACCTTATTTGTCACTAATTGTCTCTAACTGATTCATCAATATTTCTCCACTGAGAATATCATTAATCAGGCTTATACTCCAATTATCATATCTCCAAATTTCCTCAAATTCAAATCATCCATCTAGGTCAAATCCTACTAATCCCATTTAATCCAATAATTACCTTTACACCCTTCTAATTCCCCAAAATCATTGATCCAGATTATACTCCAGTAATTATTATTATGCCCCCGATATACCCATAATTCAATTCATCCTTCTAGTATTTTGATCAAATCCTATCAATCACATTATTCCTAGCCTCTTCCAAGAATTCATACTATTTGTCCGTATCGTAATCCCGTAATTTCCCTTGCACTTCCTGATTCCCCAAAAACTATTTAAATCATCTATTTGTCGTATCAATCCATTTAAGCTCTACCAATCTATTACTCCTACACCCCTTTCTATCGTTCCCTTTTTATGATCGACATGAATCCACTAGCATCTTTTATATTTTTACCATAACAACTATCTCCTTCTCTACACCTTTGTTTATTCTTCCTGACCTTTGGTTTGGGGAGATGTATTATCATCATTTAAAAATATAATACATCGAAATTTCCTGAGACCTAGCAGTTTGAACAAAGACATAATATGTAAGAGAATGCAATACAATAGCGATTCAGATTCCATCCACCGTTACATGGCATCTGCTCCATATGCTTAATCCTTCAGCGTTATAGCCGCTTAACTTATCACTGGGGCGACACCCAGGACAACTCAAATCAGGGCTTTGCACTGCCCTTCACTTTTCCATTTCCACCCACAAATCATTTTGAAATAGAACTATATCTGATTAAGTTCCCATGTCCGCCCTTGACCGTGGGCACGGCTATTCGAATAGTTTTGACTCTGCAGAGTTTGTACACTTTCACCACAAGAGACAATCAACTCATTGCCCCACACGATTCCTTAGTCGTGTGGTTGAGCAGACCATCACAGTGACTTTTCAAAGTATCTAGTTCCTTTTGTCATCTCATCTTATGGGCTTCTCCCACTTGCGGTGGGTCCCATCTATGCACAGTGATGTTCTCCACGATTACTAACGCAGTAGGGCTCCCATTCCCGCAACGCTTAGAACAGCTGGAAAACTTCACCTTCCCCTTGGTGTCCCTTTAGGCCTCCCCTTGCCCTTGCTTATCCACTTCACTCCACTACCAGTGAGATGAGTCCAGGAGTTTCGATACAACTACTTAACCAAGTTGTACTTTACGGACTTGTGGTTGCATTTGTTTTACGTGGAGATCATGACAAGATTCGGTCCTTAGCGGTATCTCGCGGTTCTTCCACTAACCACATTGTGCTTCCACCACACCACTCACACCCTCGAACCATCCGCCCGGATATTAAAGCAAGTAGAGTTTGAGAACATAAAATAATCATATCGAACATATACCAGTCATTACCACCATGACTGCCCAACCAAATCTTCTCATGATTAAAAGTGATGCTTGGGCGTTTTCACGCCCATGAATATCTATGCAACACTACGCATGGCGTATAAATTACGGACTTATTTTCTAAAGGTTATTATCATAATTTCGCTAGGGCGACAAGGTTCATATATTCAAATATTCAACAAGGGGGTGTAATATTAATCAAGGCAAACAATGGGCATATAACTAGAATATTGAATTAAGCATGTATTTGTATATAAAATTAACAACATGCAATTTGATAATTTAAACAAAAGTAATTTGCAGAAAATGTAGGTTCAACATGATCAAAGTATTGACTACTTTGACGCGGTTTACATGGTCTTGAGCTCATACAATGCTTCCTCTTGAGCTTCTAGTCTTTATCTTCACCTCGCTCTGGTTCACGCTTGATTCCTCGATTCTTTAGGACTCTAATTTCTAATTACGTGCTAAATGATTGAACACGAATAAAAACAAATAACTCAAAAGATCCAAATAGATTCGAATAACCTTGATTTAGTTTTATTATAAGTTAATGGGCGATTCGGGTGATTTGAGGCAAGGTCGGTGGTAGAATACGAGGACTCGGTCTTTTTATTAATAATCTCTTTTATTATTTTTGTATTTAGCAAGGAAGTTTCATGAGTCATGTTAGACTTATGATTCGGTGTACGAGATTAGTGGAGCATTAGGTTGTCGGGCATTCAATATTCAGGGCATATGTGATATATAAACGATATATACAATCTTTGGCTTATCGAGTTAATCTTATAGTCTGTGTTTATAGCATTTTGTGGTATGATATTTCGTGTATCCTTAGTTATTCCTAGGCTTAGTCTAATTTGAATCAGGATCTATTCGTATGGGTCCTAGCTTGTTATACGGGTTCTTATTTTAATATAGCTAGTTTAATTAAATCTACCAAGGAGATTCGTTTACTGACAATATGTCAAATGTTAGGGCGTATATTATAATTAAGTGTAGTCTTTATTAAGTTTGAATTTTTAACCGAAGTCATACTTCTTTACTATTGCCTTGAATTAATAATTAGCCTCTTCGATGATTGCTTAAACCATATTAATTATGTATACTAGTCCAAATATAACTACTAAATAATCTCTTTTACATCTTAGTTAATTTTTATTAGATTCTCTAATTTAATTTGAGTATTATGGTCGACAAAGAGTCCTCATCATTGCTAGGGCATAGGGTTATTATTTATGTTTTAACTATGTGGTGATTAGTTCTACAATCTTACTATCATGCAAGGGTTTATGATTCGTTGTTTACTAAAATTGGGTTGGTTGCATATCTGTCCTTTATTCTTTATCTTGCTTTTCTTTGATGAATGAATAACTATTTATTCTTACAAAAATCCAAACAAGCTTTAAAATTCGTGATTTCGGTTCTAATGGATGGAAATTGAATTTAGATGTATTTAGAAATTGGTTTCATTCAATTTGGGATTAAAATGAATAAGTTATACCCATTCAAAGTTCCCAGCCCAATTAATTTTAGAAAATATCAAATCTGACAGGTAGGGCCCACTGTCTATTTTTAAGTTTCTCTTTTATTTTTATTCTCATTTCTCTATGCCAGTGACATGTGGGGCCAGCTACTAGTTAAATTAAAGGGACATGGCCCACATGTCAGTGAGAGGTTTTAGTAATAAACTGGTATTACATTTATGTCAGTCATTAACCATTAATTAGCATTAATTGACCTCTGGCCGAAATAAATGAGCTTACTTATATTCAAATTAATCTTTAACACTCCAAACAATCCTTTTTAATATTTCCTAATCTCTCTTACCTTACTGTAGCTGGCAAAAATTCCGAAAAACTCTTCACTACTACATGCGACAATGGGGATCGAACTCGGGTCTCCTAACCGAACGCGCGCTCGGCTAGCCACTCGGGCTCGGGTCTTACCTGACTGGAGAGGCCGACAAGATGTAATTGAGCTGGGCGTGCGGGGCTGAAGCAGAGGGAGTTCAGGGGTGGTACGGTCGGTGGCTTCACCGGCGATTGGGCGGCCGGAGGGGAGCGGGCGATGGCAAAATACGTTGTTAGCGCTGAGGGGGTGCCGACGGTGTTGCCGATGAGGTCCGAGGGGCTTCGGAGCGGGCCGGCGGTGTGCGGCGGCGGTGGGCTCGGGGAGGAGCTCGGTGTCAGCGATGGAGAGGTGGGGAAAGGCCCGGCCGAAGACGGAAAAAGCTTGAAGATGCTCCGGGGAAGCTCCAGCTCCAAGGAATCTACTTGAGGTGGCTTTGAGTGGCCGATTCCTCGCCGGTCGGAGCTGGGGGAGAAGAGCCGTCGGCGGCGCTAGGGGCACGGGAAACACGATTCCTTTGGGGAGGAGGGTCAGCGGAGAAGAGCGGTTCGATCGGGGCTTCGGACAGGTTTTATAGGCGACGAGGTCGGGGGCAACGTGCAGGGTTGGCCGGCAGGGCTGCGACGGGCGTGCCCAGGGCATGGCGCCTGACAGGGAAACGGCGAGGTGACCTGACGGGCAGGGCACGGGCTCGGCAGCGGCGATGGGAGCGGCGCGGGGCTCGGCGGAGCGAGGCGCGGAGGCGAGGAGGAGGCGGCGGAGGAGCTCGTCCACGGAAGGAGGAGAAGAAAGAAAGAAGGAAGAGAGGGGGTGCATCACAGGGGCTCCAGGCGAGAGAGAGGAGGAAAAGAAAGAGAAGGGAGAGCGGGAGTCGGGCCCACATGGAAGTGGGAGAGAAAGGAAAGGAAGAAAATAGAAAATGAAGGGCCCAAGCCAAGATTTGAAATTTTAATTTTTAATTTAAAATTTTAATTTGCATTAGGTTTTACTAATTTTTGGAATTTTACATGACATTCCAAATTTTAAATTTTCAATTAAGTTTCTATGTTCAATTTTCGGATTTTAATTATTTGCCCATGGATTTTGATTTTGATATTACTTTGTTCTAATTAAATTTTGAATATCCAATCTTGGGTTTGTATGCCACAAAACTCAATAAGGTTTCAAATAAATATTCAGAAGAAAATTTGAATGCCAGCAAAATGCAAGAAAAGTTTTAAAAATTTTCCTATTTTTGAGTATCCAAAATTTTGGGATGTTACATTTATAGTTTCCCTTGAACAAACAAACATGATAGTTTCTCCGTTACCTTTTCAAAGGGACTTATCGGAACAGTATTTTCGAAGCAGTTTATCGGCATTTGGTTCATTCGCAAAAACGCTCGCTCTAGAGGCAAGACCCATCAGCCGCAGATAAAAACAGGCCCAATACTGTTGGGAATAGTCCCACATCTATCATGGGAAAAAAACACAACCTATAAATATGAGGGAGTCCTCACTCATTGGACTAGTATTTTAGGGGAGAATGCCTATGAGCTTAATTGTGTTCAGTCCGTTTGAACCTAGCACCCAGGGAGTAAACCCAGTTAGACATAGGCATGCAGCCAGGGTCCGATCTAATAATTGGTATCAAAGCCCAAGCGCCTAACATCTCATTGGACTTCATGCTTGCGGAAGTACACATCTGATGTGTGTAGAAACCCAAATCTGTTGATCCAGACTCTCCTGTGTATTCTGTACTAGTCCAGGACCACGCTAGTGCACACAGTATAAACAAAGAGGAAATATCGACCATATCACGATTCACTAAGAAAAGACTCAAATATTATTAATAATTATCAGAGTTGTGACTTTATGGCCAAGTTTACAGATAATAGCCTGAATGGCTTAAGAAACATGCGATGAAAAACGAAATAAAGCGTTGTAACCATTCGACATGCTCATAGGCGATCGACTAGGAGCAAAGTCCTAATCCGCTGAAGTCATCAGTATCCTTCTAGTACCTCCTGCAGATCTGGTCCTTCTGCCTCAACTGAGCGAATGTGGATATATACGTGAGTACATAGAGTACTCAATAAGTCATTTGTAATAAAGAATGCAATATAAAATGCAAGGCTGGCCAAAAGATGACTGAAAGGTTAATTTTGCAGAAAGCAACAATTTAAAATGAATACAATAAATAAATTGAAAATGCAAATCCTGGAAATAATTAATAAGTAAATAATCAAAGGAATTGAGAGCAACCACAAGTGAACTGACTATCCACTCCAATGAACCACCCATAAATTACCATTTACGGAATGAACCACCGTGAACTAACCATTCACTCCCCAAACTTAATCCAACCGGGTTTTATGAAATTTCCACCCTCCGTGAAATCACTAAACATTGTCTATAACCGGAACACGGCTATTCGAATAGTTTTACACTCAGAGGTCGCACAACTTTACCCACAAGAGATAAGTCATCTTAATAGTCAACATGCTTCCTTAGCCATGAGACCTAGATAAATTATCACAAAGCCTTTACCTCACTCCAATCTAGTTGACATTACTGGTAAGGTTTCACCGATGAAGGGTTAACCACCACAGTCAGAAGCCCCCTCTTGCGCCGTATAAGTACAGTAACCCTGTTCCTCACTGTGAGTAGACCAGTACCCCTAGTACTCACTTAACATTGGTGATATCTGAACTAAACCTTAGCAAGTTAATTAGCTAAGTCTATCCCATACTAGACATGTGGTTTGTACGATAATGCTTAGATCAAGGGCGCACAAAGTTAAGTCTTGAGATTTACCCAGGCGAAACATCCACATCCCAATGTGCAAATTGCACCTCCTTTACATCCCAACGTTTCGAGGAAGCAGAAGCAGGACCAAAATACCAAGAGTTGGTAATTGAGCAAGGCGAAGGCATGTGGGCTCACGGATCTGTGGCATAGTGGACCTGACATGTGGGACCCACATGTCAGGGGCTCGGTGCACGGCGGACCACGTCCACGAAGGAGATGAGGAGTCACGTGGCGCGGGTGAGATCTGGCATCACGACTGACATCGGCAGGCGCGGGAACCAGGGCGACGTCACAGAAAAGGAGGGTAGCACGGCGGCGGCGGCGGCGGCAAGCAGACGAACCGGTGGCAAGATGAAACGGTAGGGCAGCGGTGAGGATCGACGACGGTGAACGGCAGAGACTCACTGGCGACGAGGCAGAGCGCGAAGACGACGGTGGAGGTCGGCGGCGAGGCATGGCGGCTCGGGCTCAACGGCAATGAAAATGATGGCCGAAGATGACGAGGGCGACGGCGCTCGACGGCGGGGCTCGGAAGGCGAGGCGGCGACACTGCAGGATGAGGAAAATGAGAGGAGGGGCACGACTTTTATAGCGCGGACGCCGAGGAAGCGCAGTCGGACACGGTGATGGAGCTCGGCTGGGGCACGCATGCCGAGGCAGAGATGGTGCGAAAGGCGGCGGCGAGTCCCTCGGATCTGGCACGTGCACGGCCCGGATGCGTGACACGTGGCGACATGAAGATCGGACGACGATGGCAGAACTCATAGATGAATGGTGCGAGGTCTCCCCAATGCTCGACACATGTGCGGAGAGAGATCCAAAGGCCGGTGCGAAGAATGGCCTGATGGCAGACACGTGGTAAGAGAAAGATTGAGCGGCTGACGCTAGGTAGGTCAAGAAATGATGTGAGCTCGGCCCATTCTTGTTTAAGGATTTTGAGGGCTTTTCTATTTCCAGAAATTCCAATAAATTCATTTGGGCTCTAGAAAATAGCAACTAAATCCAAATAAATCACAGAAAATTTCAGAACAATCCTTGAGACTCAAGGAACTGAAATAAAATATCTTTCACAAATGTTCATGTTTAGTTTAATCATATTAAATATTTTTACTTCATAAAAATTCATCTCAAGCTTTTATTAATTTTAGAAAAATCCAAATAATTATTTTTATTTTTTAAAAGCTTCAAAAGGCTCCGAAAATCAGGATATTACATGTGTGTGGGGGAGAATGTTGAAAATAGTCCCACATCAGTTATGGGAAGAAAAAAATACAACTTATAAGTGTGAGAGGGACCTCACTTATTGAACTAGTCTTTTAAGGGGATAGGACCTAATACCACTTATAAATCTATTGCTTTAGAGCTTCGATTGAACCTAGGCATGTGGCCAAGATCCATACAAATACCACCTCAACATTTCTTGAAGTAAGTCAAGTTTGGACATGGGTTGGCTAGCTTGGGCCTGGTTCCGACTTATACACTAGGTGAGCTTCAGTACAACTTGGGATGTACAGGTTGGCTTGGGTTGGGAGAAGGCTGTATCGAGCTATGTTGGGCTTCGGCTATGCCATATTAATTAAACTGGGTTTTAAACCGAGCATACGCCTGTCTAGGCTGGGTTTGGGCAGGGCTCGAGTTTAGACAATGTTGATGTAAAGTTTACACTTGAACTCCTTTTATTTCTTCTCGGCGAACAATTGTAGTTTTCTAAATAATTTCTTCTTTATACCCACAAATGAAAAGGAATAGCTATTATATGTTCTAAATCAAAGCATATATATCTAAAACTCGTATCATATGTCCGTCCCGATCACGTGCGCCTCACCCTAATTTAGTATGGAGGTATATACATTTTATCAATAAAGCAATATACTTTCCTTCCTTAAATATATCAATTTCAGCATGCATACATATTTTAGCACATGTGAACACGATGAAAATTGTAGGACCCCAGATTTTACTATCCAAAATCCTCGTGATTTATTGCACTATTTCTGGATCATTAGATAGTGCTCACAGTTATGAACATGAACATCAAATACATATCATGCGGAAGCATAAATATAATAATAGACTTACTCATGGGCCGATCAGGCTGAAATCGTTAAGTTGCAGCAGCGGAAGAATGAAGCACACATGTGGGACCTTCAGGACATGCCCACAGGCAGCCAACTGGAGGTTCGCGACCTAGCTCTTGATATTTTCATCTTCTTTGCCATCATGCCCAAGAGTATTGCTGACGCGTAGTGATCTGATTTTCTGATTCTGGATTTGTTGTGAGAGCGAGAGTGAGCACACTAACCACCGTGCTCTGCGAACCAATACACATGATGCAAATAAATAATATGCATGTCTAATCAAAGGAGAGGCTCGGGTTGTTTTGTTTGCTAGAAATTGCTTTTGGTAGCATTATTATTATTAAATCATAGCGTTATTGTTGCTACCTAAAACTCCACATGACGATTGCCATAATTGACTTAATCCACCAAAGATACACTTTCTTTACTGATTGCTGTCTAGGACTCCAACAGCTAGTGTCATCATTTACTTAATCCACCGAACATACTCTTTCCAAATTGTTTGATGTCTAAGACTCCAAACAGCGAGTGACATCATTTAATTAATCCACCGATCATACACTTTCTATATTGATTGCTGTCTAAAACTTCAAACAGCGAGTGACATTATTTAGTTAATCCACTGATTATACACTTTCTATATTGATTGCTGTCTAAAACTCCAAACAACGAGTGGCATCATTTAATTAATCCACCGATCATACACATTCTATATTGAGTGCTGTCTAAAACTCCAAACAGCGAATGTCATCAATTATTTAATCCACCGAATATCTTTTGTGTTCTGAATTCCTAATAATCTAATCTTGTAATTGCTATTCATCAACTCTTCGCTTCTGAATTCTAATGATTCTCTAACATAATTACTTTCAAATCCACCGATATCATTTGTATCAGGACTTTCTAACAATTCAATCCTTTCGGTTATTTATTCAAAACCATAATTTGCTCTCCCAGTAATCAACCCTATTTTTCATTACCTATCTCTAAATAATTCACTAGTATACATCCACCAGGAACATTATTGATCAAGTTTATACTCCAATTATCATATCTCCAAATTCCCAAAAATTCAATGGACTCATCTAATAACCGATCAATTCTATTATTCCCAGATTGCCAACATCTCCCAAGACTTTATATTATTTATCAGTGTCGCAATTCAGCAATTACCTTTGCACTTCCTAATTCTCCAAATCATTTAAATCATCTATCTAGCCTATCTATTCATTTAGGCTCCACCAGTTTATTTCCCCAAAATCCACACTATCATTTTCTTTTTACGATCGATATGAATCCACCAACATATTTATCTGTTTACCACAAACAACCATCTTCTTTACTTACTCCTCTATTTGCTCTTCCTGATATTTTATTTTGTGAGAAGTATTATCATTATTTAAAAATATAATACATAGAAATTTCCTGAGACCTAGCAGTTTTGAACGAAAACATAATGTGTAAGAGAATGCAATAATAGTAGCGATCCATATTCCATCCACCGTTACGTGGTCTCTGCACCATATGCTAGACCTTCAACGTTATAGCCGCTTATCTTATCACTGGTACGACACCCAGGGCAACTCAAAATAGGGTTTTTCACTGCCCTCCACTTTTCCATTCCCACTCACAAAGTTTTTGAAATAGAACTATATCTGGTTAAGTTCCCATGTCCGCCTTTGACCGAAGGCACGTCTATTCGAATAGTTTTGACTCTACAAAGTTTGCACACTTTACCCACAAGAGACAGTTAACTCGTTTGCCCACGATTCCTTTGTCATGCGCTTGAGCAAACCATCACGATGAACTGCTCAAAGTACCTCGCCCTTCCATCATCTCACCCCTATGAGCTTGGCCCGCTTGCGGCAGGTCTCATAGGTTGTGCGGGATGTCCTCCTTCTGAACGCCTAGCAGCTGGCTACCCACACTACTAGCGCGCCACATCAGAACTTCACCCTCTGCGAGTGTCCCGTTCAAGCCATCACCCAGACAGCTGCTTGCACTACCTCACCTTCTCCACCTATGATGATGACTTTCAGGGTCCGGTAAATCTACTAGGCCAAGTTGTACTTTACAGACTTGTGGTTGTACTTGTTTTACACAGGAGGTCATGACAAGATTCAGTCCTTAGGGTTATCTGGGCGGTTCTACCACAAACCACACTCTCGTGCACCGCTGCACCATACCCCTGAACCATCCGCCCAGATAGATAAGCAATGTGAGGTTTTTGGGAGCATAAAATAATCGTATCAAAATACACCAGTCATTACCACCATGACTTCCCAAACCAATTTCTCATGATTAAAAATGATAATAATGCTTGGAGCATTTCAGCGCCCCTGAATATATAAGCAGTACTAAGCATGGCGTATAATTACAGACTTATTTTTGAAAGGTTACTATCATAATTTTGCCAGGGCGACAAGGTTCACATATTCAAATATTCCAAATGAGGTGTAATATTAATCAAGGTAAACAATGGGCATATAACTAGAATCTTAAATTAAACATGTATTTGTATATAAAATAACAGCATGCAAGTTGATAGTTTAAACAAAAGTAATCTACAGAAAATGTAGATTCAACATGATCAAAGTATTGACTCGCCTTGCTTGCGGTTTATCATGGTCTTGAGTTCACACAATGCTCACTCTTGAGTTTCTAGTCTTTATCTTCACTTTGCTCTAGACCTCGCTTGATCCATCGAATCTTCACGACTTCTAGTTCTAATTACGTGCCAAGCAACTGAACCCAAATAAATGCAAGTAACTCAAAAGATCCGAATAAATCTGAATAAACTTAATTTAGTTTTATTATGAGTTAACGGGTGATTCGGGTGATTTGAGGCAAGGTTGGTGGGGCGCGGAGTATTTGACGGAGTCAAACATGGTTGAAGCGAAGTGAGCGAATGGCAGAGGGAGATTTACCGAGACGAATGCCAAGGAAGGTTCACGATACTGGAATATGCACAAGAATATTCTGCTTCGGATTTGAGGATGGCTAGGCATAGCCGACTTTAGAATATCATGGATCGAGCTTTTATTCAATAACTTCTTTTATCATTTTATGTTTATTTAGGAAGTTCCATGAGTTAGGTTATGGACTAACATATGCGTTTAGTTTATCTAATTAATCTTTAGAGTCTCAGATTCCTAGCAATTTAGGTTTGTGGTATTTTATGGGATTTTATTTACTAATTATTCATCGAGTGCAATAATTTATGGAAGCATGGGGCTATTTAATTATCTAATTGATGGTTAATAGTTAATTTTTAGTATACCTTATTTACTACTTTTCTGCAGTTATTGGTCGTAACATTACATTGTCCTTTAGTTTATTCATTGGCGAAATTATTCCAATATCATATGATCCAAATCAATTATATTTTAATACCTAATTATGATCTTTAAATTGGGGATACTCAAATCAACTGACATTGATGTTTTATCCTTTTGCTTAGTATATGGCATAATTTAATCTTAATTAAATTTTTACTTACCTAGGGCCGAACTTGCTATATAGGTTTATATTTCAATATTGTTATTTTAATTAAATCTATCACGCGATTTTTAATGGTGGCATGTTAAATGTTAGGACATATATTATAATTATAATTAAAGGTAATATTTTTTAAATTAGAACATTTATCCAAAGTTATTTAATAATCAAAAGAGAATTCTCATAATTTCTAGGACATAGAAATAATAGTTATGGTTTAAACCATGTAGTGGTTATTTCTATAATCTTACTAGTATGTAAGGATTTATTCTTTCGGCAATCTTCATTTACTATGTCATCATTTCATGAGAGCATAAACCTAATTAAGATTTTACTCAATTTCTCACTATGCCATTAATTAATAATTAGACTTTAAATAAATATTAAAGGCACATTCTTGTTATATGATGATCAATCCAAGATTAAACCTTTAATAAGCTTATTTATATCCTAATCAATCTAGTAGCTCTTATGGATTAATTTCAAATTTCTCCTTGATTAAAATGGATTAAAGAAAATAAACGGTGCGGCCGATGGGATCGAACTAGCGACCTTGGTTTGAACGCTGTCTCAGCTGGCCAACTTAGGTGCGGCAGCTTGGTGAGTAGAAGAGGAGAACTCTTTAGAAGAGGCGATGGGTCGCTGGGGCCAAGCAGAGGAAAATAGAGGAGGCTCGGGCGGCAAGACGGGCAAGGGCGGCGTTGCCGGCGGGAGCGGCTGGGAGGCGGCGGTGGCGGCCAAAATGGAAACCCGTGAAGGAGGAAGCCCTGGGGTGGCAGCTCCGGCCGGAGGCGCGGTGGCGGGTCGGCGGTGGAGAGCGGACAACGGGAGGTCAGTTAATGGCGGCGGTGGCGGAGGGGAAGGAGAGGAATATGTAACACCCGAGGACTCACATTACCCTGGAATACCACTAAAATCACTACACAACTAGCCAAATTATAAGATAAAATAATTTGGCAACAATTCCTAAACAAGATAGGATAAGCGGAAGCATATTCAATTAAGCGAAACAGGATAGTGATAATCAATTTAATAATTTAAATCAACCTCCAACAATCTAACCAAAGAATGATTCACAAGTTTAACACTAATAAGTTAAAGTAAACTTTGACGAGATAGCTAGGCAAAAGACTAGAATCACTTTGTCTTTATTACAACATAAATCTATGATCCAAGTGCATTATTGTGGTGCCGCTCTACCCTTCCCATGCATGCTCAATGATCACTTGTAGGGGAAAAACAAGGATGAGATAAAAATCTCAGCAAGCAAACTATTTAATAGGCTAATTAAACTACAACAGTTTGATCATCAACATTTTATTTTTCATAATGACCACGTTTATATCCTCAACCTCAAATTACCATCAACGACGGTAAAACATTAGCAAATAAATCTTGTTTGACTACTTTAAAACCTCAACCACTACCAGTACCAAAGATAATAAAGCATATTTATGTTTACCTCACTACTTTATTATTTCTCACATCCACAACCGCTATCAACAGTTACAACAAGAGAAAAGAATCTCATGTTACAATCACAACCCCTACCATACCACACGGGACGAACCCCATTCCACGACCACAGCCACATTCCTCATACCATAAGTAACTCACATGAGCCAATTGCACATTACAACTATGAAGTTGTATTTGACTGCAAAATAACTTCACCACAATACATTGCATAGGTATGCAAATGATCTTTCACAATGCAATGCATATAAATGTGTATGCTCCACTGCACCCTTGCCCAACAAGGTAAGAGTGTGCATTGTACTACGGCAATGTACAATGATGTTTATGCTATGCTCCACTGCACCCTTTCCTAGTAGGATAAGAATGTGCATCGTATTACGGCAATATACGATACTGTACCGGTACGGTCGCGGCTAAGTGTGGCGACATCCACAAATGCAAATATCATGACATATTATGAATGATATGATAATCATAAACCACAAGAATTTAACCACGAAGGTCAACAACTTAATCATCACGAATGCTACCACCACATAACCCACATTCGGTTCACCAAGATCATAATCCATTGATCTATAGGGAATTCTACCACATAGACAACAACATAATCATCAAGAATGCTACCACCACAACTACAAGTATTCACTAAGAATACTACCACCTAGACCACATTATACTCGTAAAGTATTGTACCCCACAACTATATTAGTTCATCAAGAACAATTCCGCATATCCACAATTATACCATCAAGATCATAAACAATTGAATTCTTAAAATACTACCACATGGACCACATTAAGGAAGCATGTAACAATGACATAGCACCTCAAATTAATAGAAATAATTAATGTGAATGTAGACTAATTAACGAGTTAAATAGTAGCACAACCGCTACGTTTACTTGCCTGTACCGTTGAAGCGAAGCAATCACGTGCGTTCAGGAGAAAAACCACCTGTCCAAAAGTACCTCTCAGCACAATACAACAGCAAATCCTTAAGAAGTAAAGATGTCACTAAAACCCCGAACCCACACAAAATCCTCTCCGCTTGATTCTTCAATGTACCGACTTCAAGAATGATGCTTAATATTTTTGTATCTTTAACAATATTAAGCCATTTACAACAAATGATATATTTATAGATTCCACACTTAAATACCTTCACTTTTCATGTATATCACATATTTTTATTTTGATCTTAGCAAAGTGTAACTTAATGCGCAAAACAGAGGACGTTCTCTGTTCTGGCAATCTAGGCACCAGATTCTAACACGTCCCAACCACAGTACACAGATCTAAAAATTATGATTTTTATACATCAGTTAGATTACTGAATTATGTACATGTTTCTCAATTGCGACCAAAATCATAAAAATCATCTACTACCCCTAAATCACACTTGAACAATAATCTGTCCCAATCTGCACCCCTCACAGACAGCGAGGTTCCCGACCCTGCTACGCCCAGATCCCGCGGCTAAATATTCTGAACTGTCCTCTACAATTTTCCTTTTGGGAAGATCCGCAGGAAAAATTTTTTCATGGGTCTAAACTGCGCAAAAAGATGCACTGCGTGAATTGATCTATAGACAGACAGCAGGAAAACCTTAATCGGGGAATCTAATTGCTAACCCCCCACCAAATCTTAGGCTAAGAACACTAAATTCAGTAATAACAGAGAAATTTGAGATGAGTGAGAGTTACCTAGGGGATCTCTTGGGATCACCCCTCTTCTTTACTGCTCTTCTTCTCCTCCTTCTCTTCTTCTTCCTTCTCTTCCCTTTCTTCTTCTCCATCTCTTTCTCCTTTGCACCAATGGGCAGCAGCTTTGGAGGGATGATGGGGCCGAAATCCTTGGGAGGAGGCGCGCCAAGGGTGGAGGAATAGGGGTGGCGGCTAGAGGAGGAGGGGTGGCTAGGGTTTTAGGGGAGAGGGAGGTGCGGCCACCCTGGGCCTTGACCCAAGGGTCGGCCCACTCTCCGAGCAACCCACTCGAGTTGTTTTATTTATTTATTTTATTCATTTTACGCTATTCCATAATTTTATTTTTCCTTCCAGCGATTTACCGAAAAATCGACGACTCCGAAAACCTACGTCGTATCGACGATCATGATATTACATTCTCCCCACCTAAAAAGGATTCGTCCTCGAATCTAACTCCTCAAACCACAAATCAAGAGAACGGCAAAGAAAAGAGCAACCCTCGAAACCACGGAACCACAACTACAAGTACTCACCAGCCTTGAAGAGCTCGGGGTACTTCTCTCAGCATTGATCCTCAAGCTCCCACGTAGCCTCGCCTCGGTCGAAACGTCCAAAGGACCTTCACATACTTGATGGTCTTATTCCTCAATATCCGCTCCGAAGTATCCAAGATATGCACTGGTCAACTCTCCATAGTGAGATCCTGATCCACCGTGACCTTCCCCAGGTCAATCTTGTGCTCGGGATCCCGCAAATATTTCCTCAGCATAGACAATTGGAAGACATTGTGCATACCACTCAATGAGCTTGGCAGCTCCAAACAATAAGCCAAACTGCCCACACGAGCAACCACTAGAAAAGGACCAATGTACCACGGGCTAAGCTTCCCGGTGGTACCAAAATGAACAATACCCTTAGTTGGCGACACTCGAAGGAGCACAAGGTCACCAACCGCAAACTCCAACTCTCGGCGACGTCAGATAACTCTTTTGTCGGCTCGAAGGCCAATGCAGTTCGACGAACCTCCCACACTTTTCTACGATCTGCTGAATAAGGTCCGGACCAAGTAAAGATCTCTCACCTCGCATCCCAACAAAGAGGGAAACACACCGACCATACAAAGCCTCAAAAGGAGCCATCTTGATACTCGCCTGATAACTATTTTTATACGCGAACTCTGCCAAAGCTAGATGGTCCTCCCAACTGCCCTTCCAAGACAGTACACAAGCCTGGAGCATATCCTCCAAATTCTGAATGGTCCGCTCTGACTGACCATCTGTTTGAGGGTGAAAAGCCGTCGAGGGAAATCACAGCCCAACGCATCAAGACTCGCGAACTTAGAGACGAACTTGGCATCCCGGTTAGAAACAATTGACTTAGGCACACCATGTTGTCTGACCACCTCTCGGATATACAACGGTGCGGATCTGCTACTGTATTAGTCGTCTTCATCGAATGAAGTGCGCGGACTTAGTAAGTCATCCACCACAACCCAAATCTGCCTCACCCTCGAGGCAAGCGCGCAATCCAACCACAAAGTCCATTGTGATATGCTCCCACTTTCACTCAGGTATCTCCAAAGGCTGCAACAAACCAGTAGGCCGCTTATGCTCGGCCTTCACCTGCTAACAAACGCCACAGGAAGCGACATACTTAGCAATATCCACCCTCATGTGTTTCCACCAAAAGACCTGCTTCAGATCTTGATACATCTTGGTCTCTCCCGGATGTATAGAGTACGGAGTCCGGTGAGCCTCACGAACAATATCATCCTTCACCTCTGATTTCTGGGGTACACACAGCCGGCCTCTGAAAGGTACTGCACCACTCTCATCCACACTAAAATCTCGGGAGCAACCCTCCGAGATCCCATTCCGCACCTCCGAAAGGAGCCGATTGTGCTGCTGAGCCTCACGAACACGCTTGGGAATGAAAGACTGGATGATCATATAGGACAGCTAGTCTGCGCCCTAAACAATAGTACAAGGATCTAAAAATTATGATTTTTATAAAACAGTAAGATTAATGAATTCCCTACATTTTTCTCAATTGCGACCAAAATCATAAAAATCAACTACTACCCCTAAATCACACTTGAACAGCAATTTGTCCCAATCTGCACCTCTGACAGACAGCGAGGTTCCCGACCCTGCTACGCCCAGATCCCATGGCCAAAAATTCTGAAATAAATACAGGAGATGGTTCTCGAAGTCCTCTACAATTTTCGTTTTGGGAAGATCTGCAGGCAAAATCGTTTTATGGGTCTAAACTGCATAAGCAAGCGCTACGTGAATTGATCTCTGACAGACGTGAGAAAAACCTTAATGGGGAATCTAATTGCTAACCGCCCACCAAATCATAGGCTAAGAACCTAAATTCAGCAATAACAGAGAATTTGAGATGAGGAGAGTTACCAAGGGATCCTTGGGATCACCCCTCTTCTTCTCCTCATTCTCTTCTTCTTCCTTCTCTTCCCTTTCTTCTTCTTCCTTCTCTTCTCTTTCTTCTTCTTCCTTCTCTTTCTCCTTTGCACCAATGGGCAGCAGTTTTGGAGGGATGATGGGGCGAAATCCCAGGGAGGAGGTGCGGCCAGGGGTGGAGGAATAGGGGTGGCGGCTAGAGGAGGAGGAGGGTGGCTAGGGTTTTTAGGGGAGGGTGTGGCCACCCTTGGGCCTTGACCCAAGGCGGTCCCCACTCTCCGTGCAGCCCACTCGTAGGTTTTTATTTATCTTTTATTTATTTTATTCATTTTACGATATTCCATAATTTTTATTTTTCCCTTCCCGCGATTTACTGAAAAACCGGCGACTCCACGATTAAATTGAAAACCTACGCCGTATCGACGATCAGGATATTACAGAATAGGTTGAGCATGAGTATAAGGGAGGCGTAAGGAGCTCACCTTGGGGGTCGGAGGAACCGGGGCGCGTCGAGGGAGTCCGGCGACGAGCACGGGCGGTGGCACAGTCGGGTCACCGTGGAGGAGGTTGCTCGGGCGACGAGAGGTCCGGGCGGCGGTTGGGGGAGCTTTAGGGTGCCGAGGAGGTGCTCCCACCGTGACTAATCGGAAGGAGATCAACCGAGGAGGGGTTGGCGGTCGTAATGGCGGCGACGGTTGGAGGCGAGGAAGATTGGTCGTTCCAGCGAGCACGGGGTACGTGGAGGAAATGCACCGCAGGGGGAGGATCTGGGGTGTGTGAGGGAGACTATGGTGCCCTCCTACGGCTTTTATAGGCGCTGGGTGAGGCGGGCACCGTGGAGCTCCGGCGACGTCTGCGCTGCGTGGCGCGACTTGGCATGGCTATAGTTCGGGAGAGGGGCCGGGGCGGCCGGGCATGACATGGTTGATCCGGGGCGACGACTGTTGGGAACAAGGCGTGGCACAGCCGGGATTCGCGCGACGAGGCAGACGAAAACTGGGCGCGGCGGCGGGTCGACGGCATGGCACGTGGGCGTCTTGAAAGGCACCAGTAGTGCAGGCGGGAAGGACGCGATGTTGATGGGAGCGGGTGCTGCAATGACAGAGGAACATGAAGGAGCGGGCCTACCGACGAGAGAAAGGCGAGCGCTTGTCGGGAGAAGAAGAGAAGAGAACAAGCGGAGGAGGAAGAGCCAGCGTGCGGTTGCGAAGGAAAAAGGAGGAAGAGAAGAAAGGAGGAGGCGAGGGGGCAGGCCGTGGGCGGTGAAGAGAGAGAAGGAGGAAGGAGAGAAAGAAAAAGGAGAGGGGCCACATGTAAGAGGGAGAAGAAAGAGGAAAAAAGGAGAAAGGCTTAAGAATAATCTAGATTTTCAAATTTAAATTTCTATTTCATACTTAAGATTATTGATTTTGTTATGAATTGCATATATAAATTTTGGATGTCCAAACTTGGGGCTTTGTGTGCTAATTAATTTAAAAGAATGAATTTTTGGCTTAACCATTTAGAGATATGTCCTAATATTCTTTTTGGTTTCATTTTATTGACTGGAATTTGAATTCAAGATTTTGGTATTTTGAATTCATGATCTGTAATTTCATTTTCTATTTTAATTACTTACATGATCATTATTTGCATTTGAGATTATTCTTTGATTATTAATTTGCATGCCACAAACCTCAAAAAGATTTCAAGTAAATATTCAAAAAAAATTTGAATGCCAGCAAAATGCAAGAAATGTTTTAAAAATTCCACAATTTCGAATACTTAGAATTTAAGATGTTACAAAATGCGAGCACTTTGTTAGTCTGTACACTTCTTATATTAAATGTACACGTCAAAACTCAAGGCAGCGATATAAATCCCATACCCAGAACCCGCCTCCCTTTTTATGTTTTTACCATATTTTGAACATATCAAAAAATTCTTCCTAAATCGAGTCTTCATTTTCCTACTTGTGTGACTACGTAAGTGCGGGCCCCAGAATATTTTTTTTCTGCATGGTCCAATATATTCAATCCATACTCCTACATAATGCATCTGCAAGCAAGAACACAGGCCGGTGACTGCCATGTGTTTTTTGCACTGGCAGCGGTCTGAAATTTCTGGACCGCCTCGCTAGAATATATATGCATGCGGTACTAGAACCCTTCATGAACAGCATGGAATTGGAATATAGTACATCTAAGGCTTCGAGCTCATGCATTTGTGCTATTTGCTGCAGTACTGGACCATGGAGTGAGTGAGCCACATGCAACCTCATCGATATCACCTACTGCTGGTGCACAAACTCATATTACCTAATATGCTGCTGGAGAATGCGTACAGCCGGAGGCTTGATTGCTCGAAAATTCAATGGATCACAGGATTGTGTTAGCTTTGCACATTTAATGCCACTAAATGAGCAGGTGTTCCCGAGTGAGTGCCGTTGGGATGGGCGGTGGTTGGGCGTAGAGAGGTAGTGGGCCAATTAATTAGTGCATTTATATTCTCAACATAAAATGAACGATGAGCGCTACACATAAGAAAAATAATGCATAAATCCTTGGAAAAGATTGTTGTGAAAAACTTCATTGAATTTTGGGGATAAGAGTGTTGTGGGTTTAAATCTTTTTAATCAAAGTGGTATTTAAATGTGAAGGATTATGACGGGTGTAGATTACTACTCTACCTGTCTCACAATATAGGTCGTTTTAGCTTTCTGAGCTTTTTTCAAAATACAAGTCATTCTACAATTTGAAGGCACTTATCTACACCTTTTTTCCTCTTATATATGCCCTTGCTAAATGAGTGCTATCACTATCATGAGTAATTGAGGATATCTTTTCCAGCGTAGAATAATTGAAGGGCAAGAAGGTCATTTTAGCCACTCCTTAATTCTTGTGCACAAGTCCAAACCGACTTATATTTTGACACAGATGTAGTATATTGTTTTGCATGACTTTTCTTTATTCACAAACTCTTTTTTAAATGATTTGTGATGGGGAAAAAAAATAGTACAGAGGCCCTACCGCTCCTCCCTCTTGCTTCGTGCCAACTGTGCTAGAAAACGCAAGACAAACTCTATTGGTAAGATTATTGCAAAATCTTTATTAAATACTCCCTGCTACAAAAGAGGCTAAATTGAATGGCTATATCACAGATGGTTCATATCACTACTACAGAAAGCCTAATACTAGACGGCCAATCACAGACGGTTTGACAAAACCGTGCAGAACCGACACTCAACACGCACGGTTTTAATTTGGACACCGTCTATGTAGGCGACGTCGGAGAAGACGAGTATCACAGATGGTTGTTACTGATGAACCGTCTGTGATACTTTAGTATCACGACGGTGCATATTAAAAACCGTCGTGATAATCTGGATTATCACGACGGTTTGTAATAAAACCGTCATCATAATAACAATCACTCAAATACGTGCAGACAGGGGATCACAAATAAAAGGCAAATTTATTAATTTCAATTCGAGGCAAATTTATTACAAAAGTCGCAGAGATAAAGAGATTCCCAGATTCTAATCTTCTGGGCTTCGTACGCTTCTTCTTCGACTTTGGGACTTGGAGGAGCTCATTGAGTTCTCGAACGCCGTTAAGATTGTCCTTGTCTTGACACTTCCTCCTCCAACATTGGCAAATGATCGAGCATAGCTCATAATTTCGTAGAGGATAGCATTATAAGATTCCTCGAATCTGCCGTTCGCTTTGAGCGGCAATGCTATCCATCGATCTCTCAATGCCACAATTGCTTCTTCCGCTTTGTGCACATTGTATATAAGAACCGGGTGAGGGCTGTTTCCTGCCTTGAGCGGTACAAGGCGCCTCCGTCGACGGTGATGATCGGTCGAGTGACGGATGCAAGAAAGTCGGGAAGGAGGCGGGCGTGACCGAGAAGTCGCTCCAGATGTAAATTGCTGGCACTGTGTAAGATTCCGACCAAACAACTCTTGATGAGCAGATGAGAGGAAGGAGATGATGAGAAGACGAGAGAATCCATATTATGCGTAAAACGGTGGGAGATGATGAGACAAGAATAGCAGATGAGAGGACAATACGTATGTACAAGACCGGATCATTAGCGCGCATATTTAACCTTGAGCACGGACGGTTCGTATACCAAACATTAATGATATAGATGGTTCGTATACCAAACACTAATGAAATAAACGCTTCGTATAACGATCGAGATACGTTATACGAAACACAAGAGATATGCTCTCAGTTTGCATTATCACAGACAATTTTAATTTGAACACCGTCTGTGTTGGCGGCGTCACAGATGGTTTTTAATAAACAACCGTTTGTGATAATATTTATTGCAGACGGTTTTTAATAAACAACCGTCTGTGATAATATTTATTGCAGACGGGTTTTAATAAAAAACCATCTGTGATAATTCACAGACGGTTTGTAATAAAAACCCGTCTGTGATAATGCCACTAAGCATTTAATGCGCCGCCGATCGCATCTGTCTTCATTTCGATCCGGATCTAGCCATCGCTGCGCACTCATTCGCTCGGAGGCGAGCTAGGCGATTCGAGCCGATTAATTTGGTGGGAAGAGACCGAGATTGAGCTTTGAAGATTCATTCATACATTTCCTGGTAGCTCTAGATATGGTTAGTAAGGAAATTTATTTTTTCTTTAATTGCATTACAATTTAGATCTAAGTAATTAGTGAGTGTTATTGAACATGGTTAATTTGCAAAATTGTTGGTTATATAATAGCTGTTGTGTTTATAATATGAATTGAGCTAGCAAATTAAGCCTCAATATAATACATATGGCCGGTATATATTTAGTAATAATTAGTTAATCTAATTTTTAATACTGAGTTGTTATATATGTACGTAACGTGGGACCGAAAGTCGGATGTATGCCATGAGCCGTGTGAGTGAAGAGTATATTAATGGCGTATGCCTTTTACAAGAGCCACCGAGGAGGATATGTTGAATAAGGGGTGGAATATATGTACTGTCCATGCGCTGACTGCGAGAATTTAAAGGTGTTTAAGAACCGAGGGTAAATTGAAGCTCACTTGATTTGGAGGGGTTTCAAAAAGGGTTATACGTGTTGGACTAGTCATGGCGAAGTGAATGATCATATGCCGCCGGATGACATCACCGGTGAAGTGAATGATATGCCACCGGATGACATCACCGGTGAAGTGAATGACATGCCGCCGGATGATGTCGATTGTGGTTCGGATACGGATAGGTTGCACGATGATAATCTGGATCAGATGCTTCGCGATGTAGAAGAGAACTATGATCGAGAGAGTATGTTAAATTCGGGCTTGACGGAGGACTCGGAGAAACCTTTGTTCACGCGTTGCAAGTACACGAGGTTGTCGGCCGTGCTTGAACTGTTGAAATTGAAGGCAAGCAACGGTTGGTCCGACAAGAGTTTCACGGCGCTGCTAGGTCTTTTAGCGGACATGCTTCTGGAGGGAAATGAGCTGCCTAAAACCACGTATAAAGCCAAGAAGGTTCTTTGTCCGTTGGGAATGGAAGTAGAAAGAATACATGCATGTCCGAACGATTGTATCCTATACCGTAAAGAGTATGCAAACATGCATGTATGTCCGGTGTGCAACGCATGCCGATACAAACGTAACAATCAATCAGATGACGGCGAGGGAACAGAGGCGAAGAAAGGACCTCTGCTAAGGTGGCATGGTATTTTCCTATAATTCCCGTTTGAAAAGGTTTTTGCAAATCCAAAGGAGGCAAAAGCGGTGCGTTGGCACTTTCGGAGGAGCAAGAAGGATGGAATGCTAAGACACCTTGTCGATTCCATCCAAAGGAGAAACATCGATAGGAGTTTCGCAGACTTTGGTGCAGAACCAAGGAATATAAGGTTTGACCGATCTGAAGGAATGAATCCTTTCAAGTAGCATGAGCGTGACATAGCACATGGCCGTGACTCTGCATCTATAACCTTCCTCCTTGGTTGTGTATGAAGCGAAAGTATATTTTCTTTGTCGATACTTATCCAAAGGCCAAAGCAACTGTGGAATGATATCGATGTGTACCTAGCACCGTTGGTAGAAGATCTAAAAGTCTTGTGGAGCGAAGAGTGCAGTATGGGATGCATACAAGCGAGAGAATTTCACTTTGCGCTCCTTATTGTTCTCGCACCATAAACGATTATCCCGCCTTGCTAACCTATCGGGCCGAGTACAAAAGGTGCCAAAGCTTGTACCCACTGTTTAGATGATACCGAGAGTGTGGTGAGACACTCACGCAAAAAGCGGTCTACATGCGTCACCGTCGGTTCCTTCTGAGGGCTCACCGATACCGCAAGATGAAGAAACAATTTGACGGAGAGAAGGAAGACGGTTCAGCTCAAGGCATTTAAGGGGACACGAGGTTTATGATATGGTTAAGGATTTAGATGTTGTCCTCGGAAAGGGACGTAAAATGAGGGCTCATGAGAAGAACACACGGAAGAAGAGATCAATATTTTGGGACTTACCTTATTGGAAGTACCTAGATGTTCGACATCGCATCAACGTCATGCATGTAGAAAAGAATGTATGTGATGACTTGATTGGTCTCTTCTTGAACATTCGTGACAAAACAAAGGACGACGTCAATGCACGGTTTGACTTGGCTGATATGGACATCAGGCCTGAGTTAGCACCGACGATAACGAGATAATGGACGAACATACCTTCCCCTGCGTGTTACTGATCATCCAAGGCCGAGAGAAAGAAGCGTGCCGTGCTTACATGGTGTCAAAGTTCGTCTGTTACTCCTAGAACATGAAGAAACTTGTTTCGATGCAAGATTTGAAGTTAAATGGCATGAAGTCTCATGATTGTCATGTCTTGATGACACGATGCTCCTATTGCAATTAGAAATATTTTGCCGATCAAAGCACGAGAGACAATCATGAGGCTATGTTATTTCTTTAACACAATTGCTCAGAAGGTCATCGATCCAGAAGGACTAGATGCTCTACAAGACGAGGTGGTGATGACTCTATGTCATCTTAAAATGTATTTCCCTCCTTCATTTTTCGATATCATGATACATCTCATTGTTCACGTTGTGTGGGAGATAAAAATGTGCGGGCCCGTATTCCTACGTAGCATGTACCCATTTGGGAGGTTCATGGGAATTCTCAAGTCCTACGTACGGAATCGATCTCGGCCAGAGGGCAGCATTGTCGAAGGTTATGCAAGCGAAGAGGTCATTGAGTTTTGTGTCGATTATATGGCTCAGACTCAACCGATAGGTGTGCCTCAATCTCGTCATGAGGGGAGGCTGAAGGGTATCGGAACTATCGGAAGGAAAGCAATCACTGCAGATATGGACACGTATACTCAAGCCCATTTCACGGTCTTGCAACACATGACCAAGTGGCGTCTTATGTCGACCAAAGACAAGAATGTGCTTGACAACAAAATCCGAGCTACGGTAGGATGTTTGGATCATGAGGCAACATAACGGTCAGTTCAACCAATGGTTGAAGGAGCAAATCGCTAGGATCTCGCCAAGTGAGACGCTGACATGGTTGGCAAAAGGGCCAATATTTACAGTTGTGACATGACAAGGATATGATATAAATGGGTACACATTCTATACGCAGTCTCAGGATGTAAAGAGCACAAACCAGAACAGCGGTGTCCGCATAGATGCATTCAGTACCGATGGGTCGAGAAACTCGTACTATGGGTTCATAGAAGAGATTTGGGAGCTCGACTCACGTGGTTTTCAAGATCCCTTATTTCACCGCCGTTGGGTGCATCTCCCAGGTGAAGGTTGACAAATGCGGTGTCACTACCGTGGACCTCCAACGTGTCGGGTACAAAGACGAACCATTCGTGCTCGCCAACCAAGTTGTTCAAGTTTTCTATGTAACCAATTCAAATAAGAAACGCCATGTAGTTCTTCATGAAAAAGGAGAATTGTCGGAGTAGAGAATGTAGTGGACGAGGAAGAATACAATCAATTTGATGAGTTACCTCCTTTTGGAAATGGCATAAGGGTCGACTGACGAACAACGTGTGAAACTAGTTACGTCGCATTGATCATCATGAAGGGCTCATTTTAAAGGAAATAAGCAAGTACAATGAGAATGAGCTTCATATATGTGGGCATTTGCATATATATATATATAACAATGCATTTGTCTGATATATATGTGAAAATATGTGATGTAGTCAATTTTGAGAATGAGAAAATATGTAAAGAAATACATTGTGTGAATGTCATTGATACCATCAAGGAAGATGCATCCTTCGTCGAGAGCTATATTACAACAACACTGCTGGTTCACCGTGATAAGGAATTTCTTCTTATGCCATACAATGAGCACTTCCATTGGATTTTAATTGTAATTATACCAAAATGGAACAAGGCTATATACATTGATTCTTTAAGTAAGAACAAATCCAAGTACACATATATCGCGAAATACTCGATAGGTAAGTACATTGTACATTGTACTCTTTTTCCTTCCGAATGACTAATCTAACTTTTTTGAATAATGAAGGTCGTTCGCCGCATACATTCAACAAACACATGGCTCGACGACAGGGCCAAGCCCTTGAAACATTCTCGCAATTTTCGGTATTCGCTAGCTACACATTAATTAATCCTATACAACACTTAGCGATAATGCCTTTTGATTTAACACATTCTATTTTTGCGGTGCCACCGGTAGGGCAACACGTGTGGATACTACGTGTGCCACCATATGAGACTACTCCTCGATTCCTCGAAGATCAGCAATTCTAAGGTTTGTCAATCTTCCCACATTTATTTCATACTTGTCAGGTTATATATGTAAGCACGCTGATTTTCCTATCGACAGGCTTCGCCCATCTCTACATCTGCATTGAAACAGACGGACTTTGCAAAAATTCGAGGAGAGTTCGCTTGGTTTTGTGCGAGAAAGTCATCGATCGATGGAGAGTTCCATCAAGACTATAATTGTGAATTTGTTAATGGATATTTTATTTCATTTCAATTAATTCATTTGCGAAATGGATACCTCCGTCAGCGGATGACGAGGTCGGTGACGGATGGGCGAGTCGAGGAAGGAGAGTAGGGCGTGAGCGAAGGAATCTGCTCGGATGTAAATTGTGGCCACATGTGAAAGGTTGGGGCCAAACAATTCATGATAGATAGATGAGAGGAAGGAGATCAAAAGAATATTAGATGTCATTATTGAGAAATCTGGTGAAGAATATGAGGGAGAGGATCTCACAGTGTAGAAGAGCTGGATTAGGCGGCGATATTAAAGGGCTATCACAGACGGTTCGTATACCAAACCATCTCGATATTAATATCACGACGGTTCGTATTCCAAACCGTCTATGATATTGACTTATCACAGACGGTTCATATACCAAACCGTCTCTGATATGTGCATTATCACAGACGGTTTGTATAACAAACTGTCTCTGATATTCATTATCACAGACGGTTCATATAACAAATAATCTCTGATAATGATACATCACCGATACGTGGCGTATACCCCAGGATCTCGATCTCACCTGTCCATTCTCTCCGCATCGAATGGCAGGAACCAGTTCCTCCCACTGCTCGGCCCTTATTAATAACTCCCCATCTACCTTTCCACGGTAGTCACGCGTGAGTTCATCCACACTAGCTAGCTTCCCGCATCCTCCCTCCGCTGTGAGCTAGTGCCTCCGCCAGGCACCATGGTAGGTTGGACAACACACTCTTGTCATAAGTGTCGTGAGTGTGTCTTGTTCAGCCTCACCGTCATGCCATGAAGGGTTCATTAGCTTGTTATCCTATAATAGAATGTGTTGTTGTGCTTACCTCTATATTTGCTTGTTCCTCGACGACGCCGACTACTTCCGTGAGCTAGGGCCTCCATTGTGGATCCATGATAGGCTGGACAACACACTCTTGTCGTAAGTGTCACAAGTGTGTATTGTTCAGCCTCGTTGTCGTGCCGCGAAGGGTTCGTTAGCTTGTTATCCTGTAATAGAATGTGTTGTTGTGTTTGCCTATGTATTTGCTTGTTCCTCGACGACACCGACTACTACTGTGAGCTAGCACCTCCATTGTGGCACCACGGTAGGCTGGACAACACACTCTTGTCGTAAGTGTCGTAAGTGTGTCTTGTTCATCCTCATCATCATGCCACGTAGGATTCGTTAGCTTGTTATCCTGTAATAGAATGTGTTGTTGTGCTTGCCTCTGTATTTGCTTGTTTTCAAAGGGCATGTGTAACATTATTTCTTGAGGCTAGCCAAAAAACAGAAAAAAAAATTAAGGTATAGAGTGAACTATCACAGACGGTTTGTGGTATAAACCGCCTATGAAGGACTATCACAGACGGTTCTATATACCAACCGTATGTGATACTCGGTAATCACAGACGGTTAGTAACTAGAACTGTCTGTGATACTGGCCAATCACAGACGGTTCTATATACCAACCGTCTGTGATACTCGCCATTCACAGATGGTTCTATATACCAACCATCTGTGATACTTGCCAATCACAGACAGATGGTAACTGGAGCTGTTTGTAATATTTTTCTTCACAGACGGTTTTAGTTACAAACCATCTGTGTTGTCTCTTCCACAGACGTCTCACAAACCGTCTGTGATAATCTCCGATTATCACTGACCCATAAATTCAAACGGTTCGAAAACCGTCTGTGATGATGGTTTCAAACCGACTGTGATGATCCTTTTTGTAGTAGTGACTGGAGATAGAGTGTGGTGGTTTCAATTTTTTATCAATCTAGTTTAAATGCTAAGAATCATGAATAGTGTATATTAGTTTTTGTAAAGATTTTTTAGATATGCACTTTTTTCCAGTTATTTGAGAAGGAAAATTATTGTGTTTCATCCCGATGGTTTTTAATACTGATATATGTAACGTGGCATTTGAATGGGTAGTGGGAATGTGAATGGAAAATTTGATAGGATATAATAAGGTGGGTTTGAGACTAGATACGAGATTTTAATCTCTTTCCCTTGCGTGGCACCTCATAGGGTTGAGATAGGGTTGTCATGGTGCATATAATTTCATTGTCTAAAATACCCTCATTCCAAAAAAAGATTAGTTTGATTAGAACACTGCTTCATGGGCAATACCCTTGCACTACCACACATAGGGTCACCATAGATGGTTCGTAACTCTCATCAGAGACGGTTTCTGGACCATCTGATTTATTGTGTCTGTGATAATAGGTGATTATCATAGATGGCTTCCCGTCTGTGATAAGTCACAACACATACGGTTTTTCAAAAGAACCGTATGTGATAAGTTAGATATCACAGGTGGTTTTAGAAAATAATCGTTTGTGTTGTGACTTACCACAGACAGCTAATACAAAAAACCATCCATGGTAGTTCTTTTTATAGCTATTTTTTGTTTGTTAGCTAGCCATGCCCTCTGAAAACAAGCAAGCAAATCACAGATAATTGCATATCTTATAGTACACAATAATCATTACACAGATCTCACAAATGAATTACAACTGAATGAGTTATAATTGAATGAATTACAATTGAATCAAATGTTTGAATATATATTAATTGTTGCCGCCGGAGTTGAACTCTCTCTTTGGGTCAATGACCTCCGTCATCAAGAAGGTGGAGAGCCATCCTCGAACATTGGAGAGTTCGTTAAGATCAAATGTACTTGTGTTGATTGTCATGCCCGATAGTTAAGATGAGTAAAGTCATCAACGAGACAACATAAAGTCACAACTCACAACTTGTTCTTGATTGAGATGGATGATGCCCCATATTTCATGATAACACTAACATAGTCTTGCACACCCTATAATTTAAATGAGCAGAGATAAAATCAGATCCCATATCACACTTCTGGAAAGAGATCTTATAGAAATAATACATGCCAAGATGAGAAAAAAGCGAGCTAATTATCCACAAATTCTTCTGAAAGTAATCAGCATGTTGGTATTTCTCAACAACTGCAAAAAAAACCTTAAAACACTATACACTTGGGCTTCAAAGGGTATGAAGCAAATCACACACTCCAATGTGTTAGGTTCTACTGGCAGGTCATGGCTGATGTCTCTTCCATATTATCATGCCGCGTGTTAGGCTTGGTTGATGTCTTTAGGCGTACTCACCGCCATCTTTGTTGCAACTTCATCCTCTATCCTCTATTATGGATTTTACCATATACCTAGTGGTGCTAAGTCCATGAGGGAGAGTGTTTTGTGCACGAGAGCCTTGTGCGCCGCACTTTCTGTTGAAATTGGTCATCGTCTTTATCCGCACAAAGGTCTCCCATGTTTCTAGTGACACAAAAGGATACCTCATGAAGGGCATGCAATCCTTGGTCACAGACTGCATGACAAGTATGCTCTTGAAGGTTTTCCATGCTTTCCCTAACGGGAGAAGCGCCTGCCATTGCACGAGTCCCTGGACTTCTGTTGGGATCTCGAACGAATTTGAAATTTCTGTCCACATTTCATTTTTCTCATCTTTTGCCAAAGCTTTCCAGTTTTCTACGGTGATGAGGACCTGTTGCCCTCCAAGTATCCCGTAGATAGTCCAAAATACTGCCACTGCTTTCTTCAGTTGTAGACGACCCCATCCAGAGAGACCGCCGTGAAGGTCATTCAGCGCTCTGGCCTTTTTGATACTCCTTACCATGCTTAGTTACCCCCGTCTTCAGAACGTCAGACCCATTCAGCGATGTCGATGGCGATGATGATGATGCTATCTCTTTTACAATAAAAAAACTAATTACAATGAGCTATGAGCATAAACCTTTGCACATGGTTGATCTTACAAGAATTAAGAACATTCGGTGATGTATATTATTGCTACAAGATCTCTTTGCAATACTAACATCCCAAATCACACAACCCAGTTTTTCATGTTCTTCAAAGTAAGTTATGGATGGAGTCTCTTCGTCCTCATCATTATGTGTATTGAGCTTGGTTATTGTCTTAGGCGTAAAAAAAAACCTTTGGGCTGCTGCGCCCTTTATTTACAAATGAATGGTGTGACAGCCCAAAGGTTATTGTCTAAGATAGTAACGAAGCCTAACACACAGCATGATGAGGAGGGAGAAATGTAACATTCTAAAATTCAGATTTTTAAAACTGTGAAAAATTTAAAACTTTTCTTGCATTTTGTTGGCACTCGAATTTCTTCTGAATATTTATTTGAAATCTTTTGAGTTTTTTGGCATGCAAATTAATAAGGGGAATAACCCCAAGTTTAAACAATAAACATGGTCACAAAAGAAATGAAAAGAATCTATGGCACTGGATGTGGTGAGAGCTTTGGAGTTAAGCGCTTGAATAAAAGAAGACTTTGGCCTAGGGGTGGAAATCTAATTATTTCTTTTAATTTTAGAAAAAGAGAAGTACCAAGAAAATATTTGAATCTAGAAAAAAAATAATGGATTTTAGGGAGATTTTGCAATGTTTGAATTTGAATTTTGAAGTCTTGTAAAACTTTTGAATGGAACCGAGGCTTTCAAAATGAACTAGGTTTTGAATTTGAAGTTAAAATTTTGAAATACCAAAAACTTCAAATATTCAAAAGGATGCATAAATAGATATATTAGAAATTTCGATGAATTTAGAAATTTGAATGGGCTCAATCGGAGCTAGGATGAAGGAGAATAAGTTTTTCGAAGTTTGAATTCTAGAGAAAAAGGAAAAAGCGAATTTTCTGGAATTATTTTTGTATTGAAAATGGAAGAATTTTGCTAGGATGTCAGCATGAATTTTGCTTTTCGGCCGAATTATTTTTGTACAGGAAAATGCTTGGAAATGCTGACGTGGCAGCCGTGGCATGCATGTGGCTGCCACATGGCACCGTGTGGCTGCCACATGGGCTCGGCCGCTGATGGGGCGGGATGGAGCCAACGTGGCTCGCCACATGGTGGCCACATCACCTCAGCCTGCTAACCTGGTGAGGCCGGCCAGGGCAGCGCTCGGGGCCCGAGGATCGTCGGCACTATGGCGAGCGATGGCGGGCTGTGAACGGTGCACGAGAGAGAGGAGGACGAGGAGAGTTCAACGGTACCTCACACGAAACCAAGGGAGCAACGGAGGCGGTCGGTGACGAAGAGGCAGAGGCGAAGGTGCAAGGGAGTAAGCGGTGGGGCCTCTCCGGCGTCGGGCTTGCTCGGCGAAGAGGTGGGAGACAGCGCATAGCAATGAGGAAGGAGTAGATGGTGTCGGCGATGTACAAGATGGGCCGAGGAGGCAATCGCTCATTGGAGTTCGATGCAGTGGCGAGGACGGAGAAGCACGACGCCAAGGCTCTTGGTCACTCGGGAGAGGAATTGTTAGAGGAAAGGGGTGTCAAGGCTAGGGATCCTCGGGGAGGGTTTTATAGGCGAAGGGAGGAATAGCCATCGGTTACTCACCGGAGTAAAGGCGGCCAAGGTGGTGCAAATGGCAAAGGAGTGGGGTGTAAAGGAGAGGAAAACGGGTGGATTTGAATGAGTGATGAGGGAACTCAATGGCCATTAATGGCAAGGTGTAATGGATGGAGGGCGGAGTTAAGAAGCCCGAGCGCACGCGGCAATGGCGGCGGTCGAGGAGGAAGAAGGGAGGAGGAAGAAGAAGTGGGTGGCCCGCACATCGCTGAGTGAGAGGAAGGAGGAGAGGTGGGCGGTTGGATGAGTGATGTGGCAGGAGAGAGTACTGACCGTCGGATGGAAGGGAAGGGGTTTAAGTGACATCGGTGGTCGAGATTAGATCACGATAGTAGATTAAATCCAGTGTTGAATAGAAATGAAGGGTAAGAGGAGGGACCCTCATTAAAAGCAGGCTAGGCGGTTTGAACCGAGCTTGAAACATGTCACCGAGGAGAGAAAGGATTTAAAATTTGTTTTGGTTTTCATAAAATTAGAAAGATTCAAAATACTTAGAAAATAACAAATAAAGTCTAAAATTCTTGAAAAATTCACGAAATTCACGGAGATGATCTAGACTTAGGAAAAGTATTTCCAACATAAAATTTGTCTTTTAATTTTTACAAAAAATACTTTTTAGCTTTCAAATTGATTTTTAAAATCCAAATAAAAGCCAAATGCTTTTAAAATAATTAATTTGAAATATTATTTTTATAGAAACTCAAAATATCTTTTAATTAATCATATTTTTTATGTTTTTAGTTAAATTACTTTTAAGAAAAGTTTTTTTTTAAAAAGCTGAAAATAGGCAAAATAAAATCTCCAAGATTTAGGCAACCAAAGAACACTTGATTTTATTTTAAATTAAATTAATTTTAATTTTTTACTAAAAAATTAAAATAAACAGCTGGGCTGTTACAATCCGAGTGAGACTAAGGAGATTGAGCGTCAAGTGCGAGACTAGCTTGGCAAAGGGTACGTACATGAAAGGCTTAGTCCATGTGTTGTTCCTGTACTTTTGGTTCCAAAGAAAGATAGATCATGGTGTATGTGTATTGGTTGTAGAGTTATCAATAATATTACCATTAGGTACAGTCATCCTATCGCTAGGTTAGATGACATGCTTGATAAATTAGCTGGCTCTACCATGTTTTCTAAAGTTGATTTGCGGAGTGGATATCACCAAATTTGTATGAAATTAGGAGATGAATGGAAAACAACGTTCAAAACTAAGTTTAGTCCATATGAGTGGTTAGTAATGCCTTTCGGTTTAACTAATGCACTTAGTACTTTCATGAGATTGATGAACGAAATTTTGCATGCTTTCATTGGAAAATTTGTGCTGGTATATTTTGATGACATATTTATATATAGCAAGTCACTTAAGGAACATCTTGATCATTTACGTGTTGTTTTTAATGATTTACGAGCTGCATGTTTATTTGGTAATCTTGAGAAGTGCACATTTTGCACCGATCAAGTATCGTTTCTTGGCTATGTTGTTACTCCACAGGGCATTGAAGTCGATCAAGCTAAGATTGAGCTATACAGAGTTGGCCGACACCTAACATAGTCACACAAGTGCGTAGTTTTCATGGATTGGCTGGATTTTATCGATGCTTTTTCAAGGGTTTTAGCATCATTGACGCACCATTGAATGAGCTCACCAAGAAGGGTGTGCCTTTCCATTAGGGCCCTACACATGAACAATCATTCAACCTTCTAAAGAGAAGCTCACAAATGTGCCGCTTCTCCAGCTTCCTGATTTTGGTAAGACTTTTGAGCTTGAATGTGATGCTAGCAGAATTGGACTTGGAGGTGTGTTACTACAAGAAGGTAAACCTGTTGCTTATTTTAGTGAAAATTAAGTGGGCCTAGTTTGAACTATTCTGCCTATGATAAGGAATTACTTGCTCTCGTTCGAACATTAGAAACATGGCAACATTATTTATGGCCCAAAGAATTTGTTATCCATTCTGATCATGAATCATTGAAACATATTCGAAGTCAAGCTAAACTGAACCATAGACATGCTCATTGGGTTGAATTCATTGAATCTTTCCTTACGTCATAAAATACAAGAAAGAGAAGGAAAATGTGATTGCTGATACTTTGTCTAGACGGTATACAATATTGTCTCAACTTGATTATAGAATTTTTGGCTTAGAAACAATAAAAGAACTATACACTTCTGATGATGAGTTTAGAGATGCCCTGTCCAATTGCAAAAATGGTAGATGCTAGAATAAAATTGTTTTCAATAATGGATTTTTATTTAGAGCTAACTAGCTATGCGTTCCAACCAGCTCTGTTCGTCTTTTGTTGTTACAGGAGGCATATGGGGGAGGACTAATGGGTCATTTTGGCGTCAAAAAGACAGAGGACATCCTCGTTGAACACTTCTATTGGCCAAGGATGAGGCGCGACATTGAGCGCTATGTATCTCGCTGCAGTACCTACAATAAAGCTATGTCCCAACTTAATCCACATGGTTTATATATGCCCCTTCCTGTACCTATCATTCTTTGGGAGGAGATTTCAATGGATTTTATTTTAGGACTACCTAGAACAAAGAAGGGGAGAGATAGTGTTTTTGTTGTTCTGGATAGGTTTTCTAAAATGGCACATTTTGTATCTTGTCATAAGAGCGATGGTGTTACAAATGTTGCAGATTTGTTTTCAGAGAGATTGTTTGACTACATAGAGTGCCCAATACCATTGCTTCAGATTGAGATGCGAAGTTTTTAAGTCACTTTTGGCGCACACTGTGGACGAAATTGGGTACCAAGCTGCTATTTTCTACTACTTGTCACCCCCAAATGGATGGACAAGCTGAAGTTGTCAACCGCACACTATCAACTATGTTGAGGGCTTCTTAAAAAAAACTTGAAGATGTGGAAAGAATGTCTACCTCATATAGAGTTTGCTTACAATAGATCGTTGCACTCTACCACAAAGATGAGCCCTTTTCAGGTGGTATATAGCTTTAATCCTTGCGCTCGTATTGATTTATTGCCTATCCCCATTTCCGAAAAAGTAAATTAGATGCTAAGAAGCGTGCTGAATTTGTCCTTAAATTGCATGAAACCACTAAAGAAAACATAGAGCGCATGAATGCTAAGTAATGGTGAAAATCATTTGTGGTTTGTGGTATTGCCTCGTGGTACGTGGTATTATCTTATGGTGAAAATCATTTGTGGTTTGTGGTATTGCCTCGTGGTATGTGGTATTATCTTATGGTAAAAATCATTCGTGGTTAGTGGTATTGCTTTATGGTTGTAGTTTTGGATATGAATAAGGTTACAGTGTGGTTGAGAAGAGATATTCGATATTGCTTTATCATTGTGTCACGTGATGTTAAATAGATAGTTAACCATCCGTAGTTTAATTAATTTGTTAAATTGTTTGCTTGCTGAGATTTTTTTATCTCACCCTTGTATTTCCTTCCCCAGGTGATCCTTGAGCATGATTGGCAAGGGTAGAGCAGCACAGTGCCAATACACATATCTTCATGAGTTTTGTTATAATAAATAACTAGAGGAATTTTATTCATTATTTTCCTTTGTCGTTGAGCACTGTAACTTAATATTGCTAGTCATGGTTGACATTAGTCGAGTTTTGACATTTGAAGCTAGGTTGCTAAAGGATGTTATTGCACAGTTCTATTTCCTTATATTGTTTTACTATTCCCTATTATATTGTTGTGTGGTCTTTGTCAGACCCGGATTTTTCAATCCAGAATCTGCTGTGCCTTATTGCATTATTCCACGGATCGAGATAATGCACACAGATACATTGCCGAATCATTTCATACCGTGCGGAATTCACAACAAGCCATGAAATTATTACATTGCTAAGGTGAAGTTAGGCCTTCACAAAGGCGCGGTTATTCTGATGAGGGCCAAGCGTGCCAAATATTTACATTACAAAAGTCTAGCAATGGAAGAGATACAAAGTAGGCCTTTAAACCACAAGCAGAGACTGAGGGCAAAAGTGGTCATACAATATTACTAGGGCTCTAGTAATATTTGGATGAAGCCACACCTTAGTCTAGATGCCTTAGGTTCTAAGCGCGGATTATTCGTCCTAACTCCCGGCGTGGTCTTCTCCATCCGTAGCAGGCACTTCCTCGTAGGCATACGGATCTTGAGCTCCTGAATCTGGATTTTTGGTATTGCGAGAGTGAGCACACCAACCACCGTGCTCAGCGAGTCAACATACAGAATGCAGTAGGTAATATGCAAGGCTTTTAACAAGGGAAGGCTCAAGTTATTTTGTTTGCGAAAATATACCTTTTTGAACTATGATACTTAAAATTCCCTAGGACCTAGCCAGTTGAATTTTTAAACATGATACTTAAAGACGTATACATTTATTTGTATCGAATCAGAGATCATCCACCATTACATGGTCTCTGCTCCTTATACCATGCCTTCAGCGTATAGTCGCTTACATTACCACTGGGACGACACCCAGGACAACTCAAATAAGGGCCTTTCTCTGCCCTCCACTTTTCCATTTCCATCCGCAAAATTTTTGAAACAGAACTATATCTAGTTAAGTTCCCATGTCCGCCCAAGACCGTGGGCACAGCTATTCGAATAGTTTTGACTCTGCAGAGTGTGTACACTTTACCCACATGAGATAGATCTGCTCATTGCCCCACATGATCCCTTAGCCATGTGGTTGAGTAGACTATCACAGAGCTTTTACGATGCATTTTCCTAGCAGAGTTACGACCGCTAAGGTTTCCACTTCCTCCTGTATGACCACCCTTCCGAAGCCCCTCTGCGCCATCACGTCCTGGAGGATGTGGCCATCCTCTACCCACCCGTGTTCACACCGACGCAACTCTTACTAAGTCCATGCAAATTAGTTGGCCCCGCCACACTTTGCCAAAGATGTGGTTGCACATGTTGTACCGTGGGAGGTCATCACAAGATTCAGTCCTTAAAGGTTATCTGGGCGGTTCTACCACGATCCCCTTGTGCTATCATGGCACCACTTTATCACAAATCTGTGCTATCAAGGCACCATTCAACACTCACGCCCTCAACCATCCGCCCAGATAATTAAGCATGTAAGGTTCTTTCGGACGAAAAATACACTTATACCAACATAAACCAGTCATCATCACAATGACTGTCCAATACTACTTTCTTTAGTTTGCAAGATATGTCGGTGCTCTCACACCCTTGTTTATCTAAACAACTCTAAGCATGCATTTATAATTATAGACTTAGTTTCAAAGGAGTTGTAGCATTATTACTTTTACTAGGGTGACAAGGATCACATAGCCAAAAGTATCGCAAAGGATATATACTAAACCAAGAGAACATGGGCATATATCTAAAATCTGAAATTAACATGTATTGCAACATAAATATAAGCATGCAAGTTATAATACTTAAACCAAAATACTTTATTGAAATCATAGGCTCAAAATGATCAAAGCATTGACTCGCCTTGGATGCAAAGGTCGGGGTTCGGGGTGTTGGAGTCTACGGCAGCGGCAGCTTCCTCTTCTTGGGCCTCGAAAGCTACGTTTTATATGCGCGAAAATTTAGATAAAAATCATCACAACAATCAAATAACACAAAAAAAATTTGAACAAGCTTCAAAAGTGTTGGTTCTGGTTTCATTAGGTAGCCCTTGATTTTAGATGAATTTAGAAATTGGTTTCACTAAATTTGGAGCTAAAATGAATAAGTTATACACATTTGAATACCTTCGTTTAAATAAATCCTAAAATCAATAAATTCGACACCTGGGCCCATCGTCGGTGACCGCACTCATGGCGGTGACACGTGGGACCCGGCGGGGGGCTCACGCCCGCTGCCCCGACAAAGGGGCCCGGAGGCGGCTCACGCCCCTGCGTCTTGCCCCGACAAAGCGGGGCCGGGAGGCGGCTACGGCCGTGTAGTCGGTGGCGGTGGGCGGGGCTCGGGGCTCAACCTCAGCGCCAAGTGAGCGGGGCTCGAACGCCGAGGGAGCCGGGGAAGAGGGTGGCGCCGCCAGCCGGCCAGACTAGCACGCATCTCACCCCTTAAGGGTGCTTTTACCTCTTAAGGGGGTGCGGGGTGGAGCAGGCGTCCGAGGCCGGGAAAGCGGTGGCCGTCGCCCGCGAGGAGGTTCGCCGAGGTTCGGGAGTGGTGAAATGCGATCTTGGGCTCATGGCGGCCGATGGCGCCGGTGAGCTACGGTCGCTTACGAGCTTGGGAGATGCCGGAGAAGCTTGGCGGCCTGAGAGGGTGTGGGAGCAAGGGATCTAGCTCCCACAGTGAGGACCCGGAATGCGGCGAGGGACCGGCAGTACGAGTTGGGGAAGAAAGAGGAGCGCGGTGATTTTGTCGTCCTCCCACCGATTCCATTCGCCACAACGATGAGGGAAGGGGCGATGCTTCTGGGGACCCCTGCTTTATAGTCGATCAAGGGCGGTCTTGGCCACAGCGAACCGGCCAGGAGGGCGGGCGTGCCCGGCGGTGTGTGGCATGCATAACGACAGGCGGGGGGGGTAGGGGTTCGGGGCATCGTGGGGTCTTTTCCCCATGCCTGCCCCTGGGTCTCCGCAGATGGGCGCTGCATCACCGTGAGGGGATGTCCGGGCGTGCGTCTTGTGGAGGAGGAGGAAAAGGGAAAGGCGCCTGACAAAGTGAGAGGGTGGGCGGCTCGGGCGGCGTGGGCGGATCCATCCGTCCACGCGTCGGCCGGGGGTGGGGGTTGGGGCTTTATTTTGATTTTGAATTTTCAGAAATGATAGAGGGCATAATATAATTCGAAAAAATACCAAATTACCACCAAAAATTCTAGAAATTTCACAGAAATCCCCAGAGACATTTTTGGGCTTAAGAAAATTATTTCCCCATAAAGTGGTTATTTCATTTAATATTCTTAGGCCTATAACTGACTACTATTCCTTTTTCCTTTTTATTTTTCTCATCTTTTCTTTTATAATTGGAGATATTACCATTTTGTGCACAATTACCCCTTTGGCACTTTGACAACTTATTTATGTTACTTTTGTAAACTTTTTATTATGGATCATCTTTTCAGATTCGAATTCAATTTTAGAATTTCCTATTAAGTAAACAGGTGGGTTCTTCCTCAAAAATCTTCAGGAAAGTATTTTTAGAATCCAACCCAACATGATGTGTTACAGAATAGCCAACATCATTTTTATCACACAATCCTTCTAAGTTTTCAGGATGTTACAAACCTACCCCCCTAAAAAGAATCTCGACCCCGAGATTTGGCTTAGCTAGAAAACAAGGCTGGGTAATCTTTGCGCAGCTGATCTTCACTCTCCCAAGTGGCTTCTTTCTTTGAATGGTGACTCCACTGCACTCTAAACAAGCGAATGGATTGAGTCCTGGTTTTCTTCTCCACGGTGTCCAAAATTTTGATGGGACGTTCTTTGTAAGTTAAGTCCTCCTCGAGCTCGATTGCTTCTAATGGGGCTTGGTCTTCTGGCACTCGCAAGCACTTCTTCAGCTGGGACACATGGAAGACATCGTGAACTTCAGACATGTTTGGGGGTAAGGCTAGCTGGTATGCAACCTCCCCTTTCTTGGCTACAATAGGGAATGGCCCAACATAGCGCGGGGTGAGCTTGCCTTTGACCTTAAATCTCTTAACTCCACGCAAAGGTGACACCTTCAAGTACACGTGATCTCCAACTTCAAAACTTAGGGGCCTCCTCCTTTTATTAGCGTAGCTCTTCTGCCTGGATTGGGCGGCCAACAACCGATCCCTAATCATACGAACTTTTTCTTCTGCTTGCCTTAGAGTTTCGGGACCAAACACGTAGTTTTCTCCCACCTCGGACCAATGGGTGGGGTCCAACATTTTCTCGTCAGATAAAGCTTCAAAGGGGACATCTTCAGCCGGATGGTAGTCATTGTTGTAGGCAAACTCGGCATAGGCGACATTTATCCCATTCCTTTGAGAAGTCTAGTGCACACCAAACATATCTTCTAGGATTTGATTTACTCTTTACGCTTGTCCGTCTGTCTGAGGATGGTAGGCAGTGCTGAAATCTAAATGGGTACCTAGAGCTTCATGCAGACTTGCCCAAAAATGTGAGGTAAATTAGGAACCTCGATCCAAACAATTAGCTTTGGTATGCCATGCGCACACAATGCGGGACATGTACAACTCGCCTAACTTATCTCCTTGTACGTTGTTTTGACGGGAATGAAGTGGGCAACCTTGGTTAATCTATCAACGATGACCCGATCGAGTCACATCCCGACTTTGTTGGCGGAATCCGTGATGAAGTCCATGCCAACTTCCTCCCATTTCCATTGGGGTATTTGCAGAGGTCGTAGTAGTCCCGCCGCCTTTGGTGCTCGACCTTTACTCTCGGATGACATCACAAGAAGCGACGTGCTCAGCAATGTCCCTTTTCATTCCTGGCCACCAAGTGTATTGCTTCATGTCTTGGTACATCTTAGTACTACCGGGATGAAGGGAATATCTTGAGCTATCGCTCTCAAGCATTAGGTCCCTAAGGTCCTTTGGGGTACGCAATACGATTTCGCACTTTAGAATTCGTGATGATCCGATTCATTTTAGGGCCTTCCTTCTTCCATCGATTTCTTCAACTTCACAATCGTTGGGTCTCCTTTACTCAGGCAACTTGTATCATTTCTTCAATACTTGTTTGATCTTCCGTATGGTTAGGGATCCTTCTTCTACAATCCCTAGGTTCAGGGCTGTCAGCTCTTTATATAGTTCAGGTTGGTGTTCCTGAACCATAAGGTTATTGTAGTAGGCCTTCCGACTCAAAGCGTCTGCCACTATGTTAGCTTTCCCAGGGTGGTAGTGGACACTCATGTCATAATCTTTAATCAGCTCTAGCCACCTCCTCTGCCTCAAGTTAAGGTGCGACTGGGTGAAGAAGTACTTGAGGCTCTTGTGGTCTGTATAGATATCACAATGATTGCCAATGAGGTAGTGCCTCCAGATCTTCAGGGCATGTACTACTAAGCTAACTCCAAGTCATGGGTTGGGTAGTTGGCTTCGTGAGGCGAAGCACGGATGCATACGCCACAACCTTGCCTCCTTGCATCAAGACACCCCTAGCCCTTGATGTGACGATCGCAGTACACTTCAAAGTCCCGACGTACATCGGGCAGCACCAGCACTGGGGTGGTAGTCAATCTCTTCTTCAATTCTTGAAAACTCCCTTCACATGCCTTGGTCCTGCCAAATGTCTGCTCTTTCTTGAGCAACTGAGTGCTCGGTCGGGCAATTCGGGAGAACCCTTCAATAAACCGCCGGTAGTATCCTGCTAATCCGAGAAAGCTCCTCACCTTAGTGACTGAGGTAGGCTGCTGCCATTCCGTTACTGCAGCAATTTTGGTGGGGTCATGAGACACTCCTTTTGCGACACCATATGCCCCGAAGTCGATGTCCCGCAACCGTAACTCACATTTGCTGAATTTGGCATAGAGTTGATGTTCCTTCGCCTTCCAAGACCAAGCGTAGATGTTTGGCATGCTCGTCATGGTTTTGGAGTAGATGAGAATATCATCGATGAATACCACCACAAACTTATCCAGGTAATCCATGAAGACCTTGTTCATGAGATTCATGAAATAGGCAGGGGTATTGGTCAACCCAAAAGACATAACTGTAAACTCGTACAACCCATATCTAGTGGTGAAGGCAGTCTTCGGGATGTCGTCTGACCTAATCTTTAGTTGGTGATAACCCAACCTCAAATCAATCTTGGAGAATACGGTGGCTCCCCCAAGCTGATCAAATAGGTCATCGATCCTAGGCAGTGGATACTTATTCTTGATGGTTACTTCATTTAAGGCACGATAATCTCGCACATCCCAAGCGGTTCCATCATTCTTCTTTACAAAGATTACCGGGGATCCCCAAGGTGAGGAACTCGGCCTGATAAAACCTTTGTCCTGTAGTTCATGAAGCTGCCTCTTCAATTCTTCTAACTCATCTACGGTCATCCCGTATGGTCTCTTGGAGATAGGGCAACACCGAGGCTCGTGTTGATAACAAACTCGAGATCTCTACTTGGTGGCATACCGGCTCTTCCGGGAAGACTTCAAGATAGTCTTGCACTACCATCATGCCTTCCAGCGGCACATCTTCACAGTAGAATATTGCTCGGCCCCATCGATATGGTCGGTCCACCTTTACCACAATGGTCATTCCTGGGCACTTGGTCAACCTAACTTGCCTCAAGGCACAGTCTAACATTCCCTGGTGCTTAGCCAACCAGTCCATCCCAAGTATAATATCCAAAGTCTGGGAGGTCAGCACGACTAAATCTGCTAAGAATAAACATCCTTCCATGACAATTTCTACCTCCGGACACACTAAGGTGGCCTTAATCATCCTCAAGGGTGAACTAAGCATCAATGCTTTCTTCAACAGTGGACAGCACCTAAGTTTATCCACATACCCTTTGCTATAAATGAATGCGATGCCCCGTAATCAAAAGGACGCGTCTTGGTAGCGCCTTGACAGAAACGTACTCAGAGGGACTCCGGCAGCCTCCTCGGCCTCTTCTGCGGTGACATGATTAACCCTTCCACGATTTGGAGTTGATGCGGCCTGTTGGATTGAGGGCCGATTCTCTCTATTTGGCCAAGCTTGGCCTCAGCGGGTAGTGCCCAAATTGAACTTCACCGAGTGGTCTCCACCGAGGGCGGCGATAGGCGAATGCCCTTCTCTCCACAGTTGAAGCGGTTGAAGGAGGTCGAGTATTTGTTCCTGCAGATCCCGAGGGGCGAGGGGTGCAGGCGTGCTACCACCGTGGCGAGTCTTGGGTGTGGGCTCGAGACTGGGCCGTCCCGAGAAGGGGAATTGTTGAAGAACCTCGGATGAATCTTCCTTGCGGTCACGAACCACCGCCTCCGTTTGCGACTAGTCTCCGTGTTCTTCTTCTCATTTTCCGGACCAATGCCTTATTCACCACCGGTGAAAGCCGGGAAGTCTGCGTGATGAGTCGCACACGGAGTTCTTCATTCATCCCTTCAAGAACCGATCGATTTTCTCCTCTTCATCGCCCACATCCTTGGGGCGAACGGTGATTAAACTTGGTGAGATACTCATTGACCGACAGTCCGCCGCTTGTGGTCTGAACTCGTTCTTCTTTATTCGCATCACTCGATCGGGATGAAATTGGCTTTAAAGGCCGTCTTGAATTACGCCTGTGTTATAGTTGCATGCGCTAGCTCGGTGGGGTATCCTCATACCCTTTGGTGGCCAAATAATTCTCCCACCAGGCAGCCGCGGCCCCTTGGAGTTGATGGGTCGCAAAGAGCACTTGGTCATCCTCCGCAGATTTGGCCAAACGAAGCTTCCTTTCTGTGTCCCGAAGCCAATCTTCCGCCTCTAGGGGCTCATCTGCCCCGGCGAAGGTGAGGGGCCGGTCCCATGAAATCACCAGTCCTGAGGCGTGAACATTGGTGTGGGTCTGGCGGCTGCGAAGATAGCTGAAGTATTTGCGTTCTTGCCGGGCCATTACTTGCGCCATGGATGGGTTAGCCTGGGGTGGGAGGTTTACCCGACTTGGGCCTCTACCTCTTCCCACGTGTTGTGCTTCTTGGTGGCGTCTACTTCACCAGACGTCCGGTTCGCACTACCTTGCGCGGTGACTCTGGTGGCCATCTGCAGTATTTTAGTATTCGATCAAATTTTTGTTTTAACCCCATAAGACTACATCCCAAAGTCATTATGCAAAAGAACCAAATTCAACACCAATAATAGAAACATTTTTGAACACAAGGCCGCTTTCATTAAACATAGACAACACACATATAGCCGACTTTTTGGCTTCACAAGCCACTGGCTTTACAAACATACACATACTTAGCGCCATAACTAAACACATACGGAACTACAACACGGCACATGCTACTACTAGTAAGGCGGGCGTGTGCTTGCTAACACTAGCCAAACACCGGCAAGCAATCGTATTAATCGACTCACAATCGCCTACTCCTCCATGTCGCCAACACTGGACCGGAGGGGTATAGTCCGTGACATCGAACAGGACTGCTACCACTAAACTCGACGGGTCGGTGTCGAGTGGGGCGTGAGCAGCTGCGTCGAGTCTCTCCTGGCGTAGAGCGGATCGAGGCCACAGGGGCCGCACGCTCTGCGTCTTTGTGAGCCTAGTCTTGAGTCCCGGAACTGGCGGAGTCTTTGGGCTGGGGTCGGTGTAGGTGTCTCTGCCGAGTCCAGGCGCGGGCAACGCCGCCGCGCCTTGGCCTCTACCAAGGCCCGCCACACCGGGCGAGCTGCTCGCAAAGAGTCCACCTCGATGTGGCGTGTGAGGAGGCGCCCCGTGCGTGATCTCCTCTGAGCCACCACATGGGCCGTACCCATGACCCGAGTGAGGTCCACATGGTGGGTAAGTCTCGGGTCGTCCTCCAACTCTGTCACCCGGGTCTCGTCGAACCTGGCGTGCTCTGTCCGCAGAGGGTGGTAGGTGAAAGGGGACTCTAGCACCGGCGTCTTGTGGATGTCGCAGTCGGGCGGCGGCACGGCGGCATCTGTAGTCTTCTTGCCACCAAAGCTCCTCCGGTGGGTAGTCAAACACGTGAGGCCGGTCTCCCTCGCACGGGTAGATGAAGATCTCTACCAACCAGACTCGTCTCCTCCTATCACGGTCCTCCGACCGCGGTAGATGGGCGCGTCCTCATAGCCCAAGTAGTGGAGTAGTTTGCGGAGTATATCCGCAAACTCTCCCTCACGCACACTGTGAGCGAAGAAGTCCCAGTGTCCAACGTCTGCAACTCCTGCCATCTGTAATTAAATAGTATCATTAGTAATTTTTAAAAACAACAACTGAAAAGTAGAACAGAGTAGAGCTAGGAGGGGTGCGGTAAGAATTATTGCGCTATATTTTTAAGAAATTCTTTTTATACGTTTTTCAATATACACCAGCCTAAATTCTAACGACCAACTAAGGTTTTTACCCTACAGTCGTATGCTCTGATACCAGCTCTGTCAGACCCGGATTTTTCAATCCAGAATCTGCTGTGCCTTACTGCATTATTCCCTGGATCAGTAGATAATGCACACAGATACATTGCCGAATCATTTCATACCATGCGGAATTCACAACAAGCCATGAAATTATTACATTGCTAAGGTGAAGTTTGGCCTTCACAAAGGCGCGGTTAGTTCTGAAGAGGGGCCAAGCGTGCCAAATATTTACATTACAAAAGTCTAGCAATGAAGAGATACAAAGTAGGCCTTTAAACCACAAGCGAGATCGAGGGCAAAGTGGTCATACAATATTACTAGGGCTCTAGTAATATTTGGATGAAGCCACACCTTAGTCTAGATGCCTTAGGTTCTAAGCGGATTATTCGTCCTAACTCCCGCTGGTCTTCTCCATCCGTGGCGAGGCAATTCCTCGTAGGCATACAGATCTTGAGCTCCTGAATCTGGATTTTTGGTATTGCGAGAGTGAGCACACCAACCACCGTGCTCAGCTAGTTAACACATAGAATGCAGTAGGTAATATGCAAGGCTTTTAACAAGGGAAGGCTCAAGTTATTTTATTTGCGGAAATATGCCTTTTTGAACTATGATACTTAAAATTCCCTAGGACCTAGCCAGTTGAATTTTTAAACGTGATACTTAATGACGTATACATTTATTTGTATCGAATCAGAGATCATCCACCATTACATGGTCTCTGCTCCTTATACCATGCCTTCAGCGTATAGTCGCTTACATTACCACTGGGACGACACCCAGGACACCTCAAATAAGGGCCTTTCTCTGCCCTCCACTTTTCCATTTCCATCCCCAAAATTTTTGAAACAGAACTATATCTAGTTAAGTTCCCATGTCCGCCCAAAATTTTGAAACAGAACTATATCTAGTTAAGTTCCCATGTCCGCCCATGACCGTGGGCACGGCTATTCGAATAGTTTTGACTCTGCAGAGTGTGTACACTTTACCCACATGAGATAGATCTGCTCATTGCCCCACATGATCCCTTAGCCACGTGGTTGAGTAGACTATCACAGAGCTTTTACGATGCATTTTCCTAGCGGACTTCGACCGCTAAGGTTTCCACTTCCTCCTGCACGACCACCCTTCCGAAGCCCCTCTTGCGCCATCACGTCGGAGGATGTGGCCATCCTTTACCCGCCCGTGTTCACACCGACGCAACTCTTACTAAGTCCATGCAAATTAGTTGGCCCTGTCTACACTTTGCCAGCATGTGGTTGCACATGTTGTACCGTGGGAGGTCATCACAAGATTCAGTCCTTAAAGGTTATCTAGGCGGTTCTACCACGATCCCCTTGTGCTATCACGGCACCACTTTATCACAAATATGTGCTATCACGGCACCATTCAACACTCACGCCCTCAACCATCCGCCCAGATAATTAAGCACGTAAGGTTCTTTCGGATGAAAAATACACTTATACCGACATAAACCAGTCATCATCACAATGACTGCCCAATACTGCTTTCTTTAGTTTACAAGATATGCTAGGGTGCTCTCACACCCTTGTTTATCTAAACAACTCTAAGCATGCATTTATAATTATAGATTTAGTTTCAAAGGAGTTGTAGCATTATTACTTTTACTAGGGTGACAAGGATCACATAGCCAAAAGTATCGCAAAGGATATATACTAAACCAAGAGAACATGGGCATATATCTAAAATCTGAAATTAACATGTATTGCAACATAAATATAAGCATGCAATTTATAATACTTAAACCAAAATACTTTGTTGAAATCATAGGCTCAAAATGATCAAAGCATTGACTCGCCTTGGACGCAAAGGTCGGGGTTCGGGTGTTGGAGTTCACGCAATGACAGCTTCCTCTTCTTGGGCCTCAGCTACGCTTTATATGCGAAAATTTAGATAAAATCATCACAACAATCAAATAACATAAAAAATTTGAACAAGCTTCAAAGTGTTGGTTCTGGTTTCATTAGGTAGCCCTTGATTTTAGATGAATTTAGAAATTGGTTTCACTAAATTTGGAGCTAAAATGAATAAGTTATACACATTTGAATACCTTCGTTTAAATAAATCCTAAAACAATAAATTCGACAACTGGGGCCCACTGCCGACTGATCACCTGGCGGTCTCGACACGTGGGACCCGGCGGGGGCTCACGCCCGCCCAGCCCCCGATAGGCGGGGCCGGAGGCGGCTCACGCCCGCCCGTCGGCCCAGACAGGGGGGCCCGGAGGCGGCGGCCGGTGTATGTCGTGGTCGGCGGTGGGGCCCACCGTCGTGACAGATTTTAAAAATGGCTCAACCTCAGCGCTGCGTGAGCGGGGCTCGAACGCTACCGAGGGAGCCGGGGAAGAGGGGCGCCGCTAGCCAGCCGGGCTAGGGCGCATCTCACCCCTTAAGGGGTGCTTTACCTCTTAAGGGGGTGCGGGGGTGGGCAGGCGATCCGAGGCCGGGGAAAGCGGTGGCCGTCGCCGGTGAGGAGGTTCGCCGAGGTTCGGGAGTGGTGAAATGCGATCTTGGGCTCATGGCGAAGCCGATGGCGATGACGAGGAGGGCCGGGGTCACCGGAGGTGGGTCGGCGACGCAGCAGCGGCGGCTCGGGGAGGCTCACTACCGGTGAGCTACGGTCATCAGCGAGCTTGGGAGATGGGAGAAGCTTGGCGGCGGCCCGGAGAGGGTGTGGGAGCAAGGGATCGAGCTCCCACAAAGGAGGACCGGCGGAATTGCGGCGAGGCCGACGAACCGAGTTGGGGAAGAAAGAGGAGCGCCGGTGATTTTGTGGTCCTCCCACCGATTCCGCTCGCCACAACGATGAGGGAAGTGGGCGATGCTTCTACGGGGACCCGGGCTTTATAGCCAACCGGCGGTCTTGTACACGTGAAACCGCGCGGGGCATGGGCGGCGGGGGTAGCGGGGTTCGGGGCGTCGTGGGGTCTTTTCCCATAACGCCCCCCTCCGCGGTGTTTCATGCAGATGGCATGGCACTGCGGAGGGGGGAATGTCCGGGCGTGCGCGCGAGGAGGAGGAAGAAAGGGAAAAGGCGCCTGACAAAGGGCCCACCGCCGAGAGAGGGGCGCGGGAGAGGATTCGCGCGCGCCTAGATGGCGTTCGGGTGGGACGTGGCGCCATCCGGACCGGACGCGTCAACCCGAGGGAGAGGGTGGGCGGCTCCAGGGCGGCGTGGGATCCATCCGTCCACAGCGTCGGCCGGGGTGGGGTTGGGGCTTTATTTTGATTTTGAATTTCCGAAATGATAGAGCATAATATAATTCGGAAAATACCAAATTACCACCAAAATTCTAGAAATTTCACGAAATCCAGAGACATTTTTGGGCTTAAGAAAATTATTTCCCCACAAAGTGGTTATTTCATTTAATATTCTTAGGCCTATAACTGACTACTATTCCTTTTTCCTTTTTATTTTTCTCCTCTTTTCTTTTATAATTGGAGATATTACCATTTTGTGCACAATTACCCCTTTGGCACTTTGACAACTTATTTATGTTACTTTTGTAAACTTTTTATTATGGATCATCTTTTCAGATTCAAATTCAATTTTAGAATTTCCTATTAAGTAAACAGGTGGGTTCTTCCTCAAAATTCTTCAGGAAAGTATTTTTAGAATCCAACCCAACATGATGTGTTACAGAACAGCCAACATCATTTTTATCACACAATCCTTCTAAGTTTTCGGGATGTTACGCCTTGCTTCCACGTATCCTTTATTTTCAGGAGGTGTTTGGGATTTTCTTGGTAATCCAGCAGGTCGTAAGTGTGGTTTAATAGCATACTGGGGTAATTTGGTTCCTGGGGTGTTATTGTTGATATTAGAGTAGGTATTAGTTCTATGGTAATTGATTTATTAAATTGACACATTGGTGCACAGTAGGATGGGTTGGGTCAAGCATTGCATTTATGTTTCCAATACATTGTATTGAAGATTTATGATATGAGATGATCTTTTTGTTGGTGATATGCCCTAGAGGCAACATGGAGATTTTGAATATATCACATACTATGTTTATGATACATTACTTTGTTCCTTGAAATAGACATTATCATTATTGATCAATGAGTATGTGACTTATTCATGAGACTCTTAATGCCAAAATGTTGCTATTTCTAAATGATCCCCGATTATATTTCATATGAGGAACAAATATGATTCAAAGATCGACATATGTATTGATTGATGATCATGTCTCATGGATCATGGTATGGAGATACCAAATCAATAATATGGACATGTGTTAGTGAACATATGTTGGATAGACCCGCCATGAGACACTTTGAGATTCCATATGTCATCAGTTGGTCTCAAGTAGTGTTTATGTGGAATCCTTAGACTTGAGATCATCATGGTTCCCGACATGCGTAGTAGCTTACTTTGGGACTACTAAACACTACTCCGTGAATCGGGTAGTCATAAAAGTAGTCTTTGGGTTTGCCATGAAACATGTAGTGGGATGTGAATGATCAAGATAGAATTTGCCCTCCTTATGGGAGAGATATCTCGGGCCCCTCGATGTAATGGATTATGAAAGTGCATGGCCATGCCAAGGTGATTGAGGAGTCAATCACGAGTTTATAATCCATCACGGAATCGAGAGAGTGATTGAGCTATTAAGAGGATGACACAGTCTGCCTTGAGCTTAATCTATATCGTGAGGCAAAGGGATTAGTACATGAGAACATTACGAGTTCAAATTGATATGATCTTTACGTATACTTTGGGGTTAATATGTCTTACTAGAGGCCGCTATTAACACGGTGACCGAAAGGTGTTTCGGGTCGCGACCAAGTATCGTGAACCTCTGTGGTCGCACACTTAACGGGTTGGAACACTAATTCAATGTGATTGGGATATGGGCTCAATTGGATAGAGATCCGGATAGACTCCTATTGGGCCTCGGTCCACGAGGCCCAAGTGAGGAGGTCATATATGGAGGCGGGGCCGAGGAACGCATCGATAATCCCGAGCTAAACCCCGCCGCCACCTCCGAGCCAAACCCTAGTCGCTCGCGAGTCTTTGGTACACTCGCGATCGGCGTTCGATCCCGGGCGTGTGGATACCGGTGGGCGCGCTGCGTTGCGGCGTTGATCGGCATCAACAACCTCTGATTGGATCCGCTCGTGGTGTGGTTGATCGCGTGGAGGAGACGATCGGTTGGGGACGATCGACTACTTCCACTACTACCTCGACGCGGCGTGGTTGGATCGGCTTCTCCAACTCTTCTTCATTGCACAAGGCGTCTAGTGGTAACGATCCATGATCCTCCTTAAGCATGATGTTCTTGTGTGCGGTGAAAAGTTTTGTTTTCGCTATCGTAGCCTTCGCGCAATCCATTAGTGGTATCGAGCCATCTTGCTTAGTTTGCGATCGGATCGGCGCATATGTTGATATGCGGTTGTAATAGATTGGATCTATTACGGACTAGATCAATCATCATAAGGGGTTGGAATATGTATGAGTTGATAGCATCATGTGGCCAAAAGATTAGTTCGTGCTCCTTCTTTGATGTATGCGACTTGCCCCTACCTACCGGTAACACCATCGGGGCTAATCGCAAGCCGATCGATGATTGAGCCAACGGATCGAGGTCTTGTGTTGCGGTCTCCTCAAGCATACCGATCGCGATGATTGATGTGATTGATCTAATGAAAATTGAGACATTTTGAATGGCTCGGTTTTGGTTGATTTGATCGCCCGATGAGATTTTCATAGCGATTTCATAGATGCGATCTATGTAATTCGTGAGGTTTTCGGGACCGCCGTTGCGCACACGCATAGATTGTTATAGAAACACATTCATGTCGTATGGTAGAATATGTTCTACGCTAACTTGTTTTTGCGGAATGATGTGAATGGTATGGCATAGATGCATATGTGATGCATGTGTGTTTTGGCGACTGTGTCGTATTAATCACAGTAGGGTTGAGGTCGTTCTTTAATTGTATAACGACTGCGTGTCGACTTGTGATGTTGAGCTCCTCATGTAATTCATTTGCTACCTATTAGTTGTAATAGTTTAGTTCTTTGCTATGGAGGCTTCAAGCATGATGACAAAGATGACAAGAAGTGTGGCGAAGAATATCACCGTGGAACCATGGCGATGGCGACCACTACGATACAAAATGCCATACCATTCACGTGATAATGTGATTATATGCATGTGATGTTTATTTCTTGTCATACTATTCTTTCATGCCATACCAACTAAGGGTTAGTTTTTCATGATAGAATAGCTTCTCTCAAGAAAAATTAAGAATTTATTTTGATGCCCTTCCAATTCTTTAGCGCTATAAGAATCATGATCATTGTTTGGTAGGTGCGCCAAAGCGAGTACCATCAACTATCTTGATCTAATAGGGTGGATGCCTGACATCCACATGCATAGTATTGGTTTACTTGACAAGGCTATCAAATTAGATTTGGGCCTTGGGGCATGGTGTTGGGAGCCGGGGCATTGGATGCCACCCAACAAACAAGAGTCACATAAGATGTGATTAGCAAGTGTTGCTTACCTCGTCACTAGGTTTCTAGCGGTGATGCCAAAGCTCACTAGAACTTAGATGAACATGGATCTTGACCACTATATGTCGTTAGAGGAAGACGATTACAAAACATATAGTGGGAGTATCTTTTGTTAAATTGTTTAATGGAAGATCAAACATGAACATAGTGCTAAACTTTGCATATTCTTTGTTGTAGATCATGTCAACTAATGCCGCATCCAGTTCTTTTAATTTGCGATCTATTCTTGAGAAAGAAAAACTCAATGGAGCGAACTTTTGGATTGGTATCGCAACCCGAGAATTGTTCTCAAGCAAGAGCGCAAGGAGTATGTCCTTGAGTCTCCTTATCCCGATGACTTGCCCGATAATGCTACCGTGGCTGCACGGAAAGCTTATGAGAAGCAAGCGAATGATTACCTTGATGTGAGCTGTCTCATGCTTGCCACAATGTCCTCTCGAGCTTGAAGCAATATGAGAACACAGATGTCTACAATATCATTGTGGGGTTGCGTGGTATGTTTGAGAACCAAGCAAGGGCTGAGAGGTTCAACACTTCAAAGTGTAATACCCCGGAAAATATTTAATTAATTGTTTAATTAATAGAGAGAGGGACTTAAGTGAAAAGATTAAATTTAAAGTGTTTTGAGGGTTTTAAAATTTAAGACAACTGGGCCTAGCCTTGGCCTGTGGGTTTTTCTTGGCCCAAGAGGGGAGGCCACTTAAAACCCTAGGCAGCCCCCACCCCTAGGGAGCCGCCACCCTCCCTGCGCCTCCCACCGGCACCGCCACCCTCCCTCGCCCCACCACCTAGCAGCCACCGCGCCTGCCGTGGCAGCTGTTTCGCCCGCCGCCCCTGCCGTGGCAGCCGTTTCGTCCCGCCGCGCCCTGCCGTGGCAGCCGCCGCCTCGCGCGGTCGCTGCCGCCGCCTCCACGGCCGTCGCCGCCTCGTGCCGCCGCTGCGTCGCCGCGCGCCGTGGTGCCGCTGCCGTTCGTCGTCGTCTTCGTCGTTAACGTTGTCGTTAACGTCGTCGTTAACGTCACCGTTGCCGTCGTCGTCTTCGTCATCGCCGCCGCCGTCGTCGCCTTCATCGTTAACGTTGTCGTTAGCGCCGCCGCAACGCCGCCGTTGCCGTCGTCGTCTTCATCGTTAACGTCGTCGCTGCCGATCGTCGTCGCTGCCGATCGTCGTCATCTTCGTCATCCTGCATTGTCGACGTGTTCGTCGTCGTGTCGTCAAGGGTAATCCCTGTTAATCTCTAGATGAGTTTTTAATCGAGTTAGATTCGTCGGTTTTCTGGACTGCCGGGATAGTAGTTGTTTCTCGGCAGTTTTGGGGTAGATACGTCGGGTTTCAGGTCTGGACCCCTTCTAGAAAGTTGTATAGGGCTTAATTATGTTTCCAGGGAGTACAAGAACACATTATTTGGATCTGTGTAGCAAAAGTTATGAATTTTCTAGTGCGACTGTTCTGCAGATCGGGGCAGTTCTGGGCAGAGTTTAGTAGATCGGTTTGTGCGACGGAAATAGTGGCGATTCAGGAGTCCTTCAAATTGGGAAAGTTGTAGATAAGTTTCTTAGCTTTCAATAGAGGTAAAGAAGTCCGGATTCCGAGTTTCTGGGTGAAAGTTACGACTGTTTTAGTGCGCTGTCCAGAGAGTCCGACGTGAATTTTGATGCTTTAGAAAAGGGTTTGGATCGGCTAGTTAATGGCAGAATCAGAGAGTCTCCCCAAATAAGTTTTTGTAGATAATTTAATTATCTTTCCAGATAGTCCAAGAACGCTTAATTTGGAGTTACTTACTGAAAGTTATGATTTTGGAAGTCGGCTGTCTGTGGTTGGGCAGATTTGGCCGAGGGAGTTGGGGATTTAATTGAGATAAATTGTTGGGTTAATTGGGGTTGCTGTTATTTTATATCTAGAAACCCGCTACTGTCATGTTGGTAATTATTAATTAAATATTCAGGAGGAGAGCGGATTCGGGGTTGTGCCTTCTACGTGTTCTTCATTTTCTCGGTTGAGGCAAGTATAATTGTGATGTGAAAATCTGTGTGTTTATGGATTTGTTGAATTGTTTGGATGATGGTTGAATCATGACTGTTTAAATTGTGAGTATGAGTAAGTGATGAATTGAGAATGCTATTTATGTTACATTTACGTTATGGCATTTATGAGATTGGTTGATGCGTAGTATGGTGAATGCTCGTTATCTTTGATACATTCACATATGCATCATATTGAGAATTATTGAAGTCTTGATCATGCGGTGATCAAGCATCGAGGTCCCCACACTTGCGGAGTGTGGGCATTGGTCCCTGCACTCCGAGGGTGCAGCATGGGTGTGCATTGACGGATGCACACCCGCGTCTGGGTAAAATGCGAAAGAGATGAGAAAGAGGAGCTTTTGATCATAATGCATAGCATGAAATTCATATGTAATATGTTTAACTTGAGAGTTAATGTTCATGCTTGCATTTGTTACGATTATACTTGCCGAGTCATTGGACTCACTCTTCTTTGTTTTGTTGTTGTTGTTTGTTTATTTTAGGTACCTTCACGAGGTCAACATGCATGGGAATAAAGAGGATTAGTATTGTTGCACTTGCACGAAATATTTACCATGGAGAAGATAGAGAACTCTAATTATTATTTGTTGATTAGTTCAAGTGGTATTTGATTATGACCTTGATTAAGATGTAATAATGGATTAGAACTTCTTTATATTGCTTAGTGCTTTACTTAAGTTTTATAGATGTTTCGCTTAGTAGCCAAATTACTTTGCTTATGTTATTCATACCTTTTGATAATATTGTTAGAACTTCATTTTATCAATAAACAAAGGAGGCTCTGCGAAATTTTATAGAATGCCTTAGCATAGTTTTATTATGTTGTTAGTTTGGTAGCATTTCGGACCATTGTTTGGTGAGGGTGTTACAGTTGGTATCGAGCGGGCTTTAGGTCCGTGGTAATTAAACTATTAAATTGACACCTTTGGTGCATGATGGGATGGGATGGGTCAAGCATTGCATTTATGCTTTTGACATGTTATATTGATGATTTACATTATGAGATAATCTTGTATGCTTATTGATAATCTTGTATGATTATGATTTGCTCCTATGATCATTATGACCGAGAATAGTCAATGATATGATGTAGATGTTGTGATGTGCTACCTTGGTATTGCGGATTATATCATTGTTTGTAGTATGAGGATTAGCAATGTAGTTACCTCGGGTAACTTAATTGCGGTGTTATGTGAATTTATTAGAAAAGTTGTTATTATCCTTAAGTTGATTTGACCAATTCTTGGTCGATTGCGCTTAATAATTTCTTTTGAGATTGTGGTTCTTGCAGTTGAGGGTATGCAATTGGTCTCACTGCTCCTTGAAGCGATTATTGTTTCTTTCGGACTCTTGAGATACTTTGCTACCGTGCTTTTGTTGATTTGTAAGGTTAGTTCCTTCGGGGGAGTTTGTCTTGTTGCGAATCATGGCTCATTGGTTCGCTTGGTGTTTTCTTTATTAATGCGAATTGTGAGTTGCAAAACTCATTGTTATGAAAAGTTTTGGATCTATGTTTTCTCTTTATCTCGAGCGTTGAAGTTTATTGTTCCTTTTCCTTTTGAAAGAGAGTGTTAAAATCCTTTATGTTGTTTTGCTATGCTTAAGTGGAAGGTGGTAGTCGTATAAACTAATTCATAAGGTTGAATTATCAAGTTGATATGTTAGCATAGTGTATAATTAAATTTTTACTAGTATCCTTGGAAGTGTAGTTGTTTAATTTGATCTTGCCTGTAATAGTTTTAGAAGAACTATGATTAAGAATTTGTTTACTCATGATAGTAACTCATGGAGTTATTGAGGAGTGTGTAATAAGAACCGGAATGATTATTATGATTGTTAAAATTTCTATCATGATTGGATAAATTGAATTATCTGTGTCTTTAGTAATTAATCCGACCGTTTGGAATGATTAAGTAAGGAGGTGCTAGAATATTACCTTGGTAATATTAACCCTTAATATGTCTTTTATTTAGATGCTTTATGAGCATGCACATTTGCTAGTTTCATCTATCTTTACCATGCTAGATTGTTGAAGAATGTATAAAGAAATAGATGAGGGTTGAGGTATTGACTAGTAGGAATCTAGTCTTACAAAGCTGGTATTATTGAAGATTAAAGTTATTTCTGTTCTAATTTCTGAATGTAAGGTAGGATACAGAATCTATGCTCATGATTGTTTTATGATTGTAAAACGAAGTTAGGATCATGAGTGCCGTTGTGATAAAATAATAATCAATTATTGGTAATGACTAGAGTACAATTAATTTGTGCTAAATTAAAGTTGAGCATCCATAAGAATTGAATATATGAAATCTAGTAAGAGATTTATGCTAGTATGTTTTGTGAGATTGTCATGTTCTAGTATCATCTTGTTTAAGAGCTTTGTTCTATTTATGTGGCTTATGCACTAGGTTCTCCTAGATCAAGTAGTTGCAACCTTATTTAGATATTAGAAACATGATGAAGTGATCTCTTATGTTTCTTTTGGAAAAGTTTATGAAGGGAGTTGAGGATAAGATGATGCTTGTTAAGAATGTACTATTCTGATGTTAGTATTTTGGTCAATTTGTGATTATGATGGTAATGTTGAAGGTTCATTAAATAGAAGAATTTGAATAAAATCCATGGTACTATTTAAATCAAAAGTTTTGATAGTGTGTATGCGATCTTTGATCTCATGACTTATGTGGTAGCTGAAATTGTTTTAAGCCAAGTGTCGTGTTGAGGGATTTTTATTAGTTCTTAAAGAATTAATGTGTTGTGGTCTTCAACTCTTCTTTGTTGGAATTGTTGAGGTGATACCGTAATCAAAGAAGGTTGTTCTCTTTTAAAAGGAAAAGTTTGATAAAAGTTTTGGAGGTTGAAGTCAAGTTGTGTAATCTTTGTGAAGTATGTTTGACTTCTTATTTTCGCCGCTTAAGAGTTTCTTGGGCTCAAATGACAATCTTGTACTCGTATTGGTTGAGATTTGATGTTTTCTTCTTAAGGAGGCATGTGCTTTCAACTGTGGTCTTATCCTTTGTTGTCCAAGATCTTTGTTTTTCTTGGTCTTGTGTTTATTGCAGATGGACTTTGTGTTGAAATTTCCTTCTTTTGCTTCTCCAAGAAAGGGGTAAGCAGTTTGGGTTGCAAAGACTTTTAAGAGGTGTTTGGCAACTGGTTAGTGTGGTTATGTGATCGATTTTGGTGGAATTGTGGGTGTCAAGTCGCTTGAGATTCATGGAGTGATAAATTGATTCGTCGAATAATTCTGTGAGGATTTGATTCAAAATAAGATGTTGTCCTTGGTGCTAACTAGTTATATTGTCGCAACTAGAAGAACCTAGTTATGGTTCGTGAGTGTTACGTTCATTTTGCTGGAACGTTGGAATTATTGAAAGTATGGGAATCTTGATCAATTTTATTGGAGCATCATGATGGGGTACTTTGCAAGGATTATTAGCAGGATAATTATGATGGTGTAGTTAATGAGTGTATAATTGTGAAGAAGCCCAATCGATACAGGAATTTTTGGGATAGTGAGGATTGTTGAAAATTATTGCCATGTATGACTTGGCTTCAAAGTAACCCTCCGTGAGTTAGAATCTTCCTACGATAATCTGGTTGAGATTATGCTTTCATGTGGTTGTGAAGGATTGAATATGGTTGATTGTGGAAATTTTAGTCCTTTGGATTTAAGAGTCTTTGTATTGAATATATGAAAGTACATATATAGGAGTCCCGGAGACGAAACTTTTGGGTTTGGTGTTCCATATTAGGACCTTGGAGGCTAATGATGTGGGTAAAAATAGTGAAAGGAGTGGATTCTGAATATTATGATATTCCATGATAGTATCCTTTGGATATAGTAAATGGGTGTGTGGTAGAAATTCATGTTGATTGTCCTTAAGATTTGTGGTGAAGTGTTGGTGGGTGAAAAAATAACGATGAGGTGCATTGGAAATTATTCGTTAAAGTAACATATGGGAAGAGGAGTTGACTAGAGTATGTTATTGTGAGAATAGTAGAGTCCTCTACAAAAGTGTGTTGGATGCACTCGGTTTGAACATAGAGTTGATGTTGCCAATTTAAGAGAATTGAGCTAGTATGGTATGGGATAATTTGGAACCTCGTGATTCAAGAGGAAGTTTAATAAAAAAAAATCGGTAGTAAAATGCTTCCTGATTCTTGTTTGAGCTACGTGATGAGAGAAAAGTCTTTTGTGGTTTGAGTTGACTTTTTGTTGGCTTGTGTGGTTTTTCCGTTTAGGAAAAAAAAATGGACCAGGTTTGACATTTGAGTGATTCCCTTTGACGTATGTGTTGTTTGTTTGCAAACCACCTACTTGGAAGGTGGAGAGGTTCTTATGTTGAATCCTCGATTTTCTTTATGATTTGACCCTTTGGTGGGGAGTGGGTGATGCGTGATTGCAATAAGAATCCCTTATTTTCGGTTGTATTCTGTGTGAAAGAGTGGGTTTACCTTGACCCACGTGGTGTGCCCGTGTTTAAGGGGTGCTCATTGCTAAGGTAAAGAGATCAATTGAGAATGGAAACATGAGATATATGTGCTGTGCAGATTGTGTGGGTTGGTACTAAAGGGAATGATAACCCGATGTGTATTTAATCGCTTTTGTTAATTGCTAGTTAATTGCTAGTTGGTTGTTTTTGTTTTCTGTTGAGGTTGCGGTTAGAATTGGTCGAATTCTGTTTAAGGGGGTAGAATGTAATACCGGAAAATATTTAATTAATTGTTTAATTAATAGAGAGGGACTTAAGTGAAAAGATTAAATTTAAAGTGTTTTGAGGGTTTTCAAAATTTAAGACAACCCGGCCTAGGCCTTGGCCTGTGGGTTTTTCTTGGCCCAAGAGGGAGGCCACCTCTTAAAACCCTAGGCGCCCCCACCCTAGGGAGCCGCCACCCTCCTCGCCTCCCACCGGCACCGCCACCTCCTCGCGCTACCACCACCTAGCAGCCACCGCGCCTGCCGTGGCAGTCGCCCGCCCGCCCCTGCGGCAGCCGCTCGCTGCGGCCGCCGCCCCGCCGCCTCCCGCCGTCTTGCGCCGCCGCCGCCGTGCCGCTGCCGCGCTGCGGTGCCGCTGCCGTTAGTCGTCGTCTTCGTCGTTAACGTTGTCGTTAACGCCGCCGTTAACGCCACCGTTGCCGCGTCGCTTCGTCGCCATCGCCGCCGCCGCCGCCGCCTTCATCGTTAACGTTGTCGTTAACGCCGCCGTTAACGCCGCCGCTGCCGTCGTCGTCTTCATCGTTAACGCCGCCGCTGCCGATCGTCGTCGCTGCCGATCGTCGTCATCTTCGTCATCCTGCATTGTCGACGTGTTCGCCGTAAATCGTGTAATCAAGGGTAATCCCTGTTAATCTCTAGATGAGTTTTTAATCGAGTTAGATTCGTCGGTTTTCTGGACTGCCGGGATAGTAGTTGTTTCTCGGCAGTTTTGGGGTATATACGTCGGGTTTCAGGTCTGGACCCCTTCTAGAAAGTTGTATAGGGCTTAATTATCTTTCCAGGGAGTACAAGAACACATTATTTGGATCTGTGTAGCAAAAGTTATGAATTTTCTAGTGCGACTGTTCTGCAGATCGGGGCAGTTCTGGGCAGAGTTTAGTAGATCGGTTTGTGCGACGGAAATAGTGGCGATTCAGGAGTCCTTCAAATTGGGAAAGTTGTAGATAAGTTTCTTAGCTTTCAATAGAGGTAAAGAAGTCCGATTCGAGTTTCTGGGTGAAAGTTACGACTGTTTTAGTGCGCTGTCCAGAGAGTCCGACGTGAATTTTGATGCTTTAGAAAAGGGTTTGGATCGGCTAGTTAATGGCAGAATCAGAGAGTCTCCCAAATAAGTTTTGTAGATAATTTAATTATCTTTCCAGATAGTCCAAGAACGCTTAATTTGGAGTTACTTACTGAAAGTTATGATTTTTGGAAGTCGGCTGTCTGTGGTTGGGCAGATTTGGCCGAGGGGAGTTGGGGATTTAATTGAGATAAATTGTTGGGTTAATTGGGGTTGCTGTTATTTTATATCTAGAAACCGCTACTGTCATGTTGGTAATTATTAATTAAATATTCAGGAGGAGAGCGGATTCGGGGTTGTGCCTTCTACGTGTTCTTCATTTTCGCGGTTGAGGCAAGTATAATTGTGATGTGAAAATCTGTGTGTTTATGGATTTGTTGAATTGTTTGGATGATGGTTGAATCATGACTGTTTAAATTGTGAGTATGAGTAAGTGATGAATTGAGAATGCTATTTATGTTCTGCTTACGTTATGGCATTTATGAGATTGGTTGATGCGTAGTATGGTGAATGCTCGTTATCTTTGATACATTCACATATATGCATCATATTGAGAATTATTGAAGTCTTGATCATGCGGTGATCAAGATCGAGGTCCCCACACTTGCGGAGTGTGGGCATTGGTCCCTGCACTGGGGTACAGGCATGGGTGTGCATTGACGGATGCACACTCCGCGTCACGGTAAAATGCGAAAGAGATGAGAAAGAGGAGTTTTGATCATAATGCATAGCATGAAATTCATATGTAATATGTTTAACTTGAGAGTTAATGTTCATGCTTGCATTTGTTACTGATTATACTTGCCGAGTCATTGGACTCACTCTTGCCGTTGTTTTGTTGTTGTTGTTTGTTTATTTTAGGTACCTTCACGAGGTCAACATGCATGGGAATAAAGAGGATTAGTATTGTTGCACTTGCACGAAATATTTACCATGGAGAAGATAGAGAACTCTAATTATTATTTGTTGATTAGTTCAAGTGGTATTTGATTATGACCTTGATTAAGATGTAATAATGGATTAGAACTTCTTTATATTGCTTCCGTGCTTTACTTAAGTTTTATAGATGTTTCGCTTAGTAGCCAAATTACTTTGCTTATGGTTATTCATACCTTTTGATAATATTGTTAGAACTTCATTTTATCAATAAACAAAGGAGGCTCTGCGAAATTTTATAGAATGCCTTAGCATAGTTTTATTATGTTGTTAGTTTGGTAGCATTTCAGACCATTGTTTGGCTGGGGTGTTACACAAAGTCCTTGTTTGCGTGCAGGCTTGCAGAAGGGAATCTCGTCAGCCCTCATGTGATTAAGATGATTGGCTACATTGAGAGTCCGAAAAGCTTGGTTTTCCCTTAGCCAAGAGTTGGCTACGATGTGATTCTTGATCGCTCCCTCGAGCTTTGAGCCATTCATTCGAACTATCACATGAACAACATGGACAAGACCTTGGTGAGTTGCATGGGATGCTAAAATCAGCCGAGGAAAGCATTAAGAAAAGCAGCCATCATGTGATGATGATGCAGAAAGGCAAGGGCAAGCCCTATGTAAAGAAAGGCGCGGTCAAAGAAAGTTAGCTCCGATGAGATCGCGAGCGGTTCTAAGGCCAAGCAAGTCAAGAAGGGCCTGCTCGATGCGATTGCTACTATCGTAAGCAATCGGACATTGGAAAAGGAACGCCCAAAGTACTTGGAGGATCTTGAGAAAAGAAGGAAGTACGACTTCCGCTCTGGTATAAATGTTATAGAAATCAATCTTGCTACTTCATCTACTGATTCTTGGGTATTTGATACGGATCGGTTGTTCACATTTGCAAATCGTTGCGAGGGCTAAGAAGAAGTAGAAGTTTGAGGAGGAGCGGTGGATCTTGGCGTTGGCAATGGAGCAAAAGTTGTCATGTGGTGTTGGCACCATGCCATTGTCTTTACCTTCGGATTAGTTTTGGAATTGAATAATTGTTATTGTGTTCCATCTCTTTCCAAGAACATTATTTCGCTTCATGTTTACAAGCGTAGGTTATGACTTTAGATCCGTGAACAATGGTTGTTCTCTTTATTTCAAAGATATGTTCTATTGTCATACTCCATTGGTGAATGGGTTATATGTTCTTACTCTTGAAGAGTCATCGGTCTATAACATTAATACAAAGAGGCAACGATCGAATGATTTGAATCACGTTTATTTGGCACTGTCGCTTAGGTCACATAAATGAGAAACACATGGAGAAGCTCCATAGAGATGGTATTCTGCACTCATTTGATTTTGAATCATTTGAGACATGCGAATCTTGTTTACTTGGCAAGATGACAAAAGCACCTTTCACCGGTCAAGGTGAATGGGCAAGTGACTTATTGGCACTCGTACATTCTGATGTATGTGGACCAATGAGCTCAACGACCAGGTGGTTTCGATGCTTCATAACTTTTATCGATGACTTTAGTAGATATGGATATATCTACGATGAAGATAAGTCCGAATCCTTTGAAAAGTTCAAAGAATTCCAAAATGAAGTGCAAAATCATTTAGGCAAGACAATCAAGTTTCTACGATCCGATCGTGGAGGCGAGTATTTGAGCCATGAGTTTGGTAATCATCGAAGGATTGTGGAATTGTTCCACAATTGACTCACTTGGAACACCTCAATGGAATGGGGTATCTGAACGGAGAAATCGCACCTTATTAGATATGGTGCGCTCCATGATGAGCCACAGTGATCTTCCGTTGTCTTTTTGGGGGTACGCTCTTGAAACACCGCTTTCACACTAAATGAGTTCCATCAAAATCGTGAGACAAGACACCATATGAGATGTGGACAGACAACGTCCTAGCTTGTCTTTTCTTAAGATTTGGGGATGTGAGACTTATGTAAAACGTTTACAATCGATAAGCTCGGTCCTAAATCTTATAAATGCTTCTTTATCGGGTATCCTAAGGAAACAAAAGGATATTACTTCTATAATCAAGAAGAAGGCAAAGTGTTTGTCGCCTGCATAGTGTCTTCTTAGAAAGAGTTTCTCTCAAGAAGGGATAGTGGGAGCATGGTGCAACTTGAAGAAATTCGAGAAACACCTGAAAACGTTTCAGCTCCTACAGAACCACAACAGGATGAACAAACTATTGAAGAACTGTTGTGGACACACCGCACCACGTAGGTCGAGAGGTCACGTCGTGTACACGAGAGGTACATGTTCTTGACTACTCAACAACGGGATATATTGTTGTTGAACAACGATGAACCTAAGACCTATGAAGAAGCGATGGTGGGACCAGACTACGAGAAATGGCTTGAAGCCATGAGATCCAAATTGAATCCATGCACGAATCAAGTTTGGAACTTGGTTGATCCACTGATGGTGTTAAAACCATTGAGTGCAAATGGGTTTTCAAGAAAAGATAGACATAGATGGAAATGTTCACATCTATAAAGCGCGATTGGTGGCCAAAGGTTTCAAACAAATTCAAGGTGTTGATTATGATGAAACTTTTTCGCCGTCGCAATGCTAAAGTCTATTCGGATCATTCTAGCGATTCTTTGCTTATTTCGACTATGAAATATGGCAAATGGATGTCAAAACAGCTTTCCTTAATGGAAATCGAGTGAGGATGTGTACATGACACACCCACGAGTTTTGTCGATCCGCAATCACCTAGAAAGATATGCAAGCGCAAAGATCCATTTATGGATTAAAGCGAGCATCTCGGAGTTGGAACATTCGTTTTGATGAAGTAATCAAAGGGTTTGGTTTCATCAAGAACGAAGAAGAGCCTTGTGTTTACAAAAGGCTAGTGGGAGCGCACTCGTGTTTACGGTCTTATATGTGGATGACATATTATTGATCGGAAATGACATTCCTATGCTCGAATGCTTGAGTCTTCATTGAAAAGTAGTTTCTCTATGAAAGACTTAGGAGAGCGGCATATATTCTGGGCATCAAGATCTATAGAGATAGATCAAAAGGTGATTGGATTAAGCCAAGATACGTTACATTGACAAGGTGTTGAAAAGGTTCAACATGCAGATTCCAAGAAAGGCTTCCTACCTATGTCACATGGTATAAATCTTAGCAAGAATCGGTGTCCTAGTACACCGATGAGCGGGATAAAATGAATGCGATTCCATATGCTTGACTATTGGATCCATTATGTATGCCATGCTTTGTACACGTCCGGATGTCTCGTATGCTTTAAGTGCTACGGTAGATACCGTCGATCGGTGAAAGTCAATTTGGATTACCGTAAAGAACATCTTGAAGTACTTGAGAAGAACTAAAGATGTGTTCCTCGTCTATGGGGTGAGGAAGAGCTCGTTGTAAATGGTTACACCGATGCTAGCTTCAAACCCGACAAAGATGATTTTAGATCGCAATCGGGATTTGTGTTACTTTGAATGGCGGTGCGGTAAGTCGGAAGAGTTCCAAGCGAGACAGTTGTTGATTCTACAACGAAGCCGTACATAGCGGCTTCGAAGTCGCTAAAGAGGTCGTTTGGATCAAGAAATTTGTTTCGAGCTTGGTGTGATGGCTAGTGCCTCCACCCAATGGACCTCTCTCTGTGACAACAAAGGGAGCCATTCTTGCGCAGCCAAGGAGCCTAGATCGCACTGTAGTCCAAGCACATTCTCTGCGATTTCATCTCATCCGCGAGATTGTGGAGAGGCGATGTTAAGATATGCAAAGTACACAGTTTGAACATTGCAGATCCGTTGACAAAGCCGCTTCCCGACCAAAGCATGAGGCTCACACTAGGGCAATGGGTATTAGATACCTACATGGTTGACTCTAGTGCAAGTGGGAGGCTGTTGGTGATATGCCCTAGAGGCAACATGGAGATGTTGAATATATCACATACTATGTTTATGATACATTGCTTTGTTCCTTGAAATAGACATTATCATTATTGATCAATGAGTATGTGACTTATTCATGAGACTCTTAATGCCAAAATGTTGCTATTTCTAAATGATCCCCGATTATATTTCATATGAGGAACAAATATGATTCAAAGATCAACATATGTATTGATTGATGATCATGTCTCATGGATCATGGTATGGAGATACCAAATCAATAATATGGACATGTGTTAGTGAACATATGTTGGATAGACCCGCATGAGACACCGCAGAGATTCCATATGTCATCGCTTGGTCTCAAGTAGTGTTTATGTGGAATCCTTAGACTTGAGATCATCATGGTTCCCGGCATGCGTAGTAGCTTACTTTGGGACTACTAAACACTACTCCGTGGCGGGTAGTCATAAAAGTAGTCTTTGGGTTTGCCATGAAACATGTAGTGGGATGTGAATGATCAAGATAGAATTTGCCCTCCTTATGGGAGAGATATCTGGGCCCCTCGATGTAATGGATTATGAAAGTGCATGGCCATGCCAAGGTGATTGAGGAGTCAATCACGAGTTTATAATCCATCACGAATCGAGAGAGTGATTGAGCTATTAAGAGGATGACACGGTCTCGCCTTGAGCTTAATCTATATCGTGAGGCAAAGGGATTAGTACATGAGAACATTACAGAGTTCACCGATATGATCTTTACGTATACTTTGGGGTTAATATGTCTTACTAGAGGCCGCTATTAACACGGTGACCGGAAAGGTGTTTCGGTCGCGACCAAGTATACGTGAACCTGTGGTCGCACACTTAGCGGGTTGGAACACTAATTCGAATGTGATTCGGATATGGGCTCAATTCGGATAGAGATCCGGATAGACTCCTATTGGGCCTCGGTCCACGAGGCCCAAGTGAGGAGGTCTATATATGGAGGCAAGGGGTGAGGGAACGATCGATAATCCCGAGCTAAACCACGCCGCCACCTCTGAGCCAAACCCTAGCTGCTCATGAGTCTTGGTACACTCGCGATCGGCGTTCGATCCGGGCGTGTGGATACCGTGGAGGCGCGCTCGTTGCGGTGTTGATCGACATCAACAACCTCTGATTGGATCCGCTCGTGGTGTGGTTGATCGCGTGGAGGAGACGATCGGTTCGGGACGATCGACTACTTCCACTACTACCTCGGCGCGTGGTTGGATCGGCTTCTCAACTCTTCTTCATTGCTGCTGCGTCTAGTGGTAACGATCCATGATCCCTCCTTAAGCATGATGTTCTTGTGTGCGCGGTGAAAAGTTTTGTTTTCGCTATCGTAGCCTTCGCAATCCATTACTTTTGTGCCTATGATTCGATTATATGATTTTTATGTGTGGTGATAGTTGATGTTGAGAGATAGAGATCGTGGTGTGGCCATGGGCATGGCCAGGTTATATCACTATTCGTGGTATTAAATTGTGAAGGATTTTTTCTTGGGCAACTTAGTTTCAGAGGTTAGAAATGAGTTCTTTAGAAAAGTTTCTCTCTTCCTTGAGTTGAATTTTGTCAATTCTTATCCTGTGGTGGTGGATGAATTTATCTTGGGTTCATGGTTCATTGCAGTTGAGGGTTTACAATTAGTCTTTACCTGTTCTTTGAAATAATTATTGTTTTTTCGGACTATTGAGACACTTTTGGAACTTGTGAACATTGTTGATTTGCAAGGTTGGTCCCTTCGTGGGAGTTTTATCTTATTGTGAAACATGTCTCATTTGTTCGCTTGGTATTTTTATTAATGAAAGTTTTATATTGCAAATTCATTAACATGTGAAAGCCTAAGATCTATGTATTTCTTTTGGATTATTTTGAGTGTTAAAGTTTAATTCCTCTCCTTTCTGAAAGAGAGTGTTAAAACCCTTTGTGGTGTTTTGTTGTGCTTAAGTGGGAGGTGCTAATCATATAAATTAATTCATAAGTTATGAACTATCAAGTTGAGATGTTAGCATGGTGCATAATTAATTTCAACTAGCATCCTTGGAAGTGTAGTTGGTTAATTAGATGTCGCCTTGTAATAGTTTCTTGAAGAATTGTGATCAAGAAATTGTCTATACATGATTGGAACTCACAGAGTTATTGTGGAGTGTGCTAAAAGAATTGGTATGATTATTATGATTGTTTAAATTTCTATCCTGTTGGGTAAATTGAATTATTTTGTCTTGATAATTAATCGACCGTTCGGGATGATGAAGTAAGGAGGTGTTGGAATATTGCCTTAGTAATATTAACCTTTAATCTGTGCTTTATTTAGATATTTTATGAGCATGTACAACTGCTAGGTTCATCTATCTTTCACCATGCTAAATTATTGAAATATGTATAAAGAAATAGATGAAGGTTGATGTATTGACTTGTGAAAACCTTGCCCTATAGAGCTTATATTATTGTCGGGACCCCGGATTACCAAATCCGGACCCTCTGTGTATTACAGCACTAGTCCCAGATCAAAGCTAGTGCACACAACAAACAATGATGAATACATAACCAACAACGCTTTATTACAATAATAGAGAGTATGCACTAAAAGGCCTCTTTACTACAACCGAGGTTTCAAGACCTCGCAAACTCACAAAAGATAAAGCACAATGAAGCAAAAGATAAATCCAATGGAAGACCCATCAATACGCCACATGCAATTGACTGGGAAGCGCAACCTAGTACTCGTAAAGCCTTCGTCGAATCCACCGCCAAGTAGTTGTAATCTCTTTCTTGAGCTTCATAATCCTCTGAGATTTTATTTTAAGTGTAGCATGTGAATACATAAAGTACTCCGCAAGTCTTGGGAAAATGCAATAGATGCAAGGCTTAACAAAGGAAGGTTTTATGGTTCTTTTGCACAAAGCAATATTTTATTTCAAATACCATTAAATATTTTCGAAGGCATCAGTTTAATAAAGTAATTGTTTTAACAGAAACTATTGACAACTTTATAGTGAAGATTTCAACCACCAACACTAAACAACTGGCTAACCGCCAAAGTTCAAAACCACGGGTTAAACCACCCACACTAAACAACTGGCTAACCGCCAAAGTTCAAAACCACGGGTTAAACCACCCACACTAAACAACTGGCTAACCGCCAAAGTTCAAAACCATGGATTAAACCACCCACACTGGCTACATCTTCTAGGACAACAACTCCGAGAGTTCCAACCACTCTCGGTTCTCAAAACTTTTATTTTAAAAACCAAAACCAAAGATCTACCATGTGAAAGCATTCCTTGCTCGCCTTGACCGTGGGCACGGCTATTCGAATAGTTTTACACTGCAGAGGTTGTACACTTTACCCACAAGAGACAAGTTATCTTAATAGTCGAGATGCTTCCTTAGGCATGAGACCCAGATAATTCATCACAAAGCCTTTACCTTACTCTAGTCTAGCTAGACACCACCCGCTGAGGTTTCACCGCTAGAGGGTTAAATCCACCAGCATGAAGCCCCTCTTGCGCCATATGAGTACAAGAACCTGTCCCTCACCGTGAATAACCAAGAACCACGGTATCCACTTTCCATCGGTGGTACCTAAACTAGTCTATTATAAGTTAATCGCCTAGGTCGCACCCATATAGACATGTGGTTGTACAAGAGTGCTCGATCGGATAAACACAAGAGTCGGTCCTTAATTGACTAGGCGGAACATACACTTTTCAAGATCTCGTGCTAACCGCACCAAACCAAACCAACCAATCCGCCCTGGTCTAAAAGCAATTTGCTCATTTTATTTTGTTACACAAAACAGTGGCAACACCAATTGCCACTCAAACCGGATCAACAGACTAAATCATTGATATGTAATTCCCACTCCAAGGTTACTAAAGTTATGTAGCTTGTCTAAGCATCTCACTACCGATACAATAATTATCAAAGAATTTAATAATAATCTCAATAATGAGACAAAGGAAATCTTAGGGTGTCAAAGGTACATGGATGTCAAAGTCAAATGAGGGTATAACAATCATCGGTTTAACTATTACTTCTACAATGTAAATTATCATTTTATGTAACATAGCAATGCATTAACTTTAAAATAATTTAAAACATTTCTCAAACATAGGTTCAAGATGATCAAAGAAGACTTGCCTTTGTGTGCGGTGTCTTGACTTTCTTCTTTGAATTCGACAAATTCTTCTATGACGCCGGATTCTACGCCGAAACGAATACAAAAGAATAAATAAATACAAATAAAATCACAAAAATATAAAATATATACTGGAGGAAAGGTTAAGATTTTAGATGAATTTAGGAGAAAAATCAACGGATTCAAGTTCGAATGAGGAGAACGAGTAATTGGAAGTTTTAGATATCACATGAAATGATAACAAAATCGAGAATTCCTTTTGAATGTAACGGTGTCGATTGGTTGCGAGGTGATGGCGAACGGACAGAATGAAACTCCGCGACGAGGCGAAGATGGTGACGATGGATGCGGCGAGAAACGCGGCAATCATCGGCGGTGAGGGAAAACGGCGGTGGACGGCGAGGTTGCGACAACGGCAGGTTGGAGAGATAGTACCGGTATGGAATGTGCATATGTAAAGTGAGCATGGGTAGAACATGGTATGATGAAGCTAGGAAAATTATTGGCTAGGTGAAACTTCATCGGAGGCGATACAATCGACGTTTGAACGACGACGGTAGAGAAAAGGAAAAACTTGATATCTTCGTGCTCGGTGAAGCGAATCCAAAACCATTTGAAAGGTAGCTACCGGGATGGTTTGGCACGATATGACGCGAACGGATTGGGGAAAACACCAACGGATGACGGAGACACGAGATGCCATTGGCGGCCATGGCGGTGTCGAAGGCAAAAATTTGTGGAGGCTTTTGGGAAACGAAGGAAGCACGGCAGAGAACGCGGTGAGGCAAGTCTAAGAAAAATTACGGCACAGGGCCAAAGCTCAACAGAGGCGATTTAATCGGCGTCGGGAGTCAAAAACGACCATTTTTGCGGAAAGTTCAATTTCTGACAATTGGCTCCACGAAAAGTTAAATAAAAATGATAGATAAATTACTTGGAGGCTAGGACACGATATGACGCGAACAAAATCAAAGCGCTTACCAAAAGTGGTGTACGCGAAGGTACAGTTCAATGTCTGCTCGACCGTGTCGACCGGGACTCGGGAATCTTGGAGTGAAGGCGATGAAAGCATGGCGTAGAACACGTCGAGACGAACTCAGCTATGCAGACGGCTCGACCAACGGACATTGGATGGTGGCGAAACACAACGGAGAAGACATTCGGCGATCGCGGGTTGGCATCGGCATTCCGGCAAGCGGAGAGGAGTTAGAGGGTGAGGTTTGCGGTAAACGAAGAGAAGAACGTCGGAACACAATGATCACCTCGGTTTTGACGGAACACCCACGGTCGGCGCAGCGAGGAGAGAAAGCGACGGCGCGGTTTGGCTACTGTGGTCGGCGATGCTCGGTGATGCTCGGTGGGCGAGGGAGCACCGCGTGAGAACGAGAAGGCAAAGCCAACGGTGTGGTGAAAAGTGACCGGCTCCACTGTATGCGTCGCAAAAGGCCGACGAACACTTTTCGGTTCACAAAAGTAAAATGGAGATTGTGGAGAGAAGAAAGGAGTGGGGACTTGAAATTTTCGGGGTGCATGAGGATTATAAGGGCACACGGTGCTCCCTTTCATAGGGGCGGAGGTGGACCGGAGAGGAGATCAACGAGCAATGTCTTTCGGTGACGGTTCGTTTTCTCGAAAATGCATATGAAGGAGTGGGGAAACGGTTGGGAATGGAAGAGTCAAGAAGAGAGGAAGTGAATGCACTTGATTTCACGAAAAACGGTTGAGAAAATTAAAAGATATGGAAGTTTGAATAACCGGCGTCCATGGCGTGCCTGCGCGCTGCGCACGCGATGCTCTCGGGACGATGATGAACAGTACCACGCGGTACTGTTCATCCTCTCTCCTTTCTTTTTTTTTTTTTTTGGGATTTTGGAATTGAGCTCAAACAATTTCTGAAAAATCTAAAAAAAATTTCGAAACTTCCTTGAGACTCAAAGAACTCAAATAAAATATTTTTAGTAAATATTAATTTTTATTTAATCTTATTAAATAAAATTATAATTAAGCTTTAGTTTAAACCAAATAAATTCAAAATTTTCAAAAATTTGAAAATATGATATAAATGGATAGGTTAGAATTTTATATGAATTTAGAAATTTGAATGGGCTCAATCGGAGTTAAAACGAAAAAGAACGGGCTCTTAGAAGTTTGAAACGAGAGAAAAGAATAAACCGATTTTCTGGAATTATTTTTGAACTGAAAAATCAAATTATGACGTCATCAAGCGAAATGATTTTGAAATGAATTATTTTCTGAGGAAAATGAATTTAGGGCGCCAGCAAGGATTTTAATTTTCTGACCAAATTATTTTGTAAAGAAAATAATTTTATTCATTGACCGGTTTTATCGTGAGAGAGAAAGAGAGAGAGAAAAGAGTGGACGGTCGGATGAGCGATGCGACGCAAGGAAGAAATCAAGACCGTCGGATGGAGTGCGAAGGAGTTAGGTGAAGATGGACGTACGAGATTAGATCGGGCCGCAGAGAATTAAATTTGATTTAGATTTTCAGAAAACACCAGAAAATTCAATAAAGCTCAGAAAAAATATGAAATTAATTCCAAAAGTTCCAGAAATATTCAAAGAACTTCCCGGAGACATTTTGGACTTAATAAAAATATTTTCAACTACTGTGGGTATTTTGATTTTCATAGTTAAAATACTTTTATTTTCAAAATAGATTTTAAAACTCGTAAAAACTCGAACACCAAATAAAGGACAACTAAATCCAAATAATTTATTTGAATTAGGATTTTATAGAAAATCAAAATATCATTTTATTTAATAATTTTTAAGTTTTACTTTAAATTACTTTTCAAATCCAACTTTCTAAAAGCGAAAATCGGGCAAACAAAATTCAAATTTCACACAAACAAAACTCTTATTTTTATTTTAAACTAAATAAATTTTATTTTATATTTTAAATTAAATTTTTTCTCCAAAATTTGGAATAAACAATTGGTCATTACAAACTACCCCTTAGAAAGAATCTCGTCCCGAGATTCGGACGGACTAGGAAAAGAAAGAAGAGAAACTCGGCTCTTAGGTCTTCTTCTCGCTCCCAAGTTGCTTCTGATTCAGAATGATTACTCTACTGCACTTTGTGGAACTTTATGGTCTTGCTTCTTGTATCTTGTTCAGCTTCCTTCATGATTATAACTTGTTCTTCGGTACAATTAAGTATTCCTTTAACTGAGAAATACAAAAGACAACAACAAATTGGAATGATACATCTTAGTCGGCTGCAAGCTCTGAGTTAACTTCAAATGCCCTTATCCTATCGATTAATACAGAATTCCACCAAAAAGGGCTTAACTTCCGCAAATGCTCATCCGAGAAAGACATAATTATCTCAACTTTCTAAAGATGCTTGATTCCAATATCATATACCACAAATGCACCTTATTGATTTCACAAATAATCCCACAAACCTTTATTCTTTGCTCTAATTTGAATCGACGACAAACCATAGAATTTTTCTATCAAGAATCCAATAACATTGTAATTTGTGATATCCACCAATTGCTTTATGATCATTATCCAATCCAATAGATCCACAACTCCGATCAAATAATCCAACCTTCTAGTAATCATCAATAAATTTCAAGATCATCTAATCGATTTAATATTCAATAATCCACCAACATCGATCTCTTGAAAATCCTCATTTTGGTTCCAGATACCTCACTTAATTCTTACCAGACAATCTCTCAATCTATCTCCCATAATTAATTTAAATCCTCCAGATTATCCATTTGAACATCCTTAAATAATCTAGTTAATCCCATTAGCTCAAATCCAACTATCTAGCAATGATCTATTAAATCCACCAAATTCAATTTGACATATCAAAGTCCACTTTGCAATGATAAAATTAATCCACCAAGATATCTAAAGGTATTATCTTCTAGAACTCCACTAGTATCCACTCATCGTCAATAGGTCCACCAAACTCTGATAATCAATTAACTCCACAAAATTCATCCACTCTTCATGATTCAACCAAACCACCCAAAATAAATATCATAAATTGTTTATGGTAATTCAACTTCTTAATCTTTTAATCTCTTCCTTTACTGGATCAATCTCTCAATACTAATTCTCTAATGATCACAAATAATCCCTTCAACAAAATCTTGTTTTTCATCCAATTGCTCCTTTCAATCCTAGATAATAAATCCAAGACAAAGTTTAGATTGTCCCATGATCTAAATAGCTCCTCCAAGTTCAACTTTGTATTTATTCTCTAGTCAATCCACAAAGATGACACTCTTTATGATTATTTATAATCAATTGGTATCCACAAATATACCTTTTTATCTCAATCCTCTCGAATATTATCCAATCTTGTCAATCCAAATATATCACGCTACCAATAATTCTCCAAATTACCTAACTTGACATCCACTGACTATGACAGCTTTCCCGACAAGAGTACTTTCCATAAATTTGTTGTCTTTCATATACTCTGGGTCTCCAAAAATTCTCCAAACTTGGATTGCAGTGAAAGAATTGGAACTTACCTTTATTATGTGATGGCGGGTTAGCATAAGGTAAGAGGGAAGTAGCATAGATAAGAAATAAGGGGAAACTAACAACCACTAGGAAAAGCTTAGCTTGAAATTAAAATAGTTTTTAAGGATGATTGTACTACAAGTATACAAGACTTGGTACAGTGCATCTAGCACACAAACAAGTAGTATATAAGCGTTCTAAAATCGTGGGACTTTACTTGGGTACTACAACTAAAGAACTACTCCTCGCTTCTTTACGATGACGTGCTTCTCCAAGTGCAACCTTATTGAGCCATCTATAGAAATTATAGAGGGAATGGGATACAATTATCATTCCAAAAAGGAGAATAAGCAGATAGATAAGGAAGAATACCATGACGAATGTAAGGATAGAAAGAAGAGAAAAGATGAGGATAGCACATTATTAAATTTTTATTCTATAAAATAAATTTTTGAAGCTCTTCTACTAACAACCATTCTAAACTAGGTCACGTCCTACAGTCAACATTGGCTCTGATACCATCTCTGTCGGGACCCCGGATTACCAAATCCGGACCCTACGTATTACTGACACTAGTCCCGGATCAAAGCTAGTGCACACAACAAACAAAGTGATGAATACATAACCAACAACGCTTTATTACAATAATAGAGAGTACAGACCAAAAGGCCTCTTTACTACAACTGAGGTTTCAAGACCTCAAACTCACAAAAGATAAAGCACGTGAAGCAAAAGATAAATCAATGAAGACCCATCAATACGCCACGGGCAATTGGTGGGAAGCGCAACCTAGTACTCCGTAAAGCCTTCGTCGAATCCACACGCCAAGTAGTTGTAATCTCTTTCTTGAGCTTCATAATCCTCTCGAGATTTTATTTTAAGTGTAGCATGTGAGTACATAAAGTACTCATAAGTCTTGGGAAAATGCAATAGATGCAAGGCTTAACAAAGGAAGGTTTTATGGTTCTTTTGCACAAAGCAATATTTTATTTCAAATACCATTAAATATTTTCGAAGGCATCAGTTTAATAAAGTAATTGTTTTAACAGAAACTATTGACAACTTTATAGTGAAGATTTCAACCACCAACACTAAACAATGGCTAGCAGTCAAAGTTCAAAACCACGGGTTAAACCACCCACACTAAACAATGCTAACTAGCCAAAGTTCAAAACCACGGGTTAAACCACCCACACTAAACAAGCGGCTAACCGCCAAAGTTCAAAACCATGGGTTAAACTACCCACACCGCTACATCTTCTAGGACAACAACTCAGAGTTCCAACCACTCTCGGTTCTCAAAACTTTTATTTTCAAAACCAAAACCAAAGATCTACCATGTGAAAGCATTCCTTGCCCGCCCTTGACCGTGGGCACGGAATTGAATAGTTTTACACTGCAGAGGTTGTACACTTTACCCACAAGAGACAAGTTATCTTAATAGTCAGCATGCTTCCTTAGGCATGAGACCCAGATAATTCATCACAAAGTCTTTACCTTACTCTAGTCTAGCTAGACACCACCCGCTGAGGTTTCACCGCTAGAGGGTTAAATCCACCCAGACAGAAGCCCCCTCTTGCGCCATATGAGTACAGTAACCCTGTCCCTCACTGTGAATAACCAGTAACCCTGGTATCCACTTTCCACTGGTGGTACCTAAACTAGTCTATTATAAGTTAATCAGCTAGGTCGTACCCATATAGACATATGGTTGTACGGTAGTGCTCAGGCTGGACAAACACAAGAGTCGGTCCTTAATTGACTAGGGCGGAACATACACTTTTCAAGATCTCGTGCTAACCGCACCAAACCAAACCAACCAATCCATACGGTCTAAAACAATTTGCTCATTTTATTTTGTTTCACAAAACAGTGGCAACACCAATTGCCACTCAAACCGGATCAACAGACTAAATCATTGATATGCAATTCCCATTCCAAGGTTACTAAAGTTATATAGCTTGACTAAGCATCTCACTACCGATACAATAATTATCAAAGAATTTAATAATAATCTCAATAATGAGACAAAGGAAATCCTAGGGTGTCAAAGGTACATGGATGTCAAAGTCAAATGAGGGTATAACAATCATCGGTTTAACTATTACTTCTACAACAGAAATTATCATTTTATGTAACATAGCAATGCATTAACTTTTAAAATAATTTAAAAACATTTCTCAAACATAGGTTCAAGATGATCAAAGGAGACTTGCCTTTGTGTGCGGTGTCTTGACTTTCTTCTTTGGGTCGATAAATTCTTGATGACGTCGGATTCTCTGTGAAACGATTTAATACAAAGAATAAATAAATACAAATAAAATCACAAAATATAAAATATATATTGGAGGAAAGGTTAAGATTTTAGATGAATTTAGGAGAAAGAATCAACGGATTCGGAGTTCGAATGAGGGAGAACGAGTAATTGGAAGTTTTAGATATCACATGAAATGATAACAAAATCTGAGAATTCCTTTTGAGCGAGCGGTGTCGATTGGTTGCGGTGGTGGCGAGCGGACAGAATGAAACTCCGGCGACGAGGCGAAGATGGTGACGTGGTGCGGCGTCGAGCGGCGGCAATCATCAAGGTGAGGGAAAACGGCAGTGACGGCGAGGTTGCGACAACGGCAGGTTGGAGAGATAGTACCGGGTATGGAATGTGCATATGTAAAGTGAGCATGGGGTAGAACATGGTATGATGAAGCTAGGAAAATTATTGGCTAGGCTGAAACTTCATCGGAGACTATACAATCGACGTTTGAACGACGGTGTAGAAAAAAGGAAAAACTTGATATCTTCGTGCTCGGTGAAGCGAATCCAAAACCATTTGAAAGGTAGCTACCTGGGATGGTTTGGCACGATATGACGATGAACGGATTGGGGAAAACACCAACGGATAGAGCGGAGACACGAGATGCCATTGGCGGCCATGGCGGTGTCGAAGGCAAAAATTTATGGAGGCTTTTGGGAAGCGAGAAGGAAGCACGGCGTAGAACACGGTGAGGCAAGTCTAAGAAAAATTACGGCAGGCTAAAGCTCAGCAGAGGCGACGAATCGGCGGAGTCAAAACGACCATTTTGCGGAAAGTTCAATTTCGACAATTGGCTCCACCAAAGTTAAATAAAATGATAGATAAATTACTTGGAGGCTAGGACACGATATGGCGCGAACAAAATCAAAGCGCTTACCAAAAAGTGGTGTCTGCGCGAAGGTGCGAGTTCGTGCGGCTCGACCAGTCGATTGGGACTCGGGAATCTTGAGTGAAGGCGATGAAAGCATGGCGTGGAACACGTCGAGGCGAACTCAGCGGTGCAGGCGGCTCGGCCAACGGACATTGGATGGTGGCGAAACACAACGGAGAAGACATTCGGCGGGCGGGTTGGCATCGGCATTCGGCAAGCGGAGAGGAGTTAGAGGGTGAGGTTTGCGGCTAAACGAAGAAAGAACGTCGGGAACACAATGATCACCTCGGTTTGACGGAACACCCACGGTCGGTAGCCGGGGAAGAGAAAGCAACGACGCGCGGTTTGGCCGGTGGTCGTGATGCTCGGTGATGCTCGGTGAAGGTGAGGGGAGCACCGCGTGAACGCGAGAAGGCAAAGCCAACGGTGTGGTCAAAAGTGACCGGGCTCCACTGTATGTGTCGCAAAAGGCCGACGAACACTTTTCGGTTCACAAAAGTAAAATGGAGATTGTGGAGAGAAGAAAGTGAGTGGGGACTTGAAATTTTCGGGGGTGGATGAGGATTATAAGGGGCACACGGTGCTCCCTTTCATAGGGGCGGAGGTGGACCGGAGAGGAGATCAACGAGCGAATGTCTTTCGGTGACGGTTCGTTTTCTCGAAAATGCATATGAAGGAGTGGGAAAGCGGTTGGGAATGGAAGAGTCAATAAGAGAGGAAGTGAATGCACTTGATTTCACGAAAACGGTTGAGAAAATCAAAAGATATGGAAGTTTGAATAACCGGCGTCCATGGCGTGCTGCTGGCTACAAGCCGCGATGCTCTCGGGGATGATGATGAGCGATACCAGATCTGTTCATCCTCTCTCCTTTTTTTTTTTTTTGTTTGGGATTTTGGAATTGAGCTCAAACAATTTCTGAAAAATCTAAAAAAAAAATTCGAAACTTCCTTGAGACTCAAAGAACTCAAATAAAATATTTTTAGTAAATATTAATTTTAATTTAATCTTATTAAATAAAATTATAATTAAGCTTTAGTTTAAACCAAATAAATTCAAAATTTTCAAAAATTTGAAAATATGATATAAATGGATATTTTAGAATTTTATATGAATTTAGAAATTTGAATGGGCTCAATCGGAGTTAAAACGAAAAAGAACGGGCTCTCGAAGTTTGAAAAGAGAGAAAAGAATAAACCGATTTTCTGGAATTATTTTGAACTGAAAAATCAAATTATGACGTCATCAAGCGAAATGATTTTGAAATGAATTATTTTCTGAGGAAAATGAATTTAGGACGCCAGCAAGGATTTTAATTTTCTGACCAAATTATTTTTGTAAAGAGAGAGAAAAGAGAGAGAGAAAAGAGCGGACGGTCGGATGAGCGATGCGACGCAAGGAAGAAATCAAGACCGTCGGATGGAGAGCGAAGGAGTTAGGTGAAGATAGACGCACGAGATTAGATCGGGCCGCAGAGAATTAAATTTGATTTAGATTTTCAGAAAACACGAGAAAATTCAATAAAGCTCAGAAAAAAATATGAAATTAATTCCAAAATTTCGAAATATTCAAAGAACTTCCGGAGACATTTTGGACTTAATAAAATATTTTCAACTACTGTGGGTATTTTGATTTTCATAGTTAAAATACTTTTATTTTCAAAATAGATTTTAAAACTCCAGAAAAACTCAGAACACCAAATAAAGGACAACTAAATCCAAATAATTTATTTGAATTAGGATTTTTATAGAAAATCAAAATATCATTTTATTTAATAATTTTTTAAGTTTTTACTTTAAATTACTTTTCAAATCCAACTTTCTAAAAGCAGAAAATCAGGGCAAGCAAAATTCAAATTTCACACAAACAAAACTCTTATTTTTATTTTAAACTAAATAAATTTTATTTTATATTTTAAATAAATTTTTTTTCTCCGAAAATTTGGAATAAACAGCTGGGCTGTTACAATTATTGAAGTTTGAAGATATTAGTTCTAATTCTTGAACATAAGGTGGAATGTTGAATCTATGCTCATAACTTGCTTTTGAGATTGCCATGTTCTAGTACCAACTGGTTACAAGAGTTTTGTTTCAATATTGTGGCTTGTGCACTAGGTTTTCCCTAGATCAAGTAGTTGCAATCTTATTTAGATAATAAAACATGATGAAGTGATTTATTGTGTTCCTTTTGAAAAAGTTTATGAAGGGATATGAGGATATGATGATTCTTGTTAAGAGTGTATTATTTTGATGTTAGTATGATTGTCAGTACGTGGTTGTGATGATAATGTTGAATGTTCTATAAATAAAAGAATTTGATAACTTCCATGATAATATTTAAATCAAAAGTTTTGGAATTTGCGTACGCGTTCTTTTGGACCTCATGACTTATGTGGCAGCTGAAATTGTTTTGAGCAAAGTGACGCGTTGAGAGGGTTTATTAGTTCTTAAGGGATTAATGTATTGTGGTCTTCAAATATCTTTTGTTGGAATTGTCAAGGTGATACTGTAATCAAAGAAAGTTATTCTCTTTGTTAAAGAAAATAGTGTGGTAAAAGTATTTGCAGTTGGAGTCAAGTTGTGTAACTTTTAGAGGTGTGCTTGACTTCTTATTTTCGCCGCATAAGTGTTTCTTGAGTTTAAATGGCAATATTGTATTTTTATTGGTTGAGATTTGATATTTACTTCTTGAGGGGCATGTGCCTTCAACTGTGATCTTATCTTTTGTTTTCCAAGATCATTGTTATTTCCCTTAGTTTGGTATCTATTGCGAATGGTAACATCTTCCTATTTGTTGAAATTTACTTCTTCTTGCCTCTTCTAAGAAAGGGGTAACTAATTTGTGTTGCAAAATCCTTTAGGACGTGTATGGCAACTGGTTGGTGTGGTCATTGATTGATTTTGGTGAGACTGTGGGTGTCAAGTTGTTTGAGATTGATGGAGTGATAAATTGATTCCTTGGAATAATTCTCGATAAGGATTTGATTTAAAGATGTTTATTTTTGGAGCTAACTGGTTACATTATTACAACTAGAAGAACCTATAGTAAATTGTGGTTCAAGATTGTTTCATTCATTTTGATGGAGGATTATGACGGTATAGTTAATGAGATTATAATTGTGAAGAAGTCTAACCGTTATGGGAATTATTGCGATAGTAGGGATTGTTGAATTATTGCCATGTATGACTTGGCTTCAGTGAGTAACCCTTTAGGAGTTAGAATCTTCCGAAAGGTGTAGAGGTGTTTACTTCTTAGTTGTGAATGTTGTATTATGGTTTTGTGCTGAGTGGTTCCTTGTGAACAGGTGGCTTCAGTCCTGACTATGCTTGAGCCCTTCGCCCCTTCGGTAGAGGAAAGTAAACGTAGCGGTTGTTGCTACAGTTTAACTTATTAATTTTATTGCCTTCACTACAATTGCTGAGGTTTGGTAAATAATCTACCTTTAAACAAAGATGCCATGTTGCGCTTTATGCCTTGTTATATATATTGTGGTTCATGTGGTTATATCCCTAAGGAATCAATTGTTGACATATCATGCATGTCATAGCATGTCATTTGCATCGTGGATATCGTTGCACTCAGCCGTGACCGTACCGGTGCCGCATCGTACATTGCCGTAGTGTGATGCGCACTCTTACATCGCCTGGTAAGGGTGCTGTGGATCATTTGCATACATATGCATTTCATGAGGGTGAGTCTTATTATGAAATTTTAAGAGGAATTGGCTCGTGAGAGTTATTTGTGGCATGGGATATTTTTTTCTTGTGGTACAATGTAGATGAGGAGAATCATATTTATGCATCCCATGAGGATAAATCTTAATCTAAGGTTTTAAGAGGTTTTGGCTCATTAGAGTCACTTATGGAATGTGGTATTATCTGATAGCGGAAACTTCATGGTTGTGGTAGTGCTTTGTGGTTTGTGGAATTATCTTATAGTGAAAATCATTTGTGGTTTGTGGTATTGCCTCATGGTATGTGGTATTATCTTATGTTGAAAATCATTTGTGGTTTGTGGTATTGCCTCGTGGTGTGTAGTATTATCTTTTGGTGGAAATCATTCGTGGTTAGTGGTATTGCTTTGTGGTTGTGGTTTTGGATATGAATGAGGTTACAGTGTGGTTGAGAAGAGCTATTCAATATTGCTTTATCATTGTATCATGTGATGTCAAATAGATGTTTAACCATCCATAGTTTAATTAATTTGTTAAACTATTTGAGATTTTTTTACCTCACCCTTGTATTTCCTTCCCCAGGTGATTCTTGAGCGTGATTGGGAAGGGTAGAGCAGCACAACACCAATACACAGATCTTCACGAGTTTTGATGTAATAAATAACTAGAGGAGTTTTATTCATTATTTTCCTCAGCCGTTGAGCACTGTAACTTAATATTGCTAGTCATGATTGACATTAGTGGAGTTTGGACATTTGAAGCTAGGTTGCTAAAGGATGTTATTACGCAGTTTTATTTCCTTATGTTGTTTTACTATTCCCTATTATATTGTTGTGTGGTCATGCTTCCGAGTAGCCTTTATTTTTTGGGAGGTGCAGCTGGTTTTTCTTGGTAATCCAGTGGGTCGTAACTGTGGTTTAGTAGCATCCTGGGCTAATGTGGTTCCTGGGGTGTTACAGATACTCCTCCAGCAGACACTATATGGCTTAAAAAGCTAATATCTTTTAGCCAGAATTCACACATGCTATATTTGGCGTACAACTAGTATTCTTTTAGCTTTTCTAGTACTAGGCGTAGGTGCTCAGCATGCTCTTTTGCATTCTTGGAGTATATGAGGATGTCGTCAATGAATACCACCACAAATTTATCCAGGTATTCCATAAAGACTTTTCATGAGGTTCATGAAATAAGCTGGGGCATTGGTTAAGCCAAAAGACATGACCGTAAATTCGTACAGTCCATATCTAGTGGTAAAAGCTGTCTTTGGAATGTCTTCAGCCCTAATCTTCAGCTGGTGATAGCCCGACCTTAAGTCAATTTTGGAGAACATGGTAGCTCCCCCAAGCTGGTCAAATAGGTTGTCAATTCTAGGCAGGGGGTACTTATTTTTTATGGTTACTTCATTCAAGGATCGGTAATTCACACATATCAAGACAATGCCATCCTTCTTCTTAACAAAAGCACTGGAGACCCTTAAGGTGAGAAATCGCTGATGAAACCCTTTTCCTGCAGTTTATGGATTTGTTTCTTCAGCTCCTCTAACTCATCAACAGTCATCCTATAAGGTCTTTTAGAAATCGGGGTAGCACTGGGCTTTAAGTTGATGACGAACTGAAGCTCCCTGTCTGGCGGCATGCCTGGCAATCCTTCGAGAAACACTTTAGGGTAATTTTATACTACCAGCATTCCTTCCAGAGGTATGTCCTCAAAATGATAGACTGCATGACCCCAACAATAGGATCGATCCACCTTTACTTCTATGGTCAACTGTAACATCCTGAAAAACTTAGAAGGATTATGTAATAGAAATGTTGTTGGTTGTTTTGTAGCGCATCATGTTTGGTTGGATTCTAAAAATACTTTTCTAAAAATTCTGAGGAAGAGACCACCTGTTTAATTAATAGTAATTTCTAAATTTGAATTCGAATCTGAAAAGATGATCCATGATAACGAGTTTCAAAGGTAGCATAAATAAGTTGGTCACTGTGCCAAAAGAATATATGTGCACAAAATAGTAACATCACAAACCTTATAAAAAAAAGGGGAGAAAAATAAAAAGAAAGAGAAAAAGGTTCCATTATGAGCCCCTAGTTTGTAAAATAAAATGGTCATCTCAGTGGGAATTAATTTTGTTAAACCCAAAAATATGTCTGGGAATTTCTGTGAATTTTTCTAGAATTTTTGGAAGTAATTTCATATTTTTCCGAATTACATTATGCCTTCTAGCATTGCTGGAAAAGCAAAATCAAAGAAAAACCAAAATCCCACCGTGAAGCCGACGTGGATCGGCCGGATCCGCCGTCGCCCGGATCCGCCTCCCCTCTCGAGTCGGCCAGCGTTCGGTCCGGATGGCGCCACGTCCCACCCGGGTGCCATCTCGGCCACCGCGGTCGCCTCTCCGCGCCCCTCTCTCTCTGCCAGCGGGCCCGCTTGCCGGGTGGCGATTACCTTTTCTTCCTCCTCCTCTGCCTTGCGGGACCCCTCTCGCTCGCGGCCGTCTGCGCCCTGCTGTGGAGACCCCGCAGAGGGGGGCGTTATGAAATGACCCCACGTCGCCCGAACCTCACGCCCTTCCGCCGCGTGTGTTTGCCGCCCCGCCGCTCGGCGGCGCCCATGTCTGCGGCGGGTCCGCTGTGGCCCAGCCCTGGTCGGCTATAAAGGCAGCGGTCGCCACCAAAAGAACCGCCGTGGCACCCTCAGCGTTCCCGACACCCAATTGCCCCGAAGCCAGCCGTGCCGGAGAGCCCCTTCTTCCCAACTCGGCCGGCCCCTCGCCGCAGTCGGCCGATCCTCCTTGTGGGAGCTCGATCCTTTGCTCCCACCATCTCGGACCATCGCCGAGCTGTTGCCGGCCTCCCGAGCTCGCCGGCGGTAGTAGCTCACGGCACCGTGAGCCCTCACGGGCCGCCGCTGCTCGTCGTCGACCCACCTCCGGTGACCCCGGCCCTCCCGTCACCACCACCAACATCGCCATGAGCCCAGCTTTGCATTTCACGAGCTCCAGAGCCTCGGTGAGCTTCCCTCGCCGGCGGCGGCCACCGTCTTCCGGCCTCGGGCGCCTCTCATTCACCCTCGTACCCCTTAAGGGGAAAAATCATCCCTTAAGGGGTGAGATAAAACGAGCGGCGGGTTGGTCACCGCCGCTCACCCTCTTTCCCCCCTGGCTCCCTCGGCGCGCGTTCGAGCCCCCGCTCACGCAGCGCCTGAGGTTGAGCCATTTCTTTTAAAAACGTCGCTGACAGGTGGGCCCCACCGCCAACCTTCAAGCCACATTGCCGCCTCCGGGCCCGCCAGTCGGGGCCGCGGGAGCGGGCGTGAGCCCCGCTGGGTCCCACGTGTCGACACCGCGCGGTGCGGTCTCGACCGATGGGCCCCACTCGTCGATTTTATTATTTTTGGGTTTTATTCAAACCGAAAGTATTCAAATATGTATAACTTGTTCATTTTAGCTCCAAATTTAGTGAAATCAATTTCTAAATTCATCTAAAATCAAGGGCTACTTAATGAAACCAGAACCAACACTTTTGAAGCTTGTTTAAATTTTCATTGTGTTATTTGATTGTTGTAATGTTTTATCTAAATTTTCGCATATGAAACGTAGCTTCGAGACTCAAGAGGAGGAAGCTGCAGCAATGCTATAGAATCTAACGTTCAAAACCGGACCTCGAAGAACCAAAGGCGAGTCAATGCTTTGATCATTTTGAGCCTATGTTTTCAATAAAGTATTTTGGTTCAAGTATTATAAATTGCATGCTTATATTCTATGTGGCAATACATGTTAATTTCAGCTTTTAGATATGCCCATGTTCTCTTGATTTAGTATATGTCCTTTGCAACACTTTTGCTATGTGATCCTTGTCACCCTAGTAAAAGTAATATTGCTACGACTCTTTTGAAACTAAGTCTATAATTATAAATGCATGCTTAGAGTTGTTATAGATAAACAAGGGTATGAGAGTACCCTAGCATATCGTGCAAACTAAAGACGGAAGTATTGAGCAGTCATTGTGATGATGATTGGTTTATGTTAGTATAAGTGTATGTTTCATCCAAAAGAACCTCACATGCTTAAATTATCTCGGGCGGATGATTGAGGCGGAGTGTTGAATGGTGCCGTGATAGCACAGATTTGTGGTAAAGTGGTGCCGTGATAGCACAAGGGATTGTGGTAGAACCGCCCAGATAGCACTTAAGGATGAATCGGTGGCAATCTCCCGATATAACCAAGACAACCACATCTTTGCAAAGTGTAGGCGGGGCCAACTAAATTGCATAGACTTAGTATGAGTTGCGTCGGTGTGAACACGGGCGGGTAGAGGATGGCCACATCCTCCGGCGTGATGGCGCAAGAGGGGCTTCGGAAGGGTGGTCGTGCAGGAGGAAGTGGAAACCTTAGCGGTCATAGCTGTGCTAGGAAAATGCACCGTAAAAGCCTTGTGGTAGTCTCCTCAACTGCATGACTAAGGAATCATGTGGGGCAATGAGCGGATCTATCTCGTGTGGGTAAAGTGTACACACTCTGCGAGTCATGAACTATTCGAATAGCCGTGCCACGGTCATGGGCGGAACATGGGATCTTAACTAGATATAGCTCAAGACCCTTATGCCTATGAGGAAGCACTGCTGCAGATGGAGAAGACCGCGCCGGACTTAGGACGCTTATTGCGCGCTTAGAACCTTAGGCATTTAGACTAAGGTGTGGCCTCATCCAGATATTCTAGAGCCCTAGAATGTTTGTATGACCACTTTGCCCTCGATCTCGCTTGTGGTTTAAAGGCCTATTTTGTATCTCTTCCATTGCTAGACTTTTGAATTGTAAATATTTGGCCTACTTGGCCCCTCTTGTACTCTGCGCCTTTGTGAAGGCCTAACTACACTATTGCAATGTAATATTATTATGGCTTGTTGTAATTCCAGCGTGTATGAAATGATTCGACAATGTATACATGTGCATTATCTCTTGATCCGAGGGAATAATGCGGTAAGGCACAAACAGTGCGGATTGTAAAATCCGGGTCCGTCCCACAGAGCCGGTATCGAGCATACAACTGTAGGGTAAAACCTTAGTTAGTAGTTAGTATTTAGGCTGTTGTATATTTAAAAATATATGAAAGGAAGTTCTTAAAATATAGCGTAATATTTCTTTCCGCATCCTTCCTAGCTCTACTCGATCTACTTTTCGGTTGTTATTTTGAAAATTACTAACGACACTATTTAATTACGAGATGGCGGGAGTTGCGGGCGTTGGACACCGGGACTTCTTTGCTCATGGAGTGCGTGAGGAGAGTTTGCGGATATCCTTCGCAAACTACTCCACTACTTGAGCTACGAGGACGCACCCATCTACCGCGGTCGGAGGACCGTGATAGGAGGAGACGAGTCTGGTTGGTGGAGATCTTCATCTACCCGTGCGTGGGAGACCGGTCTCACTTGTTCCGACTACCCACCGAGGAGCTTTGGTGGCGGCGGCTCTGACGGCCGCTCGTCAGGCTGCGGCCCGACTTTGCGACATCCACGCGACGCCGGTGTTAGAGTCACCATTCACCTACCACCCTCTGCGGACGAGCACGCCCGGGTTCGGCGGGACCGGGTGACGAGTTGGAGGGCGACCCGAGGCTTACCTACCAGGTGGACCTCACTCGGGTCATGGGTACAGCCCATGTGGTGGCCCAGGAGGAGATCACCGCACTTCGGGAGCGCCTCCTCGCACGTCACATCAAGGTGGACTCCCTGCGAGCAGCGTCGCCCGATGTGGCGGGCCTTGGCGAGAGGCCAAGGCGGAGGCGGCCGTTGCCGCACCTGACTCGGCGCCTACACCGACTCGGTTCAGCACCTCCACGGGTTCCGGGACTCCGCACTGAGCTCACGGACGTAGGCGTGCGACCCCACAGGCCTCGATCCGCTCGTCGTGGAGAGACTCGGCGCAGCCGTTCACGCTCTCACTCCGACACCGACCCGTCTGAGTTTAGTGGTAGCAGGTCCCGTTCGCAGTGTACGGACTACACCCCCTCCAGTCCCAGTGTCGGTGACATGGAGGAGTAGGCAGTACGTGGGTCAGTTAGCGTAGTGCTTGCTAGAATTGGCTAGTAATAGCAAGCATGGGCCCCACCCCACTAGTAGCAGCTTATGCCAATACCATAGTATCGTTAAGTATGTGTATGTTTGTAAAGTCCAAGATGGCTTGTGAAGCCATAAAAAGTCAAGCTATGTGATGTCTTGTCATGCTTAATGAAAACGGCCTTGTGTTTATTCTTGTTGTTTGATATTTGCATTGGTTCTCTATTGTGTTGGTCTTGGGTTATTAACTTTTATAGGAGGTTAGAACAAGGGTCTAAAGAATGTTAAATTATCTACGATGGCTAGCCATAGAGTTACCAGCATGGCGAGAGCCAACCCGGACATGCGAGCGAAGTGGAAGCCGGTCAAGAAGCACAAGCGGGGAAGGGAAGAGGCCCAAGTCAAGGATAAACCTCCCACCCCCTCCGGCTAACCCGTCCATGGCGCAAGTTATGGCCCAGCAAACGCAAATACTTCAGGCTATCTTCGCAGGCCAGCAGACCCACGCCAATGTTCACGCCTCCGACCTGGGAGATTTCATCAGGACCCGGCCCCTCACCTTCGCCGGGGCAGATGAGCCCCTAGAGGCGGAAGATTGGCTGAGGGATACAGAAAGGAAGCTCCGTTTGGCCAAATCTGCGGAGGATGACCAAGTGCTCTTCGCAACCCATCAACTACAAGGGGCCGCGGCTGCCTGGTGGGAAAATTATTTGGCCACCAAGGGATATGAGGATACTTCCACCGGAGCTAGCACCGCAACTATAACGTGGGCAGAATTCAAGGTGGCCTTTAAAGCCAATTTTGTCCCAGCTGGGGTAATGAGAATAAAGAAGAATGAATTCAGGACCTTGAAGCAGGGCGGCCTGTCGGTCAATGATTATCTTACCAAGTTTAATCAACTGGCCCGCTACGCCCCCAGGGATGTAGCGGATGAAGAGGAGAAAATCGACCGGTTCTTCGAAGGGATGAATGAAGAACTCCGTGTGCAGCTCATCACACAGGACTTCTCCAGCTTTCATCAGCTGGTGAATAAGTCATTGGTCCTGGAAAATGAGAAGAAGAACCTGGAAGCTAGTCGCAAGCAGGCGGGTGTGGTTCGGCGCCCGCAAGGAAGGTTCATCGAGATTCTTCAACAATTCTCCTTCTCAAGGGCAGCCCGTCTCGAGCCCAAACCCAAAGACCTCGTCCGGTGGTAGCACGTTCGAACTCCTCGCCCCACGGGCGGATGCAGAACAAACCCTCGACCCCTTCAATTGCTTCAACTGTGGAGAGAAGGGGCACTACGCCTATCGCTGCCCTCAGCGGCAGACCACTCCGGTGAAATTCAACTTGGACACCACCCTCCCGAGGTCAAGCTTGAAGACCAATCAGGCTCCTCAATCCAACCGGCTGCATCAACTCCAAATCGGGAAGGGTAAATCATGTCACCGTGAAGAAGCCGAGGAGGCTCTTGAGTCCTATTGGGTCGTTTTCAAGACCATACCAGCCAGCGTGCTTTTTGATTCGGGGCCTCGCATTCATTTATAGCAAAGGGTATGTGGATAAACTTAAGCTGCTGTCCACTGTTGAAGAAAGCATTAATGCTTAGTTCACCGCGAGAGTGATTAAGGCCACCTTAGTGTGTCCGGAGTAGAAATTGTCATGGAAAGATTTATATTCCTAGCAGATTTAGTTGTGCTAACCTCCCAGACCCTGGATATTATACTAGGTATGGATTGGTTAGCTAAACATCAAGGAATATTAGATTGTGCCTTGAGGCAAGTTAAGTTGACCAAGGGCCCAGGATTGACCATTATGGTAAAGGTGGACCGACCATATAGATGGGGTCGAGAAATATATTATTGCGAAGATGTGCCGCTAGAAGGAATGATGGTAGTACAAGACTATCTTGAAGTCTTCCCGATGAGCTACGGCATGCCACCGACGAGATCTCGAGTTTGTTATCAATTTGAATCTGGTGCTGCCCCTACCTCCAAGAGACCATCTGGGATGACCGTAGATGAGCTAGAAGAATTGAAGAAGCAACTCCATGAACTACGGGACAAAGGTTTCATTAGACCAAGTTCCTCACCTTGGGGATCCTCGGTTATTTTGTAAAGAAGAAGGGCGGCACCGCCGGAGATGTGCGTAGATTATCGGGCTTTAAATGAAGTAACCATCAAGAATAAGTATCCTTGCCAAGGATTGATGACTGTTTGATCGACTTGGGGAGCCACATTGTTCTCAAGATTGATTTAAGATCTGGTTATCACCAATCGAAGATTAGGCCGAAGACATTCAAGGCGCCTTACCACTAGGTATGGGTATGCGAGTTCACAGTTATGTCCTTGGTGACCAATGCCCCCGCTATTTCATGAATCTCATGAACAAGGTCTTCATGGATTACCCGGATAAGTTTGTGGTGGTATTCATTGATGATATTCTCATCTACTCCAAAACATGAGACGAGCATCTTTGAACATCTATGCTTAGTCTTGGAAAGGCGAAGGAACATCAACTCTATGCCAAGTTCAAGCAAATGTGAGTTACGGTTCTTTGGACATCGACTTCACCGGGCATATTGTGTGCGAAAAAGGAGTGTCATTGACCCCGCCAAAATTGCTGCGATAGCGGAATGGCAACAACCTACCTCAGTCCCTGAGGTGAGGAGTTTTCTTGGCTTAGCAGGATACTACAGGCGGTTCATTGAAGGGTTCTCCCGAGTGGCGAGACCAATGACCCAGTTACTCAAAAAGGAGCAAGCATTTAGGTGGACCAAGGCATGTGAAGAGAGTTTTCAAGAATTGAAGAAGATTGACTACCACCCGGTGCTAGTTACGCCTGATGTGCGGCGAGACTTGAAGTATCTTGCGATGCGTCTCATCAAGGGCTTGGGGTGTGCTACGCAAGAAGGCAAGGTTGTGGCATATGCATCCGGGCAACCGCCCTCACGAAGCCAACTACCCAACCCATAACACGGGTTAGCTTAGTGGTTCATGCCACGAAGATCTGGAGGCACTATCTTATTGGCAACCACTGTGATATCTACACGGATCATAAGAGCCTCAAGTATTTCTTCACCCAGTCGCATCTGAATTTGAGGCAAAGAAGGTGGCTGGAGTTGATTAAGGATTATGACATGGCGTCCACTACCACCCTAGAAAAGCTAACGTAGTGGCGGGCGCTCCAGTAGGAAAGCCTCTCGTAATCACCTTATGGGTCGGGAGCACCAACCTGAATTATACAAAGAGCTAACCACAGAACCTAGGGATTGTAGAAGAAGGGCCCGACCGCCTTTGAAGAACAAACAAGTATCGAAGAAATGATAGAAGCTGCACAAAAGGAGACCAGTTGTTATGAAATGGAAGAAATCAATGGGAGAAGGAAAAGCCCCAAAATGAATCGGATCATCAAGGAATTCTAAAACGGAAATCGTGCTTTGTACCCCCTCAAAAGGACCTTAGGGACCTAATGCTTGAAGCACACAGCTCTGCATATTCCTTCGTCTGGTAGTACCAAGATGTACCAAGACATGAAGCAATACTCTTGGTGGCCGGGCATGAAGAGAGACATTCTTTGAGCACGTCGCTTCTTGTGATGTCGTCAAAGAGTAAAAGCGGAGCATCAAAGGCCAGCCAGGATCTCTGACCTCTGCAAATACCCCAATGGAAATGGGAAGAAGTTGGCATGGATTTCATCACGGGTTCCCGCCAAGTCGGGATGTGATTCGATCGGGTCATCGTTGATAGGCGACCAAAGTTGCCCACTTCATTCCGTCAAGACCACGTACAAGGGAGATAAGTTATTGAGTTGTACATATCCGCATAGTATGCCCGCATGGCATACCCAAGCGAATGTTTCGGATCGAGGTTCCCGGTTTACCTCGCATTTTGGGCAAGCTTGCATGAAGCTCGGGTACCCATTTAGATTTCAAGATCGCTTACCATCCTCGAGACCGATGGGCAAGCGGAGAGAGTAAATGAAATATTAGAAGATATGCTCGGGCATGTGCTCTAGACTTCTCGAAGGAATGGGATAAATGTCTGCCCTATGCCGAGTTTGCCTACAACAACGACTACCGATCCGGCTTGAAGATGTCACCCTTTGAAGCCCTATATGGCGAAAAGTGTCGGACCCCACTTCATTGGTCCGAAGTGGGAGAAAACTACGTGTTTGGCCTGAAAACTCTAAGGCAAGCGAAGAAAAAGTTGGTGATTAGGGACCGGTTGTTGGCACCAATCCAGCGAGAAGAGCTACGGATAAAGGAGAAGGCCCCGAGCTTTGAAGTTGGAAATCATGTGTACTTGAAGGTGTCACCCTTGCGGAGTCAAGAGGTTTAAGGTCAAAGGCAAGCTCACCCCGCGCTATGTTGGGCCTTTCCCTATCTTAGCCAAGAAGGGAGAGGTTGCATACCAACTAGCCTTACCCCCAAGCATGTCTGAGGTTCACGATGTCTTCCATGTATCCCAGCTGAAGTAGTGCTTGCGAGTGCCAGAAGACCAAGCCCCACTTGAAGCAATCGAGCTCGAGGATGACTTAACTTACAAAGAACGACCCATCGAATTCGGACACGGTGGAAAGAGGACCGGGGCAATCCATTCGCTGTGCGAGGGTTCGATGGAGTCACCATTCAAAGAAAGAGGCTACACAGGAGCGTGAAGATCACCGTAAAGATTACCACCTTTGTTCTCTAGCTAAACCAAATCTCGGGTCGAGATTCTTTTTAGGGGTAGGTTTGTAACATCTGAAAAACTTAGAAGGATTATGTAATAGAAATGTTGTTGGTTGTTTTGTAGCGCATCATGTTTGGTTGGATTCTAAAATACTTTTCTAAAATTACGAGGAAGAGACCACTGTTTAATTAATAGTAATTTCTAAATTTGAATTCGAATCGAAAAGATGATCCATGATAAAGAGTTTCAAAGGTAGCATAAATAAGTTGGTCATTGTGCAAAAGAATATATGTGCACAAAATAGTAACATCACAAACCTTATAAAAAAGGGAGAAAATAAAAGAAAGAAAAAGGTTCCATTATGAGCCCCTAGTTTGTAAAATAAAATGGTCATCTCGGTGGGAATTAATTTTGTTAAACCCAAAAATATGTCTGAATTTACGTGAATTTTCTAGAATTTTGGAAGTAATTTCATATTTTCCGAATTACATTATGCCTTCTAGCATTCTTTGGAAAAGCAAAATCAAAAGAAAACCAAAATCCCACCGTGACGACGTGGGCGGGCCGGATCCGCCCACGTCGCCCGGATCCGCCTCCCCTCTCTCGAGTCGGCGCGTTCGGTCCGGATGGCGCCACGTCCCACCGGGCGCCATCTCGGCCACCCAGCGATCGCCTCTCCCGCCCCTCTCTCTCGCCAAGCGGGCCCGCTTGCCGGTGGCGTTACCTTTTCTTCCTCCTCCTCCTGCCAGCCTGGACCCCCCTCTCGCTCGCGGCCGTGCTGCGCCCTGTGGAGACCCCGCAGAGGGGCGTTATGAAAATGACCCCACGTCGCCCGAACCCCGCCCCTTCCGCCGCCGTGTTTGCCGCGCCACCGCCGCTCGGCACCGCCCATGTCTGCGGCGGGTCCGCCGTGGCCAGCCCGCCTGTCGGCTATAAAGGCCGCGATCGCGCCTAAAAGAACCGCCGTGGCACCCTCAGCGTTCCCAGACACCCAATTGCTCCGAAGCCAACCGTCTTGAGAGCCCCTTCTTCCCCAACTCCTACGGCCCCTCGCCGCAATTTAGCCGATCCTCCTTGTGGGAGCTCGATCCTTTGCTCCCACACCATCTCGGACCATCGCCGAGCATTGCCGGCCTCCCGAGCTTCGCCGACGGCCAGTAGTAGCTCGCCGGCACCGTGAGCCCTCCCGAGCCGCCGCTGCTGCTCGTCGCCGACCCACCTCCGGTGACCCCGGCCTCCCGTCACCACCACCAACATCGCCATGAGCCCGGCTTTGCATTTCACAAAGCTCCGAGCCTCGGTGAGCTTCCTCGCGGCGACGACCACCGTCTTCCCGGCCTCGGGCGCCTCTGTTCACCCTCGTACCCCCCTTAGGGAAAAATCATCCCTTAAGGGTGAGATAAAACGAGCGGGTTGGTCACCGCCACACCCTCTTTCCCCTGGCTCCCTCGGCGTTCGAGCCCCGCTCACGCAGCGCTGAGGTTGAACCATTCTTTTAAAACGTCGGACAGGTGGGCCCCACTGCCAACATCAGGCCACATTGCCTCCGGGCCCCGCTTTGTCGGGGCAGCGGGGCGGGCGTGAGCCCTGCTGCTGGGTCCCACATGTCGGCACCAGCAGTCAGTCGGTCTCGACCGATGGGCCCCACTCGTCGATTTTATTATTTTGGGTTTTATTCAAACCGAAAGTATTCAAATATGTATAACTTGTTCATTTAGCTCCAAATTTAGTGAAATCAATTTCTAAATTCATCTAAAATCAAGGGCTACTTAATGAAACCGAACCAACACTTTTGAAGCTTGTTTAAATTTTCATTGTGTTATTTGATTGTTGTAATGTTTTTATCTAAATTTTCGCGCATATGAAACGTAGCTTTCGAGACTCAAGAGGAGGAAGCTGCAGCTGCTATAGAATCTAACGTTCAAAACCCGGACCTCAGCAACCAAGGCGAGTCAATACTTTGATCATTTTGAGCCTATGTTTTCAATAAAGTATTTTGGTTCAAGTATTATAAATTGCATGCTTATATTCTATGTGGCAATACATGTTAATTTCAGCTTTTAGATATGCCCATGTTCTCTTGATTTAGTATATGTCCTTTGCAACACTTTTTGCTATGTGATCCTTGTCACCCTAGTAAAAGTAATATTGCTACGACTCTTTTGAAACTAAGTCTATAATTATAAATGCATGCTTAGAGTTGTTATAGATAAACAAGGATATGAGAGTACCCTAGCATATCGTGCAAACTAAAGACGGAAGTATTGAGCAGTCATTGTGATGATGACTGGTTTATGTTAGTATAAGTGTATGTTTCATCCAAAAGAACCTCACATGCTTAATTATCTGGGCGGATGATTGAGGGCGGGAGTGTTGAATGGTGCCGTGATAGCACAGATTTGTGGTAAAGTGGTGCCGTGATAGCACAAGGGATTGTGGTAGAACCGCCCAGATAGCACTTAAGGACTGAATCTGGTGGCAATCTCCCACGATATAACCAGTACAACCACATGCTGGCAAAGTGTAGGCAGGGCCAACTAAATTGCATAGACTTAGTATGAGTTGCGTCGGTGTGAACACAGGCGGGTAGAGGATGGCCACATCCTCCGGCGTGATGGCGCAAGAGGGGCTTCGGAAGGGTGGTCGTGCAGGAGGAAGTGGAAACCTTAGCGGTCGCAACTCTGCTAGGAAAATGCACCGTAAAAGCCTTGTGGTAGTCTCCTCAACTGCATGACTAAGGAATCATGTGGGGCAATGAGCAGATCTATCTCGTGTGGGTAAAAGTGTACACACTCTGCAGAGTCATGAACTATTCGAATAGCCGTGCCCACGGTCATGGGCAGACATGGGGTCTTAACTAGATATAGTTCTGTTTCAAAATCTGTACAAAAGGGCATAGAAAGGCCTTTATGGGAAGGCAGAGTAAGGCCCTCATTTGAGTTGTCCTGGGTGTCGTCCCAGTGGTAATGTAAGCGATTATACGCTAAAGGCATGGTATAATGAGCAGAGATCATGTAATGGTGGATGGTCTCTGATTCGATAAAGAAAATGTAGATGTTAGTGAGTATCATGTTTAAACTTTCAAATGGCTAGGTCCTAGAGAATTTTAAGTATTATAGTTCAAAAGACATATTCCATAAATAAAATAACTTGAGCCATTCCTTGTTAAAAGCCTTGCATACTATCTCTGCATTTGGTGTGTTGACTCGTGAGCACGGTGGTTAGTGTGCTCACTCTGCAATACCAAAACCCAGTTCGGAGCTCAAGACCCTTATGCCTATGAGGAAGCACTGCTGCGAGATGGAGAAGACCGCGCCAGGACTTAGGACGCTTATTGCGCGCTTAGAACCTTAGGCATTTAGACTAAGGTGTGGCCTCATCCAGATATTCTAGAGCCCTAGAATGTTTGTATGACCACTTTTGCCCTCAGTCTCTGCTTGTGGTTTAAAGGCCTATTTTGTATCTCTTCCGCTGCTAGACTTTTGAATTGTAAATATTTGGCTGCTTGGCCCCATCAGTACCTCTGCGCCTTTGTGAAGGCCTAACTACACTATTGCAATGTAATATTATTATGGCTTGTTGTAATTCCAGCGTGTATGAAATGATTGACAATGTATCGTGTGCATTATCTCGATCCGGGGAATAATGCGGTAAGGCACAGCAGGGTCTGGATTGTAAAATCCGGGTCCGACATCAACCCAGGCTTACCCTCCTAGTAGCACAGTCTATTATTTCCTGATGTCTTGCTAGCTAGTCCATTTATAGTATAATATCCAAGGTTTGGGAGTTCAATATTGTTAAGTCTACTAGGAAACCAAACTTTTCCATGGTGATTTCTACCCCAGGGCATACTAAAGTAGCGATGATAATCCCGGCAGGTGAACTAAGTACCACTGGTTTCTTAAGTGGGTAGGTAGGTAGCCCAAGCTTATCCACATATCTCTTAGCTATAAATGAGTGTGAAGCCCCAGAATCAAAGAGAGTATGTTCTGGTATTGTCTTGATAGAAAACGTACCCATCGAACTTCGTGGCCTCCTGAGCTTCCTCAACGGTGATGTGATTAACCCGGCCACGGTTGGGAGTCGAGGCAGTCATGTTGGGTTCAGGGGTATATTACCCTTTGCTAGGTGCTGATGCTTGGCCATGAACGGGCGTGGCTCCTATATTGAACTTCACTGGCGTGACCTTGTTATAGGGGCATTGGCTGATGAAATGTCCCTTTTTGCCATAGCCGAAGCAGTTCCTGTTGGCAGTAGGGTTCGTCCCAAAAGATTGGCCTATTGGGCGTGGAGTCTAGAAGGAGCTGCCACTTGGACGGGCGGGGTTGGAGCTTTGGGTTGACTTGGCCTTGAGAAAGAGGGTTGTTGATGAATTTCTGGATGAACCTCCCCTAGGGCCACTTTGCCACTTGCTTACGCTTGCGGTTGGCTTCTAAGTTCTTCTTTTCATTCTCTAAGATCAATGTTTTGTTCACCAATTGAAGTATACTAGAGAAGTCTTGAATGATCAGTTGCACACGTAGATCCTCATTCATGCCCTTAAAGAACCTATCAATCTTTTCCTCCTCATTGCCACGTCCTTTGGAGAATAGCGGACGAGTTGGTTGAACTGAGTGAGCTATTTGCTGACAGACATGTTCCTTTATTTTAGGGTGCGGTATTCATTCTTCTTCATTCTCATCACCCCTGTAGGAACAAAGTTGGCTTTGAAGGCTATCTTGAAATCCATGGGATGTCTTGATGGGCATGCCGGGTGCGAGAGGCTTGGTTGGTTTGGCTTGCTCCTCCTTCTCCTTCTGCATTTCCTCCTGCAGTTGCTCCTTATCTGTCTGCTTCTCCTTCAGAGTCATCTTCAGTTATGGCGTCTTCATGGCCACAGGCAGAAAGTAGTTCTCCCACCAAGTTGCTGCTGCTCCCTTGAGCTGGTAGGTGGTGAAGACCACCTGATCTTCCTCTGCACATCTAGCAAGTCGGAGTTTTCTTTCAGTATCTCGAAGTCTTTCTCCGGCCTCGAGGGGTTCATCTGCTGAGGAGAAGGTCAGGGGTTGAGTCATAAGAAGTTAGCCGACTTTGAGCTGTAGCTCTTGGCATTGGCTTCTTGGCCGGCATAAATGGCATGCAGAATTTGTGTTTGTTGTGCCATGACCTGCACAATGTGGGGTTGACCGGTGGGGGCAGAATATCGACTCCTTGGCCCTGGCCTCTACCCTGGCCTGTAGACGGCATTCCTTGGTTGGCATCCACATCGGCCTGCATGTTAGGGTTGGCGCTAGCCTAGTCTCGGGTGACTCTCTGAGTGGCCATCTGCAAGTCTGACTTTGTGCCAGGCACTCATGCTAGACTAGTGGGTTTTTGGCCCATAACAATTATGTAAAAACTAACCAAGTAAAATAAACAACAAAACAATTTACAACACCAAGCCTATGCCTGGCCACATATCATTTATAGACTAGCCAAATGCCCGTGCGTTGCAACGGATCTCAAATAATTGATAACATGAATAAATCCCAAAAGAAATTTAACATATTGTATTTAATTGCAATCTATAGCATTTCTAGTATCAAAGACGGTGATAGGATAAAAAAACTGATCTGATAGATGGCCTCATTGATACTAAGACAAATATTCAATTTTAAGATCCCTTCAATTAGGGAGCAAGGGCCAACTTTGCTCGATTAGCACATACACACATAATGATGGCTCCTAATTACTTCTAGCGTAAGTAATCTCTAGGCCAATTAAGTGAACTACCAAGATCATTCTGACATTTCACATTTTATCTAACATGATACCAACATTTACCACCACTGGGCTGTGTAGAACACGGGCAAAACGACTACCTATAAGAGCGGATCGACTAAAGCGGGAAGGGTAAACCATCTATTTCTTTTGCTTAGACCAATTCAGCCTTCTCTCTACGTGCTCTCCTGAACCTGCAGAAAGACCAACATAACATAGCTTGACACGAATATCAAGTGAAAAAGACCAATCCATCACCTAATTCTAAGAAAACTATAAATCAATCTAGTAAAGGGTCCAGAAGGGCAGCAATAATTTCCCCTAGAAACATAAAAGATCAATATTGGATCCAAGGCTTTGGCTGGAAGCTGCAAACATTCATGCATCTATAGTACCTGGAAGCAACAAATAAAAAGCAAAAGCCTAATTCAACAAATCCTGTAGAGCAATACGTCCATCGATGCGCAAGCAGAAATGCATGGGGAGGGGCAAGTGCCCTTGTTGTTGTCTGCTGAAGCATTGGCGGCCGTCTTGTAGCCAACGTCTTGTGAGGCGGTAGCGATAAATCGGTCTTGCAGACACGAGAAGACAATCGTGTGGCACCAAGTAGCGGAGGAGGAGAAGAGGATGCAAGATGGCGGCCTAGTCGATGTTAGCGCGGCATAGTGAATGATTAAAGATATAACACCTAACCAACCCTCGGGTGTTACGAAGCTTAAGGATCACACTTGAAAATCTTCCGGCGACAAGCGTGGGAGCTGATCCTACCAAACAAATATGGAGTAAACATCTTTGCAAAACAAAGTGGAAAATACCATGGCACATAAAGCAAGTACAATTGAACCCGAAAAACAAAGCGCACTTAACAAAATGCTAACACAAAAGGATTGCTCAGGAAACAATATAACTCGAAGATCAAAATTCTCAACACTTAGTCATCTCAACCTTGGCTTCCAACAAAATATAATCCATAAGCGAAATATATCGGGGAGTAGGAGGCGGTTTGGGGCGGAGAGGGGAGGCGGCAGGGGGTTGGGGAGGAGGATGCGGCGATGAGGGTGGGGAGTAGGAGGCGGCGGTGCGGGGACGGAGAGGGGAGGCGCGCGGGGTTGGGGAGTAGGGAGGATGCGCGGCGAGGTGGGTGGAGTAGGAGGCGGCGGTTTGGGGGCGGAGAGGGGAGGCGGCGTGGGGGTTGAGGCGGGAGGATGCGGCGACGAGGTGGGGTAGTAGGAGGCGGTGGTGCGGGGACGGAGAGGGGAGGCGGCGGGCGGTTGGGGGAGTAGGGAAGGAGGCGATCTGGGAGGAGGATGCGGGGTGGCGGAGGAGTGGCGGCGCGCGAGGGGTGGGACGGAGGGTGAGGCGGGGCCTTGGTGGCGGAGGAGTGGTGGCGGTGCGGGGCGAAGGTGGTGAGGCGGAGGGAGGGAGGAGGCGAGGCGTCTGGCGGAGGAGGGAGGGAGGAGGCGGAAGAAATGAGGTGGGAGGCAACCGCACGAGATTTGGAGGCGGGCGGCCACGATTTTTGGATGGAAGGGCCCACGTCAATCTGCATAATTTTTTTTTAAAAAAAGAGGTGAAAGAGGCCGCACCAACCACCAACTCCTTCTTTTATAATAGTAAAGATAAGGGTTCACATAGCTCAGCATATATAGCCCTTAGGCTAGATTGAGCATCACAGTTACACACAATACATAGGGTTCTTAATATCATGGCTACCGTACTAGTTTGCTAACATAGCTTCCTACTTTTATGGGGGGTAAGTACTCACTATCATTATACAACACCTAGCAAGCACTAAATTATCTACTCCTCCATGAAACTAGCTCACAGGCGGGACGGGTGTAATTTGAGGCGGGGCGGGAGCAGTGCCACTAAAGTCTAAGGAATCCAAGCGGGAGCGGGGCGACTACGGTCACAGTGGGCCTCCCGAGGTTGATAGCGCCTAGGGACTAGGGTGTCGCACGCTCTTGTGAGCGAGAGAGTCTCGTCTGAGGTCCATTAGCCCTGGCGGGGTGGAATAGAAGCCATAGTAGGTGCAGTGGGGGTTGGAGCAAGGATCACGGTGGCAACTGTTGCCCATCAGTAACTTTCGGCGAGGCGGCGGCCTTCTCCTTCTGCACCTCCACAAGTGCCTTCTCACATTTGGCGAGCTGCTCCTGAAGTGTCTCCACCTGGCTGTAGCTAACAAGCAGAAGCTGGCGAAGGTCGGTGATCTCCTCGAGTGCTGCAGTATAGGTAGCCGCCATGGCCCTAGTGAGGTGCACCTGATGTGTGAGCATTGGGTTGTCCTCTGCCACCAGCATAAAGGTCACGTTGTGCCTAGCCCTTCCTAGCGGGACAGATAGTAAAGGAATAGAGACCTTTGTAGTGCGGGCCAATAGATGTCGCATAGTCGGCGGTGGCTAGGCGAGCAACGTCCTAAAGAGTAGTCGTTGCGGTGCTCCTCCTATCAGAGCTCCACGAAGACTTGGGGTGGCTCATGTTCGTCTATAGCATAGATGAAAACCTCCATGATCCAGGACTCCCTAGCTCCTTCGGTGGCCTTATGCCCCCGACATATAGGCAGATCCTTATAGCCCAGATAGTGTAGTAGCTTATGTAGGATGATTGCAAAGTCCCCCTCATACTACCCATGGGCGAAGTAGTCTCACTGACCATTAGCTGCTCCTCTAGACATCTGTAAGTAAAAGCACTAGTGTTAGTATCCTTTTAAAATATCAAAGAAAGGAGGATAAGGTTAGATCTAAGAAGGGTAAGAAGGAAGTGTCGCTATACTTTTAGAAACTCCTTTTACTAATTTCAAATTTTATTTCTAAGACCCTATCTAGTAAACCTCCTAAGGTTTTTACCCTATAGTCGTATGCTCTGATACCAGCTCTGTCGGACCCGGATTTTTCAATCCAGAATCCTCTGTGATTTACTGCACTATTCCCGGGATCAGTAGATAGTGCTCACAGGTACATTGCTGCATCAATTCATACATCACATGAAATATACTGAACCATAACATTACATATCAGAGTTAAAATACACCACGTCATGATGCGGATACGCACATGCTTAGCACTTTTCAGGCGAATATATTACTTAATTGGAAAGAAGTATTGAGCCACATTAAATATTGTCAGGTGAATTTGTTTCTTAAGAAGTTTCTTTTAATTGATGATGAACTTGGAATACTACATCATGCTATTATTTTATGTATTATTAGGTATGATTCATGTGAAGACTTGGGAGAGCAAAAGGGAGGAGCACAAGGACTAAAACTACAAGTTTTGGATAAGATTTTAAGCCAAATTCAGATCTCCACGTGCTCAATCCAATTCAAACTCGGATTCAACTCGAATTCAATTCGGATTCGGTTCGGGACAGCTGACAGACAGTTACTAAAAAGGCCATAAATTTCACAAACGGAGTCCGATTCAGGTGTTCTTGTACTCGTTGGAAAGATAATTTCAAGGGATACGTAATGGATCCAACCCCACCTTCAAATTCATCACGGATTAAAAGTTATGACTGAAACATTGTGATGGCTTAATTTTAGGTTTTTCCTTTTGTGTGAGTTTGTTTCCAAATACATGTAGGGATGAGTTGGAGTTGGTTTTGGACCTCTTAGCCAGCCATGAGGTGGAGAGGGAACTATATATTGAGGGTTAGACCCCATTGTAAAGCGAGACCACGTTTGAGAATAATGAATCTACTAAAGTTTGTTCGAGTTTAGCATTGCTACCAAGTTCCATGGGAATTAGGGTGAATTTCTTCAATCAAGATCGTTCACCTTTCCGTTGGGAATTGGGTGCACGATAGATCTTCGCTTGTGGTCGTGAAATCAACACGAGTGTGTTTTGGCGAATTAAAGAGTGTTAGTCCCTTGCATTGGCATTGGAGGATCATTACGATTCATCGGGACTCCGTGAGTATCCATTCTCGTCGAGAAGATCGGGCGACCCCGTATCATCTTGGTATCAGAGCGCGGTTTACTCGGTAGGATCTTATCCTTTTAAATTTTAGTTTATTACTTATTGTCCTATAGTCCATAAACCGAAAACACACACAAAAAAATATCCAAACCCTAGTTTGACATCGCTATTTTCGTGAGTTTTATTATGTCTTGATCCATTAGAAATTTTGTTTACGTCTTGATCGTTCGTGTTTATTTGCATAGCTTAATCTTTGTGTCCAATCCAAAATTCAAAAAAAATCCGATCACTACATGCATGAACAGAGACAGTGAATAGTCTTTGCTCTGATCATGTGAAAAAATATATCTGCACTATGGCTGTTTCATTACATATATCCTTAATTTTCCGTTCATCTTTGAGACTAGTCTTTGATAATTGCATTAAGGGCTGTTCTTGATATTAATTTACACCGGCTGAAATTTTATTTGTTTGTGGAAGGGAAAGCTAAACCTTAGTGCCAACAACAAGTTAAAAAAAAAGAAAGAAGGAACGAAAGAAAGAAAGAAGGCACCGACAAAAAAAAAAGAGGAAAGTGAGCATTGGCCAAATTGGGGTTAGCTAATTCTAATATATAATTTCAGCTTGTGTATTCAATTCCTTTGAGAAATCTTATGCCCTTACATTCATATCATTGCAATTGGCTAGCGTCTCTCCTAGTACTTGGTGCAAAACGAGCTATCTAATCTTTAATTTCAGATTGCCTCTAGTTAGCTCATTCCTTTGTTTGCATCGAGTCACATTGATCTTTGTGTGTACGTTCATATACTTCACTTAAATCTTTTGGATCAGCACATAGGCAATACTTTCTAGCTTGGATTATTACTTAATTTTACAATATTGAGAAATCAGATTGTGTAGGATAAATACTTCATAACCAAGCTCCACAAAATATCCTTTGCCGTGCAATTGTGAGTCACTTTTAAACCCGCTTGATCATCACTTGTTATTATAGCCACCACCAAGTGTAAGTTTCTTTTGGCCTCAATCCACTTCGGAAAGGTGAGAACTTTACTTGTGAGAGAAAAGAGTGAGATCGAGTGATTTATACTAATCATCCATATACCTTGTTATTGCTTCGTGTTGCACAATCTAACCATGTCAGGTGGAGAAGAGAACTATGGTGATGACAATGAAGTTAATCTTAATGCCCCGGTGACTCGCTTTAAACATCAGGCATTGAGAAGTACATTGCAACAAGAGCTCCAATCAGGCACCACTACTAAGCACGTACAACTTAAGGCGGACATGCAGGATTTCCATATTGAATTCAATCAACAAATGAAGGTGTTACACAAAAACATCGTGAATGATATTGTGCAAGCACCGTCCACAACAACAAAAGATAGCTTTGTTCCTTTCTATGGCGGTGATGATCCGGAGGAGTATCTTGAGTGGAAATGGCAAATGGAGAAAGTGTTTAGATTTGAAACTTTCCAAAGACCAAGAGGTGATCGTGCCACAAGGGAGTTTGAAGACTATGCTTATAGTTGGTGGCAACAACTAATTGGAAAACAACTCATTAAATCTTGGTTAGATTTGAAGGCGTTTATGAGAAGCGAGTTTGTGCCATCCTATTATCGCAGGAATTGCTTCACCATCCGGAGAATATCACACAAGGGAGTAATCTGTCCAAGAGTACTATTTTGAGCGCAAGATACGATGTGTCGTGCGGTGTCACTAGTCCATCAAGGGAGAAGGCATACTTTAGGGGTGGCTTGAATTCTGAGATCGCCGCTGCACTTCAACATAAATATTTTAGTAGCATGCATGATCTTGTGAATTATGCTATTATACGGAGAAGAGACTTATGGAGAAAGCGTACATCACGATTCAATCCATGTCCATACTTGACTCATATAGTTCCACTAGTGTAACACATGAGAAGATGACCAAGCATGGGACTTTCCTTGATAAAGGAGATATCTTATGCTGCCCCAATGATACATACAACAATTGAGATGCATCAAAACCTATGTGAGAATGAGAACCACATAGCCAAATTAAGTGAGAGTGTTAAAAGAGTGAGTGTGTGATTCCACCATATGTGAGTTTGAGAGCATCCAAACTGCGAGTGTGAGAGATAGACCAAAAGAAAAGAGAGAAGTAGAAGATGGACAAAGTGAGGTTAATTTTGAAACTAACACATTAATATCTACTTCTAGTGTTGTTTCTCACATTGTGCGACTTGATATTAAAGAAGAGGAATCAAATGTTCAACAAGCGGCACCATTGGAGATAAGCGATGAGGGATAATCATAGTTAATGATGAAGTACTTGCTGATCCGTTGTTACATCATGATGATTTAATACCTACAACACCTACATCAACTGAGGAGAACAATAAAGGTAACAATATTGGTGCTGAAATTAATTGTGAAACTTGTGAGAACTCATATGTACGAATGACAATTCCATGTTCTAGAATTTCTTTGCTCAATTTACATAATGTGGAATTGATTACTCATAAGGAAGTTCTTACGAGAATATCTCCTGATGATTCTTTATATTATATCATGTTTGATGAACCTAAAGAACTATCTAGTGTGCTTAAGAATGTTGCTGAAATTTTATGTTTATAATCACTAGTTAGTACCTATGCATATACATATAAGTTCAATTTGATTGGAAATTTTGGTATAGATGATAAGTTTTATGTTTACCGAATATGCATTACATGTGATAAGTTTGCTGAATTGATATTGCATATTTTGGATAAACAATCTTCTGTGCCATATCATGGTCACAATGAGATGAGTTTCAACAATAGTGCTGTATGTTTCAAAAGATTTCTTAAGTCTACCTTTTCATCCTTTAATGTACAATCATGTACAAATAATCAGAGTAGCGCAGTTGAAGCATGGAAGGAACTAAAAATTTTCTCCCCCATATTTGAACAACTTAATTTGGTTTGGCCCATTAATGACTTGTCCATGTGCCTAGCAAAGTCAGTCGACTTTTTCTCATGGGAGGAGAATGATATGAAAGACAATGTTGCAATGTATACATCATATGGTTGCCGTTATATTAATTTGTTTGTGTGGAACAACGAGAATGACACAATAATTGATTCATACATATACCATGCATATGTGTTGTTCTTTTTATCTACTACGCCTTCAGATGTTCTTGATATGCTAAGCAAAAGAAGTATTGATGACAAATATATATACCATGCATATACGTTGTATTCTTTGCTTAGTACAATTTCAGGCTACCAAAAGCCGAGGACGGCTTTTCTTGAAGAAGGGGAGGATGATGCGGATACGCACATGCTTAGCACTTTTCAGGCGAATACATTACTTAATTGAAAAGAAGTATTGAGCCGCATTAAAAATTGTCAGGTGAATTTGTTTCTTAAGAAGTTTCTTTTAATTGATGATGAATTTGGAATACTACATCATGTTATTATTTTATGTATTCTTAGGTATAATTCATGTGAAGACTTGGGAGAGCAAAAGAGAGGAGCACAAGGACTAAAACTACAAGTTTTGGATAAGATTTTCAAGCCAAATTCGGATCTCCCACGTGCTCAATTCAATTCAAACTTGGATTCAACTCAGAATTCAATTCGGATTCGGTTCGGGACAGCCTGACAGGCAGTTACTAAAAAGGCCATAACTTTCACAAACGGAGTCCGATTCAGGTGTTCTTGTACTCGTTGGAAAGATAATTTCAAGGGCTACACAATGAATCTGGACCCACCTTCAAATTGGTCACGGATTAAAAGTTATGATCGAAACATTGTGATGGCTTAATTTTAGGTTTTTCCTTTTGTGTGAGTTTGTTTCCAAATACATGTAGGGATGAGTTGAAGTTGGTTTTGGACCTCTTAGCCAGCCTTGAGGTGGAGAGGAAACTATATATTGAGGGTTAGACCCCCATTGTAAGGCAGACCACGTTTGAGAATAATGAATCTACTAAAGTTTGTTCGAGTTTAGCATTGCTACCGAAGTTCCATGGGGAATTAGGAGTGAATTTCTTCAATCAAGATCGTTCGGCCTTTCCGTCGGGAATTGGGTGCACGATAGATCTTCACTTGGTGGTCAGCGAAATCAACACGAGTGTGTTTTGGCGGATTAAAGAGTGTTTGTCCCTTGCATTGGCATTAGAGGATCATTATAATTCATCAAGACTCCCGTGAGTATCTATCCTACGTCGAGAAGATCGGGCGACCCCGTATCACGTCAGGTGACAGTTTACAAAATGACCGATCAGGCCAAATACCTACAATATAAAAGACAGCAGCGGAAAGCATAAACAAAAGTAGGACCAACATCCACAGACAAGCGACTGAGGGGTAAATGTGTACAACATGTATTACCTAGGTCTATATAATATATGTGCACACCATCTCCATCAAGTCTACTTGTCTAGGACTTGAACTTGCGAAAATTGTCCTAATTCTCTTCGTTGGCTCTTGCATCCGTGGCGGGGAGTGTCCTCGTAAGTGTCTTGGTCTTGGATTCTGTTTCTCGTTTTGATAATGCGGGTGAGCACAAATCCACAATGCTCATAAGCCAATTCACAACATGTAAGTAAATAACATGCAGGTCTTATCAAGGAAAAGTTTGGGTTATTTTGCTTGCCAGAAATTGCTGTTCAAATATGATACATAGAAATTTCCTTAGACCAATCAGTTTGTACTAAAACATGATATTTGGGTAAAAAGAATGCAGTAATTAATAGCAACATAGATTTCATCCACCGTTACATGGCTCCTGCACCCTATGTTAACCATTCAGGGTTATAACCGCCTAACTTATCACCGGGGCGACACCTAGGGCAACACAAATCAAGGCTTTCCACGGCCCACCACTTTCTCAATTCCACCCACAAAGTTTTGAAATAGAACTATATCGGTTAAGTTCCCATGTCCACCCATGATCGTGGGCACACTATTCAAGCAGTTTTGACTCGCAAAGTTTGTACACTTCACCCACAAGAGACGATCCTCTCGTTTCTCCACACGATTCCATAGTCATGCGGTTGAGTAGACCATCACAGTAACTTTTCAAAATACCTCGCCCCTTCCATCGTCTCACCCATATGGGCTTATCCTACTTACGACGGGTCTCATAAGTTGTGCGGGATGTTCTAACCCCAGCTACTAGCCCAGCTGGACTACCTACACTGACTAGCTCGCCTCGGCAAACTTCACCCTCAATGAGTGTCCCATTCAAGCCGTCACACAGACAACCACTTGCACTACCCCTCTCCCCCACCGATGAGATGACTTTCAGGGTCCAGTAAATCTACTAAGCCAAGTTGTAATTTACAGACTTGTGGTTGTACTTGTCTTACACAGGAGGTCATGACAAGATTCAGTCCTTAGGGTTATCTGGGCGGTTCTAACACTAACCACACTCTCATGCACCACTGCACCAGCCCCCATACCATCCGCCCAGATATTTAAGCAAGTTAGGGGTTTTTGGGAGCATAAAATAATTATACCAAAATATACCAGTCATTTCCACTCATGACTTCTCAAATCGGTTTCTCATGATTTAAAGTGATGCTTGGGGCATTTGGTGCCCCGAGTATCTAAGGAGTACTAAGCGTGGCGCATAATGATCGTGCAAACGCACACCCGAAGTGAGCGGGTTGCCACCGAAATAGCGGCGAGTGTCGTGTTCTCCACGAGGACTAGACTAAGGCTCTTGGTGCGCGACTAAAGTTATATCAAACAAAGCGGGGAGGACTAAGCCTACAACGACTACCAAATCGATCGAGCAGGCGAACTATCGAGCGAACTCTAACTTGCATGGATGAAGCGACGAACAACTAAACAATCGAAGAACGAGAACGAGCGGCCGTGCGAATGGACGTCGTGCGACCGAACGAACTACGACGGCGACACAAACTACACACGAATGACAACGACTACCGATCGGCGATATAACTAACTACCGACCGCGAGGCGGCGAGAAGGAAGTCGAGAAGCGAGGGAGTCTAGAAGCACGGAGGAAGTCGAGAGAGAACGAGGAAGAGCGGTCGACGGTGACTTAGACGGCGGCGGCAGCGACAACACAACGACTACGACAAACAATCGCACACTCTAACTATCGACGGACCGCGGAAAGAAGGAAGAGGAAGGTCGAGAAGCAAGGGGAGTCGAGGCGATGCGAGGAGAGGAGCGATTGCCGACTAGCTAGACCGCACAAGACAACACACAAACACGGACATATACTAACACTAATAACAGGACAAACCAAGAGCAGAGCCTACACAAGACCGATCACAAATTGACCATAAGCACGAGACTAACCACGAACACATACATCATATATCTATGATCGAAATCAACGAATAACAAGCATAGTTCGTTAGTATTGAACAATTAACGGTGACATCTAAAAGTAGATAATTAACAGCAATTGTCATCACGATGCACAATTAAGCTAAGGATTAACGAGCATAATCATTATTCCACCGAACACGAGCATACATCACGGTTCACATCACAATTACCATCATAGATCATGATTCAACGAGGCAAAAATAAGCGATAAAGAGATTAAAGAAAAGGATGCGGAGATGAACAGGGGAGTAGAAGTAGCGAGGGCGCAGAGGAGAATGTGAAGGCTGTCGGCACACCGTGGTGAAGTGGAGGCAGCGAGGAGGGGGTCGGCGGTGCCGTAGAGGAAGTGGGGTGGCCAAGGCGATTCTGCGTCGGTGGAGAGGTGATGGAGACCCGAGCTCGCCGGCGTCGGTGGAGATGATGAGGTCATCGGTGAGATGGATCCGGTGAGGAAGGGTCGGCCGTCGGTGTCGGTGAAGATGTCTTGTGGCGGCGATGGAAATCGGCGGTTGAGTACCGGTGAGGTGGATGGCGCGGCGGCGATCGGATGTGGAGAAGGAGGAGGAGAGGAGAGGCGGCGGGGCGGCGGAGGAGAAGGCACGGTAGGAGAAAAGAAGGAGGTGGATCGGGAGCGGCGTACGGGTAGAGAAGGAGGAGGGAAGGAAGAGGCGCGGTGGAGGCGGCAGACGGGCGGTGATGGCGCGGGCGAGTCGGCCCGGCCTCATCGGCTGGAGAGGAGGCGGAAAAGAGGCGACGGAGAGCAAGGAGGTGAAAAATGAAAGAAAAGCCGGGCTCGGTGGTGATGGAGAGGAAGAGGAGGCGCAATGGAGGGAGTAGGTGAGGACGCGGTGTGGTATGGTGGCGTGGTGGAGGCCGGCTGGCCTCGCCGCCCGGGAGCTAGAGAAGAATCGGGGAAGAGAGGAGCAAATGGGGCGATGGGAGAAGAAAAAAATGCCAGGCTCCGGTAGATCGATGGCGGCGGCTAGGGTTATGTCGCCGGGTGGGTATTTGGTTATTTTGCAATTTAGTCCTCCCACTTTCCGACATTTACAGTAAGGTCCTTCTCCCATTTAATTTCTTCCGTGTTGGCCCTCTGGAAGTCCGATTTCATCGCGGTTTGATCCTACGCATCCGTGACGACGCGCACATCTATACGGAGTAGTCCCGAAATGCCGAATTTGTCGTTTATGTGCCTCGCTCCCGCCGGCCTGCAGAAAAACATAAAAAATGTAAAATTGTCCATTTCGAGCAATTAAATATAGAAAAACGTGTAAATGATGATAGATGTTCCCAAAATATGAAAAATATGAGGGTAAAATGACGGCTAAATATATGCAAATATGACGCATGTCACATAATTGTAGACTTATTTTTGAAAGGTTACCTTTATAATTTTTCCTAGGGTGACAAGGCCTAGATGATCAAATGTTCCAAAAGATGTGTAATGCTAACAAGTTAAGTAATGGACATATAACTAGAATCTTAAAACAAATATATATTTGCACATGAAATAGTAGCATGCAATTTGACAATTTAAAATGGAAATAATTTGCAGAAAATGTAGATTCAACATGATTAAAGTATTGACTAACCTTGGTCACAGTTGGTTTAGTCTTAGTGGTCGTGAGTTGCTTCAGCCTCTGCCTCTTCCTCTCCACTACTATAGAAAACTGTATTACAAACAGTTCAAAAACGTCATCACAGATGGTTTTCTGAACCGTTTGAATTTACGGGTCAGTGATAATCGAAGGTTATCACAGATGGTTTTTGAATCGTCTATGGTGTAAATATCACAGACGGTTTGTAACTAAAAACCGTCTGTAATATCTGATAATCACAGATGGTTTGTTAGTAAAAACCGTCTGTGATAGGTGATAATCACAGACAGTTTGTACCTAAAAACCGTCTGTGATATCTGATAATCACAGACGGTTTTTAGTTACAAACCGTCTGTGATATTCTTTTCTACCCCTAAATATATTTCTGTCTATTGGCTAGCCTTAGGAAATGCTAGCCATGCCCTCTGAAACAAGCAGATCAATATGTATATGTATACATATAATTCACATCTCAATTCATTTCACAAACATAAAACATCCAACTCACATCGCACTTCATTTCACAAACATAAAACATCCATTGTGCACTGTGGAACTCTCCACATGATCTTATGACTTTAGACAACAAAAAATACGTGCACTCTCCTCGAAAGAGTACAATATAGTTATGTATGGAGAAAATGTACGTACCTACCGAGTAACATCAAAACAACATATCATGCAATAGTCTAAAACCAGCATATATTCAGATTTGCGACATAAATCATTGAAGTAACATGCTGCCATCAAAAGTAGCCAGAAGTAAAAGACTAAAATCAGCATGTCTAATCAATACATTCTCTGTCAGTAAAGTTTGCATATACAAATGATAGCAACTTCTAAAATTTCGGTATGACAGAAGATCTAAATCAAAGACTATAAGGTAGCAATCTAACACTAGCTTAAGATGATCAGTTAATAGACAACATAATCACATATACTCAATACTTCAAAGTTGAAAAATGCTTATATTTAGATCTGAATTCAAAGTACAAGCAAACAATGTCTCTCAATACTTGAACATTTACTAGAGATTATAAAACAAGCACAACCCGCAATGTTTGGAAACAAAGAACCGAAATACTCACGATACAGACAATGACTGGGGATGGAGGTCCGAGAGGTAGCGGTGACAGCGTGGATGGGGTCGGCGGCGACTAGGGGCCGAGGTCCGAGGTGGTGACGGCGGCGGCGGCGCGGGCGGGGTCGGCGGCGACTAGGGACGGAGGTCAGAGAGGCTACGGCGGCGGCGTGGGCGGGGTCGGCGGCGGGGGCGGAGGTCCGAGGAGGCTACGGCGGCGGCGTGGGCGGGGTCGGCGGTGACTAGGGACGGAGGTTCGAGGAAGGCGTGGCGGCGGCGTGGGCGGGGTCAGCGGCGTATGGGGCGGAGGTCCGAGGAGGCTACGGCGGCGGCGTGGGCGGGGTCAGCGGCGGGGGGACGGAGGTCCGAGGAGGTGGCGGCGGCGGTGTGGGCGGGGTCGACAACGACTAGGGACGGAAGTCCGAGGAGGCAGCGCGGCGTGGGCGCGAAGGAGGAGATCCGAGAAGGAGGCGGCGATGGGCTAGATCGGGCGGCGGCGAGACGATCTATCACTGCAGCGTCGTGCAAAACCCTAGCTTGACGGTATATATAGGAATGCTTATTATAGACGGTTCTAGTTTAGAACCATTTGTGATAAGTCACATGTCGAGACGGTTCGTAATAAGAACGTACGTGATATTAATAGCAGAGACGGTTTGGAATACGAACTGTCTATGATTACACTTAAATGTTCATGCCCTACTCCCACCTGTTAATATTCCGATGCAAGCGGCCCTTAAACTTCCACACCACTGATTTTATATGCAACGCGGTGTACAATTCCTTGATACCACAAACTGATCAATCTCTTCTAAATTGTCCTCTTCCTCATCTTCTTCACCACATTTCTGAATAATGTCATTTAAAATTCTTTTGATCTCCTTCCTCTCATCTATCAATCATGAGTTGTTTGGCGCAACCTTACAGGCGACCAACAATTTCGTCTGGAGCAGCTCCTCCGCTCCGCCTGCTCTCCTTCCTCGACTCGCTTCCATCCATCATTGGACCTCATCCTCCGCCGTCGACGGAGGTGTCTCGTTGCCGTTCAGGAAAGGGAAACCGCCCTCAGCCTCGTTCTTCTCTACAAAGTGCACAAAGCGGAAGAAGCTCTTGCGGCATTGGAGAGATACACGGATAACCTTGCCGATCAAGCAGAATTGGCCGATTCTAAGGAAGCTTATCATGGCAGATTATGGGCCATGCTAATGATTTTCCCAGGCTAGAGGAGGAAGTGGAGAGGGCAAGGACAATCTTCACAGCATTCGAGAACTCAACGGCTAATCCTCCAACTCCAGAAGTCGAAGAAGCATATGAAGCCCAGAAGATTAAAATCTGGGAATCTCTTTTTTTGGACTTTTGTAATAAATTTGCCTTGAATTTGAAACTTCCATGGAAGAGAAGCAAATGAAACGCTTTCATAAAAATTCCGTGTTGTCTACATACCTAGATTCTATTCATGGATTAGAAATGTACACGACAATTTGTTTCGTCTCGATTATAGATTCTGTAGTTCATACGACAGAGGTGATCGATCGATTACCACAAACGGTTATCAACACGAACCATCTGTGTTGTCTCGATTACCACAGACAGTTCGTATTAAGAACCGTCTGTGAAATTTCACAGATGGTTATTAACACAAACCGTCTATGTTGTCTCGATTATCACAAACGGTTCGTATAAACCGTCTGTAATAGTTTAAGCACAGATGGTTCCGTATGAACCATCTGTGACGTGCCGTCGATATAGCCTCTTTTGTAGTAGTGCTCGTGCCTCGTGCGCTTTTTATGTTGCGAAAATAAATTCTCACAAAATTTAAATGAGCTTCAAAATTTATGTTTTGGTTCCATTGGACGATATTAAATTTAGAAATTTATTTCACTCAATTTGGAGCTAAGATGAATAAGTTATACCCATTTAAAGTTCTATGCTTAAATAAATTCGGAAAAATAAAGAAAACGGAGAGAGAGAGACCGGCGGTGGGGGCGCAGTATTGATTTTCTCTTTTCATTTTCTCACGACTCTCGACATGTGGGACCGGTTACTGTCTTGGATTAAATGATCGACCCACATGTCGGTGAGCACTTAGGTTTAACTAATCATCATTAGCCCTAATCGGTGACTTAACCGTTAATTAATCTCAACTACAGTCCTTCTTCCACCTGCCGAAGAACGGCGAGCTCACCGTCGGTGGAAGGAATGAAGGCTAGCCATGAGCATTTCAAAAATGAGATGCTCATGCCTGCGCACACATTTGGGCTTAGTCCTGCCGACCAATTTGGTGGTGGTGGTGGTCGGCGGCAACCATAAGCAGCGACGGAACAGGAGAGGGGCGGACGGGTGGTGCATGGCTCTAGAACTCGATTGGGCACTAAGGGAGCATCTAGGCATGGACAGGAGGCTACCTCGGGGGTTGGTGCGGCTCAGGAGTGGCGGCGATGGTCCGGCGGTGTGAGACGGTGACGAGCAAAGGGGCGCAGTGCTAACAAGGTATAGGCGGTGAGAGGTCCGGTCGGCGGTGGAGATGGCGTCATGGTGCTCCAATGTAACATCCTAAAATTTGGGTGTTTAAAAATATAGGATTTTTAAAACCTTTCTCTTGCATTCTAGAAATTTTCTGAGTTTCGTGCTATGTGAATTAATAATCAAGAATAATCCCAAGTGCAAATAATGATCATGTAAATAATAAAAATGGAAAATGACTTTCTAAATAATGAATTCAAATACCAAAATCCTAAATTCAAATTCAAGTCAATAAAATGAAATCAAAAAGAATATTAGAATATATCTCTAAATGATTAAACCAAAAATCCCTTCTTTTAATTCAACTAGCATACAAAACCCAAGGCTGGATATTCAAAATTTTAATTATACAACTTAGAACAAACTAATATCAAAATCAAAATCCAAGGGCAAATAATTAAAATCCAAAATATAGGAATGTTCGGATTTGTATCTAGATGTTTGAATCAAGACTTGAATTGAAAATCCAAAAATTGAACCCAAAACTTAACTGAAAATTCAAATGTTGAATGTCATGTAAAACTCCAAAAATCAGTAAATCCTAATGCAAATTAAAATTTAAATTAAAAATCTAAATTTTAAAAGTGGGCTTAAACCTTTCTTTTGCCCTTTTTCTTCCCTTTCCTTTTTCTTCTCACTTCCATGTGGGACCCACTTCCTATTTCTCTATCTCTCTCCTTTTTCCTCTCTATTCTACCCGCGGGCCCTCTTTTCTCCCCGTTCTTTTTTCTCCCTTCCTGTTTTCCCCCTCTCTACCACTGGGCCCAGCCTACCCCCAGCCTTCTCCCTCCTCACTTTGTCTTCTTCCCCGAGCTCGCCCAGCTCACTTTGACAATGACCACCTTTGCACCAACCGCCCGCCATCGCTTCGCATCACCGCACCGCCCCGTCACATCCTTGCCTATGCCGCACGTCGCGGACCACTACACGCCGCACGTCGCCCACGTCTCCTCAGTCGCTAGCACCCACGTCGCCATCCTTCTCCACTTCTCTCATCTCCGTGCTGTGCCGCAGTTCCTTCTCTGCGGCTATATATGGCCACTGCCTCCTCCCTCACCTCCGACACAAATACTTCGCTTCCCCAGACTTCCTCCTCCCCTCCTCAAGCCGAGCGCCCCTAGGCCTGTGAGCCGCCGCCGTTGCCTCCTCGTTATTCTGGCACCCCGATGCATCCCCTTCAATTCAAGCGCATCATTCTGTGCTCTTAAGCATCTCTTCATCCCCTATAGCCTAATTGGAAAACCACCCACCAGAGCTCGTCGCACGGCCATCTCCCCAAACTCCAGCCACCACCACCTCCATCACCACCACCTTTATTCCGGCATGATACTTCTCAATTCCTTAGGTCTGGAGCATCCCATGGCCTACGCCATGCTCAATTTCAACCTACAGCGAGACTCAGGTTGGGACATACAAATTAATCAGCCAAGACTGTCCCATATCAGCGTTGTGGCAATACGATAGGGTTTTGCAATAGTAGCTCACAGACCGATTCTTAACTAACTTAGGCACCAACCACATACCCCTTGTGCCTAGCAATCAACATTGCGTCACCAAACAACAATGCATGCCAGCAAGCACCCACCACCTAACCATTTGCCTAAGTCTATACCGAGTTTTTATATTTTGTTTTGAAATAACTCATAGCCTTTCTTGACTCACCGAAGCCAAGAGTACATTTCAAAAGCATATCATTTTTTGTGAAAAAGTTATCCCAAAGAAAAAATTATGTCCAAGCAGGTCTAAGCATTTGATACAAAATTTGTCTAGTCCATACTATTGTATTAACTAGAGTTTTATCTAAGGTGACAAGGCATGTTGATGTTCAATGTAAAATTTGGCCATATCTAAAGGAATTTGGTGTAACTAAAGTTTAAAACAGATTTGAACTAATTTGAATAAAAATACGCATGCATAATAATTTAAAAATAACATAAATAATTTAAATTACTGGGAGCAACATGATCAAAGGTGTAACTTGCCTTGCTCGAAGACTTAATGCTGTGAATCGTTGAAATCGAACTCTCCGGATTCGTCGAGTCTACACGCAAAGAGCCAAAGCGAATAAACTCAAATATACTTCAAATAAAATCCAAAAATTATAACATATATACAAGGTGATAGGTTATGATTTTAATTTAATTTAGGAGAAAGAATCAACAGATTCGGAGTTCGGACGACGAAGAACGAGTCATCAGAAGATCGGTTGGAAAGGAACTTGCTAGAAAAATATTTGGACCAAGAAAAATATAATGGATTTTATGGATAATTTACAAGGTTTGAATTTGAATTTTGGAAGTGAACTGGATATTTGGAATGAAATTGAGGCTTTGAAAATGAACTAGGCATTGGAATTTGAAATTTAAAATTTTGAAATATCAAACAAACTTCAAATATTTAAAATTATGGTATAAATGAATAGATTGGAATTTTTGATGAATTTAGAAATTTGAATGGGTCCAATCGGAGTTAAAACGAAAGAGAAAAGGCTGATTTTCTGGAATTATTTTTATACAGGAAATTCTATTTATGACGTCATCAGGGATTTTGATTTTCGGCCGATTATTTTTTCAACAGGAAAATGGCTTTATGACGTCAGGCTGGCGTCAACCATGGGCTAACAAAGACTGACCAGTGGGCCCGGTCTATGTGGACCGAGTCCACGGACCTGAGGAACGGCTGAGGTGGTAGGAAGGGTAACATGGCGCTGATGTGGCTGATGACTAGGCAATTTTGCTGATGTGGCAGACAGGTGGCGCTAATGTGTCTACCACGTGGCTCAGGAGGGCTTTGAAGCTGACGTGGCATCCATGTGTCACTGACGTGGCAGCCACGTGAGTCGGGTCAACTGGGGTGGCATCACACGTGGCTTCCACATGGGCCAAGCGGGGAGGTGGCGCTGTCCGAGCAGGCGTGGCACTGTCCGAGCAGGCGTGGCATGCCACCGGGCGCCACACGGTTGCCACGTCGGCTCCCGCGCTGAGGTGGATCGCCGGCCGGTGAACAGCGGTGCGGCGGCGACCGACGAATAGCGCAAAAGAGAGAGGGGAGTTCGTCGGTACCTGCGGTAGAGCTCGAAGGTGAGCGATGACAAGGAAGAGGCGGCGCACGACTTTGGCGGCGAGGAGCTCTCCGTGGCGGATTCGCTCGGTGGAGGGGCGGAGGGTGTGCGCCGCGGCGACGGCGAGGAGACGGCACTAGGCGTCTCGAGCACGGGAGGAGCAAATGGCGAGAGGAAAGGGAAGGCGGCGCAGGATCCTCGGGAGGTTTTACTGAGTGAGGAGGAGGGATTGTCGACGGTTTGGCTCACGGAGTTAAAGCGAAAGAAAACGGCTGCGGCGGTGGTTATCGAACTTCAAAGCGGAGAGAAGCGGGCAAAAATGTCGTTGTGGAGAGGGAATTAATGGCATTGAGCGCCCAACACGAGTAGTGTCGAAGCTTTAAGAAGCTTCACGCAGCAATGGCGTCGGCGGAGGAGGAAGAAGGAAGGAAGGAGATGGTTGACAAGTGGGTGGGTGTCGTGAAAGAGAGAGAGAGGAGCGATGACGGGCGGATGAGCGACATGTGGCAAGGGGAGAGAGCCGGACCATCGGATGGAGGGGAAGGGTTAAGTGGCTGTGGATGGCTAGGATTAGATCGGGCGGGGGCAATGAAGTCAGGGCCATCGGATTGAGAGAGAGGAGTTAAGTGAAGATAAAGGGCCGAGATTAGTTCGGCGGCTGAGGAATTAATCCAGGCCGTTGATGCAAAATGAAAGGGTAAGTTATGGGGATGGTGAGATTAGATGCGGGAGAGATGGATTAAATCGGGCGCGACGCGTGTCGATCCGAGATTAATCCGGATTAAATTTTGGATTATCTTTTCGAAAATACGAGAAAATTTATAAATACTTAGAAAATAGTAAATAATGTCTAAAAATTCTAGAAAATTCATAGAAAATTCCTGGAGCTATTTTTAAAAATATTTTTAAATCAAATCTGGAATTTAAAATTTTACAAAATACCTTTTCGTCTTTTAAATTAATTGTTAATTGCATAAAATTCTCAAAAAATTTATAAAATTCAGGGGAGCTTGGGAAAAGAAAACTAAACTCTTTTTTGCTTTAATAAAACATTTCAAGTACATTTTTCTTGCTTTAGGCTTTGAAATAAAATCCACATAACTCCAAATAAATCCCAAAAAATCGAAATAAATGCCAAATGCTTTAAAACACTTAATTTGAAAAAAGTATTTTTTTAGGATTCCAAAATATCTTTTACTTAATAACATTTTTAAGTTTTTGTTAAATTCCTTTTAAGAAAAGCCTTTTTAAAAACTAAAACAGGCAAATCAAATCTCCAAAATTCAAGCAACCAAAGAACACTTGATTTTATTTTAAATTAAATTAATTATTATTTTACTAAAATTTTGAAATAAACAATTTGGCTGTTATAGAACATTAATTAAAATCAAACTACTAATTAAAGGCATTAATAAAAGTTGAATTTGGTTATATGTCCAAATTTAATAAAGATCCCAATTAAAAATACATCCAAGATTAAGATTAAGGAAATGAATTGAATACTATGGTTACCTATAAAAGCAAGGCTTTAAATTAAAGCTTACCCTCGATTATAATTAAATATATGCCATAACATTTAACATGCGGCTGTAAAATAAATCGTAGTGGTAGGATTAATTAAAAGACATTAATTAAACAATATGTCATAACCGTTTAAAATTAAATACACATTTAAATTAGAAAGACATGATTTAAAGTATAAACCCCGCCATTAGCCGTCATCGATAAATAAGTCTCAATGGCAGCTTTAGTAAAAGTGGAAGTAAATAAGAATATACTATTAAACATCAATGAGATAATTAAATACTCATGTGCTTCAATGAATTATTAAATTAATCATTAGGAGAATACTTCGAATAATTAGTAAATAGAACTCCATAAATACCATAACCTAAGTTGCCAGGAATACATACCCTAAAGATAAATTTAGTACACTAAACTCCTACACCAGTCTATAGGTCTAACTCGACTCATGAAATTTCCTTGATAAATATAAAAATAATAAAAAGAAGTTATTAATAAAATGATCGAGTCATCGTATTCCGCCATCAGCTATACCAAGCCATATCCGAGTACTAAACAGAAATAATCTCATTAATATACCTTTATCATGACTCATCCTTTCATCTCCATTTTGACAGGTTTCCCTGCCATTTCCCACTGCACTCCAACCACTACGATACCAACAATACTCCGCGCTCAATCAACCTTATCTCAAAACACCCATTAACTCATAATAAAACTAAATTGAGTTTATTCAGATTTATTGGGTCTTTTGAGTTATTTTCTTTTATTTGGATTCAGTTATTTATCGCGTAATTAGAAATTGGAGTCCTGAAGATTCTATGGATCAAGCGAGATCAAGATTGACGTAAAGACGAAGACCAGGAACTAAAGACCATCGCCTGAGACAGCTGTGAGTGAGCTCAAGACCACGGTAAACCGTGCAAAGTGAGTCAATACTTTGATCATGTTGAACCTACATGTTCTATGAATTACTTTTGTTTAAATTATCAAATTGCATGCTGTTATTTTATATACAAAATACATGTTAATTTAAGATTCTGGATATATGCCCATCGTTTAACTTGATTAATATTATACCCCCTTTGGAATATTTGAATATGTGAACCTTGTCACCTTACTAAAATTATATTGGTAACCTTTCAAAAATACATGCTTAGTAATGCTAAGATACTCGGGGGCGCTGAAATGCCCCAAGCATCATTATCATTTTTAATCATGAGAAACTGGTTTGAGAAGTCATGGTGGTAATGACTGGTATATGTTGATATGATTATTTTATACTCCCAAAAACCTCAAATTGCTTATTTATCTGGGCAGATTGTTCGGGGGTATGGTGCAGTGGTGCACGAGAGTGTGGTTTGTGGTACAACTGCCCAGATAACTCTAAGAACTAAATCTTGTCATGACCTCCTGTGTAAAACAAGTACAACCACAAGTCTGTAAATTACAACTTAGCTTAGTAGATTTACCGGACCCTGAAAGTCATCATCATCGGTGGAGGAGGTGAGGTAGTGCAAGCGGCTGTCTATGTGGCTGGCTTTAATGGGACACTCATAGAGGGTGAAGATCTGCTGTGGCGTGCTAGTAGTGTGGGTATGCAACTGCTAGACGTTCAGAAGAAGAACATCCCGCACAACGTATGGGACCCACCGCAAGTGGGAGCGACCCATAGGGTGAGATGATGGAAGGGGTGAGGTACTTTGAATGGTTACTGTGGTGGTTTACTCAACCGCACGACCAAGCAATCGTGTGGGACAACGAGTGGACTGTCCCTTGTGGGTAAAGTGTGCAAACTCTACAGAGTCAAAACTATTCAAATAGCCGTGTCCACTGTCAAGGGCGGACATGGGAACTTAACCAGGTATAGTTCTATTTCAAAAACTTTGTGGGTAGAATTGGAAAAGTTGAAGGCAGTGGAAAGCCCTGTTTTGTGTTGCACTGGGTGTCGTCCCAGTGATAAGGTAAGCGGCTATAACACTGAAGGTCTAGCATGTGGTGTAGAGACCATGTAACAGTGGATGGAATCTGGATCGCTATTACTATTACATTCTTTCACACACTATGTTTTTAGTTCAAACTGCTAAGTCTCAGGAAATTTCTGTGTATCCTATTTTAAAAGAAAATAATAATACTCCTTTTCTTACCAAATAAAATATAGGGAAGAACAAATAGAGTCGTAAGTAAAAAAAGATGGATGATTGTGGTAAACACACAAAGATGTTGGTGGATTCCGTGTCGATCATCAAAAGGAAACGATAGTGTGAATTCTGGGAAAATAAATTGGTGGAGCCTAAATGAATAGATTGGCTAGATGGATGAATTAAATGATTTTTGGAGAATTAGGTAGTGCAAAATTAATCATTGGATTACGACGCTAATAAATAATATAAAATCTTGGGAAATGTTGGCAATAATGGAATTAGTAGAATATGATAAATTACTAGATGGGTCAATTGAATTGTTGGAAATTTGGAGATATGATAACAACTATTGGAGTATAAACTTGATCAATAGTATTTCCGGTGGATGTATACTAGTGAATTAGTTAGAAATAGATAGTGGAAAATAAGGTTGATTACTAGAAAAGCAAATTATGGTTTTGGATCAATAACAGAAAGGATTGAATTGTTAGAAAGTCCTGATACAAATGATACCGGTGGATTTAAAAATAATTATGTTGGATCATCATTAGAATTCATAAGTGACGAGTCGATGAATAGTAATTACAAGATTGGATTGTTAGAAATTCAAAACACAAAAGATACTGATGGATGTAAAATAAAGGATACTGGATTTTCATTAGACTAAGGAGCTAATCAAATTGGTAAATAATGAGCCTGAGATTGGATCTATAAAGATGCGGTGAGAATTTAGATTCATATAAGAGTTGGTAATCCCCGATTTGATTAATAGAATTTTTAGATAATGCAATGAGAATTGTTTGATTGGTGGACCCAAAGTAAAGGTATTAGATTATCATTGGATCGTAGAGTTAACAGATGGCATAGAGTGGATCTAAGATTGGGAGTATACAGCCATCTGGGATTGATTTACAAATTTATGGTGAAATTTAGGATCAAACTCCCATGGCTAGAGTAATGAAATAGTGGGTGACAAAATAGAAAATGCATGATCAATGGAATAAATAAATGATGACACTCATTGTTTGGAGTTTTAGACAGCAACAACAACACCGTGATTAAATAATAATAATAATAATACTAAAAGTAATTTATGACAAATAAAATAACCCGAGCCTCTTCTTTGATATGCCATGCATATTATTTATTTGCATCCTGTATTGGCTCATGAACACGGTGGTTTGTGCTCACATTCGCTCTCACAACAAATCCAGAATCAGAAGCCAGTTCGCTACGCTTCAACAATACTCTGGGTCATGATGGCAAGGAAGATGAGGATGTCAAGGGCTAGGTCGCGAACCCCCAGTTGGCTGCCTGTGGGCACGTCCTGAGGGTCCTACCTATGTGCTTCGTTTCCGTTGTGATGTTCAGTACTGTATCTGTGAGCACTATCTACTGATCCAGGAAATAGTGCAGTGAATCACAGAGGATTCCGTGTTGAAAAATCTGGGTCCGACATCCAAGGAAGTTCCAATCAGGCGGAATTGGCTCTGCACGGCTCTAATCGGCGGTTTCCCTTTCGGCTGGCATTGGAGAAGACGTTGTTGCTGGCAAGATCTGGGGCACGGGTGTCGATTCTTTGGGCTAGGAGGATGAGTGGAGGATGGCGGTGGTACCTAGGGGGTGAGCCAGGCTTTATAGGCAGCAGAACGGGTTAGCGACGTGGGGGTAGTTGGCCGGTCATGGCGAAGGCATGGCGTCGGTGTGGCTACGGGGCAGGGGATTTGAGTTAGTGTTGCGATTGCGACATGCTGCAAGGCATGGTGTTAGTGCGAAGGGTGGGGCGCACGCATCGAGGCAGCACGGAGAGGAATGGCAACACGACGGGGCAGCGGGACGAGTCATGGCTATCAAAACAACGCCTGCGGTGATGCAAGCTTTGCAGCATGGCGGTGCAGGGAGCTGGTCGCAGCGGTAGAGGTGCCCACTGTGACTGACCTAGGTGTGTTTGGCGTGGCGGTCGAAGCGACGTCTTGTCATCGCCGACCATGAGGAGGGGCAGCGGGATGCGGCGGCGCAGCTGTGGTGATGAGGGAGCGAGCTACGGTGGGCGGCGTTGACCTCGGCAATCTGGCGGAGGCAAGCGGTGACCAGCGGTCTAAGGGGCTCGGCGGGGAGGCGGGCTCGATGGCGGGCCGATAGCACGCGAGCACCGTGAGGAGAGGGAGAAGAGTCGACCAGTGGCTCGGGGTGAGCCAAAGAGGCCTTTTCTTTTTCCTTTTTTGAGTTAGTCCCAATTCACATTTCTATATTTTTATTAATCCCCCTTTAGCCATCTTTATTTAACAAAATTTCCATACTTGCATATTTCCACCTTTCCAAGTTTTTCTAGCTGATTCCAAGTGAATCCTCCGACCCTAATTTTTGGATCATCTTTTCAAATTCGTATCTGATTTTAGGTTTACTCTCTATTAATTTCACCTTTCTTTCGGAGTTCTATTTTCATGATTTTTCTTAATTGTTGGAACCTCAACCAAATCCAAGGAAAATCCATTAAAAACAAATGTCAAGAAGATGCATTCCAAAATATTTCAAAAGTAACACATTTTTCGGGACCCAAATTTTAGGATGTTAAAGTGGGTAAGTTGAAATATTATCACGCAGGCGGTTCTATATCTAGAACTGCTGCGTGATAAGTAGATCATCACGACGGTTTTGGTTCCGACCGCTCGTGATACATCATAGCTTTGGAACAAAACCATCGTGATAAGTATAGACATCACAAGTGATTTTTGTTCTGAACTGTTTGTGATGTATCATAGATGATTCAGAATAAAAACCGTCTGTGATAAGTAGGTCATCATAAATGGTTCTTTCCATTGCGGTGAACTTAGACGGTCCGTCTAACAAAACTGTCTGTAGTAACATTATCATTGATGGTTTGTGTTGAACCGTCTATGATGAGATGTCCAGGATGACCTTTTTGGTAATAGTGTTCCATAAACTTAGAGAAGCCATCACTAGGGAGTGTTAGAAGAACTAATGTTTAAAAGAAGATAGATTGGGAGTACATCTTTCAAACACTACATTGGAAGTTGCAGGACTTGTTCATATATGAGAGAGACCCACTAGGGATGTGGGAGCTTCTGTGGATGGCTTTGGGAAAGCCTAGATGGATGAAGCTCAGCGCCTTTGATCTCGAACCAAAATTCCCAATAAAGAAAGTGAAGCTTTCAAGAGAAGGGAAGAAAAGAGGAAAATACCAAAAGTTGGGTGATCAAAAGGACACTCCGAGGAAAAGGAAAAAGAAAAATAAAATCAAGAAAGCTCCTAAGAACAATGAGGTCACGGTGGTTCAATGCTTAAGTGTCAAATGTTCTAGATGTGATTGCTGTGGATATACCACTACTAGGTGCAATGCCCCTAAGCACCTGGTAGATGCATACCACAAAGATGAAAAAAGATGGAATCATCTGTCAAAGATCTTGTGGCTTTCTTATTAAAGGAAGATGGCACTCACTAAAGTGATACAACTTCAGTATCAAATGATGAAATGTCAAGGGAGATAAACAAATATATTCCCAGTGGTTCTTTAATTAGTTAGAAATATTACTATTAGAATTTAAGTTACTTCTTGTAATCTTTAGTTCATGAAATAAATAAAGCATTTCAATTCATTTGCATGTCTTATGTTTGCATTTTTGTGTATGTGATGTTTTAATTCATGCAAACTATTTATCTCATGCTTATAGTTGATGAACAATGGAGGGGGAATATGAACTTTGTCTTATGGACAATTGTACAAAAAACACTATCATAAGGTATATGAAATATTTCTAGCCATTCAGTTCGAAGAATGGCAATATTATAACCACAGCTAGAAACTATGGTAATATTGCAAGGATTGGAAGAGACATGGTAGTATTACCAATGCGAATGGAAATAATCATTAAGAATACATTATGGTACTAATAGATGCATCCACTAGGTAGACACTTATATGCCTATTATCCACCAAAAATCATGCCTTTGCCAAGCTGATTTCACAAATTATTGCACTAAAGGTGAAGTTTCCTGACCATAGGATCCAGTGCACAAGAATGGATAATGCTTGAAAGTTTACCTCAAAAGCATTTAATGATTATTGCATAATCTTAGGCATAATGGTGGAATATTCGGTCCCGCATGTTCATACTCAGAATGAACATGTTGAATCATTACTCAAAATGATTAAGATGATTGCTAGACCCTTGTTAATAAAGTCTGGTCTACCAACTACATGTTGGGGACATGTTGTATTACATGCATCGACATTAATATATTGGGATATGTTGTATTACATGCATCAGTATTAATATAACTCTAGCCATCTACATAGCATAAGTTATCACCTTTCTAGTTAGTGCGTAGAAAAGAGCCAAGTATTTACGATCGTGTATATTTGGCTATGCAGGTATCGTACCTATCTCACCTCCGTAGTGTACATCAATGGGCACCCACCGTAAATTGGGAATTTACATGGGATTTGAATCTTCATCTATAATAAAAATATTTGGAGCCCATGACAAGGGATTTGCTAAAAGCAAGATACACTAACATTATTCAATGAAGAACTATTTCCAGCATTAGGAGGAGGAAAGGTTGCTAAGTTGGAATATTGGGTACTATCATAGAATGATAGTAGTCTTTGTAATAGTGATCCACGCACTAAAGACTCTGAACAAGAGGTTCAAAGGATAATAGATTTGCAAAATCTTGCAAATCAACTATCAAATTCATTCACAGATCATAAAGGAGTAACAAAGTCATATAGACTATCGGTAAATGCACCTAAATGAGTGGAACCATCCTAAGTTTTGGGTTTTGCATCTACTCCACTCTTAATAGGAAGAGGGGGTAGACGTCCTGTATCGAAGGATGTCAAACCGTAGAGACATCCACAAAGAGATGTATCAAATAGGGGAGAAACTCCATGAACCGAACATGAATGAGAAATGTTTGGTGAACGTGACACCCTGAGTAAGGAAACGATGGGTGTCTAGTACATGAGCAGAGGGGGACGCCCCTCATGCTGTAGTAAAGGGACATGTGACTAGTGAAGGGGGAAATGCACCCACCGACACTAGGGCAACAGAACCCTCAGACTTATCTATTTTGGGAAATAGTGGAGAGCCGATGAATTTATACAAAGTTCAAATTGAATTGGACAAAGAGTTTGCTGCAAATTATATAAAATAGGAGAAGTCTTTTATATACAAATTTGTGCAAATAGCAGCTGTTTCATCTCAAGGGTTGTCTTCTATATTGAAACAACAGATCCAGAACCAAATACAATTATATAATGTAAGAATCATCAAGATTGGGATAAATGGAAGGAAGCAAGTGAGAATAAACGAAACTCACTTAATAAGAGGAAAGTCTTCGGACCTATGGTCAAGACACCTTAAGATGTTATTCCTGTTGCACATAAGTCGGTGTTCTTAAGAAAAAAAGAATGAACATAATGGAGTGGTGAGACACAAAATGAGATAAGAAGCACAAGAGTTTACGCAAAGACCCGGCATTGATTTTGATGAAACTTACTCTCCTGTAATGGATGGCACATCGTTCCGATACCTTGTAGCTATAGCAGCATGAATGAATTTGTATGGGTCACTAGATTCTAAAATCATATGAAGATTCCAGAGGGATTAAAAGTCTGAAGTATAAGCGAGAATGAGCATTGCAGCATGTGTCAAGTTGCAAAACTCACTATATGGGTTAAAACAGTGAGGTGTGATACAATTGATTGAGTGAATTCCTTTTACATAAACAATGAAATCTACCTGTGTGTTTTCATAAAGAAATCCTAGACTGGATCCTATATCATCTAAGTGTATGTTAATCATTTGAACATAATCGGAAACATGGAAAATATTCTCAAGGTAAGCTCATACTTAAAGATGGAAATCGAGAGGAAAGATTTTGGTGAAACCAAATATTGTTTCGGTTTGCATATTGAGAATTTGCCTAGAGGCATATTTCTGCATCAGACCACCTACACCAAGAAAGTGTTGGAGGGATTTTATCTTCTTAAATCTCATACACTGAGTACACCCATGATTGTTAGGTCGCTGAAAGTGGATAAAGATCCATATAGATCTAGATGAGAGAATGATGGTACATTAGGCCACTTGATTTGCTGCCACTTCTATTACATGAACAAGTTAATATGGAGGCATCCAAACGTGCTGAATATGTGAAGAAACTTCGTATCAAGACTAACGAAGAAATTGAAAAGAAGGCACGTTATTATCTTGAGAAGCGAACAAGTCAAGAAAGAAGATGTTATTTGAACCGGTGATTTGGTTTGGGTGCATCTACGCAAAGAATGCTTTCGGATAGCGCAAATCAAGTTAATTCCTCGGGAGATGGTCTATTAAAAGTACTTGAGAAGATCAATGATAATGCATACAAGGTAGAGCTTCCAAATGATGATTATGTTGTGAGTTCTACATTCAATGTTGCTGATTTATCACCGTTCTTTGAAATTGGAATAATCAGAGTCGAGGATGACTCCTTCTCAAGAGGGGATGGTGAGGACATCTGATTGGTCGATTACACGACCACGAGCTAAAAAGATTAATCAACAGGTGGATTCGCTCCTAATTAAATCTAGCTTTAATTTACATGAGAACTGGCTACTACCTAATGCTAGTATCTTAGTTGGTCTTAGGTTTGTGCATGAGACGTTGGGATGCCGAAGCTAGGAGAAATCAGCACGCACATACAAGGAACTCAATGCGGCCCATAAGGAGTTGGTGGTCTCTTCCGTTGGTGAGCACTGCAAGATCAAAAGCCCAACTCACGTGGCCTAAAAGCCAACAGCCGTGCATCAAGTCTGGCCAAAGCTATGAGAGTACGCACTTTGATTAGGCTATGTGTTTGGACCACGTGTTTTTGTTTTAGCATTGCTGGTTTCGGTTTTGAGTCCATATAGGATTGTGTTTTGGATATCTTGGCCAAATAGGATGCAAGTCGGCATTAGGCCTATGAGCCGTTGATCTCTGGGTGCGTGAGTTAAATATCATGATTCCCTTTTTGTAACGACAGACCACATAAATCAATCTATTATTTTCAGAGAGTTATACACTTGTTCCTCCTAGGGTTTGACATATGATTGCAACCTAGAGGGGAATCGGGCATTCCTCCCCGTCGTTCTTGTGTTTCCTTGTGATTGGCCGAAGTGACAACGCGTCTACTTGGTGGTCGGGTAGACGGGATCACGAGCGTGTGGTCGGGAGAATTCTTTTGTCGCTGGTTGCTGTTCTAACAGTGGTTGGAGCCATCGATTCGTCAGGTTGCACGGATCCAAAATTATCTCCATCAATTCTACGCCGTGAAGATCGGCCAATCCCCCACATCAAGAACCCTTTATTTAAGTGCTACTCGAGCATTGTTATACCTTACCAATTATAACAGGCTTGATATTGAATTTGCAGCATATTGTTTTGCAAGATATAGTTGCGAGTCTATGAAGAGGTATTGGAATGGAATTAAGGGATTCCTCGGGTATTTTAGTGGTATCTTGGACTGTATTATCCTAAGGGTGAAGATATAAAGTTGAAGGGTTACTCAGATGCTGGCTAAGATCACTACTACAAAAAGGGTCATCATAGACGGTTCGGAACCATCATCACAGACGGTTTTCCAAACCGTCTGAATTTATGGGTCAGTGATAATCGGAGGTTATCACAAACGGTTCGTGAGCCGTCTGTAATAATCACAACTCGGACGGTTTGTAACTAGAACCGTCTGTGAAGAACACTATCACAAACAGCTCGAATCAAAAACCGTCTGTGATACTCACACATCACAAACGGTTCTAGCTACCAACCGTCTATAATGGATGAGTATCATAGACGTTTGGTAGCTAGAACCGTCTGTGATATTTTTTCATCACAGATGGTTGGTAGATAGAACCGTCTGTGATGTGCTAGTATGACAGACAGTTTTTGGTTTTGAGCCATCTGTGATAATCCTTCATAGATGGTTTATATCACAAAATCATCTGTGATAGTTCATTATATATCTAATTTTTTTCTTTTTCGACTAGCCTCAAGAAATGTTAACTATGCCATCTGAAAACAAGCAAATGCAGTAAGAAAGACAGTGCACATTCTATTTTTATTAAGATTAGAGCCTACCATTACAATATCCCAAAATAACGAGTAGGTTACCCATCTAGCTAACATAACAAGAACAGAGAAAAAGCAAAGATCCTCTATGCCTAGGCCTTCTCGCCCCTGATGCAGCGCACGAGCTAGATGTCTTTGACGTTCACCATCGTCGGTGTTGATTGAGTGTTGCCTTGGTAACTAATTGCTTCTGCGGTGTCTTGCTTCCCATAGACTTGTGCATCGTCTGCTTTGTGCGGGCTATTATGGTAAGGGTCAAGGAGGAGGAGAACAGCAATGAGGCTAGGCTTGGGTGATTATTTATAGGGGAGGGAGAGGCGGGATAATACAGCTTGCGTTGCACAGATAAAGAGTAGCTATGTCAAGACATATATGATAAAGCATATACTCCCTAAACATTTTAACCTATATGAGTAGTAGGATAATGGAAATATAGAATACAGAATATCCAAACAAGTGAGAATCTTGTAGATTTATTTACCAGACATTGCTAGGACCAAGTTTTGAGAAAATTGTCCATAGTATTGGTATTATAAGACATAAGGGGTTGTTGTTTTCAGGAAGAAATATATTGTCTTTAGGAAGAGACATATGACCTTCATATGCGTTCATCATTGGATGAATAGATATTGTACTTTTTTTCTTGTTTGAGTTTTGTCCTATTAGATTTTCTCATTCTAAGGTTTTAATGAGACAACATGTGCAATGGTAAGAACGTAAACTATGTACTCTTTTCTTTTACCATTTATCTCACTGGGTATTCGAAAAGAATTTTTAATAATACATAAAGATAGCGTTGGCAAAATATGTCCAATGGGGAGTGTTATATATCGGTCCGTTCCAAGAGCCGATTATGTGTGGACATTTTATTCAAACGAAAGTCTATTAGGTGGTTTCTGGTCCACAAGACCCATCAACTACTTTAGTCCTGTATTACGTATCGAGCTATGAATGAGACCTTGTTTGTCTATATAAAGAGGGTACTACGGACAGAAAGATTATAAAAAGAGAAAGCTGAAATTACATCTTTATATTTTTACTTACTTTTAATTTTTGTTTACCAGTTAAAAGCTCGTCAGCGACACGACCGCAGAAATACAACACCAGCTAGCCCATACTGCTATTTTCCGAGAGATAAGTAAGCCCTGCAACTGCAAATTAGCCGATGCGCGGACCACTCGGTGGCCTTCAAATCCCCCCTTGGAACGCGCGACAACCACTCGCCCAGCCGTGCTTTCGACGGAAACCACCGGGAGGGACATGCAGGTAGGGGTGGAAATCGATAACGGATAATTCATTTTATTCGATATTTATATCCGAGAAAATGTAAATGTGGTAAGCAAAAATTCGTATTCGAAAATATTCGTATTCGATAATATTCGTATCCGTATTTGAGAATATTCGTATTCGCATTCGTATTCGAGAATATTCGTATTCGTATTCGAAAATATTCGTATTCGTATTCGTATTCGAGAACATCCGTATTCGTATTCGTATTGCCGCTGGGCGCCAGCTCGCCATGGCGCGAATGGCACGCCAAGGCGGGAGTCACAGCGACGCGGAGTCACGACTTCGATATTCACGAGTCATTTACTCATTCGATCAACGAGACACCGAGTCTTGACGCGGTAGGCGTCGAGACCAAGCATGAGTCGGGTGTGGTAAATTGGCGATTGCACGATGGCGCGAGTGGCGAGTCTTGAGCGTCCGAACGGCGGCGTTGGCGAGCAAGAGCGAACTCGGTGATAGCATGTCTCGATCACGGCGTCAAGAGCCAAGAGCGGAAGAGGAAGAGCCAAGACCTCAACTAGTACACTCCTCATTTCACTCAACTAGTACTCAAGACTCAAGACAAGAGCCAAGACCTCAAGCCCTCAACTAGTACACTCCGGCCGACGACTGCTTCTACCTACTGCTATTTCGGTGGCCGACGGCTGCTGCCATTTGTCAAGTCGGATGAGTGCATTACTAAATTATAAAGCGCCTGAATTCCAAGAATCTGAGATCATTGCAGAACGAGGTGATGTTTACAGTTTTAGTTGATGGATACAGTTGCTACCGTGTAGGCTACATGTGCGAATAAACAATGGTGCCAGAAATCTGAACTGTGGAAATCATATTTTGAGAAAATTTCAAATGTCAAATTTTGAATTTAAAACCGCTAATCGGAAAAACCGGTCGATTACAACATTCGTAGGAGGACATTCGTATTCGTTACAACATTCGATTCGTATTCGTATTCGAAAATGTTCGAATTCATATCCGTATCCATTTTAAAAATATGAATCTGTATTCGTATTTGAGACTATTTGATCGTATCCGATCTGTTTCCACCCCTACATACAGGCCACCCTGGCCAGCGGGCAATGCTACACAACGTTGTAAATATTTTCTATGACGTATTATTATTGAACTACCATGGACTGTAAACACTGTCTGGCTGGCTGACAGGTGAGCCCACCAGCATTATCTAGGGTGAAACATATATGGGAGCACTAACTTTGTAAGGATATGTCGCATTTGCTACAGCACCACGGCATTCCGTGTATTATTCATGCCTGTACGATGAAAAAAAAATCAAAACTCCCGCCACTCTTTATTTTTATTTAACGTCCTCGAATCTGTGCCGTTAAATTTTAACATGTGTTTAAAACTATCTAAACTTGCTTCATTAAAAATTGCATTATTAATTTTTTTCACTAAAAGTACTTTTCTAATGTCATAATTTTATTAGAACATATTAACGTAAAGTTGTTCTAGCTGAATGCATGTGCTTTATTACGGATAAATAAAATTATAAAAGGTAACGACTAAAGTCATACCTTGGAGATCACAAAACGTTAAGTAAAAAAGAATAGAGCGAACATACACATATACAATACCGTGCTATTCTACGGAGTGGTAGAGTGGAGTTTTTGGCACTTTTGGCACGATTTGAGTCCGTATATGCAAGAATAGCTGTAGTCATGTGACAATTGCAAAATATCATTTTTGCCACAAGGTGACTGAGCGACAGCATCTTGGAGGTGACACATGGCCGAATGAAACCCGTGGTCGTACGGTAGGTGCCTGTCGCACTAGCTACCGTGCGGCCAAGCTGCTGCCGCCCGGCCACCGTGCGGCCAAGGCGGTGTGGCATGGCCACAAGGCGGCTCCCCCTCTCCGACCATACACTGCTTCGACTACGACGTTTTGACCACGCATTTCAACCATGACGCATCGATCGTGGCCTTCGACCACGGCGCTTTGACTCGACCTTGACCACGCGCTTCTACATGGCACCGATAGCGGCATTCGACCATGGCACCGATCAACGCCGACCACGGCGCTCGACCACAGCCTTCGACCACGACACCATCTTGGGCATGCGGTGGCTGGGCGGCGAGCATGTGGCCACGATGGCGGGCGGCAGTCCCTGCCACACGGCCACGAGACACCTCTGGCCACATGTCAGCTTCACGGTGCTGCTGCTCCGTCATCGTACGGTAAAAGTGACATTTTTGCAATTCTCATGCGACTACAGCTATTCTTACAAATACGAGTTTAAAACAAAAACTCGGTAGAGTAAGCATACACCGTACACAATACTGTACTGTTCTACGCAATGGTTGATGATACGAATGCTACGCGTACAAATCCCCCTTTTTACTACATGAATACACTTGGCTCAAATGGATCGTGCCTCAACAACTTCCTGGCGCGGTACACCCCGGCCGGCCGGTTAGCAACATATATAGGCATCCTTACATGCGACCCCAGCAGGCAGCAACGATCGATTGAAACAGCCCCAAATTTTTCGAATTTTTAGAATTTATTTTGAATTTTATTTGAATTTACAAAAACTTACCCAATTCGGAAATTTTCGGCAAAATGCGCTTTCCTTTTTCTCTCTTTCCGCCTTCGGCTCTGGTGGGCGTCGCTCGCGCGCGGGCGCTTCTCCCCTGCCTTCCCGTAGCCGCTGTCCGCGCGTCGCCTTCTCCTCCGCGGGATTTGGCACCGTTCCTCCCGGTCGGCGTCATCGCCAGTCGCCGTCCCACCGATCGGCCTCCACTCCCCTCTGCTCCTCTCCTCGCGCTGCCGCCGCTCGCCCGCTGCCCTCGCCTGCTGCAGCTCACCTCATCTCGCGGTTTCCTCTCACGGTCAACAAGGGTCATGGGCGGGCGGTGGCGGTGCCACATCCCCTCCCCACTCCCACGCCGCTCCAGGGCTTTCCCTCCTCGGCTCGACGTGGACCGAGCGCGGATAAGAAAGCCCCGGAGGTAACCGACTCACACGGAGCATAAAACTTGTTTCCTCGCTTTCCTACGCTTTCTAGCAGCCCCACAAACCATCTCCCCAACTGAATTGAACTCCCATCGCTTGGAACGCCGACGAGCGTCTTCCCTGCGCGGTGAGCCCTAAAAGCAAATCCTATGATTCGGATGATTATAATTCAATTCAACTTGCGATGCACTCCTTACTACCTCGATCATCTTTGGTAAACTCATCAGGGTCGGGCAAGGACCTAGAGTCTGGCGTCCCCAAAGCCCAAAATGAAAACCTAAACTCCCCGAGCTACTAGCTCTCGGTGAAGGCCGATCCTCCCCAGAAGCCCTAGCCTCGCCGGATCGTGGAATGGGCGGCGCCCTGTTTCCAGCCGGGAGGGGCCGTCGGGAGGTTGAAGACGACCCTCCCGGGGAGACGTGGCGCCATCCTGTCCCTTCGCGCCTCCCCATCTCAACCGTCCAGGCCGGTTTAAACCCAAGCCGTAGATCCTTCATAACGGTTCATCCGAGCGCTCGCATTTGCGGATCGCCGCCATCCACCGGTAGCGTCGCTCATCGGGTGGGCATGCGTCTTGAGGCTGGCCGCCCGCGCGCGCATGGGCTCGCCTGCTTTCGGTCGGCCTTGTGAACCGGCCGCCGCCGCCGCCTTTGTGCGAATGGGCTGGACCGCACTGTTCATCCCGGCCGAGCCCAACACTGTTCACAGTATTTTAAAAATCCGAAAATGCATTAAAATTGTAGAAATTCTAGAAAATTCCAAAAATCATAAAAATACACCATTTTGACCAGAAAAATTCCTAGAATTCAGAAATGACCTTTATTTCTTTAATTTTGAATTTTAGAATTTTATAAATTTAAATGCATGACTTTAGGTTTAGTAAAATCAATCTACTTTTTATTCAAAAACTCAAATATCATTCATTTTCCAAAAATTGAACTTTAATATTGCTCAAACATCTTTTTAAAAGGTTTTATGCTTGATGCTTATTTTATTATATTGATTTCCTTGATTTTATTAAAATCAAGGTTTGACTTGTGTTGTTATTTTATGTGTTTGCGCTAGCTCCCGAGTTCGTCGAGGTTGCAGTTGGAGATCCAGAGCCAGTTGCACAGTTGTACGAGATTGTCGAGATCCCAGATCAGCAAGGCAAGTCATAAGTTTTTGATCATGTTGAATCCCATGAAATTACAATATTTAGTAATATATTTGCATTATGGTTAGTTGTAAAATGTTAATTGCTTAAACTAAAATGTTTAGAATGGCATGATATTTAGTTATTCCTACCACTGATAAATGCCCTGTCTTACTTGATGGCCATATTCACCTTGACAACCTTAGTAAATATTGATTTACTGTATTAAGAATTATAGATCATCTCACATGACATTTTGTACTACTAAGTGACCTTGGCTGCTAGCCATTAGAGTTGAAAAATGTACATCAAAGTAGGAATCAGAATGTGGGGTCATCACGATGTGATCCAAGCCTATGACTCTACTTTGGTAGAACCCAAGATAGGAGTCAGAATGTGGGGTCATCACGATGTGATCCAAGCCCACGACTCTATCATTGGGAGAACTAGGGGGAGGGTCAGAAAGTGGGGTTATCACACTGTGATCAAAGCCCACGACCAAACCCTAGGATTGGACCTAAGGTAGAGAGGCTGGTGGGACTCCGGTTATCCGGACTAGGCCTACCGCTCTACCCTAGGATGGAGGCTGATTGGTTTGGTGGTGGCTGGTGCTGTTGAGCTCAGCGGAAGTTTGTGGTTGGTGCCTCAGTGAAAATATAAGGACAAGAACCTTGTGCCAAAGAAAGAACATAGTGATCGCTCAGACCACAGGAGTTGATTCGTCAACACTGGTTTAGTAGCTGCTCAATTTGATTGAACCTCTGGTGAGGTGTTTTGATGATGTGGTGTTAGGTATCTTGGGTACCTAACAACGATAGTATTAACTTAAAACGGCAAGGAGAATTATGGTTAATTGTGGCCGTGATTGAGCGGTGCTATCGGGTAGAGTCTATATAGAGAGTTGAGCAGTGAAACGACCTGGCTTTCTTAACTCTATCGCGGGAGTTAAGGGATCGTGTGGGTAAAGTTGAGCAACTCTGCAGAGTGAAATAATGGTATTCGAATACGCCGTGCTTCCGGTTAATGAAGCTGTGTTAATTGGGTGATTTCCAAACATGAGGCATAAGTAGATCTTTGATGTTAAGATGGATAATGATGAACGCTTTGATAATTGAAAACCCCCTGATCTTAAGGAGCAAATGTTTTAACTTTGATTGTTTGCAAATAAAGCGCATCCACAAGTGTAATAAACCCTATATACCCATCCTTGAATATCCTTGCATATAGTAAGAAAGGATTACCCTTGTGGCTTCTTTGGTGCGGTGGTACTCATGACTTGCTAAACAATTTACGGAAGGTCAATGGATACAAGAGGAACCAGCGGAAGAAGGAGCCCTGGAGGAGCCAATCATGTCCGATGATGATTGGTGTTAGGTCTTAGCCTCGCTCAGGCCGCCTGGGTGTATTTTGTAATATTATGTGGTTTGTGGGTCTGCGCGCCCGTTGCTATACTAATATCAACCATATATTGTAATAAAGTGAAGTCTTTATTGTATGTATGTACTGTTGTGATAATCGCTTTAATTGGAACTCTGTAACTGTTTATTCCTGTATGGTTACGGAGTTCCGTACCATCTCGAAATAAATTACTGTGTGTATTAGAGCGAGCATGCTTGGTATGGGGCGAGACCTAAGGACAAGTATAAGGGCTATTTTGTGGCAAAACCTAAGTTAAAAAGGTAAAAGAATTTACATAAAATATAAGAAATACTGTTGTCTTTGCTTAAAATGCTACTTTGTCATTTTAAATTTAATTATGCTCAAATTTTCCGCTTTCTGCGAATATTTATGTTAAATTGTATCTAACAATAAGTTTTTCTTTGTTAAACAGATGGTCCATATTATCCATTCGAGGCTGGCGGTGGGTGGATGGCGCGCTTTGCTTATAGATCGGCGGTTCCAGGAGCGGCGAAGTGACCTCTGCCTTGACTCATCGGTTATCGATGGGAGTCGCAGTAATGGGCAGTAGGCGACTCCTTTGCTGTCCGCCCGAGCGGGAGAGGAGGTTTGTGGGCGAGAGTGTTAGAGTGGGGCGATGCAGGGGGGGCGAGAGCCGTGTTACACTTGAGGCGTTACTACGACGCCGAGTTTGCTGAGACTCGCTATGACCTGGTGTCCCAGAGAGTCCGCCAGGGCGGAGGGTACGTCACGCCAGAGCCACGTCCAGAGGGCGATGTACGTCTGGGGTTGCTTCCGGTACATAGTCCAGCGGAGGTGGTGTACCACGAGGCCATCGAGTCGCGGGAGTTGCGCCGGCGGCTCTGCCGAGCCGAGGGCGAGCTCCGAGCCCTCTGGCGGAGATCCACCGTAGAGATATGGTGGAGGCGGGAGAGTTGTCCGCGTGTGGGGAGTCGCCGGACATTCGAGGACGACGTGCAGTCGTACTGAGATCCCGTTGCGGTGGAGCACGAGGCACTTTGGTTCGAGGCGGTGGTGCGAGAGGCCCTTCTACTTCACGACGTCGACGACGCTCTACTGCGGGAAAGTCAGCTGATCCTTCTTCTTCCCGACTGCGACGACGCCTCACTACTGTGGAGTATCGTCAGTTGTTCCGTCCCGCTCCTCCTTGACACCACCGGTGGTGATGATAGGGGAAGACTCGGTGAGGATACAGAGGACGAGGAGGATCCTGAGGAGATAGTTAGGTATCTGCTGAGGCCACCATCCGGTGGATGGTGAGGGCGAGTAGAGAGTAGTTAGAGCGCTTGACGATGAGAGTAGAGACTTACTTTTGGCGGTGTAGATAGAATAGTCGGTGCTAGTGCAGGACTTTTGACTGTATAGTGGTTAGCGAGTCGAGCGTTCGATGAGTGTATTTTATGTTTGTAAATTATGTAATGTATGTCTGCTTGTTATGTTTGCAGCTTGTTTGTTAATATAAGCTTTGCTTGACCACTTATAAAATGTTTTTACATGCTCAAATTAATCCTTGTTTTAACCCTCTTATGCTTGTTTGAAAATTTAAATTTCTTTTACCTATATAAAAATTGTAAAAAGAAAACATCTGTAAAAGTTAATTCCAAGTTCCCAAATGCAGAAATACAATGGCAGGAATGGAACCCAATCCTGGTAATCAACCAGCGGGATCTGAGGATGCCCCAAACAATCAGAATGCTATTGCAAATATTTTGGCTATGATAGAGCAGAACCGTCATCAGGCAGAAATGAATCAAGCTAGAATGTTGGAGCAGCAATCTAAAATGTTGGAACAATTGATGATGCGAGCCACTACTCCAGGTGGTTCCCTAGGAGTAACAGCAGCAGGAACACCAATAACGTCTAGATGGAATGATTTCCAAAAGACTAGACCACATGTGTTCTCTACTTCTTGGATCCCATAGCGGTGAAGACCGGTGAGGATATAGAAAGAAAGTTGGTTTTGCAATGTGATGATAAAGAAAATGTACCCTCAACTCCAAGGGCAAGCGCCACTTGGTGGATCAATGTCGACTATGCATGCGAACAAGAAATAACACGGAAGGATTTTGAAGAAACCTTCCGCGGGTTCATGTTCCTTCAGGAGTCATGCAAGCTAAGCGCCGAGAATTTCTGGCACTTAGGCAAGGGGGAAAAACAGTAATGGAGTATTTACATCAGTTCAATCAGTTATCAAGATATGCTCCTGAAGATGTGAAGAATGAAGAAAAGAAGATGGAAAAATTCAGGGAAGGATTGCAAAAATCCATGAAATTCCATATATCAGCATCACGTTTTAAAGACTTGTCTGATATGGTAGATTGTCTGGTCACTTCTGAGGAAGCCAGAGGTGAGATGGAAGAGTCCAAAAAGAGAAAGGCTATGCAACGGCCATCTGCCTCAGCACCCAACCCACAAAGAGTGAGAACTTTTGTGCCAAATCGAGAATAGACGACCACCACTCGTCAAGTGATGCTTATGCCAAAGCGGCGATCTAATGCTCCCCAACAAGGCGATGAGAGTTCAGCTACTGATCGGTGAAATGCTTTATCGTGGGGAAATCACTATCGGACTAATCGTCATGAGAAGAAGAATTGCTATCATTGTGGCCAAGCAGGACATTTTAGGGATCAATGCCCAAAAAGAAATTTGCCTGCAGATGTAGCAAAAATCAATCACAAGATGCCAAGACTACAGTGATCCAAACAAGATCTTCATTGCCAACTAGAACCACAGTGATGTTACATGCTGGTTCTTCCTCAAATAACCATGCAGGGAAAGGCAAAGGAGTGGCAAACCAGATTTTCAAGGAGAATTAATTATGTATCGTGAGAGGATGCGGCGAGGAGCAAATGATGTTATTGTAGGTATGTTTCCAGTCAATTCAAAGCCTGCATTAATTTTATTTGACTCTGGAGCAACGCATTCCTTTATATCCATGGATTTTGCTTCAAGAAACCAAATGCCAATGGTTGCTTTGCAAAATATTATGCCATCAAACACACGGAAATAAAATGGAATCTCGTTTTGGATGTAGTGATGTTCTTGTAGAAATCCATGGGTTAGAGTTTAAAGCAAACTTGTTATTGTTGGACATGAAAGGGTTGGAAGTTATTTTGGGAATGAATTGGCTTACTAAAAATAAATCCATAGTAGACTGTGAAGCAAAAACAGTAACTCTGACCAACCCTGAAAACCAGAAGAGGATAGTGCATACTGATCATAACCTGATTCACAAGGTAAAAAGGGGTGTACACAATGCAATGACTAGTGAAGCTATACAAGTACCAGTAGTACAAGAATATCTAGATGTGTTCCCTGAAGAACTACCTGGTAGACCCCCTGATCGACAAGTAGAATTGGCAATAGAGTTGGTACCAGGCACACAACCTACTACCAAACACCAGTATAGAATGTCAGCAAGTGAGCTGAAAGAGTTAAAGAAACAACTGGATGAATTGAAAGAAAAAGAATTCATTCCTCGATGTATCACCATGGTCGACACCGAGTTACATTTGTTAAGAAGAAAGATGGAAGCCTGAGAATGTGTGTTGACTACAGAGGATTAAATGCAGTCACCATTAAGAATAAGTATCCACTACCAAGAATTGATGATTTGTTTGATCAGCTCAAGGGAGCAAAAGTGTTTTCAAAGATCGATCTGCGGTCGGGTTATCATCAATTGAAAATCCGAAAGCAGGATCGAGAGAAGACTGCATTTACCACGAGGTATGGACTGTATGAGTTTACAGTGGTACCTTTTGGCCTAACTAATGCACCAGCATATTTCATGAGTCTCATGAACCTGGTGTATATGGAACAGTTGGATCGTTTCGTGATAGTGTTCATAGATGACATATTGATCTATTCCAAGAGTGAAGAAGAGCATAAAGAACATTTGCATATTGCCTTGACCAAGTTAAGAGAACATCAGTTATATGCAAAGTTCAGTAAATGTGACTTTTGGATGAAGGAAGTTGCATTTTGGGACATAGAATCAGTGAAGGAGTCAAAGTGGATCCTGAGAAGATCAAGTCTGTGATGGAGTGGAAGCAGCCAAAAACTATCACAGAGGTGAGAAGCTTTCTTGGATTGGCAAGCTATTATCGCCGATTCATAGAAGGGTTCTCAAAGATTGCCCATCCACTTACTCAGTTACTCAAGAAAGATAGACTCTTTGAATGGACAGAAAAATGTGAAGAAGGTTTCCAAATGTTGAAGACAAAGTTAACAACGACACCAGTCTTAATATTACCAGATCCAGAGAAAGAATTTCAGATTTATTGTGATGCATCAAACACATGGAATAGGGTGTGTCCTAATGCAAGATAGAAAAGTCGTGGCTTATGCTTCAAGACAGCTACGACCACATGAAGAAAATTACCCTACACATGACCTGGAGTTAGCAGCAGTAGTTCATGCTTTGAAGATCTGGAGGTACTATTTATTGGGCAATCATTGTGAAATATTTTCAGACCATCAAAGTCTGAAATATATTTTCACTCAACCTGAGTTAAACTTGAGACAGCGAAGATGGTTGGAACTAATCAAAGATTTTGATATAGACCTTCAATATCATCCGGGCAAAGCAAATGTGGTAGCGAGATGCACTTAGCGAGAGACCATATTCGGCATGATCGGTGAAGTTGACCAACCCCTACACCTAGTGGCAGAAATGCAGAAGTTAAACTTGTGATGGTTGAACATGGCATGTTGACGCATTAGAAGTTCAACCAATGTTAACGAGATCAAATCAAGTCTGCACAAGATGAAGATGAAGCGACACAACAGCTTAAAAATGACAGTCAAGGAAAAGGTTCAACAGAATTCATTGAAGATGAACGTGGATTCTAACCTTCAAAGGTCGTTATTGTGTACCTGACAATAAGGAACGAAAAGATTGATTCGAAGGAGGGTCATTCTTCATACTTCTCCATACATCACGGGAGCACCAAGATGTATAAGGAAATGAAGAAGAAGTTTTGGTGGAATAACATGAAGAAAGAAATAGCTGAATATGTAACCAAATGTGACGTATGCCGAAAGGTGAAGATAGACCATCAAAAACCTTCTGGTCTATTACATCCACTACCAGTACCAGAATGGAAATGGGATAATATTGGGATGGATTTCATTACTGGACTACCGAAGACAAAGGAAGGGTATGATGCTATTTGGGTCATCGTTGATCGATTGACAAAAGTAGCTCATTTCATTCCTATCAAGCAGACATATGGAAAGGATAAATTGGTAGAGATTTACCTGACAAGGATTGTAATATATCATGGAATTCCCAAGAGAATTGTTTCAGATAGAGGTGCTCAATTTACCTCTGTATTCTGGGAAAAATTGCATGAAGCAATGGTCTGACTTAGCTTTCGATCTGACTTACCATCCATGAGGCGGAGGACGGTGAAAGAGTAAATCAAATACTTGAAGATATGTTAAGAGCATGTGCTATAACTTATGGAGCGCACGGAATACATGTCTGCCATTTGCACAGTTTTCGTATAACAACAGCTATCAAGCTAGTATACGAATGTCCCCATTTGAAGCACTATATGGCAGAGAATGCAGAACCCCTTTAAATTGGACAGAGGCTGGAGAACGTCAATATCTCGGACCTCAGATTGTTCAAGATGCTGAAGCCCATGTCAGAATCATCCGAGAAAACATGAAAATTGCACAAGATCGTCAGAAGAGTTATGCAGATACTTGAAGAAAAGATTTGAGTTTTGAAGTGGAGATTTCGTTTATCTCAAAGTCACACCTTTTAAAATTGTCAAAAGATTTCAAGTCAAGGAAAATTAGCACCCGATATGTAGGTCCGTTTCAAATTACAAAGAGAGTTGGTGAAGTAGCATATGAAGTACAATTACCACCAATCGGCGAGTACACAATGTATTTCATGTGTCACAGCTCAGAAAATGCTTGAGGCGACCTACGAGCGATGCCGATGGAAGAGATTGAACTTCAAGAAGATTTGACATATTCAGAAGAACCCCTGCAAATACTTGAAACAACGGAACGATAACTCAGAAATAAGAATGTCAGATTATGCCGGGTTCAGTGGAAGAACCATACACTCTGAGAAGCTACATGGGAAAAGGAATCGGTTCTGAATGAGATTTTCCAAATCTGTTTTCGAATCGATTAAATCTTGGGGTCGAGATTTCTTTAAGGGAGGTAGGTTGAAACAGCCCCAAATTTTTCAAATTTTTAGAATTTATTTTGAATTTTATTTGAATTTACAAAACTTACCCAATTCGAAATTTTCGGTAAAATCGCTTTCCTTTTCTCTCTTTCGCCTTGGCTCTGGTGGGCGTCGCTCATGGCGCTTCTCCCCGCCTTCCGAAGCCGTCCGTGCGTCGCCTTCTCCTCCGTGGGATTTGGCGCCGTTCCTCCCGGTCGGCGTCACCGCCTGTCTTGTACCGGTCACACCATCGGCCTCCACTCCCTCTGCTCCTCCTCTCGCTCGCAGTCGTCGCTTGCCGCTGCCCTCGCCCGCCACGCCTCCATCTCGCGGTTTCCTCTCACAATCGGTCAACAAGGGTCTTGGGCGGGCAGAGTGGCAGTGCCACATCCCCCTCCCCACTCCCACGCCGCTCCAGGGCTTTCCCTCCTCGGCTCGGCGTGGACCGAGCGCGGCCAAGAAAGCCCCAGAGGCAACCGACTCACACGGAGCATAAAACTTGTTTCTCTCGCTTTCCTATGCTTTCTAGCAGCCTCACAAACCATCTCCCCAACTGAATTGAGCTCCCATCGCTTGGAACGCCGACGAGCGTCTTCCCTGCGCCGGTGAGCCCTAAAAGCAAATCCTATGATTCGGTTGATTATAATTCAATTCAACTTGCTGATGCACTCCTTACTACCTCCTGATCATGCTGGTAAACTCATCCGAGGTCGGGCGTCAGCCTAGAGTCCTGGCGTCGCAGGCCGCCACTGAGGGCAAGGACCTCACCGTGGCCGGCCCATTTGGCTTTCTCCCTAGCTATACAACCACTTCCACTAGCTTCCTAGTGTACTGCAGATGGTGAAAATCTAGCTCAATTAACTTAAGCTTCACCGGAGCTCTACATCGCCACCATGAAGCTCACCTTCTTCCCGGTTGCCGTCAGCCGATTCTAACCCCTCTCGCCGTCCCCAAAGCCCAAAAATGAAAACCTAAACTCCCTACTAGCTCTCGGTGAAGGCCGATCCTCCCGAAGCCCTAGCCTCATGGGATCGTGGAATGGGCGCCTGCTTCCAGTAGGGAGGGGCCGTCGGGAGGTTGAAGACGACCCTCCCGGGAGGCGTGGCGCCATCCCGCCCCTTCGCGCCTCCCATCTCAACCATCGTTCCGGTTTAAACCCAAGCCGTAGATCCTTCATAACGGTTCATCAAGCGCTCGCATTCAAAGGATCGCGCCGTCCACCTCGGCGCGTCGCTCATCGGTGGGCATGCTTCTTGGGCGCTGGGCTTCGCCAGCCAGCATGGGCTCGGCACCTTTCGGCCGCCTTGTGCCAGTCAGCCGCCGCCTTTGTGCGCGAATGGGTTGGTCCGCCTTGTTCATCCGTAGAGCCCAACACTATTCACGAAATTTTAAAATCCGAAAATGCATTAAAATTGTAGAAAATTCTAGAAAATCAAAATCATAAAATACACCATTTTGACCAGAAAATTTCCTAAAATTCAGAAATGACCTTTATTTCTTTAATTTTGAATTTTAGAATTTTATAAATTTAAATGCATGACTTTAGGTTTAGTAAAATCAATCTACTTTTTATTCAAAAACTCAAATATCATTCATTTTCCAAAAATTGAACTTTAATATTGCTCAAACATCTTTTTAAAGGTTTTATGCTTGATGCTTATTTTATTATATTGATTTCCTTGATTTTATTAAAATCAAGGTTTGACTTGTGTTGTTATTTTATGTGTTTGCGCTAGCTCCCGAGTTCGTCGAGGTTGCAATTGCAGATCCAGAGCCAGTTGCACAGTTGTACGAGCTTGTCGAGATCCCAGATCAGCAAGGCAAGTCGTAAGTTTTTGATCATATTGAATCCCATGAAATTACAATATTTAATAAATATTTGCATTATGATTAGTTGTAAAATGTTAATTGCTTAAACTAAAATATTTAGAATGGCATGATATTTAGTTATTCCTACCAGCGATAAATGCCTGTCTTACTTGATGGCCATATTCACCTTGACAACCTTAGTAATTATTGAATTACTGTATTAAGAATTATAGATCATCTCACATGACATTTTGTACTACTAAGTGACTTTGGTTGCTGGCCATTAGAGTTGAAAATGTACATCAAAGTAGGAGTCGAATGTGGGGTCATCACGATGTGATCCAAGCCCACGACTCTATCATTGGGAGAACTAGGGGAGGGTCGAAAAGTGGGGTTATCTGCTCGTGATCAAAGCCCACGACCAAACCTTAGGATTGGACCTAAGGTAGAGGTTGGTGGGACTCGGTTATCCTGACTAGGCCTACCACTCTACCCTAGGATGGAGGCCGATTGGTTTGGTGGTGGTGGTCTTTGTTGAGCTCGTGAAGTTTGTGGTTGGTGCCTCGGTGAAAATATAAGGACAAGAACCTTGTGCCAAAGAAAGAACATAGTGATCGCTCAGACCACAGGAGTTGATTCGTCAACACTGGTTTAGTAGCTGCTCAATTTGATTGAACCTCTACAGTGAGGTGTTTTGATGACGTGGTGTTAGGTATCTTGCGGTACCTAACAACGATAGTATTAACTTAAAACGGCAAGGGAGAATTATGGTTAATTGTGGCGTGTTGAGCGGTGCTATCGGGTAGAGTCTATATAGAAAGTTGAGCGTTGAAACGACACGGCTTTCTTAACTCTATCGCGGGAGTTAAGGGATCGTGTGGGTAAAGTTGAGCAAATCTGCAGAGTGAAATAATGGTATTCGAATACGCCGTGCTTTCGGTTAATGAAGCTGTGTTAATTGGGTGATTCCAAACATGAGGCATAAGTAGATCTTTGAAGTTAAGTTGGATAATGATGAACGTTTGATAATTGAGAACCCCCTGATCTTAAGGAGCAAATGTTTTAACTTTGATTGTTTGCAAATAAAACTGCATCCACCAGTGTATAAACCCCTATATATACCCATCCTTGAATATCCATGCATATAGTACGAAAGGATTACCCTTGTGGCTTACTGAGTACGGTGGTACTCATGACTTGCTAAACAATTTACCAGAAGGTCAATGGATACAAGAAGAACCAGCGGAAGAAGGAGCCCTGGAGGAGCCAATCATGTCCGATGATGATTGGTGTTTGGTCTTAGCCTCGCTCATGCCGCCTGGGTGTATTTTGTAATATTATGTGGTTTGTGGGTCTGCTCGCCCGTTGCTATACTAATATCAACCATATATTGTAATAAAGTAAAGTCTTTATTGTATGTATGTACTGTTGTGATAATCACTTTAAATGGAACGTCAGTATCTTTCATTTACATGCGAGTTCGGAGTTCCGTACCGTCTCCAGAAATGGGGGCGTTACATCGATCGAGGTGATGAAGTTAAGTGAGGTCCGTGCATATGTATGTGTCATGTGCACATGCATTTTGAAAGATATCTCTTGGCACGGACAGAGCGATTATGTAGTAGGGACAAGGGATCGATCGGATGGGTATGTATATAGTGCTCTAGCATTTGTCCGCTCTCTAAGTGTGTCCACTGTCCCGTTTTGGCATGGTCCAAGGTACGCATATCCGACATGCACGTCCAGCTCGGTTGGCTAGCTAGCAGCCGGGAGGACGCGCACGGCGTGTGCCCGACAGCAGTATGTCCTGTCAGACCGTCCTACACGGCACGTAAAACATGTCATTTTGAATATCGGTACGAACCCTAAAACATAATATCAAGTTTTTAAAAGTTTTACTACATGTATTCCAAAACGACATGTATTTGTGACTGAATGAAGTATTTTTTAATGTACTTTGATGAACAAAGTTTTGATAATTTATATATGTTTACAAACAACTGGTGATATTTAAGGTATCTCATTCGTCTTAGAGGTCTAAACAAATCCCATAATAATCCTTAAGTCAGAAAAAAATTCTAGAAATTCTCTCATTAATCGAATGAAAAAGAGAAAAATATACACCACTTATTTTGATAGGACTAAATTATAACGGTGCAGATTAATTATATATAGATAAAAAATTCTCTGAGAAATCGAGAGAGAAAAGAAGATCTGAACCACTAGTGATTTGTTCTACGTCAGTAACTCCACATCTAGCTTCTTCGTGCACTCGATTCCTCGCAATACTCCACGGTTAAAAAATACAACTATGCTGACCATTAATTTGTGATATCAATTTATTGCACATACCCAACCATTGACGATATCGGAACGCCTGCGGGCGAGCCACGTCGCCCCAGCGCCAACCCCAGCGGCGTGGCGCCCGGAAAACCGTGCTGCGGAGGAGGTAATAACCCGAGTTTTTGAATTGCGTCTGGTCCACGGTTCTCGCGAAAAAGTCCTGTAATTTTTTGGCCCTCCGTTTTGCGGATAGCCCCCCGCGTTTTCCGAAATTGCGCATAGGTGTCGTTTTCTTCGTCACAGGCCCTTAGTTTTTTTAAAAAGAACCCTTTACTTTTCCCGAAAATACGTTTTGCCCCAGTTTTCCGGTCCTCGCTTTTACGTACAAGCCCTTTAACTTTACCGAAAATACATATTTTGCGGTTTTCTCCTCACAATTATCGCCTCTTTTATTTTTTTTACGTACGGTGGTGGCGCGGACCCTTTACTTTTCAAAATACGTGTTTGCCCCGGTTTTTATGTCCCTCGTTTTTACGTACAAACCCTTTAACTTCTCCGAAAATACGTGTTTGACCCGGTTTTTTTTACTCCTCACGAATTATCGCCTCTTTTATTTTTTTACGTACGATGGTTGGCGCGGCGTTGCGCCGCGCCTACAAGACTAACGTCAACAGCCAGGTTGCATCCAGCTATGACCACGTTGCTAATGGAAAAATAATACTTCGTATGAACTTCTCCAATTTGTTGTGATTTAGATTGGAAAGAATATTCCTCAGAGTTTACGTTCAGTTTAGTCTTATGTATAGTTTGTTCAAACTTGTGTTTTGTCTATATATACTACGGCAGAAAGGATTATCACAGACGGTTCGTAATTATCATCACAGACGGTTATCAAACCATCTGAATTTATATGTCTATGGTAATAGGTGGTTGTCACAGACGGCTCTCAAACCGTCTGTGATAATTACAACACAAACGGTTTTTTGAAAAATCGTCTGTAATATATCAAGTATCACGAGCGGCTCTTAAATATAGTTATACGTGATATGCTAATTATCACAGATGGTTAATGCAAAAACCATCGTGATATGTCATATATCACAAATGGTTCTCAAACATAGTATACGAGATATCTTACATATCACAAGCGGCTAATACCAAAAATCATCTGTGATATTCATATAGCGAGGCACTGTTCTTGAGCCACAAGCCAACCGCTTTTAGCGGCCTTCTGATTACCTAATTTTTAAGCAGTATTTTCTCAAGATGGGGTCTACAAGTTAAGCGTAGTACACATTAAAAGCTTAATATCTGTACCGACCAAAATCGTAAATGAGTATTGATCTCTCCGTGTCTGTCTAGTAAATAGCCAAAATTCAAAATTTCACCAAAAGCCATAAGTCATGACCAAAAGAAACAGGCCCATAGACTTTTATTTGCATCTTGCTTGTATTTGAAACTTTATCAAAATCTTATTTGGACTTTCTCGAGTTTTGTGCTAAAAATAATAATAACGAAACAACTCTCACATACGAGATAACAATCATGGCGATAAAAGATACGAAATAATTTAAATGTGAGTTTAAAACTACGAAAACCAAAATCCGTAAATCAAATCAAATAAAAATCCGCCTTAAATCAAATTGACACGAGAACTCAAACTCGATTTAATTTCAAGTTTTCGAACTTGAAATTGAAATTCAATTACAAACTTAAGTCTCAAAAACAATCAAAGTGCAAATTAGAATTCAAATTGTTAAATTTGCAAACACTACTTCCGTCCTTTCTTCTCCTTTCTTCCTATCTTTTCCATGTGGGCCACCCATCTTTTCTCTCTCCTTCCTCCTCCTCGCATTTCCTCTCCATGCACATGGGCGGTTTCCTCCCTCTCTCTTCTCCTCCTCCCCGCTTTCTTCTTTCTTTCCCATTCTTTCCATCTGTGATGTCTTTAACTATCATAGACGGTTCGTGTTAAAAGCAAATGCGTGAATTTTCATAAACTGTTATTAATCTGAATCATACGTAATAGTGGGCGGCAAGCGGTGACTCCTGTAAAATCGTCTATGATAATAACAGTATAAACGGTTCCTCATGAATCATCTGTGATAAGACATCTAGTATATCTTATTTTGTAGTAGTGGTATTGGGTGGTGTATATTGGGTAAATAAAAGTATATTGATAATAACATGTTGTTGTCAGACCCAGATTTTGCAATCCCGAATCTGCGTGCCTTCGCATTATTCCGGGATCGATGAAAATGCACACGATACATTCTTGAATCATTTCATACATCGCGGACTTCACAACAAGCCATAATATTATTACATTGCAAAAGTGAAGTTAGGCCTTCACAAAGCGCGATTATTCTGATGGGCCAAGCAGGCCAACTATTTACATTACAAAAGTTCAGCAGCGGAAGTGATACAAAGTAGGCCTTTAAACCACAAGCAAAGACTGAGGGTAAAAGTGGTCATACAAATATTACCAGGGCTCTGGTAATATTTGGATGAAGCCACACCTTAGTCTAGATGCTTAAGGTTCTAGGCGCGGATTATTCGTCCTAGTTCTCGGCGTGGTCTCCTCCTTCGGTAGCAGGGGCTTCCTCGAAGGCATACGGGTCTTGAGCTCCCGAATCTGGATTGTTGGTATTGCGAGAGTGAGCACACTAACCACCGTGCTCAGCGGGTCAATGCCAGAATGCAGTAGATAGTATGCAAGGCTTTTGACAAGGGAAGGCTCAAGTTGTTTTGTTTGCGGAAATATGTTTTTGAACTATAATACTTAAAATTCCCTAGGACCTAGCCAGTTGGATTTTAAACATTATACTCCATGACATATATATTTATTTTTATCGAATCAGAGACCATCCACCATTACATGGTCTCTGCTCCTCATACCATGCCTTTAGCGTTATAACCGCTTACTTTACCACTGGGACGACACCCAGGACAATTCAAATAAGGGCCTTTATTTGCCCTCCACTTTTCCATTCCCACATTTTCAAAGTTTTTGAAACAGAACTATATCTAGTTAAGTTCCCATGTCCGCCCTTGACCGTGGGCACGGCTATTCGAATAGTTTCGACTCTGCAGAGTGTGTACACTTTACCCACATGAGATAGATCTGCTCATTGCCCCACATGATTCCTTAGCCATGTGATTGAGTAGACTATCATAGAGCCTTTACGATGCATGTTCCTAGCAGAGTTACGACCGCTAAGGTTTCCACTTCCTCAGATGCGACCACCCTTCCGAAGCCCCTCTTGCGCCAACACGTCGGAGGATGTGGCCATCCTCTACCCGTCCGTGTTCACACCGACGCAACTCTTACTAAGTCAATGCAAATTAATTAGCTCTGCCTACACTTTGCCAGCATGTGGTTGTACATGTTGTACCGTGGGAGGTCATCACAAGATTCAGTCCTTAATGGTTATCTGGGCGGTTCTACCACGATCCCCTTGTGCTATCACGGCACCACTTTATCACAAATCTGTGCTATCACGGCACCATTCAACACCCACACCCTTCAACCACCCGCCCAGATAATTAAGCATGTAGGATTTTTGGGGATCGAAAGTACTCGTACCAACATATACCAATCATCATCACAATGACTGCCCAACAAAATTCTCACATGTTTGAAAGTGATGCTTGGGCGTTCTCACGCCCATGAATATCTAAGCACTTCTAAGCATGGCATATAGTTACGGACCTATTTTCAAATACGTTGTAGCTTTATAACTTTTACTAGGGTGACAAGGATCACGTAATCAAGCATATTGCAAATGAGGTATACTATACCAAGAGAACATGGGCATATATCTAAAGCCTGAAATTAACATGCATTGCAACATAAATATAAGCATGCAATTTGTAGTACTTAAACCAAAATACTTTATTGAAAACATAGGCTCAATATGATCAAAGCATTGACTCGCCTTGGATGCAAAGGTCGGGGTTCGGGGTGTTGGAGTCTATAGCAGCGGCAGCTTCCTCTTCTTGGGCCTCGAAAGCTACGTTTATATGTGAAAATTTAGATAAAAATCATCACAACAATCAAATAACACAATAAAAAAATTTGAACAAGCTTCAAAAATGTTGGTTCTGGTTCTATTAGGTAGCCCTTGATTTTAGATGAATTTAGAAATTGGTTTCACTAAATTTGGAGTTAAAATGAATAAGTTATACACATTTGAATGCTTTCGGTTTAATTAAATCTCAAAATTAATAAAACACGGCGTGGGGCCTTGTCGGTGGCCGTCTTGACCCGACAGTGAGGGTCGGCTGAGCTCCTACCGATCGCTGGCGGTGGGGCCCACCGTCGTGATGGATTTAAAGAAATGGCTCACCTCAAGGCGGCTGCGTGGCGAACGCTCGAGCAGGGGAGCCGGGGAAGAGTGGAGCGGTAGCCAAGTCGCGCTCGGGTTTACTCACCCCTATAGGGGTAAATATACCTCTTAAGGTATCGTGGGATGCGGCGAGGCAGGGCAGCCCGAGGCCGAGGCGGGCGGCGGTCGTCGCCGGCAAGGAATTTAGCTCCACGGAGGATCGGAGGAATTGCGGCGAGGGCGGCGGCGAGTTGGGAAGAAAAGCAATCGCCGGCGATCGGGTGGCTTTGAGGGCAATGGGTGGTCGAGAAATGATGAGGTTGGCGCGGGCGGGCCGCAGCGGTTAAGGCGGCGAACAGGCGTGGGAGGGGGCGGGGTTCGAGGCGTCGTGGGGTCTTTCCCCATGCGCCCCCCTCGCGGGGTCTCCAGACATGGGTCTTTGCGGCCGCGAGGGGTGTTCAGGCGTCTTGGCGGAGGAGGAGGAAGAAGGGAAAAAGCGCAGTGAGGCCGGCCAGCCGAGAGAGAGGCGCGAGAGGATTCAGCGGCCGAGATGGCGCCGGGTGGGACGTGGCGCCATTCGGACCGGACGTGTCGGCCGAGGAGAGGCGGATCCGGGCGGCGTGGGCGGAATCGGCCCGTGCGTGTCGGTGGGGATTGGTTCTGATTTTAAATTTCTAGAAATGCTAGAAGGCTTAATATAACTCGGAAAATATGAAATTACCTCCAAAATTCTAGAAAATTCACGAAGTTCCTAGACATATTTTGAGTTTAACATAATTATTTCCACGAGATGACCATTATATTTAAAATCTTTGGGCCCTAACTGGATCCTTTTCTCTTCCTTTTATTTTCTCCTCTTTTCTTTTATAAGGTTTGTGATATTACTATTTTGTGTACAAATATTCCTTTGGCACTTTGACAAACTTATTTATGTTACTTTTGTAAATTTTATTATGGATCATCTTTTGATTAAATTCAAATTTAGAATTTCCTATTAATTAAACATGTGGGTTCTCACTTGAAGTTTTTCAAAAATATTTTTAAAACCCAACTCAACATAATGTGTTACGAAATATTTCACAATATTTTGTTATACGAGTTCTTCTAATTTTTCAGGATGTTACAAACCTACCCCCCTTAAAAGAATCTCGACCCCGAGATTTGGCTTAGCTAGTAAATAAAGCAGGGTAATCTCTGCGCAGCTGATCTTCACGTTCCCAAGTGACTTCTTTCTGGGAATGGTGACTCCACTGCACTCTGCACAAGCGAATGGATTGGGTCCTGGTTCTCTTCTCCACTGTGTCCAAAATTTTGATGGGACGTTCTTTGTAGGTTAGGTCCTCCCGAGCTCGATTGCTTCTAACGGGCTTGTTCTTGGCACTTCATAAGCACTTCTTCACCGGGACACAAGGAAGACATCGTGCACTTGACCATGTTTGGGGTAAGGCTAGGCGATAGGCAACCTCTCCCTTCTTGGCTACGATGGAATGGCCCAACATAGCGGGTGAGCTTGCCTTTGACTTTAAATCTCTTGACTCCACGCAAGGGCGACACCTTCAAGTACACGTGATCTCCAACTTCAAAACTTAGGGGCCTTCTTCTTTTATCAGCGTAGCTCTTCTGCCTGGATTGGGCTGCCAGCAACCGATCTCTAATCAGACGAACTTTTTCTTCTGTTTGCCTCAGAGTTTCGGGACCAAACACATAGTTTTCTCCCACCTCGGACCAATGGAGTGGGGTCCGACATTTTCTGCCATATAAGGCTTCAAAGGGGGACATCTTCAGGCTAGATTGGTAGCTGTTGTTGTAGGCAAACTCGGCATAGGGCGGACTTTATCCCATTCCTTTGAGAAGTCTAGTGCACATGCGGAGCATATCTTCTAATATTTGATTTACTCTTTACATTTGTCCGTCGGTGCGGGGATGGTGGCGATCTTGAAATCTAAATGGGTACCTAGGGCTTCATGCAGACTTGCCCAAAAATGTGAGGTAAATTGGGAACCTCGATCTGAAACAATTCGCTTTGGTACGCCGTGCAGGCATACTATGCGAGACATGTACAGCTCAGCTAACTTATCTCCCTTGTACGTTGTTTTGACGGGAATGAAGCGGGCAACCTTGGTTAACCTATCAATGACGACCCAGACTGAATCATAGCCTGGCTTCGTTCGCGGGAATCCGGTGATGAAGTCCATGCCAACTTCCTCCCATTTCCATTGAGGTATTTGCGGTATGTGATCTGCCTCGGCCTTTGGTGTTCACCATCACTCTTTGATGACATCACAAGAAAGACGTGCTTAGCAATGTCCCTTTTCATACACAGCCACCGTTGTATTGTTTCATATCTTGGTACATTTTGGTACTCCCAGGATGAAGGGAATATGCGGAGCTATGGGCTTCCCTGAGCATCATATTCTTAAGGTCCTTCTGGTGGGGTACGAAAACACGGTTTCTGTATTTCAGAACTCCTTGATGGTCCAGGGTCATTTTTGGGGCCTTCCCTTCTTCCATCAATTTCTTCAATCTCAAAACAGTTGGGTATCCTTTCTGTGTAGCCTCTATCATTTCTTCAATACTTGTTTGATCTTCCAGAGTGGTTAGGGCTCCTTCTTCTACAATCCCTAGGTTCAGGGCTAACAGCTCTTTATATAGTTCAGCCGGTGTTCTGAACCATAAGATTATTGCGATGGGCCTTGGGCTCGGGCGTGCGCCACTCGTTAGCTTTTCTAGGGTGATAGTGGACACTCATGTCATAATCTTTAATCAACTCTAGCCACCTTCTTTGCCTCAAGTTAAGGTGCGATTGAGTGAAGAAGTACTTGATGCTCTTGTGGTGCGTGTAGATATCACAATGATTGCCAATGAGATAGTGCCTCCGGATCTTGGGGCATGTACCACGGAAGCTAACTCAAGTCATGGGTTGGGTAGTTGGCTTCGTGAGGCGAAGCTTCTTAGGGATGCATCGCCATAACCTTGCCTCCTTGCATCGGACACCCCAAGCCCTTGATGTGACGCGTCACAGTATACCTCAAAGTCTCGACGCACATCGGGCAGAACCAGCACTGGGGTGGTAGTCAATCTCTTCTTCAATTCTTGAAAACTCCCTTCATATGCCTTGGTCCAGCCAAATGCCTGCTCTTTCTTAAGCAAGCGGAGTCATCGGTCGGGCACCGGGAGAACCCTTCAATAAACCGCTGTAGTATCCTCGCTAATCCGAAAGCTCCTCACCTCGGTGGTGAGGTGAGGGCTGCCATTCCGTTCTCGCAGCAATTTTGGCGGGGTCAGAGACACTCCTACAGAGACACAATATGCCCTAGGAAGCGATGTCCCGCAACAGCGAACTCACACTGCTTGAATTTGGCATAGAGTTGGTGTTCCTTGACCTTTCTAGTACCAAGCGTAGATGCTCAACATGCTCGTCTGCGGTTTTGGAGTAGATGAGAATATCATCGATGAATACTACCACAAACTTATCCAGGTAATCCATGAAGACCTTGTTCATAAGATTCATGAAATAAGCAGGGACATTGGTCAACCCAAAAGACATAGCAGAACTCGTCTGACCCATATCTAGTGGTGAAGGCGGTCTTGGGATGTCTTCTGGCCTAATCTTCAGTTGGTGATACCCTGACCTTAAATCAATCTTGGAGAATACTGTGGCTCCCCCAAGTCGATCGAATAGGTCATCGATCCTTGGCAATGGGTACTTATTTTGATGGTTACTTCATTTAAAGCCCGATAGTCCACACACATCCTAGCGGTGCCATCCTTCTTCTTCACAAAGATTACCGGGGATCCCCAAGGTGAGGAACTCGGCCTAATAAAACCTTTGTCCTGTAGCTCATGAAGTTGCTTCTTCAATTCTTCTAGCTCATCTACGGTCATCGGTATGGTCTCTTGGAGATAGGGGACACCGGGCTTCAAGTTGATAACAAACTCGAGATCTCTACTTGGTGGCATACCGGCGGTTCCTCGTGGAAGACTTGACATAGTCTTGTACCACCATCATTCCTTCCAGCGGTACATCTTCGCAATAATATATTCCTCGGCCCCATCTATACGGTCGGTCCACCTTTACCATAATGGTCAGCCTTGGGCACTTGGTCAACTTAACTTGCCTCAAGGCACAATCTAGTATTCCTTGGTGTCTAGCTAACCACCATCCCTAGTATAATATCCAAGGTCCGGGAGGTTAGCACGACTAAATCTGCCAGAATATAAACCTTTCCATGACAATTTCTACCCCGGACACACTAAGGTGGCCTTAATCATTCTAGCGGTGAACTAAGCACCAAGGCTTTCTTGACGGTGGATAGGCGACCTAAGCTTATCCACATACCCTTTGGTTATAAATGAATCGATGCCCCAGAATCAAAGAGGACACGTGCTGGTAGGGTCTTGATAGAGAACGTACCCAGTAGGACTCCAGCGGCCTCCTCAGCGTCTTCCGCGGTGACATGATTTATCCTTCCTCGATTTGGAGTCGATGCATACTGTTGGTGAGGAGTCGATTCCCTCTGTTGGTCTTGAAGCTTGGCCTCGGGGGGGTAGTGCCCAAATTGAACTTCACCGGGTGGTGCTGGCGTGGCGTGATAAGCGAATGCCCCTTCTCCCCACAGTTGAAGCAATTGAAGGAGGTTGTAGGATTTGTCCTCGCAGATCGGCCGAGGGGCGAGGAGTGCAAGCGTGCTACCACACGGACGAGGTGCGGGCTTGGGCTCGAGATGGGGTTGTCCCGAGAAGGGGAACTGTTGAAGAACCTCGGATGAACCTTCCTGCGGTCATTGAACAACACCTTCCGTTTGCGACTAGTCTCTAGGTTCTTCTTCTCATTTTCGGGACCAACGCCTTATTCACCACCGGTGGCTGGGAAGTCTGCGTGATGAGTCGCACACGGAGTTCTTCATTCATCCCTTGAAGAACCGGTCAATTTTCTCCTCTTCATCGGCCACATCCTTGGGGCGTAACGACCACCGATTAAACTTGGTGAGATACTCATTGGTGACAGCCACCACAGCTTCAAAGTTCGAACTCGTTCTTCTTTATTCGCATTACTCGATCGGGATGAAATTGGCCTTAAAGGCCGCCTTGGATTCTGTCCAGGTTATAGTTGCTACACTAGCTCCGGTGGGGGTATCCTCATATCCTTTGGTGGCGAGGTAATTCTCCCACTGGTGCACCGCTGCCCCTTGGAGTTGATGGGTGCAAAGAGCACTTGGTCATCCTCATGATTTGGCCAAGCGAAGCTTCCTTTCAGTGTCCGTAGCCAATCTTCCGCCTCTAGGGCTCATCCGCCCGGCGAAGGTGAGGGCCGGTCTGATGAAGTCGCCTGTGTCGGGCGTGAACATTGGTGTGGGTCTGGCGGCTGCGTAGATAGCTGAAGTATTTGCGTTTCTTGGGCTATTACTTGCGCCATGGATGGGTTAGCCGGTGGGGTGGGAGGTTCACCCCACTTGGGCCTCTACCTCTTCCCACGTCTTTGCGCTTCTTGGTCGGCATCTACTTCATCTTGTATGTCCGGGTTCGCACCAGCTTGTGCGCGGGTAACTCTATGGCTGGCCATCTGCAGGTATTTTAGTATTCTCACAAATTTTGTCCTAACCCATAAGACTACATCCCAAAGTCACCATACAAAAGAACCAAAGCCAACATCAATAATGAAATATTTTAGAACACAAGGCGTTTTCATTAAACATAGACAACACACATATAGCCGACTTTTATGGCTTCACAAGCCATCTTGGGCTTCTAAACATACACATACTTAGCGTTCATAATTATACATACTCGGGACTAGAACACGGGCAGACGCTACTACTAGTAAGACGGGGGCATGTGCTTGCTAACACTAGCCAAACTCCAGCAAGCAACGTGCTAAGCGACCCTCGTCGCCTACTCCTCCATGTCGCCAACACTGGGGCGGAGGGGTGTAATCCGTACTGCGAACGCGACCGCTACCACTAAACTCGGGCGGGTCGGTGTCGGAGTGGGGCGTGAGCAGGCTGCGTCGAGTCTCTCCTCGGCGCAGAGCGGGCGAGGCCACAGGGGCCGCGGCTCTTCGTCTTGTGAGCACAGTCTGAAGTCCCGGAACTGGCGGAGGTCTTTGGGCCGGGGTCGGTGTAGGTGTCTGCTTGGGTCTGGGCGCGTGCAGCTGCCGCCTCGCCTTGGCCTCTGCCAAGGCTCGCTCACTCCGGGCGAGCTGCTCTATAAGAAGTCCACCTCGATGTGGCGTGCGAGGCGCTCCCGTGCGGTGATCTCCTCCTGAGCCACCACATGGGCTATACCCATGGCCCGAGTGAGGTCCACCTGGTGTGTAAGCCTCGGGTCGTCCTCCAACTCTGTCACCCTGGTCCCGTCGTACCTTGCGTGCTCTATCCGCAGTGGGTGGTAGGTGAAAGGAGACTCTAGCACCAGCGTCGCGTGGATGTCGCAAAGTCGGGCTGCGGCTGGGCGGCGGCATCTCAGTAGTCTTCTTGCCACCGGGCTCCTCGGTGGGTAGTCGAAACACGTGAGGCTGGTCTCCCTCGCCGGGGTAGATGAAGATCTCCACCAACCAGGACTTGTCTCCTCCTACCTGGTCCTCCGACCGCGGTAGATGGGCGCGTCCTCGTAGTCCAAGTAGTGGAGTAGTTTGCGAAGTATATCCGCAAACTCTCCCTCACGTACTCCGTGAGCGAAGAAGTCCCAGTGTCCAACGTCTGCAGCTCCTGCCATCTGTATTTTAAATAATATCGTTAGTAATTTTCAAAATATCAATTGAAAAGTAGAACAGAGCAGAGCTAGCAAGGATGCGGGAAGAAATGTTACGCTATATTTTTAAGAAATTCATTTTATACATTTTTCAATATACGCAAGCCTAAGTACTAACGACCACCTAAGGTTTTTACCCTACAGTCATATGCTCTGATACCAGCTCTGTCAGACCCAGATTTTGCAATCCCGAATCTGCTGTGCCTCACTGCATTATTCCCAGGATCAGTAGATAATGCACACAGATACATTGCTGAATCATTTTATACATCGCGGACTTCACAACAAGCCATAATATTATTACATTGCAAAAGTGAAGTTAGGCCTTCACAAAGCCTTGATTATTCTGATGGGGCCAAGCAGGCCAACTATTTACATTACAAAAGTTCGCCGTGAAGTGATATAAAGTAGGCCTTTAAACCACAAGCAAGGCGAGGGTAAAAGTGGTCATACAAATATTATCAGGGCTCGGTAATATTTGGATGAAGCTCCACTGTAGTCTAGATGCCTAAGATTCTAGGCGCGGATTATTCGTCCTAGTTCTCGTGGTCTCCTCCTTGATGGCGAGGGCTTCCTCGAAGGCATCGGGTCTTGAGCTCCCGAATCTGGATTGTTGGTATTGCAGTGAGCACACTAACCACCGTGCTCAGCGGGTCAATGCACGTAATGCGATAGATAGTATGCAAGGCTTTTGACAAGGGAAGGCTCAAGTTGTTTTGTTTGCGAAATATGCTTTTGAACTATAATACTTAAAATTCCCTAGGACCTAGCCAGTTGGATTTTAAACATGATACTCCATGACATATACATTTATTTTTATCGAATCAGAGACCATCCACCATTACATGGTCTCTGCTCCTCATACCATGCCTTTAGCGTTATAACCGCTTACTTTACCAGGGGGACGACACCGGGACAATTCAAATAAGGGCCTTTCTTTGCCCTCCACTTTTCCATTCCCACATTTTCAAAGTTTTGAAACAGAACTATATCTAGTTAAGTTCCCATGTCCGCCCTTGACCGTGGGCACGGCTATTCGAATAGTTTCGACTCTGCAGTGTGTACACTTTACCCACATGAGATAGATCTGCTCATTGCCCCACATGATTCCTTAGCCATGTGATTGAGTAGACTATCATAGAGCCTTTACGATGCATGTTCCTAGCAGAGTTACGACCGCTAAGGTTTCCACTTCCTCCGGGTACGACCACCCTTCCAGAAGCCCCCTCTTGCGCCAACACGTCGGAGGATGTGGCCATCCTCTACCCGCCCGTGTTCACACCGCGCAACTCTTACTAAGTCAATGCAAATTAATTAGCCACCGCCTACACTTTGCCGATGTGGTTGTACATGTTGTCTGCGTGGGAGGTCATCACAAGATTCGATCCTTAATGGTTATCTAGGCGATTCTACCACGATCCCTTGTGCTATCACGGCACCACTTTATCACAAATCTGTGCTATCACGGCACCATTCAACATCCACACCCTTCAACCACCCGCTCAGATAATTAAGCATGTAGGATTTTTGGGGATCGAAAGTACTCGTACCAACATATACCAGTCATCATCACAATGACTGCCCAACAAAATTCTCACATGTTTGAAAGTGATGCTTGGGCGTTCTCACGCCCATGAATATCTAAGCAGTTCTAAGCATGGCATATAGTTACGGACCTATTTTCAAATACGTTGTAGCTTTATAACTTTTACTAGGGTGACAAGGATCACGTAATCAAGCATATTGCAAATGAGGTATACTATACCAAGAGAACATGGGCATATATCTAAAGCCTGAAATTAACATGCATTCCAACATAAATATAAGCATGCAATTTGTAGTACTTAAACCAAAATACTTTATTGAAAATATAGGCTCAATATGATCAAAGCATTTACTAGCCTTGGATGCAAAGGTCGGGGTTTGGGGTGTTGGAGTCTATAGCAATGACTTCCTCTTCTTGGGCCTCGGCTACGTTTTATCTGTGAAAATTTAGATAAAAATCATCACAACAATCAAATAACACAATAAAAAATTTGAACAAGCTTCAAAATGTTGGTTCTGGTTCTATTATGTAGCCCTTGATTTTAGATGAATTTAGAAATTGGTTTCACTAAATTTGGAGTTAAAATGAATAAGTCATACACATTTGAATGCTTTCGGTTTAATTAAATCTCAAAATTAATAAAACACGACAGTGGGGCCCATTGTCGTGATGGCCTTCATGTGGTATGTTCGACATGGGGCCCGGGCGGCAACAGCTCACGCCCGCCCATGCCCCTGACAGCCAGCGGGTCCCATTGGCGCGGTGGGCTCCTGCCTTGATCGGGCGGTGGGGCCCACCTATCGACGGTTTTAAAGAAATGGCTCACCTCAAGGCGCTGCGTGGCGGGGCTCGGGCTGTGGGGCAGGGGAATAGAGTGGCGGCGGTAGCCAAGTCGCCGCTCGGGTTTTACTCACCCTATAGGGGTAAATATACCTCTTAAGGTATGCGTGGGAGGCGGCGGTCGTCGCCGGCGAGGTAAACTCGGCGAGTCCGGGGGAGTGCCAAAGCGCGTTCTTGGCACTGTGGTGAAGCTTCCGCCGAGTCGGGAGGTCGGGATCACCGGAGGTGGGTCGATGACGCAGCAGCGGCGGCGTCGGGGAGGTCTGGCCGGCGAGCTATGGTCGACAGCGAGCTCGGGAGATCTGGGCAACACCTTGGCGGCGAAGATGATGGTGCGGAGCAAGGAATTTAGCTCCCACGGCGAGGATCGAAGGAATTGTGGCAAGGGCCGGCCAGGCCGAGTTGGGAAGAAAAGCAATCGCCGCGATCGGGTGGCTTTGAGGGCAATGGGTGGTGAGAAATGATGAGGCCGGCACAGCGAACCTTCAGGCTACTTCCGGGCTTTATAGTGGCCAAAACTGCCGGAGGAGCCGGGCGGGGTGCCGCCTGGCGGTTGGCGGCGGCAAACACGGGCGGGGAGGGCGTGGGTTTGAGGTGCGGAGGAGGAGGAAGAAAGGGGAAAAGCGCCGACAGCAGGCCCGCCGTGAGAGAGGCGCGGGAGAGGATCTGCTGGGCGGCCGAGATGGCGCCGGGTGGGACGTGGCGCCATCCGGACCGACGCGTGTCGGCCCGAGGGAGAGGAGGGCGGATCCGGGCGGCGTGGGCGAGAATCGCCCGTGCAGCGTCGGTAGGGATTCGATTGTTGATTTTAAATTTCGAAATGCTAGAAGGCTTAATATAACTCGGAAAAATATGAAATTACCTCCAAAAATTCTAGAAAAATTCACAGAAGTTCCTAGACATATTTTGGGTTTAACATATTATTTACCACTGAGATGACCATTATATTTAAAATCTTTGGGCCCACAACTGGATCCTTTTCTCTTCCTTTTTATTTTTCTCCTCTTTTCTTTTATAAGGTTTGTGATATTACTATTTTGTGTACAAATATTCCTTTGGCACTTTGACAAACTTATTTATGTTACTTTTGTAAATTTTTATTATGGATCATCTTTTCAGATTCGAATTCAAATTTAGAATTTCCTATTAATTAAACATGTGGGTTCTCACTTGAAGTTTTTCAGAAAAATATTTTTAAAACCCAACTCAACATAATGTGTTACAGAAATATTTCACAATATTTTGTTATACAGTTCTTCTAATTTTTCAGGATGTTACAGTTGTGCTTCCAACTTGTCTGGAATCAGTATGTTTCAATATGAAGGCCACGTAGCGGGTCAATTGAATTAAGCAAATGCGTATTTGTATCTTTTCTGTTCATTTAACTTTTGCCTGATAGTAAACTGCAATCCCATCGGGGAAAGATTTGGTATCAGTTATCACGTCATGGTGTACAAGTAGGGCCCTATACGTCGACGAATACGGCTGCAGGCTATGCTGAAGGCAACCGTCGCGAAATAACTCTGTCGGTAGGCTGTCAGGAAGCTTTTCCTCGCGGTGATCGTCGAGAAAGATAATTACTGATGGTTTTTGCATGTTTCTTGTTGGCTAATTACACCGTCAGGGAAAAGCTATTTCCAGCAGTGATGCCTCAATCCTTTTATGTGTTTGCTGTAACCTGCAATGGGTGGAGAGCTACGGTGCACATATATGCAAAAAGTGGGCAATGGCAGTTTAGCCCTACATGCATGAGCAAATGCAGTTGAGCTTGGGCTTCCTCGCGCGGTACACCGATGAATTAACATCGTACATGCGACTACGGCAACAACGTTAGCTAAGCGAGGGCCGTATGTGTGTACCAGCGTGTGCGGCTACGGTGGCAGTGGCTAACTGTCTACTCATAGCAATGATCCCTACGCATTGATTTGCACAATCTTGGCACGGACAGGGCGATGTTATTTCAGGGGGGCAATGCAGCCAATGAAACGCTCGGACGACTGTTGTATATTGGCACGGACAGGGCGATATTAAGTCAGGGGGCTATGCAGCCAATAAAACGCTCGCACAACTGCTGTATATTGCATCGATCCTGCGGCAGGGTATATTTGCTAGCTGGTTTGCGCGTACGTGAGCATTGGGTCAGGAATTACCTGCTGTATATGAGGACGGCAACTAAATATGTTGGGGGTTAAGGCTCTGCTCATATTGGTGTCTGATTTTAACTTCTATTTGAAGAAATCAATATCTATTTTTTCAAAGCGGCTTTCTCACTGCTCTCGCTTCCGTATCGTTTCAGGGATAAGACAGAGGTCACAAGTGCATTATGTACCCCACGCCACTCGCTCCCGTCTCACGTACGTAACTCTCCCTCACTTTTCCCACCATTCGTCTACTCTTTCTAAAAGCTACTTTTTTCCGTCATTACTATTTATTTTCCGCCAAAAATAATTAGTAGCAACTAATATGAATGCCCTGTACATATTAACATCGTGCATGCAATCACGGCTGACAGCCTATGCTGAAGGCAACCGTCTGGAAATAACTGTGGTGGAAAGCTGTCAGAAAAAGAGCGTGCTTTCACGACAGATGGTTGTCAGGAAGCTTTTCCTCTCTTTGGTCGTCGGGAAAGATAATTACTGATGGTTTATGCATGTTGCCTGTTGGTTAATTACACCGTTAGGGAAAAACTATTTTCTAGTAGTGATGCCTCAATCCTTTTAGGTGTTGTTGCAACATGTAATGGGTGGAGAGCTACGGTGCACATATATGCAACAAATGGGCAATGACAGCTTAGCCCTACATGCATGAGCAACTGAGCTTGAGCTTCGTCGCGCGGTACACCGATGAATTAACATGTACATGCGACCACGGTTACAAGGTTAGCTAAGCGAGGTCCGTACGTGTGTACCAGCGTGTGCGGCTACGGTGGCAGTGGCTAACTGGCTACTCGTAGCAATGATCTCTACATTGATTGATACAATCTTGCCACGGACTGAGCGATATTAACTCGGGGGGCAATGCAGCCAATGAAACGCTCCCACGACTGTTGCATATTGCATCGATCCACTGTGCGGCAGGGGTATGGGCATGTTCTTTTCCTCCGAAATCGGCGGTTTTTGGCTTTTACTACAGTACCTAACTTTCAAACGGAGTATTTTTTCAAGATGGGGTCTACAGGTTAAACGATCTACACATTAAAAGCCCAACATCTGTACCTATCAAAATTGCAAGCGAGTATCTGTTTTTCCGTAATCTGTACTGTAAACAGCAAAAATTCAAAAATTTCAGCCAAAAGCCATAAGCCGCGACCGAAAAGAACAGACCCTATATTTGCTAGTTTGGTTACGCGTAATTAACTGTCATGAATTTCCCGGGGCATGCATCATCACGACTTATGGTTTATAGCTTCCTTCAAATAAATAAATAAGATAGTTTTTTTGTCCTGTTTTAATCTGACTTCTCGGGACAGTATTTTCGAATCGGCTTATCGGTATTCGATTCGTTAGTACGAATGCTCGCGCTAGGGGCGAAAGGCATCAACCGTGGCTAAAAAGAACGCTTTCCAGCCGAAAAAGCCTCATTTTGTTATTTTTGTGCTTGCACCGGTTGAGCGAGATGTCCTAAGGCGTTCTTTTCGACTACAACTTATGACTACAGCTAATGATTTTTTATCCTATCAGTCGCTTAGAATATCCTGATAAGCCACTTCAAAATATCAGTGAAGAAGTTTTTTCGTTTGTTTGTTCGATAAAAATATTATAAACTGAAAAGAATGGTCCAGCGGAAAAATGGCTGGCGCCGGTGGGCAACCGATCGAGGCTACTGTTGGATGAAACTGGCCACATCCAGGTGTCCCATTGGTTTGGTGCATAAAAAAATAAGGCATGTATGGAACGCAAAATTTTCACAGAAAACAATTTAACTCCTGTAAAGAATAAAAAGATCTCATATTCCAAATGAGCCCTTTATAGGATTTATATGGAATTAGGCTGGTTCCTCTAAAATTTTAGTGAAATTCTATATTCAATCAGCCTCTTTGGATTGTAGGATTTTAGAGGAAATTTGAGGAATCCAATCTTACTGAAAATTTTCCTATGTAGGAATTTTGTAGGAACTTTGGAGGAATTCTAATATGAGGTTAAACCTAACCACATGACAAAATTCCGTTGTATCTCGCACGTGCCTTCTCTCTCAAATTCTTGTGAAGCATCCAAACACTGTTTTCAACCTTTCCTCTATTATGTGCTCGTGTTGAACTACATCTACATCCTACAGAATTTCTGTATTTTACTATAACTATGTTTTACTATTCCTATGTTTTTTATCTCCTTCATTCTAAGTAAGCCCTACATAGGCCAAAGCGTATACAAATATCGAATTTCCATGTATCCATCATCCAACTTGTTGCAATGTTTCCCAATCGGTCACTCGAATCGGTTTCCTTCCTGTGCATTCGCCTTTGGACTGGAAAGAAAACCGTCGATTGCATTCGCCTTTTAATAATTTGTTTCAGATATGGGCGGGCGGTTTTTGGGACCAAATGGGCATATTCTTTAATGGTTTCTAAAAACGGTTTTTAGTTTTTGTTATAGTACTTAACTTTCAAACGAAGTATTTTCTCGAGATGGGACCTATAAATTAATTGTAGTACACATTAAAAGCTTAACATTTGTAGCAACCAAAATCGCAAATGAGTATCTATCTCTGTAATCTACATCACAACAGCTAAAATTCAAAATTTCATTAAAAACCATAAACCGCAGCTATATCAAACAACCCAAGCATGATCATCACCACCTTATCTCGTTTCGAAATCGCATCCAAATTATGGAGATTATTAACTTTTTTTTAGCTCAGACTTTTTCTCAAAAGTATATACAGGTCGGTCCTCTTTTATTTTTGAGTATGCGGCCCTTCTATACGGAGATTGACAGTTCAGTTATTCTTTTTAGATTATGAGTATACTTATATATACATACAATATCATACTTACACATATCCACGTGAGTGTATTTAATGCACACGCTTGAGACGAAACGGAGACCCAAGGTCTCACAAAGCGTAGACACGTGCTTTAACCACCGAATGCATCCACATACGTGCGTGTATTTAGATAACAATATTCATATAAATAGTATCGAAGGGTACTGTTTACATAAACAGTATCTCCTGAAATTGCGGCACCATGGCTCAAAGCCAGACGGCCAAGCTGTCCACCGGCAGTCGTTGCCAACCGAGCAAGTTCGTGCTCAGTCCGCGACAGTTCAGTTGTTTGACTTTATATAAATGCTCAAGATCGGAATTGAGAGAAAATCGCCTAGATGAGAAAACATATTCCATTATTCCACACCATCGAAAAAGAACGGAGCGCTTCACGCACCAAATTGGTGCATACTAACCCGATGCCGTCCCAAAAAAATTCGCATCCGACGGACCATCGCGTCCACATGCCACGACTGAGATGTGGGCCCCACACGAGCCCGTGCCCCACGACAGTATGTAATACTGTGGGGTTTCCTAAATTAATCGTTTAGCTGCAGGGACAGGAGCCATGAGCCATCAGTCTTCAGTCTCACAAGGTGCATCAAAATGCACGAGGCGCAATGATTTTAATTAATCGATTTGGAGGTTATGTATGTTGCTTTCAAAATGCACAACTGGCACTAGCAGCAGTTCATTATGTATGTAGGCCTCATCAGATGGACACAGTTATGGTAAAAATGTTCGCACATTTGTCCCGCTCCCTGGTACATAAAGCTGTTGAAGAGGGGCTCAAGCGTCTCAGTATAAACTTAGCTTTGATTAGTCGCATGACAAGCAGTTTTGCTTACACGATGTCTGTTGCCGACTGCTTCTTTTATTAGCGAAAAAATGTAGCATTTTTATCTTATCATATCTCTATTTCTACTCCTTAAAAATTTGAGTTGGTGGTAGTAGATCTATTCTCCCCTAACTCTTAATAGCCGTCCATTCTCCCTTATCTTTCCACAGCCGTTCATCCTCCCTCACCTCTTCACAGCAATCAAAGTGCGCATGAATCCTCCCACTATTGCTTTTTGAACTGCTCCACACTATGCTCACCACTTGTCTCCACTCTCTCTCCAAGTTTCCACGCCCGCTCTCTTATCTTGCTTTCCCATGTATTATTGTTCATTCTTCTGCTCCCCTGCCCTCTTCGCGTGGCACCGGAAATACCGATTTCTTCAGCCCCCCACCTTGCAACTCCCCCGATAGTGCCACAGCCTCCCCATCTCCATCCTCTCAATTCCCAGCAACGCCTCCTGCCCACACATATGTGCCGGTGCCGCCGCTCCTCCTCCTCCACTCGAATCTGTTCTGGCACCCTCTTCTCGACTAACAATACACACGCTCCACGACTTAATTTGGCCCACCAACAATAGTGTGCCTCCATTGCATTCTCAATCCCACCGCTACCATAACCCTCGCCGTCACCCTCCTCCGGTTGTTTGCCCTGGTATAGTGCCACAACCGCGTCTCGCCGTCCAATTGGGAGAAGATGGAAGCTTTAGTTTACGCTCCTATATGGTGCAAAGGAAACAAGCAGAGGGAACAAGGGACGAAGATGGAGGTGGTCGGCAAGAAGGTGGTGGTGGAGGCGGTTCCTCCTCCTAGTTTGGTGTTGCTGTGCCTGGGGTCGGTTGCTGCCTATCTCACCGCTGACACTGCAAGCGCCGATCGATCGGGTGGGTGTAGTGAGGTCTTCGTGTCCCAACACTATTCTAGTGTTCTTTCCACAAAAATGCAATATATCCCAACACTGGAATGGAGTTTGCGACCTCGAGGTCTTCGTGTCCGCCGTCCGCCCCCTCTCCTCTCCACCCACAGCCACGACTCGGTCACAATGGCGGAGCCCGAGGCCTCCACAGCGACGTCTGGAGGCGAGCGCCTCCGCAACGCCTTTGGCGGCATGCTATGCGTTCTTGATCCGCCTCTTCTCCATATGATCCGATCCACCCCCATGCCTCTAGATCCAGCGTTGGAATAGTGTTTTCGGAATTCTCTATGCTTACACATCCCGCAGTTTGGTGCCACAGGTGATGAAGAATGAGAGCGTGATCCACGAGTTTGACCCCTACTTCAACTTCCGCGTCACTCAGGCTGGATTACGTGGTTACATTTATTTAGTTTAGTTTTTTTTGTCCCGGAGTATGTAAAATCGAGCTCAGCTCATAGGAGATCGCAATATTTCCCTGACTCGGCAGAGTAGATGCACTGTAGCGATGCCATTAACGGATAGCTATGCTCAATTAAGCCCCTTAATTATGTTAGTTAATAACCACTAAGTTGTCACTGACTGGTGGGGCCATCCCCATTTAATTGAGTCCCTATTCGTATGACATATGGGCCCCTCATCCCTTTTAAATTCTTTTAAACATGTTAAGTTTAGCACGAGCCACTGACAAATGGGCCCAAGTTACTATGTACACAGTAAATGAGTCCACCTGTCAGTCTCTGAGCCTTTTTCCTTTTAGAAAATAAATCTAATTTAATTAAAATCCAGTGGATCCCTTATGTTAGTGAGAGTAACATCCCTCCTCTTTTTATTTCTTGAATTAAATCCTAATTTAAACTTCAAAGGACTCATTCTCACTCGTTCTAACTCCAAATTCAATGAAAATTGTTTCTAAAATTTGTAAATTCAAGATCTATCTATTGGAAGTGGTTTTAATAAATTTAGAGTTCATTTGAAATTTATTTTGAATTTATTTGTGTTACTCGTATGTTTATTTGCTTTTTGTTGTGTTGCTTTTTGTGACTTTCTTAATTTACATGTCTAAGGAAACATGTAGAATATAATGAGTTAGTTGTCTCTTGTGGGTAAAGTGTACGACCTTTGCAGAGTGAAAACTATTTGAATAGTTGTGCCCATGGTCATAGACGGACATGTAAACTTACTCGAGTTAATGTCTATTTCTAAAAACTTTATGGGTGGAATGAAAAGTTCGAGTAGATAATGCCCTAGATTGTGTTGCCCTTAGCGGTCGATCCCAGTGGTAATAATGAGTGGATGTAACATTGGAAAACTAACATATAGTGCATGTATATATGTAATAGTAGATGAAATATGTACTACTACTATTATTGCAATCGTTCACACACTTTAGAAAATCTATTTCAGTTAAAATGCTAAGTCATAGAAATTTTCAATTGTTCATAGTTTGAAATATTGGTTTTAGCAAATAAAAGAATCTGAGCCCTCATTGTTAAACCTTGCATGTATAAATACTGCATTCTGTGTGTTGCCTCGGGGAGCAGTGTTGCTTGTGCTCATCCTTGCTCACAAAATCCTCAGAAACTGTGGACAAAGGGCAGTACATATACTACAACGTTCAAGAAATTGATGGTGATGAAGATGATGGATTTTAGCCTAGTCTCTAGTAGATTAGGTCTCTCCCCAGTCTACAAACTAAGGTGGTGTGTATACAATAATATTATCTAAGTTCTTGGTTAATATCGGTCGCACACAACCTTCCCTAGTTGCTTGCCTACGGCGAGATGTGTCCTCCCCCTTTTTTGCTTGCTCTACCGCTTTCACAAATTTATGTATGAATCCATTTGGCCTGATCGGCCTTATTGTAGACCTGATCCGATGTGATCTATTTAAACTCTGATATTGTAATAATAATGTATGATACAGTTTATGTCCTGTGTGAATTGATTCAGCGATGTATCTGTGAGTACTATCTACTAATCTAAGAAATAGTGCAATAATTTCACACAGAATTTTGGATTGGCTAAATCTAGGTTCGCCACACGCCACCATGAAACACAAGCTCGCACCTCACTTAGTTCCTTGTGTATTTTTTGGATATCCTTCCAACCACAAAGGGTATCCATGTATGGATATTGCTACTCGCCGTGTCACCATTTTTGGGCATGTCATCTTTGATGAGTCCATCTTTCCCTTTGCCACTACACTTTCCTCGCGACCAAATCCAGAAATATATGATTTTTATCTGATTCCCTGGATTTGGATCCACCTTTCCTTCCTACTACCGTAGTCCCACCACCACCCTCTGTCATAACAACATTTTCTCCTACCACAGTTCTGCCACCACCTGACGCGGTAGCCTTCCCTCCTACCACAGCCTTGCCACAGCCTGCCATGGCAGCTCTTCTCCCTAGCACAATTTGGCCACCACCTGCCATGGCAGCTATACCTCCCATCGTGGCACATATTCCACCTCCTATGCCAACCAACCCTTACCACACTCGTTCGTGTTCCGGCATTAAGGTTCCTCCCTAGGAAAAAATTCACCTTCTTGCCTCTACTTCCTACACTATCTCACCAATTCCAAAGTCTGTTCGTGGTGCTCTCAAAGACCCTCATTGGAATGTGGCCATGGTCGATGAGTATTGTGGTGTCCATTCCATCAACAATTGGGATCTTATGTCTCTTCCAAATGACAACATTGTTTTTGGCAAATGGATTTCCAATACAAACTTAAACCTAAGGAAGGAGGAGAAGAAGAGGAGGAGGAGAAGAGGAGAGGAAGGAGAGGAGGCGCGAAGAGGAGAGGAGAGGAGGGGAGAAGAGGAGAGGAAGGAGGGAAGAAGAAAGGAGGGGAGAAGTGGAGAGGGAGACGAGAAGGAGGATAGGAGAGGAGAGGAAGGAAGGAGGAGTAGGAGCTATTCCATCCATTCAGATTCTCAGATCCAGGTATTTTTTAGTATGTTGTATTTGCAGTATTTATTTTGTACGATTGTTAGTGTTAGTAAAATTGTAGATGTAGAAAATATAGTATAATTTTTAGTATAGAAATGTTAGTATAGAAAATTTTTAGTATACATTTTTTAATATGGAACATTTTGAGTATAGAAATTTTAGTACAATTTTTAGTATAGAAAGTTTAGTACTATCCGAAAGTTTAGTATTTTGACATGTCGCAAAGTTGAAACATATATGCAGGCCGACATCAGCAATGGCAATAGCCACTACATTGAGAGTGCATTACCGTGCTGGAACCATTTGTGAAGGTCCGAATGGTGTGGATTTGAGCGGTTTTTCACAAGTCACTCTAGTACATCCAGATAGCGAGAATGCTCGAATTGCATATGTGCTACATTGGCTGACCTAGAGTTTTACGTTGGACCCCGAGGTGTGCAGCGTCGTCGTGCAAGGGCTTTGGAGCCGATCTCCCACGGACATCAGATGGGAGTTGAAGACATTGCTGCACACTACTACGTGGAAGGGCTTTGTGCAAGGGTGCCGGCGCCGTAGATATGAGTGTGTCCTGCTTGTGCAACCGTGCTCACTAGAAGCTGTGCAAGGTCATGCGTCTGCCCTTGCCCCGGGAGGTGCTAGCAGCTCGGGTGGGCCGTATGTTGACGAAGATGATCAAGTTGCTCGTGATGAAGCCGATGTGGTACATGGAGGAGAGGTACAATGGTCAAACCATACAGAGTGAATTGGACAAGCCAAGGAAGGGGAGCATATTGAGTACATCGTGCAGCAGATGGACCGTGATGACCTAAGGGCATAGGCTGAAGAGGAAGCTGTACAGGATGATGACAAGGACAGTTCGGATGAGTATGAAGTTCCTATCCCACAGGAATGGAACCGGTTTAACGCCGAGGTGCTTCCGCACATGATGAGCATGAATCAATATGGGAGTATCATGAGACAGAGGTTCGGTTGCATTCTATCTTTGCTGGCAAGGCAGCATTGTAGGATGCCATCAAGCTGTGTGTTCCTTCAATGCAGCAAACATTTTGTGTCGTGAAATCAAGCCAGGAGCAGTGCATTGTGAAGTGCGAGTAGGCTGGTTATCCTTGGAGGGTGCACGCACGTAGACCCAAGTATGAGACTCACTGGATTGTGTCAAAAGTGGAGCCACACTCTTGCATTCTCAATAGTGTTTTAGTGAGGCATCGTAACCTAACGCCCGCCTTTATAGCCAATTTGAAGTACGGGGAGATAGTGGAGAAGAAAGATATGGAGGCCATGCATATTGTGGTAGCTATTGAGAACAAATTCAAGTACAAGATTAGCTACGCAAAGGTGTGGCGTGCCAAGTAGAAGGCGTTGGAAAAATATTTTGGGTCTTTCGAGGCGGCGTACGATAATCTTCCTCGTATGCTTCAGGTGTTGCAGGACAGGAACCCGGGCACATATATCGTCGTGCAAGACATGCCTTCCACAAGTCCACCAGGATATGTGGTGTTGCAGAGAGCCATGTTAGCATTTGGTGCTTGCATTGAGGCATTCAGGCACATGCTGCTAGTGATCTCAATTGACAAAACCTTTTTGATAGGCAAATACAAGGGGCAGATCCTGACGGCCATAGGCATTGTCGGCAACAACCAAATATTGCCGTTGGCCATCGCATTCGTGAAAAGTGAGAATTATGAGAGCTAGTTGTGGTTTCTCAGACATGTCAGGGTTGCAGTTGTCGGTACTTGTCCTAGTGTGTGCGTAGTCCATGATTGCCACGTCGGGATTATAAAGGCTATAAGAAAACTTCAGGAAGACCCTGAGGATCTCTTTTCTTGGCCATACATGAGGAACAGGTGGTGCATTCGTCACTTAGGGGCTAACTTTTTCAAGCAATTCCCGAAACAACCTTTGATGAAGCTATTCAAGAGGCTGGCTATGCAGAACCAGTGGAGGAAATTTGATGCTTTGTGGGCATTATTGGACGAGCACACCAGGAAGAACGTCGACGAGAGGAGCAAGGTGTCGGTCATTCCTAGGGCAGCACAACCGCAATGCTTGCCAACACTCAATGAGCCTAACCCAGCTGGTTCAAGAAGGAGGAGCTCACAAAACATCAAGTGCTTCTCATAGTGGATCGAGGAAGAACCAATGGAGAAGTGGTCGCTGTTGCACAACACGGACGGCGCAAGGTACGACATAATGACAAATAACCTTACCGAGGTGTACAATTGGGTTCTTAGGGGCCTCCGTTCTCAGCTCCTTGTCCCCATCGTGGAAGGTGTTCTTCACAGCACAATTGGCTACTTCAGGGAGAGGCACGCGAATGCCGCACTTCATGCGGCCAATCCCTGAGCCATGTATTCGTCGAAAGTTATGGCATACATGGAGACGAAGGCACAGAAGGGTCAATTGCACCCAGTGCAGGTCATGGGCAACAAGGAGCATCGGTTCGATGTGGTACTCCGTGATAGAGCCGGATTTGGGATGGCTTGTTCCCTTGTTACCAACGAGGTATGCCTTGGAGATCATGCAAACGAACCTAGCTGCACGTGCAACAAGCTGAAGCTGTTACACAAGCCATGCTCTCATGTGCTCGCTGCATGTGGGACGGTGGTCATGGATCCTTCAAACTTCAAGTTGGAGTACTTTTTAAGGAGAGGGTACTACAAGCTTGGTGTGGGGAGCTCCAGGGGTTCAGGATGGTCGGAAACTACGCCACCTTGGACATTGCAGCGAGGACTTGGATTCCAGATGTTAACATGTTGAAGGGTGGGAAGGGTCATCGATAGAGCCGGCATATTAGAAATGATATGGACGAATCTCAAGCCGAAACATCTGGTGCACGTTGCGGGCGATGCGGTCAGGAGGGGCACACGACTAGACGATGCAATGCATGTGCTGATCAGTAGTTGTGCTAGTAGCTTAGTATTGCTCTGTTTACTTACTTACTAATTCTATTTGCTTTTAGTTAAAATGTGATATTTTTATGGCTCGTGATAACAACCGCACGAAGATAACAACCAATGCATGACATGCTTAACAACATTGCACATTATTTCGATCAACACTCCTACATACTACGGTACAATCATACACCTCGTTGCCTATATGCCAAACGAGCCTTGTGGCACCCACATGGAGTATTACTGAGGGCCCGCCTCAGACAGGGCTGGCCGTCGTTGTAGTGGCACAACATGTCGGATCGTACGAGCTTCCTGTGTTGACAACCTCCTCGTTGCCCCTCTCACGTTGCATCTGTTGCCAGAGGTAATTGTTCTCCTCATTGAGAGTGTCAAGTCGCTCCTCTAACTCAGAGATTCGATCCCATAATGTATCCATGTAGTTGACAATATACAGTTCATGAGGAGGGTCGATCCAGCGGGTGAAGTCGCATTTTGCAATATGCGGGAAAGGATGGTAAACAAAGAGGCTCTATAAGCAGTAATGAAAACTGTAATATTAGCAATTTGTACCGCGGAGTGTGGGCATCGGAAGAAATGTCGCCCACCATCGAAATGGCCTTCGACAACCTGCACGACCGTGTCCTCATTGTGTCTGCATTTTGGCCACACTGGTTGAGCACGCCTCCTGGGTATCAAGCGGTAGTTAGGACCGAAATCCTCCCTCCTTTGCAAGGGAAGATCTTTCTTTGGTGACCCTGCTTCGACTGGCCCCTCAGCATCCGCCATGGTATGTATCTGCACGACGGAGAACTTAGTTCGATTTACAGGGTTCTCTACTCATACTCTCATGGAACCCCAACTGTGCTTTTTATATAGAACAAGAGAACTTAGTGCAATCACCACATGACAAAATCGGCCAGCTTTGTCCAGAAGCATGACAAAAGAGGGCAGCTTTACAAAGAGACATGACAAAAGAGGGCAACTTTGTCCAGAGGCACGACAAAAGAGGTCAGCTTTGCACAGAGACATGACAAAAGAGGGCAGTTTTCCTCAGAGACATGACAATAGGGGGTGGCTTTGCGCAGAGACAGACACAAGGGGACAGCTTTACGCAGTGACATGACAAAAGAGGGCAGCTTTGCACAGAGACATGGCAATATGGGGCAGTTTTGTGCAGAGACATGTCATAAGATGGCAACTTTGCGCAGAGACATGACAACAGAGGTCAGCTTTGCACAGAGACATGACATAACAGGGCAGCTTTGCGCAGTCACATGGTATGGCGACCCAGCTTTACTCAGTGCTAGGACCACGCACACCAGCTTTACACGTACGAGTAGAGGAAAAACAGACCCTATAAATTGGGGTGCATTCCATTTCACAGAGAACACTACACGACCAAACCCCACACTGCATCGCGCTTCCTTCACCGCACCGGGATGGACAAAAGGCAGCACAAAAAGCAATGAGACAAGATGGTGAAGAAATGGGAGGACACCCGCGACCTAGCATGGTCAACTGCCGCCCGCGATGAGAAAATAAGGGGTATTGCGGCCCAGGCAGAACAAGCCTAGCGTGCTACGAGGTCAGCTTGCCGCAATGAGGGGCCCCGTAGCAACAACCCCATCCCGAACGTTCCCACTGAGCATTCGCCACAACTCCCACCCGAGGGGGAGACAGCCCCCTTTGTTGGTGCGGGGACACTTGCAAGTTCTTTAAGTTTAAGCACCGCATCAGCCTAGGTATGCGTTACTGGGGTTGCGCAAACTACTCCAGTGACCACCCGATCAGCAGATAGACACCGCAACCTCATCGGTAATGTGAAGGACTATGTGCACAATTTTCCCCTACCTTTTCTCCTTCATAGTACGCACTAACAATATCTCCCATGTATTTACAGTCCCCAGAACCTCTATGTACTTATCGCAAATGGATCGATCTTGAGATTCACCCTGAGGACCAATGGGCTCTCGATTTGAGGTGGAATGTCGCAAGGTCATCGGAGATGCAGGAGGAGGAGCGGCGCAAGAATGAGCAAACCATGCGTATAAGGCAAAAGAGGGAAATGACGGCTAAGGCAAAAGAGGCCGCCGAAGAGTTGAACGCCGAGCGGGCAAGGAAGGCAAAATAGCCCCGGTCCACACAGTAGGTCGTACGAGCAGTTGGGTGGGTTAGTAGCACATGATGCTATATGTTATGCATGTAATGAAAAAGTACACGACATGTTACTCCCAATTGTATTATGAAGTTTATTTCAATTCAAACAAGCCTATTATCTCGTCTTTTCGCATTCAATCATTCACATATCAAGTCATCTAACAATATTAACATACCGGTTTATGTACTGATCGTTTTATGATCAATCGTTGGTAAAAAAATTTTCCCAAAATTTTTTACGCACCTTCAACATACAACGAACATAAACTTTTATTACAACTTCAGCAAATTTTTTCCCAGTTAAAAACCACAAAATTGACGCAGTCGCCCAATGGGCGGGTGACTGCACTGCAAGTCTATTACTGGGGAGGCGACTGGATGCCGTCGCCCGAGGGTAGGGCGATAGGCACTCTGTCAGCCTCTGGTTGGGCGATAGGCTCCAGTCGCCCCCCCTATTCGGCGACTGGAGCTTATTTTTGTAAAAAATTTCCGCGGGTATATTTCTGTAATTTCGAATAAAGATATATTATTCGTACAAAAAATTCTAAATATAATGATGTAACTTTTGTATAACTAATCTACATAGTTTGGAGTTTATTAGCGGTTAAACATTAAAAGATTTAATAACATGGATTTTAAGAAATCAAGTACAAAATAATGGAGAGAATATTTACTATGGCAACTTTGGAGAAGAAAATTAACAAAAGTCAATAGCAGCCTGCGAGCCTGTCCAGCCGTAAATTAATTATGGCAGCTTTTGTAAATTAATTACTGCGTATCCTGATGCTTGGCGTACGGATCGATGTACATTTTCTTGTCCTATCGTACTGCTGCTGGATGAATTAATCACCAAAAGTCAATACCAGCCTGCGAGCCTGGCCAGTTTTTTTCAGATTACAATTTATGAATTATAACTTCTCTCTAGTAAACAAATAAACAATTTCTTCACTGCTGTTTTAAAGTAATTTATCAAAACAATAGTTTATCAGTTTATTAGCATTCAATTTGTACATACAAATATTCACATTAAAACCAAAAACTATGAACCGCAGCCTTAATCGGCAGCGAAAAATACCCACTACAGCCGATCAGATGTTCAATATATACTTGCATCATAGTGGAAGTGTTACTCTACTGTAGTAGTACTCCATATACTGATAAACATTCAACCAAAGTACTTATACGTATACCTGTGACTCATGAAGTACGTGCAAAACGCTACCATATGTACCCCCAATGAGCGGCGTGGACCCCACATGTCAGCCTGACAGCTCGATCGTAGACCAATGGTAATTCGTGCAGGTCATGAGTGTGGAATTGAGCGTCGGGAGTTTTATAATATGTTAATTTTGTATTTTTTACTAACCCAATTCAGTAAAAATAATGGTCAAAGTTGTATATCGAAGGCAATACAAATAATCATGTTCTTCAATAGAGGTGGTATATAAAAAATTACGTGTGTTAAGAAATCGTTGTGGTCATAGATCTAAACTAAGCTAATCACACGATCACAATGGGAGACACAAGATGCGCGTGTGCAAAATGGGAGAACTATTTATTAGCTAATTATCTCTCTTTACACAACAGGCTCCTATTTATAGACTCAAGCTCATCAAGGACATTTTCGGTATTAGTCGATCGTAACCCCAGGTTTAGGGTTTCTTAACAATGTGCATATTACTGGGCCCAATGGGCCAGTAGCCCAGGGAAATCAGGCTCCTAAAATTGGCCTGTATTCCATCGGCTCGTGGTTGGAATGAGTCTGAAATTCAGATCACAAATTCCTCCGTGTACCTTACAGTGAACTCCAGAACTTGAGGTTTCAAATTTCGGGGTTTTACAGTGAGTGGATGCTGAAGCTTATTATGTGTTTTTAGCAAATTTAACATAAGCCACCCTAAATTCCTCAGTGTTACGAGTTTTACCAACTAGGTCAGTATATAGTCAACCCGGCCTGCAAGACTTGGTGGCTGCTCTGCTCGAGCAGGCTTTGCTTGCAGCTCTCTTCACTCAATTCCGCGGTTCTGGAATGGTTGTGTGTTGGAACTTGGAAGCAGGAAGCATTGGGAAAGCTATGGATAGTTGATATATGTTGCAGAGATCTACATGGATTTTGTCATTCAATTCCCCAGCTTTTGGAAGCAATTATAGATTTTAATTAAGACTATTTCTTTTATGTAATCTCGAAAAAAACTATATTTTTTAGAAGTAATTAAAACTGTTATGAATATTGTGTGTATTGATATGAGACCCAAAGGATCATATATATAGGAGAGTACAAGAGATATGCCATATAGAGATAAGGCATATATGGAATAGAATCCAAACTCTATCTCCTAATACAACTCTATCTCTATCTCTATCTCCTTAACACCCCCCTCAAATGCAAAGCGTATGCAATAGCATTGCATTTGAAAAGAGGTTGACACTAAAGCGAGATAAGTCCGAAATCCGAATCTTGATGATGTCGCTGCTTGCGTGCGATCTTGGAATAAACTGTCAAATCAAGCGAAGAGGAATAGATAGAAGCATGACGCGCAGATCGAAGCTCGAGACGGCGGCGCGCGCAAGAAGGCACAAGAAGCGCAACGGAGGCGCAATGCCAAAAAGCGGCGGCGTTAAAGCTCGTCAAAGAATAGAGCGGCGGCTGCTGCCATGCAAAATAAAAATCCTACACTTCTATGACTGACAATAAATTTGTGGACTCGCACGGCTTGGACGAACTAGAGATTAGAGACTACGGATTTTGGATGGGCGCGGAAGACTCAAAGAAAGATAATTAAAGACCGACTCATCGAAACGAACGGCGTGGCGGCGGTGGAGTCAAGCGGGTCGAAACGGCCGACCTCGACAGAGTCGGCAGAGCGGCAGTGGAGTCGAGCGGCGCAATGCACAAGAAGCGCAACGGACGCGGTGCGGTGGAGGCCGGATCGGCGGCGAAGAGGCCGGCGCCTCGGGCGGTAGCCGAGGGCGGCGAGCACGGCGGAGCCATGCGGGAAGCGCGTTGCGGCGGCGTAAGGCGGTGGGGAGACGGAGACGGCGGAGAGGCCGGCGAGGGCGGTCGGCGGCGGAACGACGCGTGGCGCAATGCGAGGAGCTCGAGGCGGCCATGAGAGCGACCATGACGGCGGACGGATCCGGGCGGAGCGAGCGGCGGCGGCACGGTGATGGTCGATGAGAGTCAATTTGTTCCCTAGAGAGCGGAGTGCTTGGGCGGAGGATCGAAAGTCCTTGGTGCTGCTGACGAGACGCAGTCTACCCAGGACAAGTGATCCAGGAAGGCTAGCATGGTAAAGGAACCGATCCTCCAGTACGTCAACAAGCAGAACTCCCACGAGCGTGCATGAGCCGGCCGTGCTGTACCATGCATGCATGCATGAGTGAAGAAGCCATGCACACGTGAAGAAGCCATGCACACGTGAAGAAGCCATGAGGCGGCGGAAGCGGTGGAAATCTCGGAGGCCTCGAGCGCGCGGTGGTAGGCGTGCGTGAGGGCGACGCGGCCGCCGTGGCCCTCGCCGAGGGTCTCGATGATGTTCTGCACGTCGACCTTGACGCCGTCGACGCCGCAGGAGGCGGCCGTGGTTGACCCGGATCGGGTGGTAGTACTCGCGCCGCACGGCCTAGAAGTAGAAGACGATCTTGCGGTACATACGAGATAATGCACATGAGTGCGACCGAGATGCACTAGAGCACGAGGTTGATCTTGAGCGTGATGTGCAGGAACCACGTCGACGTGGATATCGTGATGGCCACAGCTGACAACCGCGCCGACGCCCGGGAGAGGTGCGAGACTGGAGGGCGACCGAACGGCCGGGTGGGCGACACGGCGAGGCGGTCGTGCAGCGCACGGGAAGAACAAGTACCTCGCCGGTGATCCTCGCCCAGGCCAGGCAGGTGATGCTCGGCGCGGCCACGAAGAGGAAGAGCACCGGGTGGAGATCCCGCGGCAGCGTCTCGCTCGTGGGCAGCCGCGGTCCTTCTCGGCCAAGGTGGCCTGGGCGGGGTGATCGGCCGGTGCTCGGCGATCCTGTCGGGGGCGCTGGAGAGCCGCGAGGCTGCGGAGGAGCGGCGGCACAGGGAGCTGATACCATGTGATGGCCGTGGAGGACGTCGTACCTGCACCAATCCAAGGAGGGATCTTTACACGCGAAGTCGCGACGGTGCCACCGGCCCGTGCATGCATGCCTCGGCGTTCGTGCGGTGATGGAGTGGGCATTGTTCATCCTGCGCTCGTTGCATCGCTGATCCGTAGTAGCCACCAAGACCGACGATGGTGAGAGATGGCCGCCCGAGAGATCGATTCTCCGGGCGCGACAACGAAGACGAACGGAGACTAGGTATGGAACCTAGGCTCTGATACCATGTTATGAATATTGTGTGTATTGATATGAGACCCAAAGGATCATATATATAGGAGAGTACAAGAGATATGCCATATAGAGATAAGGTATATATGGAATAGAATCCAAACTCTATCTCCTAATACAACTCTATCTCTATCTCCTTAACTATAATGTATTCCCTTCATAGGCGCAAATCCCCCAAATTAAATGGGCCTACTGGTTGGGCTCAATTCAATCCGGGCAAAAACTATTGTATGCCCCCATAAGAATGGCAGTGCAAGTAAACCGAAAAATGAGGAAAATCATTCGAATACCCCAGATAATCATCAGGACCTCGGTAATCGAGCATTCGAAAGAAACATGATCATTCGTTGTCGTATTGAATATACTCATCACCGGAGATGTGGATACTTGTGGACGATGTAGAGAGCACACGCACAGAAGGCCGGTGATTATACTCCGGTTCTTTTCATGGTGCACACGCTTACGTAACGAATACAGCCAGCCAGCTGGCCTGGAAGTGAAATGATTTGGTGTATATGCTTTTTTTCTTTTTTGTGGTCACAATTCAGAGCGCTTTACGGGGCACTAAACTTTTACCTGCAGACCTGCAGGGGTTTGTACAAATTTGTGAGTTATCGGGCAGCTCAAGGCTAAAGGCCTAGTTTTTTTTTCAGTTTATGTATTTCTTCCATAAATATACGAGACGACTTTTCTGTCACCATTTTAAAGCAGTTTATAATGAAAGTATTTGTTGGTTCGTTCGTATAAACGCTCATAGTAAGATCAAAACTATCAGCCACAGCTAAAAATAACCCATCCAAAGTCACTATCTCCCTACCATACTTTTGGATCTTACGACGCAGTGGATGATCAGATTACACCAACGGAATATGCAGATGCCATGCTTTCAAAGGTCGGCCGAGGAGAGGAAATTGTGGATGATGAGGGTTTGGGAGGAGATTGAGGAGATCGAGCAAATTAAGCCGAGAATCTACCCCCAATGATGAGCCAAACGTCTATAATCATCCTAAAACAGAGAGGAAATGTTAGATCATATGGATGGTCGTAGATTAAGATATGATGAATAATTGACATTTGATTTATTTCGGATTTTGCGTTTGTGAAAGTCTTGATCGTTTTGCTTCTTAAGTGGTAGTGCATAGGTTGGTATCAAATCACAGACCATGTTCTACGACCACGACAAAAGATACTCTACGACCATGGCAAAAGACGCTCTACGACCACAGCAACAGACACTCTTACGACCACGACAAAAAATGCTACGACCACAACAATAGTTGATTTTACGACCACGTTGGTCGCAGTCGATTTTACGACCACGTTGGTCGCAATCGACTTTACAACCACGTTCAGGCTACGACCACACTCAGGCTATGACCACGGCACTATGACTACGATTTTACGACCACGGTAGGTAATCGTAGCTACAGTACTCTTTCATGGTCGTAACTACAATACTCGATAGTCGTAAACTTTACTGGTCATTAGTCGAGGGCTTTTGCGGTCGATGGTCATAGTTTTCGCATACTACCTCCATGGTCGTAGATCTTGCGACTACCTTCGTTGTCGTAGTTTTCGCAGACTACCTCCATGGTCGTAGGTCTTGCAGACTGTCTTCATGGTCGTAGATTTGATAGTGTTGTCGATACTCGTAGACTTCACAGACTGTTGTTCTGCCTGCGGTTGTCGGAGGCTTGTCGATTGGTTGTGTTTGGCTTCACGGTCGGTACTCGTAGACCTTCATGGTCGATACGAGTGCTTGACTCATGTGATTGTCGAGTACTCTAGTTGGGCCGGTGGTTTTCTGGCCGGTGCCGTCGTAAACGACCTTGGTGATGGTCGTAGGAAGTAGCGATAGACTCAGTGTGGTCGTAAACGAGTCGGTATCAGGTAGTGATGGTCGTAGGTGGTAGCGATGGTTCACAGCGGTAGTAAACGACCTAGGGATGGTCATAGGAGGTCTTCGTGCTTGTCTGGGGATAGACAACGGTGTGTTTGGCTAATGTGTGTTGCAGGGAGATGGTTTCTTTGGTCTTTGCATGTGCAGGTGGGCATGAAGGCGGCCACGGTCGGTGATGAGGAGGACCGGGACTAGGAGGGGATAATCTGAGGTCCAAGTGGTCGTGAGGTCACGCGAGGTGGTCGAGCTCATGCTGGAGCACATGGAGGTCAGAGGTGGATGCTGCGTGGAGGCATAGAGACGGTTGCGGTCAGTGACGAGGAGGACCGAGACTAGGAGGGGGTAATCTGAGGTCCAGGCAGTCAGTGGTCACGCGAGGTGATCGGGCTCATGCAAGAGTACGGGTGAAGGTGCGCTATGACGATTCAGGTGGGGATATCCTAAAGGCTTCACAGCGTGTGTCATATGGAGTTGTGGTTGGAGTCTATGATCTATACGAGGTGGTTAAAACCCGTGTTAGGAAGAGTTTCGGGTCCTTTGGTTTGATTAAGTGGTAGTACTCGTGTCCAGGTGGAACATGACACGGGTTGAGGTGTTTGAGTTGGATACGACTTATTCGCTGGCTATATAAATAGGGGATGCTGTAGGCTAGCGAACGACAAGGAGTTTTAGGGCTTTCGTGAGAAGGCTTTTAGGGGTGGCGTGAGGTGCTTTGTAGCTAAGAACACAATGATGAAATAATAGATAGATCCTTTCGAGAAAAAGTTTCTCGATGACTTGGTTTCATCTCCGTGTTACTTGCCCTGTTTCATCTTTAGCTTATACTCGTTCATGCGGTAGTCGAACGACGGCGGACATCCTGCGGAAGGAGGTTACGACTATGTGCATCACTGTCATGCAGAGCAGTCAGAACGATCAGGTGATCTACCCGTGATCGTGTCGAGCAGAACGAGCGGAGGATCGACCGAGCAATCTTAAGTGCATGATCGATTCGAGCGATCGACCGAGCAGTCGTAACCAAGGAGTTGTTCGGGAAAACCGATCGTAACGACTGGTCATATCGATCGGTCGGACGATAGACCGTCTGGTCGTAACGAGCACGCACGACCAGAGCATCAGAGGATCTTTGACCACGTACAAGCAGCTACGGTTGTTTAATAACTCAGAGCGATCTGGAGACAGAAGCATACAACCACATTGAGTAGCAACTATGATCGTTATCTTCGATCAGTAATACATATTGCTTCCGTGTGTTTTTTCTGTGTCTTGTTTTCATGTGGTAAAAAGTAGAGACAATCATTCAGCCCCCTCTGATTGTGCCATACGATCCTACAAGTGGTATCATAGCTAGTTGCTATGGCATCAGAGAGGTATGTGAATCATCCCCATGCCAGATGGTACTGATTTCACTTTTTGGAAGTGTTGGATGCAAGCTTATATAGAGGCTCAGGGTAGTGATGTTTGGAATAAAGTTGCTACATCATATAAGGTTCCTGCTATTGTTACTAATCTAAATAAAGCAGATGTTGATTTAAATGATTAAGCTTGTAACTTGTTATTTTAAGGGATTTCTCGGAAAGGGTTTGATCGAGTAGCTCATATTAATTCTGCCCACTTAATATGGAAAACTCTTTGTGATTATCATGAAGGAACCACTAAAATCAAAAAATTACGTAAAAATCTTTGTCGAAAAGAATATTCTGATTTTGCTATGAAGTCTGGTGAATCCAATGATGATCTCTTTGCTCGCTTTGAGAAAATATTGAGTGATCTCGCGGTGTTGGTGTTATTCCTGCTGATGAAGATAATGCAACTAAAATTTTGAGATCTTTAGGTTCTGAGTGGGTGATGGTTGTCACAGCTATTAATCAAACAATCGATCTAGATACTTTAACCATGGATGATCTTTATTCTAGAATTGAAAACCTATGAGATGGAATCTTTGCCATCTAAGATTGATAAATCGTCACATTTAGCACTTGTGAATAACCCCATGCAGGTGCTTCGTCTAATGCCTTGTCTTGTGTTGCCTTGTCTACCTTGTCTTCTTTTTTAGAGGAACATTTCAAGCAGCTCCCTGAAGAGGACTTGGCGTTGATCCCCTCACGAGCATACAAGGCACTCAACAATGTGATGATGAGGAAGCGAGGTGGCATGTCAGGACCGATCAGATGCTATGAGTGTGGCGAACCAGGCCACATTAAGATGGATTTTCCTAAATTGAGGAGCAAGGAGGATAAGGATGACAAAGCTCCAACTCGTCGCACTCAATTCAAGTTTGACCCAAACAAGAAGCGCAACTACTGCAATGCAGTAGACAAAGTACTTGCAGCACTTGAGGAGATTGATTTGAGTGATGTTGATTCTGCGAGTGATGATGAGGTCAAAGGCAAGAAGGCAAAGGAAGAGGACTTCACAGGGATGTGTTTTATGGCTAACTGTGAGGAGCTTAGTGATGATGATCTTTACAGTGATCCTGATGAGGTAAAACCTTCTTGTACTGATTTATCTCGTGTAGTACTTAGATTGACAGAAGAGCTCAAAATGTATCAAAAGAAAATTAAGAGTCATGATTTTATTGTTGAGAGCTTAAATTCTGAAATTAATAGACTTAGAGTTTCTATTCCTAATGATGAATCTTGTGAGGCTTGTCAAGTTTTACATACTGAGTTAGAATCTGTTAGAACAATTAATACATCAAACTTGGCTCAACTTAGTGATATAACTACTAAACTTGATGAGTTAAAATTGGCTCATGACTCCTGTGATGAAAAGCTAAAAGTTGCTAATGATGAAATTGAAAAGCATAAGTCTAATTCTTTTGCTCAATCTAAGGATTACTCTAAGTGTGATTTGCTTCAGGCTAGGCTTAAGTCTTCTCAGGAATCAATCCAACAAATGCTCTATCATGAAACTCTTTCTTGATCAAATTGTCCTAAGCTTAACACTGAAATAGAAGCCTTGACTAGATAATTCAATTATTTTGCTGAAAAGGAAAGATTAGCTCAGTCTACTGCTTCTAAAAGTCTTGCAAATAATTCTGTTAAATGCATAATTTGTCCTACACTGGCTAAAGAGAATGAGTATTTAAAAGACACTTTAGAGAGGTTCACGTTTGACAAAAAGAATTTGAACATGGTTCTAGATCAATCAAAAACAAGTGTAAAGAAATATGGTCTATGATTTAATTTTATTGAGCATGCCAAAAATAATCCTTCTAAGATTGTTAAGCTTCTTGAGCTTGGAAAAATTGAAGTAGAATTTGAACCTAAACAAATTATATTTAAATCTGTTGGTGTTGCAAAAGAATTATGTACCAAAGTGGGTGTTGTGAAGTCAACAGATAAGTATAAATGCACTCATTGTGGTAGAGATGGTCATGTGGTTCATTACTTTCGAAAGCTAAGAAGGAGAAGAAAGACGGCCGAAAAACGTTCCCAAGTGGAGTTTGTACATGCTTCCAACTGTCGTCTTGTCTCCTCTAATCAATTGTCTGCAGACTCTGGAGAAAATTGTCTCTTTGCACGAGCTAGCCAATCATCTGCAAGTCCTGCACCCTCTAACTTGTTTTCTGCAGTCCCGAGAATTTTAGCTACTAAATCTGGTCGTAATGGTCGGTCGGTGGTCTGACCAGTCTTGCCGAAGCATTCAGATTATCGCGTGGTCGAACGTCCTACGATCATACCAGTCAGAAACATTGTCGAGCACTCCATGGTCAGACGTCCCACGATCAAACCAGTTAGCTGCATTGTCGAGCGCTCCGTGGTCGGACGTTCCATGACCAGACTAGGTCATCGACCAGGTGCTTTTCTTGGTCAGAATAGCAAGGTCGAATGTAATGGTCGGTCACCGGTCACCGTGGTCGTAACAGAATGATTGAATGGCTGGTCAGCTGGTCACCGTGGTCGTAACAGAATGGCTACCAGCTTCTTCCTATGGTCGCTACGACATGGTTGGGCCAAAGTTTTGACCAGCTGTGCATAGTCGTAACAATGTGGTCGAACCAGGGTTACGACCAGCTGTACATGGGCGTTACAGCATGGTAGGACCAATGGTTCGATCGGCTGTCCAGAGATGCTCGGTTGGGTTTCGACCAGCTGCTTGAAGGCTTTACAACAAGAGTTTGGCAAAGGCTAATTCTTCACTTAATTTTTATCATTGCCTGCTGCTGATCCGTTTCGTCGAGTAGCACAATATTGGATTCCTAAAGCTTATTTGATAGCACGTTGGTTCCAGTCTTTTGCACCATTGTGTGATTGGAACACTGGATGGTTCTTCATTTTTTCTGGGAGTTTTCATGAGACTTCATCTTCAGGTTAGACCATGTGGAGAGGTAATATTATTTTACAAATGGTCTCTGAACTCTTTTTTTTTGTTTTCTTGTTTTCTTCCAAAGCTTCCTGCTCTTTCTCAATATGTTTTTAAGTAAAAAGGGATTATTTTGAGGGGGAGTATGTTGTGGTGTCAGGAGCTTTGTTCATTATACGTGTAATATATTTCATCAAGATTGATCCATCAAAATCAAAGGAGTATTAGAGCTTACTTTATCATATTTACTCATATGTTGTGTAGCGTAGACCATAACTAGTTTTAGTTAATCTACCATACTTGAATTAAAACATGACTTGGCATAAGTCTTTGACTAGAGTGATTATTAATAGTACTTTGTGATGTTCATCGAAAAGAGTTAGCTTGGTTATGAATTTTATTTTAAATCTTGACCTTAAGGCTTGTATGTTTCATATCACGATCTTTTTATGCTTACTCAAGTTGGCATGTTTTACGAAAAAAAATCTACAAGTGGTATCATTCAAGTGCTATCAAGTAAAAAAAATTTGAAAAGATGTATGCTTCAAGCATGCCATCATTAAACAAAAGAAAATGCACAAAAAGTGCACAAATGAAAAGAAGTATGCTTCAAGCATGCCACTATTCAAATGATAGTATTAAGAAATATGCTGCAAGCATACCACATGCCTGAAAATCTAGTGTGAAGCAATAGATTGTTTATGAGACTGCTAGCCCGTCTAGATTTAATGTTTGCTTCAATGTTAGGCTTTGACTTTTTGTTGTTATATCCCATTGTGCTCTTTATAATTGGTCTAGTCATTGATGAGATGCTTGTCGTTGATCTAAATTGTCTAATGGTGCTAAAAGACTACTTTCCAACCTAGCTATGTGATATATGACTTTATATGATCTAGGAAGCTCTACTCACACTGATGGCTTGGTCAAAATATTAATACAAATTGACTTGTATAATCTTCAAAGCTTCTTGATCTCTATTCTCATTGCTCCCACTTAGAATTGTTCTCTCTTTGAAAGTCTTGATGATTACATTGCCAAAGGGGAAGAAATTGAAGTCAGGGGAGAGATTTTTGGAGATTTTGAATTGGGAGATTTTTGCTTCTCTTTCAAAACGCAAATCATTTGAGAATTTTTCAAAGTATTGTCAATGTATTTATTAAGGGAGAGATTGTTATACCATGTGGATGGTCATAGATTAAGATATGATGAATAATTGACATTTGGTTTATTTTGGATTTTGCGTTTGTGAAAGTCTTGGTCGTTTTGCTTCTTGAGTGGTCGTGCACAGGTTGGTATCAAATCACAGACGATGTTCTATGACCACGGCAAAAGATACTCTACGACCATGGAAAAAGACACTCAATGACCACAGCAACAGACACTCTTACGACCACGACAACAGACGCTACGACCACAACAACAGTCGATTTTACGACCATGTTGGTCACAGACGACTTTACGACCACGTTCAGGCTACGACCACATTCAGGCTACGACCACGGCACTAAAACTATGGTTTTACGACCACGGCAGGTAATCATAGCTACAATACTCTTTCATGGTCATAACTACAGTACTCGATAGTCGTAAACTTTACTGGTCGTTAGTCGAGGGCCTTTGTGGTCGATGGTTGTAGTTTTCGCAGACTACCTCCATGGTCGTAGGTCTTGTAGACTACCTTAATGGTCATAGTTTTCGCAGACTACCTCCATGGTCGTAGGTCTTCTGCATCGCCTTCATGGTCGAGATTTGATGCCTTGTCGATACTCGTGACTTCACTGCATCGTTGTTCGCATGTGGTTGTTAGAGGCTTGTTGATCGGTTGCCTTTGGCTTCACGGTCTGTACTCGTAGGCATTCATGGTCGATATGAGTGCTTCACTCATGTGATCGTCGAGTATGTCGAGTACTCTGGTTGGGCCGGTGGTTGTCTAGCCGGTGCGGTCGTAAACAACCTTGGTGATGGTTGTAGGAGATAGCAATAGACTCAGTGTGGTTGTAAACGAGTCTGTCTCAAGTAGCAATGGACTCGTGCGGTCGTAAATGACCTTGGTGATGGTCGTAGGTAGCAGCGATGGTTCACAGCGGTCGTAAATGACCTGGGGATGGTCGTAGGAGGTCTTGGTGCTTGTCTGGGGATAGACAAGGGAGATGGTTTCTTTGGTCTTTGCATGTACAGGTGGGTATGGAGGCGGCCACGGTCGGTGACGAGGACGACCGGGACTAGGAGGGGGTAATATGAAATCCAGGCGGTCGTGAGGTCACGCGAGGTGGTCGAGCTCATGCTGGAGTACATGGAGGTCGGAGGTGGATGCTGCGTGGAAGCATGGAGACGGTTGCGGTCGGTGACAAAGAGGACCGGGACTAGAAGGGGGTAATCTGTGGTCCATGTGGTCAGTGGTCATGCGAGGTGATCGAGCTAACGCAAGAGTACACGGTGAAGGTGCGCTATGAAGATTCAGGTGGGGATATCCTGGAGGATTCACAGCGTGTGTCGTATGGAGTTGTGAATGGAGTCCATGATCTATACGAGGTGGTTAAAACATGTGTTAGGAAGGGTTTCGGGTCCCTTGGTTGGAGGAAGAGGTAGTATTCTTGTCCAGATGGAACAGGACATGGGTTGAGGTGTTTGAGTTGGATACGACTTGTTCGCTGGCTATATAAATAGGGGAGGCTGTAGGCTAGCGAACGACAAAGAGTTTTAGGGCTTTCATGAGAAGGCTTTTAGGAGTGCCGTGAGGTGATTTGTAGCCAAGAACACAATGATGAAATAATAGATCAGATTCTTTCCAGAAAAAGTTTCTCAACGACTTGGATTCATCTCCATGTTACTTCCTCTGTTTCGTCTTCGGCTTGTACTCATTTGGGAGATGGTCGAATGATGGGGGACATCAGGCGGAAGGAGGTTATGACTACGTGCATCGCTGTCGTGCAGAGCAATCGAAACCGTGCTGCTGTTGGACAATGAGAAGCTAGAGGAGGCGGTCAAGTGGAAGATTCATGACCCGGTCGTTCAGCTATGTACCAGGGATTCATTAATAAGCTAGCATCAGGCTGGATCAGATGGAAGCGTGGAGACCCAGTCAATAAGATGGCATAGCAAAATAAGTTAGGCGCAAGCCCTGTCATTAACAAGGATCACCTAGGACTGCAGCCATGATCACCGTCTAGCAGCTTGGAGATAACCTGCATGTCCAGGAGGGGTGTATTGTCATGCATGTCCAGGAAGGGTGTATTGTCATGGGCATGGGTGTGGGCATTGGACCCAGTCAGTTTATTATTCGAAAGTTGGAGATTAGTTTCTATTTGTTAGAGATATAATTAGGGATATGATATTAGTTTCTATTTGTTAGAGATATGATTGTGATTAGATTCTATCTGTTAAGGGGCTGCCGCATGCTATTAGAACTAAGCAAGAAATAACAAAGTCATTCTCATCCATAGTCTCCTCTCTCTCCCAACCATGCCGATGCCGCCCAGCCATCCATTGTCTATTTGTTTTTGGAATTTTATGCATTACAAATATTTGTAGGAGTACATATAATTGCACAAAAAATGCATCGCGTGGGATGCGATATGGCTCACTCATCTGAGCCACTGCTATCTCCTCATCACGTCTGCCTCCTTATGTGTGGCTTTGTCTTGTATTGACCATGTCTTGTGGGGTACGTCAGCCGGTCCAGACCTTGTGTGTCGGTTCGGAGGAGGTATGGAGACTTTTCCGTTTGTTGAGTGGCCGGCGGTGGTCCAGTAGGCTGAGGTACAGCAGGCTGGGTCTGGTAAGTGTCGATGTCCTCCTACTGAGACATGACGAACCGCGGGCCACCAGCACTCAAGTCCTGAATGAAGGATAGAAATCCCCCTCGTGGTGCAGAGGAGCTCTGGCCTTGACCGTACGATGCACCAGTGAAGCCAAAGAAGCTTTGACCACCGAAGTCTCCAAACCCTACATATGGTGTGAATGATGAGCTCTGCCCTTCGTATGCTGCAAACCCACCAAAGCATCCGGGAGGTCCGTATCGTCATCAGTGGACTCGACGTCACCCCTATGTTGAATTGAAGGCTGTAAGATGAAACAATGTTAGTCACATTAAATATTCTGAATGTAGAATGCGAATCTCCTACCTCTTGCATGTCCAAATAAGATGAACGATGTGGAGTGGTAGTCTGTAGGTGGTGCAGAGGTCAAAAGTGATGCATCTTGATGATGAACCTACGGTGGGAGAATACCATGATGTTAGCGGAATGTAAGGACTATGTAGGACCGAAATGGCGACAGAGGGGGGGTGAATGTCGTCCTCCTAAAAATCGCCCCCGAGAATTCGTACACTGATTTTTCAAAAGGATGCAGAACGAAGCAACTCACAGAAAATTAATTCTGCTGCAAACTGGAACGCATGCGATACTAAAAAATTCAGCATAAATCAGAGACCACCTAGTAAAACTTTCAACTGAAAATAAACTCGTTTAGACTGCATGCGGAAGGGAGGAAAAACAGAAAAAGAATAAAAAGAAAAGGTACTAAGGAGGCAACTACTGCATGCTTGCCGAGAGAGAGAGAGAGAGAAATCCAAAATGCACAACCCGGTCTTGCTGAAAATCAAAAGTCGAATCGAAAGCAAAAGGAAGCAAAACCGAAAAGACAGGCGAAATCGCCCACTCAAAAAAATCCTGAAAAGAAGAAACTAATCAAAGAGAGATAAATGCATCACTGCTTTAGCTCAACAAGTCTTCAATCCAAGTTAGCAGCCCAGTTCCAGAAAGAGGACAGAGCAGAGAACTGAGAATGAAAGCAAAGCAGAAAGAAACCGGCAAAAGAGACTCAATTACAAGAAAAAAAACTAAAGGACCAAGAGCTAGGGAAAATTCCAAGCGGACACTGCTCCTCTCAAACCCAATAGACCAGGATATCAAAGAGACTAACTGACGGATTTCAGAGAGAAAACATTAAAAACAGACGGCGACTGATTGAAAACAGTAGGAACAGTGAGAACCGAGGAACACAAAACAAGTGAGACTCCGTTCTTCTACTGCTATTCTCAGTTCAAAGAAGAGCAAATCACGAGAGAAATAGAAGGAGCAGAACGCAAGCAATTTTATCAGAATACGAGTTGTCGTGCATCAAGATGTAGATCAGAAACCAAGCACCACCGAATCGAAAAGTAATCGGAGAAGTAGCCGAGAGTAGACCATAGAGGGATCAAACATAGTCTTGCTACAACCCACTCAGCCATCTCTTACAATCTGAGATAACACTCAAATCAGAAAAGAGATAACAAAAAGAAAACCCCCCACAACACACACACACATGGAGAGAAAAGAAGATCCTAACACTCATAGAGATCAACTCAAGAAGAGCAAAGAAATACAAAAGAAGGCACTGCAGCCTACAACTCTCATAGCAATAAAAAGAAGGGAAGAAAAGAAAAACTTCAGATTTTATTCCAACAAAAATTACAAGGAGTCCCGATACGCATGAACATTAGAACACAAAGATTACAAGATGTTCAATCCATCCTCTCTCTCAATCCTCAAAACACCAAGAGCCTCACATGCTTCTTGGGAGGAACACACACCAAAATAGAGAGCAAATGCACAAAAACCCTCAAGGGGGTATGCAGCCCCAACACCTATTTATAGCCCTTGGCTAACGGGTCTCCAACCCGTTCGCCACCTAAACCCTAACGGAGCCGTCTCCCGCCAGTGCACCTTGCGACCCACCGATTCGCCCCTCGCACCTTCCGGAAGCTTCCGCTCCTTGTCGCTCACGCATGACCGCACCGACTTGACCGACCGACCTCCGACCTCCCGAGTCTAGTCCCGGCCTGTTCCGCCGCACACGATGGCAACCGGTATCCGACCGTGCTCAACCTCGACTCCTCCCTGAGTCTAGTCCCGATCCATTTGTCGTTGCCCGTCGTGTCCACCTCCGGTAGCTCCAGCTCTGGTTCCTCGCCTCCCGGCCGCAACCACCTCGCCAGCCTCGATCATACTCGACGCCTCCGACCGCCTCGACCTCAACACCTCCGTGCCTAGTTCCGGTCCTCCCACGCCTCACCATGACCTAGCTCCGAAGTCCTGCAACCACACAGACAAGCAAACCGTCACATAGCACCGCACGATACATGTAAGCATAATAAAGTCCAAACCTGTCGAATAATCGGAATATGCATCCTAATCCCATACGACCAAGTTTGACCAAGTCCGATCGAGCCCGTTGCACCCCGCAATGACATGGTCCGAACCAACCAACTCAAACTCGACTTCCCTAAGCCGATGTCAATTACTCATCATACACACGGGAGATCAGAATATGCATCCTAATCCCATACGACCAAGTTTGACCAAGTCCGACCGATCCCGTTGCACCCCGCAATGACATGGTCCGAACCAACCAACTCAAACTCGACTTCCCTAAGTCGATATCAATTACTCATCATACACACGGGATGACCTCCACATGGCCTCTCAGACTAACCGGAAAACAAAACATAAGGCACCTCGACGGTCCACCCTTGGCCCAGTGCAAATGAGCACCAGTCCACCAGAAGCCCATAGTGGGTCCGTCTATCAGGTCGACGAACTCACCAAACAGGTGCACTGGCGTCACGATGGTTGGATGACTGACAAGAAAGTGCTCCCAACTCCACACCTGCAGGAGTACATAGCAGACGACCAGGTTGGGAGTATCAGTAGTGCCGCGTTGGCAAGCGTCACACAACCTCCGATATGTGGCGCGTAGGACGGCTGATCCCCAGCTGTACTAAGGCATCGCCCCAACCTCCGCATCAGCCAAAGACTCGGTGAGGTGGATGAACTTAGCATTGCAAATATCTCTATGTGTGGCTGCAAACATGCTCCAACCAAATAGTTGAATAAGGTATGTGACGAGGTGTGTCCTAACGATTTCAACTAGTGCATCCTACGGGCACACACTAAAATTCTTCAACCAACTATGGGGGATGCCATGAGCACTCTCTGGGAAGACCAGGATAAACTGGTATGCTAGCCTCTCCTTCCAGTCTGCCAGTGCAGCGGCTGGAACAAGTGCGTCACCTCAGAGTGATCGTCATCTCACCCAACCGAAAGTGGAATGTATGCGTCTAGGGCCTCCACCTGTCTACCAGTGCCGCGAGTAAGCTGCCGTCTAGGGTGAATTGTCATCTGATGGAGACCAGCCACGCATAGGGCAACAAGCCTGTGGCCTGAAGAAATGGGACGTAGCTGTCGGGACCCGGAGCAACAACTCAAACCCTCGTGTTAATCGCACTATCCGTGAAAGCTTAGTGCACACAATAGTAACAAAGACAATTATCGTGCATAATGATAAATTTTATTTAACTAAATATGAGCCTGATGGCCAAAGTTTACAATAGCAATGAAGATAACAAATGAAGAAAAACAAAAGCAAAGCCCCATCCGCCTTCCCACAAGGCGAATGATCAGAAGACGTGGCCTAGTCGCAATCCTCACCGAAGTCGTCGAAGGCTTCCTCTGAAAAAGTTAGATATCAAAGGAAGGCATATATGGTTAGTTTGCATAAAAGACAGCATTGAAGTAAATATCATAAAGTAAGTGTGAAAGCTGAATTTGATACAATAAGTAAAACAATATTGTAATCAACATAAGTAACGCCGGTCAGAGCTCTAACCAAACACTAACCTATTCACGGGCATCCCACCCGGACCAACTTTTCTCAAAATCAAACTCGTACGAATTCCATCCATCCATACGGTTTTTCCAAAATTCTCTCATGGATTCCATCCATCAATCAGGTTTCATAAAGCATTTTCAAAATCAAAATCTAATCCGTGAAACACTTTACTCAGCTTACCCATGACCGTGGGCACGGCTATCCGTGATAGGTTATACACTCTGCAGAGGTTGTACACTTTACCCACAAGATATGATGATCTCATATTGTCGGCCACTACACTTCCTTAGGCGCATGATCGAGAAAATCAAAACAAAGCCTTTACAATGATCCATTGCCAACATAATCACGCCGCCACTAAGGTTTCACCACAAAGATGAATCCACATGCCGGAGCCCCTCTTGTGCCATGTGAGACTTCTCACGGACTACGCCGCCACATTCAGCCTATAGCGAGATTAAGTTGGAACATCACAAATTAGTTGGCTAGATCCGTCCCATACCGGACTTGTGGTAGTACGAAAAGGGCTTTGCAACAGTAGCTCACAGACCGGTCCTTTATTGACTTAGGCACTAACCACAAACCCCTTATGCCGACAATCAACATTGCGTCACCAAACGACAATGCATGCCGACAAGCACCCACCACTCTAACCATTTACCTAAGTCTAAACTAAGTTTTACTTTGTTTGGAAATAAGTTTGTAAACCTTTCTGATTTTCCAAAGTCAAGAGATCAAGATCAAAGTTTGTCATTTTATGTGAAGAAAGTTCCCAAATCATAATAGGGTAAGCATGACTAAGCATTTGTACCAAATTTCTAGTTAATACTAATGTACTAACTAGGTTTTAACTATGGTTGACAAGGTATAATTGCATGAAATATCAAATTTGGTTGTCCAAAGGAATTTGGGTATAACTACAGTTCAAACTGAATTTAAATTAGACATTGATTAAAAGTAAGCATGCATATTAATTTAAAACAATATAAATAATTTTAAGTATTGGGATCAACATGATCAAAGGTGTAACTTGCTGGATTGGAGACCTGGTTCGATCGCGAAGTCGTTCTCTCAAAATCGCCGAAATCTAAACGCAAAGAACCAAACAAATAAAATTCAAATAAAATTCACAAATTTGAAAAAAGACTTAGAAATAAATAGTTCATATTTTACAAAATTTAGAAATTTGAATGGTTAAATTTGGAGTTAAAATGAGCATTTACGGGCTTTAGGAAGTTCCAAAATGAAGGAAAAGAAAAAGGATTAATTTTCCGAATTAATTTTGTATTAGAAAATCTGGAATTATGACGTCAACACAGGATAAATAAATAAAAGAAATTGAAAAGGTGACGTGGCGCCACGTGGTCGCCATCGGGTCGCCACGCAGCCCACATGGCGACGACGTGGCCAACCGGTCGCACGGCAGCTACGGGGCAGCTGGCCACATCGGCGCCCGCGGGCGGCCGACGAGGGTGGCGCGGTAGAGGAGGCGGCAGTGATCGCAATGGTACTTGGGCGAGGATCGGGGTGGCCGGAGATGGCGGCGGCGGAGAGAAGTGGCGGCGATAGGCTCGGCGGCTTTTCGGGCGGGGAGAGGAGAGGAAGGTGGGGAGAGGGGAGGAGGGTGGTGCGGTGCCGAGGGAGGTCTCGGGAGGGGCTTTATAGGGAGGAGGTGGGTGGTGGTCGCGGAATCCATGCACGGGAGGCAAAACAACCGTGTGAATGCAATCGGTTTTACGCCATTAATGGCCTCGGGGGTGCGGTGTCAAGGGAGGAAGCCGAGGCGGCGGCCGTGCCGTTCGGCCAAAAAGAGAAGGAGAGAGAAGCAAAATGAAGAAGATGATGAGGTTAGGGATGACAAGTGGGTCCCACTAGTTAGTGAGAGAGAGAGAGTGTGTGTTAAAAATATTGGATGGCCTAGATTGTGACAAGTGGCAAGATCTTGGCCCTAGGTTTTAAATGAAAATGAGAGGTTAGGATTAAATCAGAGAAGGGGTAAGATTAAATCATGGTGCGACACTTGTCACCACCGGATTAATCCGGTTTTAAATTCGGATTTTATTTTCGTAAAATAGGAGGAGATTTCTTAAACACTTTAAAATAGTAAATAATATTTAAAAATTCTATAAAATTACAGAAAATCCTTGGGGATGCTTTATACTTAGGAAAAATATTTTTAATTTATTTTGACCATTTTAACACTTTATAAAAGTATCTTTTGGCATCAAAAATAGATTTCAATTTCTAGAAAATTCTCAAAAAATTCCATAAAATTTAGGGAAGCTTGGAAAATCAAAATAAATACTTTTTAGCTTTAAGGAAATTTTTAAAATATATTTTCTTGCTTTTAGGCTTGAAATAAAATCCAGATAACTCCAAATAAAATCAGAAAATCACAGGAAAATTAAATAAAAGCCAAATGCTTTTAAATACTTAATTTGAAATAGTTTCTTTTATGAAATTTACCAATACCTTTTATTTGACAACAGTTTTATATTTTTAGTCAAATTACTTTTAACAAAACCTTTTGAAAAGGCTAAAAAAGCAAAAACACAAACTCTCAAATTTTAGGCAACTAAAGAACACTTATTTTTATTTTAAATTGAATTAATTTTAATTATTATTTTTTCTGAAATTTTGAAAATAACAATTGGTCATTACAAACTACCCCTTAAAAGAATCTCGTCCCAAGATTCCACTGACTAGCAAAGAAATAGGTGTGGATCTTACTCGGTTGGCTTGAGCGGAGATTTGATTCAGACGTCCTTTTTGCGGTATTCTTCTTGCTGTTCGGAGGGTGTTGGCAGTCGAGGTTCCCGATGTACCATTCTTCGCTGCCTGCTGCTTCTTTCGACAATTGTTGGCGTAGTGTCCTAGTTCATGGCAATTGAAGCAAATAACTCCGGCTGCGGGGTTCTGGTCCTTTGATAGAAAGCCAATCATCAGAGTTTTGTTATCTTCAGTGTTGGTGGAGGCGTTTGCTGGTACTATCTGTTCTACTACTGGTGATGGTTGGAATCTGTTGGCTTCTTGGTTCTTCTTGACTTTGGAAAAGTTTCCAGAGTGCATATGCTGAGTAGACATTCTTCTCTTTCGGTTCTCGATTTCCACATTCTTGCTTTCCTGGTGAATGGCCTTGCTGACTAACTGATGAAAATCTGCATAGTCATTGGATAACAATTGTACGGAGATGTCATCGTTCAAGCCTTCCAAAAATCTTTCCTGCTTGTCTTCATCATTGGCTACGTCTTCTGGTGCATAGCGGGATAGTTGATTAAACTTCTGCAGATATTCATTCACTGTACGATTTCCTTGACGCAAAGCTCTGAACTCTTTCTTCTTCAAAATCTTGGTGCCTGTTGGGATGTGAGCTTTCCGAAAATTGTTCACGAACTCATTCCAGGTAATAGCTTGAGGGTTGGCGTGAGAGTCGGTTAGGGTATCCCACCATTCTGATGCTGGTCCATTCAACTGATGAGTGGCAAACAGGACTCTTTCACGGTCGGTGCACTGCAGGATGTCCAGCTTCTTTTCGATTGCGCGGAGCCAATCATCTGCGTCCGTTGGTTCTGTACTGCTTGAGAAGGTCAGAAGCCTCATCCTCAGAAATTCAGGCAGACGGTTCTGGGGAGCTTGGGCTAACGGCTGATGAATCTGTTGAGCTGGGTTATTGATGGCTTGAGCTAGGAGCTGAATCAGCTGAGTCAGATTTGCCATTAATTGAGCCCAATCAGGTCCGACTTCTGGCGGAGGCGGAGGGATTGGAGCAGACTGACTTCCTTCTGCTTTGGCGTTAGCATTGGGGTTGCTGGCAATCGCATTCCTTCTTGTGTTCACCATCTGCTTGGAATTTAGATGAGAGGAGTCTTAAGACAAAGGAGGGAAAGGGGTTGTTTTGCACAATCCAACAAAACACCAATCTTGGCAAAAACCTTTATTAAATATTAGTTACGGCTGTCGACAAAAGAGGAAACTGACAGCTCATAACTTCGTCTACTTTCTAGCTTAACAACTTATTCTAGAAGGGTAAGGGTTGTCTTGGTGTGATCCTTTGGGGCTGTCGAAGTACAAAGCGCGATCCTTCGATGCGAAGACTAAAAAGGTGGCAGAGACGAAGAACTGCTTTTCGGGTGGCTTCTTGCTTGGCTCTTTCAAAAGAGTATCCATTTCCCTTGAAGCGGAGACGCGGACTTCCATATCCAGTTCGCTTCGTGAGGAGCAAGGTGAAGCGATGTCCCAATATCTGATCTCCATGGCGGTCTGCTTGGTGCACGTAGGTAACTCGTCGTTGGAAACCCAAACGGCGAAGTAATCGACGAAGGCCTACACTCCATCCATCATTTGGTGCAGAGTCCATCTACAATTATTTGAATAAGAGGAGAGTTAGAAACTTTGTAATGACATAGGATGAGAAAGAATTGAGGCATAAGATAAGCAAAGATTGAGAGGTAAGAATAAGCATATCCTTTCAAAGTTTATTAGTTTAAAATAAATCCTTATGGTCCAACCATTCTATTCTATCTTCGGTCGCGTCCTAGAGTCAATAATGCTCTGATACCATCTCTGTCGGGACCCGGAGCAACAACTACGAAACCCTCTGTGTTAATCGCACTATCCCAGGAAAGCTTAGTGCACACAGCAGAATAAAGACAATTATCGTGCATAATGATAAATTTTATTTAACTAAATATGAGCCTGATGGCCAAAGTTTACAATAGCAGCGGAAGAAAAACAAAAGCAGCAGCCCATCCTGCCTTCCCACAAGGCGAATGATCGAAGACGTGGCCTAGTCGCAATCCTCACCGAAGTGGTCGAAGGCTTCCTCTGAAAGAGTTAGATATAGCAACATGAGTACAAACGTACTCCACAAGTTACACCAGGAGTTTTAATAGAGTGGATGCATGTAAATGGATATCAAAGGAAGACATATATGGTTAGTTTGCATAAAAGACAGCATTGAAGTAAATATCATAAAGTAAGTGTGAAAGCTGAATTTGATACAATAAGTAAAACAATATCGTAATCAACATAAGTAACGTTAGTGCAGGCTCCAACCAAACACTAACCTATTCACGGGCATCCCACCCGGACCAACTTTTCTCAAAATCAAACTCGTACGGATTCCATCCATCCATACGGTTTTTCCAAAATTCTCTCATGGATTCCATCCATCCACAAGGTTTCATAAAGCATTTTCAAAATCAAAATCTAATCCGTGAAAACTTTACTCAGCTTACCCATGATCGTGGGCACGGCTATCCAGGATAGGTTATACACTCTGCAGAGGTTGTACAGCTTTACCCACAAGATATGATGATCTCATATTGTCGGCCACTACACGCTTCCTTAGGCGTGCGACTGAGAAAATCATAACAAAGCCTTTACAATGATCCATTGCCAACATAATCACGCCGCCACTAAGGTTTCACCACAAAGATGAATCCACATGCTGGAGCCCCTCTTGTGCCATGTGAGACTTCTCACGGACTACGCCGCGCCCACATTCAGCCTATAGCGAGATTAAGTTGGAACTTCACAAATTAGTTGGCTAGGTCCGTCCCATACCGGACTTGTGGTAGTACGAAAAGGGCTTTGCAACAAGAGCTCACGCATCGTCCTTTATTGACTTAGGCACTAACCACAAACCCCTTGTGCCGGACAATCAACATTGCGTCACCAAACGACAATGCATGCCAGCAAGCACCCACCACTCTAACCATTTGCCTAAGTCTAAACCAAGTTTTTACTTTGTTTGCAAATAAGTTTGTAAACATTTCTTATTTTCCAAAGTCAAGAGATCAAGATCAAAGTTTGTCATTTTATGTGAAGAAAGTTCCCAAATCATAATAGGGTAAGCATGACTAAGCATTTGTACCAAATTTCTAGTTAATACTAATGTACTAAGTAGGTTTTAACTATGGTTGACAAGGTATAATTGCATGAAATATCAAATTTGGTCATTCAAAGGAATTTGGGTATAACTACAGCTCAAACCGAATTTAAATTAGACATTGATTAAAAGTAAGCATGCATATTAATTTAAAACAATATAAATAATTTTAAGTATTGGGATCAACATGATCAAAGGTGTAACTTGCTGGATTGGGACTGGGTTCGATCGCAGAAGTCGTTCTCTCCGAAATCGCCGAAATCTAAACGCAAAGAACCAAACAAATAAAATTCAAATAAAATTCACAAATTTGAAAAAAGACTTAGAAATAAATATTTCATATTTTTACAAAAATTTAGAAATTTGAATGGTTAAATTTGGAGTTAAAATGAGCATTTACGGGCTTTAGGAAGTTCCAAAATGAAGGAAAAGAAAAAAGGATTAATTTTCTGAATTAATTTTGTATTAGAAAATCTGGAATTATGACGTCAACACAGGATAAATAAATAAAAGAAATTGAAAAGGTGACGTGGCGCCATGTGGTCGCCATCGGTCGCCACGCAGCCCACATGGCGCGACGTGGCTGTGGTCGGCATATGCATGGCACGGCTGGCCGCTGGCTGGCCGCCGCGCTCGCCCGCGGCCGACGAGGGGTGGCGCGGTAGAGGAGGCGGCAGTGATCGCAATGGTACCGGGCGGCGAGGCCCGGGTGGCCGGAGATGGCGGCGGCGGAGAGAAGTGGCGGCGGCGATAGGCTCTGGCGGCTTTCCCAAGGCGGCGGGAGAGGAGGAAGGTGGGGAGAGGGGAGGAGGGTGGTGCGGTGGAGGAGGTCTCGGGAGGATTTTATAGGGAGGAGGTGGGTGGTGGTCGCCGGAATCTGCGGCACGGGAGGCGAAACAACCGTGTGAATGCAATCGTTTTGCGCCATTAATGGCCTCGGGGTGCGGTGGCAAGGAGGAAGCCGGCGGCGCCCACCGGGAGAGAAAACGACGCACGAGCTCGGGCGCTTTTAATGGTGGCGGCGGTTTTGCGTGGGGAGGCGAGGCGGCGGTCCGGGCGGCCGCAGGCGGCGGATGGGGTGGCAGGCGGGGCTGCAAGGAGGCGCCACGGGAGAAGGCGAGGCGGCTGTGCTGCTCGGCCAAAAGAGAAGGAGAGAAGCAATATGAAGAAGATGATGAGGTTAGAGATGACAAGTGGGTCCCACTAGTAAGTGAGAGAGAGAGTGTGTGTTAAGAACATTGGATGGCCTAGATTGTGACAAGTGGCAAGATCTTGGCCCTAGGTTTTAAATGAAAATGAGAGGTTAGGATTAAATGAGAGAAGGGGTAAGATTAAATCCTGGTGCGACACTTGTCACCACCGGATTAATCCGGGTTTTAAATTCGGATTTTATTTTCAGAAAATAGGAGGAGATTTCTTAAACACTTTAAAATAGTAAATAATATTTAAAAATTCTATAAAAATTACAGAAAATCCTTGGGGATGCTTTATACTTAAGAAAAATATTTTTAATTTATTTTGACCATTTTAACACTTTATAAAAGTATCTTTTGGCATCAAAAATTGATTTTAATTTCCAGAAAATTCTCAAAAAATTCCATAAAATTTAGGGAAGCTTGGAAAATCAAAATAAATACTTTTTAGCTTTAAGGAAATTTTTAAAATATATTTTCTTGCTTTTAGGCTTGAAATAAAATCCAGATAACTCCAAATAAAATCAGAAAATCACAGGAAAATTAAATAAAAGCCAAATGCTTTTAAATACTTAATTTGAAATAGTTTCTTTTATGAAATTTACCAATACCTTTTTATTTGACAACAGTTTTATATTTTTAGTCAAATTACTTTTAACAAAAACCTTTTTGAAAAGGCTAAAAAAACAGCAAACACAAACTCTCAAATTTTAGGCAACTAAAGAACACTTATTTTTATTTTAAATTGAATTAATTTTTAATTATTTTTTCTAAAATTTTGAAAATAACAATTTGGTCAAGCATAAGAGCACTCATCTAACTCCCAATGATCCCTCCCTCCCCGCAGCTTGAAGGGCGTTGGGCCAGCCGTGTCACCCATCATCTATGAGTGGCACCGGTGGTTCTCATCGTAGAATTGTTCGAGAAGCTCCGGTAAAGACATACCCTCGAACAAATGGGATTGACCAAATATTAGTGCGAAGATTGATATGACAGTAAAATACTACAAATTAAAATTTGCAATGAAATAAATAGTACAAAATAATGTACACTTAGGACTAAAATGAACACCGCAAATACGTACTGGTCCAAATAAATGGTGCATATGAACACATGCTCATAATCTGGTCAAGAAAATGACAGTAAAATATTTTTTATGTTTCTAATATAATGTTTCCTCTGGCATCATAGTTTAATTAATTGCTACACTTAGTAATTACGATTTTAATGTCTAATGCAGTCAACATAAAAGCATATAAAAATATATAATTAAATGACATATACTTGCTAACAGAAAATTAATTAATATAAAAATTAATTATTTATGCTAAATAATTAGGACTAAATTAAATCCACCCAAATAACTGCAACTAATTATGTACACATTTAACAAAGACAATCCATATGACAAAAAAGTACCTGTTAATATGACTGCTAATAACTGCGCTAAGCAATATCTAATCAGAACTACACCTAAATAACTGCAACTAATTACGTACACATTTAACAAAGACAATTTATATGACAACAAAGTACAAGTTAATATGACTACTAATAGCAGCACTAAACAATATCTAATCAGAACTACATCTAAATAACTGCAACTAATTACGTACACATTTAACAAAGACAATTCATATGACAAAAAATTACCTATTCATATGACTGCTAATAATGGCGCTAAACAATATCTAATCACCTGTGAAGAAAGCAGATAAAGAGTGTAGGCGAGGAGTGTGAGCGAAAAGACTGCGAGGCGAGGAGTGTCAGCGAAGAGACTACGAGGCGAGGAGTGTCAGCGAAGAGATTGCAAGAGTGTGAGTGTGCGCAGCTCAAAAATTACTTGTCAATTGTTTGTTGCACAAGAGTGAAGTCATGGTTGCCACTAAGTAAGGAATCAAGGTATATTACCTTACTCCACTTTGATACAATCACAATAAGAATCCAGTGAGCCTTTTGTCATGTATGTCACCATAGTGATTAACCCTAAGTTCATGTTACGTATAAAGTACAAATGAAACTTGTATGGCAACTAGTGAAACACTTATCCCTGGTTGAAGAGTACCATGATGTAGTCCTTGTCACTCCAAGCAAGCAATCCCTTCGTTATGTAATCTTAGATGAAAGATGTGTTGTCATTGATGCATTGCTCAGAGACCAAGTGTAGGTCAAGGAAACCCACAGGTTGTCACCTTCACTAGACTCGTTGCATCACGGATCTATACATAAGCAATGAGTTATGACATTTATCGGTATTACGTGAATCTAGAACTTGATTTTACAATACACTTATAGTGTCCAGCTTTATAGAAGTGAGACATCAAGTTCATTAAGGTTGAATAGTAACAATAAGCCATCGAAGGTCACGATAATGTACCCCAAGTCATGGAGGAAATGTGCCTCTATGTATTTCATGGTGAATCCACTTTGGCGGTTTGGCTTTCTGTTGGACCTCTGCATGTACTAGGAATACAAAGCCCTATAAAACCAGTCCAAGGCTTGATCATTGTGACTCGGGGACCAATGACACTCCAAGCTTGAACTTCCAGGTCCCAGAAGGCGCCTTAATCTTCTTCGGTTGGGCCTTAGCTTGGGCCTTAGCGTCTCACTTGTGATATATCTTCGTCGTCATCTCCATGGGAGCCGATGCGATGGGCTTCTGAAGCGGAGCTTGAGGTGGAGCCGTGAGAGACGATGTGACGACTTCTAAAGTGGAGCTTGAGGTGGAATCATAGAGATCTTTGTTTGACAGTGTCAGACCCGGATTTTGTAATCCAGAATCTGCTGTGCCTTACTGCATTATTCCCTGGATCAGTGGATAATGCACACAGATACATTGCTGAATCATTTCATACATCACGGAATTCACAACAAGCCATAATATTATTACATTGCAAAGGTGAAGTTAGGCCTTCACAAAGGCGCAGTTGTTACAGTAGGGCCAAGCAGGCCAACTATTTACATTACAAAAGTCCAGCAGCGGAAGTGATACAAAGTAGGCCTATTTAAACCACAAGCAAAGACTGAGGGCAAAAGTGGTCGTACAAATATTACTAGGGCTATAGCAATATCTGGATGAAGCCACACCTTAGTCTAGATGCCTAAGGTTCTAAGCGCGGACTATTCGTCTTAATTCTCGTGGTCTCCTCCTTGGTGCAGGGGCTTCCTCGTAGGCATACGGATCTTGAGCTCCCGAATCGGATTGTTGGTATTGCGAGTGAGCACACTAACCACCGTGCTCACGAGTCAACACACGAGAATCACGATGGGTAATATGCAAGGCTTTTAACAAGGAAAGGCTCAGGTTATTTTATTTGCTGAAATGTGCTTTTTGAACTATAGTACTTAAAGTTCCCTAGGACCTAGCCAGTTGGAATCTTTAAACATGATACTCAATGACATATATATTTATTTTTATCGAATCAGAGACCATCCACCATTACATGGTCTCTGCTCCTCATACCATGCCTTCAGCGTTATAACCGCTTACTTTACCACGGGATGACACCGGGACAATTCAAATAAGGGCCTTTCTCCGCCTCCACTTTTCCATTCCCACCTTTTCAAAGTTTTTGAAACAGAACTATATCTAGTTAAGTTCCCATGTCCGCCCTTGACCGTGGGCACGGCTATTCGAATAGTTTCGACTATGCAGAGTGTGTACACTTTACCCACATGAGATAGATCTGCTCGTTGCCCCACACGATTCCTTAGCCATGCGGTTGAGTAGACTATCACAGGGCTTTTACGATGCATTTTTTTCTTAGCAGAGTTACGACCGCTAAGGTTTCCACTTCCTCCGGGTACGACCACCCTTCCAGAAGCCCCCTCTTGCGCCATCACGTCGGAGGATGTGGCCATCCTCTACCCGCCCATGTTCACACCGACGCAACTCTTACTAAGTCGATGCAAATTAGTTAGCCCTGCCTACACTTTGCCAGCATGTGGTCGTACTTGTTGTACCGTGGGAGGTCATCACAAGATTCAGTCCTTAATGACTATCTGGGTGGTTCTACCACGATCCCCTTGTGCTATCACGGCACCACTTTATCACAAATCTGTGCTATCACGGCACCATTCAACACTCACACCCTCAACCATCCGCCCGATAATTCAAGATGCGGGGTTCTTTTGGAACAAAATACTTATTCCCAACATACACCATCATCATCACAATGACTGCCCAATACTACTTTCTTGAGTTTGTAAGATATGCTAGGGTGCTCTCACACCCTTGTTTACCTAAACAACTCTAAGCATGGCATTTATAATTATAGACTTAGTTTCAAAGGAGTCGTAGCATTAATACTTTTACTAGGGTGACAAGGATCACATAGCCAAACGTATTGCAAAGTATGTATACTAAACCAAGAGAACATGGGCATATATCTAAAATCTGAAATTAACATGCATTGCAACATAAATATAAGCATGCAATTTGTAGTACTTAAACCAAAATACTTTATTGAAAACATAGGCTCAATATGATCAAAGCATTGACTCGCCTTGGATGCAAAGGTCGGGGTTCGGGGTGTTGGAGTCTATAGCGGCGCGACTTCCTCTTCTTGGGCCTCAAAGCTACGTTTTATCTGCTGAAAATTTAGATAAAAATCATCACAACAATCAAATAACACAATAAAAATTTGCACAAGCTTCAAAAATGTTGGTTCTGGTTCTATTAGGTAGCCCTTGATTTTAGATGAATTTAGAAATTGGTTTCACTAAATTTGGAGTTAAAATGAATAAGTTATACACATTTGAATGCTTTCGGTTTAATTAAATCTCAAAATTAATAAAACCTGACAGGTGGGGCCCACTATCGGTGAACAGCGCTGCTGTGTCGACACGTGGGGCCGGGCGCAGTGGCTCACGCCCGCCCGCGACCCCGACAAAGGGGCCCGGAGGCGGCTCACGCCCGCCTCACAGTGACCACGACAGCGGGCCCTACTGCCGATGGTAGGTCAGATCTTGCACTGGACAGTGGGGCCCACGACAATGGGAATTTAAAAGAAAGGCTCAACCTCAGCGCTGCGTGGCGGGGCTCGAACGCCGAGGGAACCGGGAAAGAGGTTGGCGCCGCTAGCCAGCTGCTAGCTAGACGCATCTCGACTTTATAAGGCGCATACCCTTTGAGGTAGCGCCGCGGGGGCGAGGCGGGTGGCCGAGCCGAGGGAGGCGGTGGCCGCTGTTGGGCGAGGGAGGTCCGACGGGGCTCGGGGAAGCGGTGAAATGCGATGCTGAGCTTGCGACGAAGCTGATGGTGATGACGAGGAGGGCCGGGGATCACCGGAGGTGGGTCGGCGACGAGCAGCAGCGGCGGCCGGGGAGGCTTACGGCGCCGGCGAGCTACGGTCGGCGAGGAGCTCGGGGGAGGCCGGCAACACCTTGGCCATGAAGTGGAGATGGTGTGGGAGCAAGGAATCTAGCTCCCACGGTGAGGATCGGAGGAATTGCGCGAGGGCCGACGTGAGTTGGGAAGAAAAGCAATCGCCGGCGATCGGGTGGCTTTGAGGGCAATGGGTGGTCGAGAAGCGATGAGGCCGGCACGGCGAACCTTCCGGCTGCTTCCGGGCTTTATAGCCGGCCAAAAGGCTGCCCGGTGGAGCCGGGCGCGGAGGGCGGCCGCCGCGGCGGTTGCGGCGGTGAACACGGGCGCGGGAGGGGCAGGGGTTGGGGCGTCGTGGGGTCTTTTCCCCATGCGCTGCCCCTCCGCGGTCTCCGCAGCATGGGTGCTGCACGGCCGCGAGGGTGTCTGGCATGCGCACGCGTGGAGGAGGAGGAAGAAAGGGAAAGCGCCGACAGCGGGACCCGGCCGCCGGTGAGAGAGGCGCGGGCGAGGATCCGCGGCGGCCGAGATGGCGCCCGGTGGGGCGTGGCGCCATCCGCACGGACGCGTGTCGGCCCGAGGGAGAGGGAGGGCAGATCTGGGGCGACGTGGGCGAATCTGGCCGTGCACGCGTCGGTAGGGGATTCGGTTGTTGATTTTTAAGTTTCCAGAAATGCTAGAAGGCTTAATATAACTCGGAAAAATATGAAATTACCTCCAAAAATTCTAGAAAAATTCACAGAAGTTCCAGGACATATTTTGGGTTTAACAAAATTATTTCCCACGAGATGACCATTATATTTAAAATCTTTGGGCCCTAACTGGATCCTTTTCTCTTCCTTTTATTTTCTCCTCTTTTCTTTTATAAGGTTTGTGATATTACTATTTTGTGTACAAATATTCCTTTGGCACTTTGACAAACTTATACACGTTACTTTTGGTAAATTTTATTATGGATCATCTTTTGATTCGAATTCAAATTTAGCATTCCTTATTAATAAAACATGGGGTTCTTCCTTGAAGTTTTTCAGAAAAATATTTTTAGAACCCAACTCAACATAATGTGTTACAGAATATTTCACAAGGTTTTATTATACAACTCTTCTAAGTTTTCAGGTTGTTACAGACAGGGATGGTCGTGTGGAGATCACGGCACGGAAGGGTCCAGGATGATGTCCCTCATGGGCCACTAGATGAATGTGTGGACGACATCCTCTAGTGTCATAATCTCTTCATTTGGGGCTCTCAAGAGGGATGGCCCTGAAAATGCCATTAATCATGTCCACCTACATCTTCATGAAACCGGTCTCTAGCTGGGCACCATGCAGCAGCGTCCCTGGTAGGCATGGATATGCCATCCCACGCCTAACATCAATGCGAATGGAGCCAACAAGACTAACTCTGAGGATGCACAGCGTGGGCTCCTACAAAATGATACACGATGAGGTAAGGTGTCCACCAGGTGTATCTATGTAATATTCTATAGAGGTACATTACCTAGATGTCATCGATAGGTAAGTGGTCATCGTTATGTACAGAAATTTGTGTGGACGCGCAGCTACTCCAACATTGAGGGGGACTGGGTACCGCAATAACGGGGGTGGGTTGCAATATCCCTCTCCCTGTCTGCTTCAAAGGAGTCTTGGGAAGATTCGGTAGTCAATGCTTGCTACAAGAGACAATCATGTTATTTTAGACCCTATGAAGTTATGGAGCTGTTAACAACTAGGTAGTTTAACATATCTTACTGGGTGTTGGGACACATCCTCGTCTTTGGGGTTTTTGAAAGAGGATACACCCAAAGATGTGGTTGATGACCTCGCTCTTAACCAGTTTCAGGCGCGCTCGTTTGTGATCCCGACAAATAGCGGGGAGGCCTCCGATCAGATTGTGACCTCGTCCTACATCCTCTATTGTGGGAGTCTACCCGCGTATCCAACAATGCCAAGTCTGTGGGGGTGAGTATTTTGTGCCTAGAGAGCCTTGTGCGCCATACTTTGCTATTAAAATTCGGTTATCGTCTCCATCTGCACAAAGACCTCCCATGTTTCCAGTGACACAAAATGATAACTTATGAAGGGCATGCGATGCATGGTCACGTACTGTGTGACAAGCGTGCTCTTGATGTTCTTCCACGCTTTTCCTATCATGAGGAGCGCCTGGCATCGAACGAGTCCCTGAACATCTGCTGGGATCTCAAATGACTCTGTTATTTCCACCCATAGCTCATTTTTCCGATCCTTTATCAAATCTTTCCATCTTGCTATGTTGATGGGGACCAATTGCCTTCCAATTTTCCCTCAGGTAGTCCAAAATGTTGCCGCTGCTTTCTTTGGTTACAGAGGGACCCTATCTGGAGAGACCACCGTGAAGGTCATTCGGCCCTTTGGCCTTTTCGATACTCCTCAACCACGCTTAGCTACCCTGGTCTTCGGAGCGTCAGACCCATTTGACGACATTGATGGCGACAATGATGACTATGTGGATGTCATCTCTCTTACAAGAAAAAACTAATTACAATGAGCTTTGAGCATAAACAAAGTTCTATGAAGCAAATTACATAGTCTAGTGTCTCAAGTTCTATGAAGTTGGTTATGGCCCGCAGTCTCTTCCTCCTCATCATACTGCGTGTTGGGCTTAGGTTGTTGTCTTATGTGTGGACACTCAAGGAATCAATTTACTGTGAATTAATAGGACAGCACCAAAAAACTAATTCTCAAATTAACAGTACTTGTACCAACCATGGAAACTTGATCAACATATAATAAACAAGATCACATGATCTTAAAGATAGCAGGATCATCTATAAATATGCTGAGAACAAGCTAGATAATACTGAATCTATTACAAATCATAGGACTGAAAGGAACCAGTACAGCTGACAACACTGCTAGCAAATGACAGCAATAAGCACCACTTCAAATAGCCCAAATCTAAATTAGTTTAACGTCTCAATATCAATAATAGACAACTATCATCACTAAGCATTAAACCATGCCCACAAACATTTACAGCAAAGTCTAATGCATATCATTTGATATAGTACCAGCGGGTAGGGAGGAGAGAATGTCCAAACTCGCCATGATCTACCTCCTAAAAGAAGTGGGATTTGTGATCCATACCTTCGGGAGGAGAGGCGATAGGGAGGGAGAGGTGGCGTCGGGAGGGAGAGGCGGCGTCATCCGGAGAGACGACGTCGGCAGGGAGAGGTAGCGTTGGGAGGAGAGGCGGCAGCATCGGGAGGGAGAGGCGGCGTTGGGTGTGCGAGTGAGGAGTAAGAGAAAAACCTAGCAGGTGCGGCGGAGATAGAGGAGTGCACAAGTGAGGAGTGAGAGCGCAAAACCTAGTAGCTCTATTTGTAGAGGAACTATGACAGACAGTTTCGTAATAGAACCATCTATGATATTATAGTTCCATAATAGAACTGTTTGTGATATTACTATCATAGATGGTTAGATAGTGGAACCATTTGTGATATACCAGATACACAGATGGTTCCATTATATAACTGTATCATAGACGGGCCAAACTGTCTGGAAAATACATTTTACTGACGGTTCAGTCACCGTCAATACAATAGCCTGACCCGCAAGAAAAATGGATTTTTTGAGGGGGCCGAGCTGTCAGTAAAATTAATCAGACCGTCAGTAAAATGTATTTTCTTGACTGTTTGTGTTACCGTCAGGAAAATATAAGCTGACCGTTTGAACCGTCAGCAAAATTGACAGAAAGCACTAGCATATAACAGATTTTTTCAGCCGACAATGAATTAGAAAACAACTTACAAGATAAGCATTGATATCTAAATCTTACACATCCATGCATCATATAATCAAATTAATGACAACACCATCCTTGCATCAATCAAGAAACATAATTAAACAACCATATAAAAAGTTCAGTTTTCATAAACATTCCCTAGATTGATTCATGTTCACACAAGCATACCAATTCATAAACTTCACCTCCAGATTGGTTCATCCATCCAAAAGACATCTAAAATCAAGTACCACATACAAAAGTCTCTATTTCCATTACATTCAAGTTCAGCTAGTCAAAAGAACTAGAAGAGATCACTGAAAATCACATGGCAGCATGGTTGTTGCCGCCATCAATGTCGCCACTGTAATACCCCGGAAAATGTTTTATTAATTGCTTAGTTAATAGAGAGAGGGACTTAAGTGAAAAGATTAATATTAAAAGAGTTTTGGGGGTTTTCGAAAGTTAAGACAACTGGGCTTGGGCTTGGCCTGTGGGATTTTCTAGGCCCAAGAGGGAGGAGGCCACCACTTAAAACCCCAGCAGCCCCCACCCTGCGCCTCCACCCCTGCGCCCGCTCCTGCAGCCGCCGCCTCCGCGCTTTGCCGCCGCTGCCGCCTTCTGCCGCTGCCGCCATGCCGGCCGCCAGGCGCCCGCCGCCGTCGCGCCCCTGCTGCCGCGCCGTCTCCTCCGTGCCGTGTCGCCGTCCTCGCTGCGCCGTGGTGCCTCCGTCTTCGCCGCCGCCGTCGTCGTCGTCGTCTTGTTCCCGAGCGCCGTCGTCGACGTTCGCCGCTATACCGCGTGGATCCGGAGGAAGGAGAGGAGGAGATCGTGAGCGTGTTCGCCGTCGTTCGTCGTCGTGTTCGCCGACGTGTTCGCCCTCGTGTCGTCAAGGGTAACTCCGTTGGTCCTCTAGATGAGTTTTAATCAAGTTGGATTTCGTCTGTTTTCTGGACCGCCGTGACAGTTTGGGTTAATCGGCTGTTCTGGGTTAGATCCGTCAGGATTCAGGTCTGGACCTCTTCTAGAAAATTGTAGAGGACTTGATTATCTTTCCAGGGAGTGCTAGAACGCGTTATTCCGAGTTGTGTAGCAAAAGTTATGAATTTTCTAGTGCTGCTGTTCTGCAGATCGGAGTAGTTCTGGATAGATTTTAATAGATCGGTTTGTGCGACGGGTAATCGGGCGAATCAGAAGTTCTTCATGTTAGGAAAGTTTTAGATAATTTTCTTAGATTTCCATAAAGATCAAGAAGTCCGGATTCCGAGTTTCTGGGCGAAAGTTATGCCTGTTTTAGTGCGCTGTCCAGAGAGTCCGACGTGAATTTGGATGCTTTAGAAAAGGGTTTGGATCGATTAGTAAATGGCGAATCAGAGAGTCTCCCCAACTAAGTTTTTGTAGATAATTTAATTATCTTTACAGAGAGTCCAAGAACGCTTAATTGGAGTTACGTACTGAAAGTTATGATTTTTGGAAGTCGGCTGTCTGTGGTTGGGCAGATTTGGCGAGGGAGTTGGGGATTTAATTGAGATAAATTGTTGGGTTAATTGGAGTTGCTGTTATTTTATATCTAGAAACCCGCTACTGTCATGTTAGTAATTATTAATTAAATATTCAGGAGGAGAGCGGATTCGGGGTTGTGCCTTCTCGCGTTCTTCATTTTCTCGCGGTTGAGGCAAGTATAACCTTGCTATGATTAATCCGTGTGATTGAGTGATTTGGATGATATGAGTGGTGTTTGAGTTATGAATGCTTTACTTATGAATTTGAGTAATGTTCTGAGTTGTTAATGCTATTTATGTTCTGTTTACATTATGGCATTTATGAGATTTGTTGATGCGTAGTATGGTGAATGCATTTTATCTTGTTGATACATTCACATATATGCATCATATTGAGAACTGTTGAAGTCTTGGTCATGTGGTGATCAAGATCGAGGTCCCCACACTTGCGGAGTGTGGGCAATGGTCCCCGTATGCAGGGTACAGGCATGGGTGTGCATTGACGGATGCACACTCCGCATTACCGGTAAAATGCGAAAGAGATGAGAAAGAGGAGCTTTTGATCATAATGCATAGTATGAAATTCATATGTAATATGTTTAACTTGAGAGTTAATGTTCATGCTTGCATTTGATATAGTTATACTTGCTGAGTCGTTGGACTCACTCTTGTTGTTGTTTGTCTATTTTAGGTACCAATGTGATATCGGCATACATGGGGACATGAATGGCTAGTTCGATTCACGTGCACAATTCCTTCATTAAGAAATAAAGACAATCATGATAATCTTGTTGGCTTGATAGCTTAATTGGTTCAGTTTATATTTCATCGATTAAATGTAATAAAGACTTAGTACCTTTTGATATTATCTTTCCGTTCATTATTTAGAACTTGTGCTATTCATGTTTGTCGGAACTGTTATTTCGTTATTAAACAAAGGAGGTCATGCCGAAATTTCTAGGTGATTTATATTAGTTGTTGATATATTGTGGATAGTTAGTAGCATTTCAGGCCTATGTTAGGCTGGGGTGTTACAGCCATTGCAGTTGTCCCGATCGTTTACATCAACGTTACCATCGACAGCACCGTCATCCGATTGTGAGCCCACATGAGAGGATTCAGTCCCAAGCCCAGTCCCAGTCCCTTGCTGCAAGGTGAATACATTATGTCAACTTGAGTTGAAGAAGCCATAATGGCTTGTAATGTTGTTTGAATTATCACAATCCTATATTAAATACACATCCCACAATATCATGTCTTGTACAACATGCACCGTAAGAATTGTTTTATGGAGTAATGGAGATTTTATCATGTGATTCTCAATTGATTTGTTCTGCATCTTAGGATAATTGTTTTATGGAGTTCTCAATTGTCATATGTCAGGAGAGAATAGGCTTAGCAAATTAATTAAGCTCAAAATCTCAAACCAACACATAAACATAGGCAAGTTCACAAAAAAAGGACCATAAACACATAAATATAGGCTAGTTTTCATAACTACACAAAAGACCATAGCAACAAAAAAAAGGATCTAAGTGTTCTTGTAAATTCAACATAAAATTGTGCAAAGAAGGTAGCTATATATGCTACTGCTTTTGGTAGCTGTAGGTTGGCATATACTCAAGATTAGTTTAGCCTCGTAAACAACTCACAAGTATGGGTGTACTAACTAGTAAAAAAGTCATTTGCCACCTTACCATCAACTACAAGTAAATGAGATTCAGGTTATGCCCATATTTAGAACATTCAACATGAGTCCACTTGCTCACTGCTGTACTGCTTGTTGACAGTCTGACACACCAAAAAAGATTAGTTGTATAGTACAAATGGTCCTCCGTATGACAAAGGTGATAGATGAAAGTTGAACTGTAGAACAAGGCAAAATAATAGTTCGTAGGGAATTTTGTTTATATACAAGGCAATAATTCATAGGGAATTTTGTTTATACACAACAACGTATGTATTCTTTAGATGGCTGTTGTATGTTGATCCTAAATGAATGGTGTAGATACTAGCATGTGCAAGGCTATACTCAAGTCTAAATATAATGAACAGAAATACACAATTCAACTCATCGCCTAATTCTAATGTTATTACTTAGTTTCAGAAAAAAAATTCCCTGCTGCTATTTATCTTTCTTAACTAGAGACCTCATTTACTGTACTATTAAATACATCTGGACAAAGAAAGATTACAAAAGAACACAACCTCCAAATGATGAACCTAGCCAGATAATAACCTAGCAGAATTATGAGTATCAAGGAAAAAACCCTTAATTTTCAAGTTAAGACCACTAATCCAAAAAAATGATTGAGCAAAGAAGCATGCCACATCACAAGGACCAAAGGCTTGTCATTTGATGGCTTAATCGTCTCATTTATAATTTTCTTTATTTGAGGTCTTAGCTGGTATAACATATATATCAAATGTTGTCTGTCTTAATAACTGAACTAATATGCAATTTTCTGTAAGAAACAAACACCAGTGTGGCTTTCAATTGTCTACTCGCCATAACACAAATTCTTCAATTGCAATTAAATGAAGAATGTGTATATTGTATTAATAAGAACGCTAATCACTGTCTGTGTGTACATATATATGAACTGATCAGATAGGTTAGTATTACACTATAACATCAATTGAGCTAGCTTGCACATTCATTCATTCGACAATGGATTTGTTTTCCTTATAATCAACTACAAACAAAAGCTCACTGCTTCCAACAAAAGCAAATACACAACTGATCCACTCTACAACATCAAAGGCTATCACTTTCACTAATGATTCAAACAAAAAAATAGAAATATTACTGACATAGAGGCAATGATTCCCTTCTATGGGAACAGATAAATACCCTAATTGGTGATTAAGTCCCATTGGCAGTTATTTCCCTAATGATTTTAATCTAAATTTGCTATGTGCGACAGTTTCAGCACAGTGAACAGCTAGAAAATGTACTTCAATCTATATTTGCTCAAGAATTAACATAGATCTATTGGATTTTATAGGTATAGCCCCAATGCCACATATGATATGGCTGGGAATAAATGTTTATAGCAGATTTCAGTGACATATAATAACCATTACTCATATATAGAACATCGGCTTCTCTTTATTTGCTTTGCTTCACTCAATTTCCAGTTGAGCCCATCTGCCAACCAACAGAATGTCAAATGTATGTGAATGAACATTATTACCAAGATCATCTGGCGGTGAACTTCTTGTGTTTGGAGTAGTTCTTGATTATGTCGAATCACATTTCGATAAGAGATGGAATTGGATGGCCTAATGTTTCTTGATTTGGCAGCTGCTAGAACAACATCCTTCTTGATAGCACCATTTCCTATTGGTACACGGCCATGGGGCATGCCACCATTGATATTGTACAATGTGCTTCCATCGAGTGGTCGCTGCTCCCAATCATCTTCGTGTTGAGCCATAGCAGCAGCAGAGTAATCATCCTAGAACAAAAGCAACATTTAAACATCTTTCCTGAAAGCTAAGTTCACTTGTAAGAATACAAACAAGGGAGCACTTACAATGTATTTCTGTGCTTTCTGGCTGCCGATTGGACCACTACTACCACTACTATCCACATTCTTCATGCCTGATTTCATTACAGCATATGTGTTTAGCCAAGTAGCCTTCTCTGGTCCATATTTGTGTTCCTACAACATGGTGAAACTCCAGGTTATAGCCTTGAATATTGTTATAAGTTGTAATGCGACATGTTTTGTTAATTGTCATGGTCTGAAGAGCTTGATTCATACCAGGTATTGTTGGATCTCCACGTATGGTCGTGAACCTCCTCGATTTTGAGCAACATCGTTAGATTTCAACCGTGCTTCCTGGCCTCTCTTTCGTTTAGTCTTGAATTGCTCGGTGCACCAATGACGACAAAGATGTGGCCACACTATGTCATTGCACCACCAAATCTTACCATCCAAGTATTGCTCATACTGGAGTTCCCTTGGACGTGCCAACGTGTCATCAATATCCTCTCCTTGTTTTCTATAGTACTCCTTGGCTGCATCAACACGAGCTTGATACATCATATGCTTCACACGGTCCGCAGCATAATTTTCGAACACAAGATCTACTTCTTCCTTGTCGTTTGTGCTTACTTCGAACAAATGCTACATAGAGAACAAGGGTAGTTACTAGCTAATAGTCGACTAAAGTATTTATGTATATGAACTAACAAGTAAATATTAGTTACCCAAAACTGTCGCTTTACTCGATCTGCAGCGGTTATTCCCTCATCGTCTTCATTGACATAATAATCATCCCATGTCAATGCAGGACGGGTATTGAAGATAGTACCATGCTCATCCTTGTCGTCCACAACACCTGGGTACTCATGTTTGATAATAACTCCAAGTTGTGCTTGCTATGTGTAGTCTTTCTTGGGCTGGTAATTGGTATACTTGAATTGCCTACATAGGAATTAACCACGGTAAGGTCAGTTGGCACTGTAGTCATATATATGTTAATAACAATTGAAGATTTATAATGCAGTTCATATAATTCCTATGTATGACCTCAAGTTCCTATAATGCAGTTTGTACTCACTTGTCACCCTGAGGTATTAGGGAAATCTTGCCGGCACGCGACGGCATATGTAATTTGGTCCGTAACTTCTTCTTCCTCCCCCTTTGTTGAGCAGCTTCATTGCTCCTTTGGGAGCCATTGCCACTGCAATTACTGCCAACACCACTTCTCCTTTCCGCGGTACAACCTTCAGGTTGGCGACCTCCACGTCGAATGGGACGAATATGATTCATATCCTGCATTGTTAAAATATGAAGTTAGTGCCAATTTATCAATATTTACATATACAAAGCATGAAATAAAATGCAATCAAATGACCATTTGTTACCACCACATGGAAAATCAAAACAAAAAGATATCACGAAACAGAGAACAAGTTAATTGGTAGTTCCAATAGTCCAGCTCCAAACATCAAACAAACATGTACAAACTACACAAGGTATTTTACAAGAAACAATTCAAACACAACAACAGAAAATTTAGAAATCATTTGGATCATAAGTTGGAGGTTGGAGCTCCTCATCTTCATCCGCATCATATTCATATTCATCTTCGTCTTCAACAATTTCTTTTTGAGGATCAACATTCTGGTGTTGCAAAAATTCCAAATCTTTTGGATTTGTTATTTCATCTGAGATCAATGGAAGTGTAATTTCGAAGTCATTCCCTAAGTCGATGACAAAGGTGCCTTGCAAACCATCCTTCTGATAGAACTCCATTTGTTCTATCGGTCCTTCAGAAGGGTTGAAACCACCATCCTTACTATTTGGAGCAATATATCCATGTGGGGCTACATGATATGCAACCCACCATTCCAATATATCCGATCTAGTCTTACACGGGTATGGCAGGTAATAGACTTGTGTAACTTGACTTGCCATGACAAATGGATCAAAATTTGAAAGCCTAGATGTGTGATTGACCTCTATCAAGCCCAAATTTTCAGTTCGCCTAACTCCATTTGGTGTTGGATCAAACCAATGGCAATCAAATAAAACCAGTTCAAGATGCATGCTGCCTTCCCAAGTAATTTTTATAATGTCTTCAATGACACCATAATACTCCAACACATTGTTGTTCTCGTCAACACTAGACTTACAAACACCACTGTTAGTTGTAGTCAGTCCAGATTTCCAGCTCTCATACTTTGATGAGCGAAATCTGTATCCATTCACATCATAGCATCCATAAGTGGCAACTCTTATGCGAAAACCATAAGACATTTGGCGTAAGGTATTAGGAATGGTAGATAACTTCATGCACTGCAAATAGACAATTAATTGTATTAGCTTTAGGTGATTTCAGATTGCTACATAGATGTTTCTCAAGTGTTATAAGTTGAAGTGTTGACGATAATTACTTGAGTTTTAAACCAATCAAAAAAATTGGGCCCAGGATGCATGGGGCGGCTCGATTTCCAACCATTTAACCTTAAATCCCGAAGTTGCTTTTCAATTGGTTTCATTCTGCTCTTCCAATGTTCTTTACAAAATTTACTACATAAAAGGAGTTAGTTGTAATTACATAAATATAATTAAAGAAATGTAAGTTGGGTTGCATAATTTCGAACATACACAAGTAATCATCCATCTCGGCACATTTGTCAATATGTACAAGAAAGCAACCTTGTACTCTTCATTGTGAGATCACGACGACCACGAGGGCTAATGCATCGACTCGGGTATTGAAATATGACAAGGTCACATGAACTTTGAAATGTGGAGGCACCATCATCGTACCGAGGTATCTTGTTTCTAATTGACCGAACTTTAGGGTTAAAATATAATGATAGAAAATTTGTCGCCTCCTCAACTAGGTAAGCCCCAACAATAGAGCCATCAACTCGAGCCTTATTCCGTACTTTCTTCCTAATTTTTTGTATGTACCTAGATGGAGTAGACCAATTAATTACATATATCATTAGGCTAGAAAGATAAAATAGCGGTATTAATTATTTTACCTCTCATATGGGTACATCCAATGGGCCAAGACAGGGCCTCCTAGTCGAGCCTCATAAGGAAGATGTATGATTAGATGTTGCATAGGATTAAAGAATCCAAGAGGAAATATTTTCTCTAGTTTGCATAGAAGCACTGCAACATTCTGCTCTAGTGAGGTTATGTCATCCTTGCTAATCTCTTTAGCACACAACTTCCTATAGAAAAAATTGACCTCAACCAAACATAGCCATATATTTTTAGGAAGGAAGCCATGGAATGCAATTGGTAGCAAACGTTCCATGAATATATGGAAGTCATGAATTTTGAGGCCAAATATCTTCCTTTGTAGAAGGTTAACGCCTCGCCTAATATTGGATGCATATCCATCAGGAAACTTCAATGTTTGAAACCACTTAAGGATCGTTGTCTTGTCATTATTATTGATCCAAAAAGGTGCCCTAGGCTTGTGCCACTTCCCATTGTTCTTCAGCTCCAAGTGTAGTGAAGGACGGTGACAAATCTCAGCTAAATCTTGTCTGGCCTTCACGTTATCCTTGGTCTTATCGGGTATGTCAAAGCATGTGTTCCATATAGTTTCAGCTACATTTTTCTCATTGTGCATCACATCAATGTTGTGTCAAAGCTTTAATTTATTGAAGTATGGAAGTTGCCAAAAGCAGCTTTTGTGGGTCCAATGGTGAAGTTTACCAAAGTTTTTCGTATCACCTACAAACTTGTCTATTTGGGCTTCGACTTCCTCTCCCCTTAAATGCCTTGGTGCCTCCTCAAGTACTACTGTGTTATTTCGAAATGCATTACCTTGGGTTCTGAATTCATGGTCTCTAGGTAGGAAGCGTCTATGACAATCAAACCAGCAAGCCTTGCGACCATTACGGAGTTGAAATGCTTTACTGTCACCCAAGCATTCTGGACATGCAAACGAACCATGTGTGCTCCAACCAGCAAACATACCATATGCAGGAAAATCATGAACTGACCATAGATATGCTCCCCGCATTATAAAGTTTTGCTTAAGTGAAGCATCCCATGTTTGTACCCCCTCCCACAACTTGATAAGTTCGTCAACTAAAGGTTGCATTAGAATATTTATTTTTTTCCCAGGATGTTCAGGGCCGGGGATAACAAGGCCAAGGAATATGTACTCCGGCTTCAACAGAATGCCCGGCGAAATGTTTAATGGAGCCACAAACACTGGCCAACATGAGTAAGGAGCGGCACCCAAACTAAATGGTGTGAAACCGTCTGTTGCTATAGCAAGGCGTACATTTCTAGGATCACTTGCAAAGTTTGGGAAGTCCTCGTCAAATTGTTGCCAAGCTTCCCCATCACATGGGCGCACCATCTTACCAGACGTTGACTGACTATGTGACCACATTAGCTTTGCTGTCTCCTCGTGTGCATACAACCTTTGTAGTCTATCTATGATGGGTAGGTACCGTAATACTTTACGTGGGACTTTATTATGGCCTACCTCGTAGCGATAGGTATCACATAAGTCACACTTGTCTTTATGCTCATTATCTTTCCAGTAAAGCATGCAGTTATTATAACACACATCAATTTTCACATATGGCATTTCAAGACCCTCTAACAACTTTTTTGAACGGTAGAAGTCCTCGGACAACTTAGACTCCGGAGGCAAAAGTTCATGAATTATTTGTAATACATCGTCATAGTGTGCAATTGACATATTGTATTGTGACTTCATAGCTAGCAAACGAGCGATAGCAGACAGACTTGAGTGTGTTGTGTTCACATGGACTAGTTCGTCAGCGCTAGCGACCATTCTATAGAAAGCTCAGGCGAGGCCGTTGGCTCCTCATCAATTCCGGTGGATGTTCACCGCCTAGGTCAATCAATGCATTGTCCATCCGATTACATTCATTGATTTCCTCGTGATCTATTGAAGGGTCATGTTCATCATGTGTTGTCCATGTTTGATAGTTTGACCTAAACCTATATTTACTTAAGTGCAACTCTACAATATGCTCACAGCCTAAAATACTTCCTGCACATTGCACATGGATATTTAATGGTGTCACCTTCAACTATTCTAGGATTTGAGAATGCATGATCTAAGAACTGTGTAGTTTGTTCAATCCATTCATTTGAGGGAGCTTTACCCCGCTGCCAGCCACTATACATCCATTCATGATGTGCCATAAAATAATTCTATGTGCATAACATGAACATATCAGGCATAAAATTATATTTATTAAAACTAGGTATGTTGCATTTGTACTGTACAAATATCCTATAGCATATTGCAATTTATCTTTCACAAACTGAAATGTATACTAAACTATAGTGTTCAACCTAATTTAAGATTAAACCACCATAGCATATTACAATTTATCTTTCACAAACCGAAATGTATACTAACACAAAATGATGTAGACCGAAATCGATGATATGTGTATATGAATATACCAATGATGTGAACTGACCTGCGGCTCCTCGTGGTGGGGGTGCCCTTTGGACGATCAAAGGCCGTTCTGAACCGTGAGGGATCAAAATTTGCTATGATTATCTGGTATTCGGCAGTCAACACATCAACAGTCTACAATGCTCCTCTCTCAATCACTATTGCTGCAACATTCATACACACACCATTGTTTTAGCAATTGTGTGCATTCTATAAATCCAAATAGCGTTCAGCTGAAAGCTTCATATTACAATGCATGCAAACACTGACTTCTACTGCAGCACTAGACGAAGCCTCCAAGGCATATATATAATCCCCTGCAAATACATGTCTATGTCCGTCCGTCTGCTGCAGCCTGACTACCCCTACTGCTATGAAAATGGAGGTGTATTTCATCATTCGAGGTCACAATTCCATTTTTATTTGAAAGAATTTGTATGCGTTAATCCTTGTAAATGTAATTCTATTTCTGGTACTAGCTAAAATTATATACTTGATGTTACAAGAGGCACTGTGCATTATAAAGTGTGGATCTTGAATTTTCTGGTGAATAAATTTTTGCAATATGAAACCTAGCACGATGAGAATCTATTAAATAGCGCATAAGGCCAATGCAGACATTATCAAGGCTACTACAATCATTTCTTGAGTTACACGGTACTTCTTTTGTCAAACAAAACATCGAGACTACACAATTCCTTATTTGATGCAAAGATATGCAAGTGGCTAACAATAATTGTAAAACTATAATCTAAATGAATAGCATAATACCAATGGGCATCAAGAAGAAAGTCGATCCATAAAGATGACCTCATGCCTTGCCACTCGCAACTATATGCCGCCTCATCTCATGCAAAATACAAACCCAAATCAAGAACCAATGGAGGATCCAAATCAAAAATTCAACGCAACATTCAAAAGATAAATGTGGGCGGATTTGGGGAGGTGGGCGGATTTGGGGAGCCGAGCCGGGCCATCGGGGCAGGCGGATTGGGGCGGCCGGATCTAGGTGTCAGGCGACGGGCAGACACTGGGCGGCGGGCGGAGCTGGGCCGTCAGGCGGATATGGGGAGGACAGGCGGTGGAGCGAACTGGGTGGCGGGCAGACTGGGAGGCGGTGCAGAGGGGTGTCGGGCGGACACAGGGAGGCGGGCGGCGGTGCAGGCGGACTGGACACCGGGGGGTGGGGGAGGGATGGGGCGGATCGGAGGAGGTGGGCGAGGGATCGGGCGAAGGAGGCGTGTAACACCCTAGGACCCACAATGCCCCGGGATGCTATTAATACTACTCTACAACTAGCCAATTTACAAAATAAAATAAACTGGCAACAATACTAAGCAAGATAGTATAAGCGGAAGCATAAACAACTAAGGAAAAAATAGAATAATAACAATTCAATAATCATAATCAACTATAACAAAATATCTATAGGAACGGTACACAAATTTAATATTACTAAGAAGAAATATTTGTCAATAAGATAGCTAAATAGAGACTAGATTTCTTTCAACTTTATCTCAAGATTAAGGTTACAATACAAGTGCATCGATGTGAAAGCCGCTCTACCCTTCCCAATGCATGCTCAAAGTCCACCAGAGGAAGGGGAAGCAAGAGTGAGATAAAAATCTCAGAAGCAAACTGTTTAACAAGTTATTCAAACTACAAGCAATTTAAACATCATCATTATAATTCCATACATCCACAATTACAATTTATGTTCATAAATATTAAACCACCATAAACTTTTATGAATCATATCTCTTAAATTTCCGATTTAATTAGCATATGAATACAATCATTTTATCCCGTATTGAATGCAAAAGACACTCCACAAACCACAATAGATTAATCAACAATATTTAATCTTCCACAATTAACAACGTATATATTCTCGATCTCAATACAATATCAATGACGGTAAAACATTAACAATTAATTCATGATTGATCGCTTTAAATCCTCAACCACTACCACTACCAAAGACAATAAAACATATGTATGTCTTACTTCAATACTATATTACTTCTCATATCCACAATTACTATAAATAATTAAAGCAAGAGAAAAGAGTTTCGTGCCACCATCACAATCACACAAGGGACGAACCACATTTCAAGATCACAACCACAACCTTCATTCCGTCAATAGCTCACAAGAGCCAATTCCACATTACAACTATGAAGTTGTACATTCCACAAAATAACTTCACCACATTATATTGCATATGTATGCAAATGATCATTCCACAATGCAATGCATATGAATGTGTATGAATGCTATGCTCCATATTACTCTTGCCGTAGCGGAAGTGCAATGCATCGTATTTCGCAATATACGATGCTTCCATGGCGAAGAGGCGCATCGATTATGGCAATATACGACATTTGTCGCAGATCGGTCGCGGCTATAAGCGGCGACATCCACATACACAAAGGACATGATATGACATGAATGATATGAATGATATAAAAATTCATTAATCACAATACTTCATCCGCAAGGAGCATTATCATGCTCTCAACATAGTCACATCCACCACATGCTAATTTCATGATCCACATTATAACATTAAGCAAGAATTCCACATGTCTATTAGCAATTTATCAACATATCCATGGATAAATAATTGCTTCCATCTACGCAATTAAAATATCATGCAATCATGGCAATTGTATCAAATTACGATAATAATGTAAATTGAATGTAATAAGAACAACAGGTTAAACGGTAGCAACCACCGCTACGCTTACTTGCCTAAACCCGACGGTTAAGCACAACAAAATCAAGAGCGCAAGGACAAGACCACCTGTCCATAAGACAACTCTCCGCACTCAACCACAGCATACAAACACGACAAAAATATATAAAACATCGCTAGAGACCAACCACGTAAACTCCTCTCCGCTCAACAATTTAATAATTTCATCTCTGCAGTACTTCCTAATTTTGTATCTTTAAAATATAGATCGAAAAACAAGAAATGATACCTCTCTGGATTCATGACTTAAAACCTAGAATTTTCATGAGAACATGTCGGGACTCGATTTCCAAATCCAGCCCTCGTATTATTACAAAGACTAGTCCCGGATCAAAGCTAGTGCACACGCTAAACAAATGATGATTACATTGCCAACAACGAAATTACATTAATAAAGAGAGTACAGTGTGAAAGACCTTTTATTACAACGAGGTTACAAGACCTCGCACTCACACAAAAGATAAAGCACAATGGAAGCAAAAGTAAATCCAATGGAGAAGACCCATCAATTCGCCACGTGCAATTGATCGGGAAGCGCGACCTAGAACTCCCGAAAGCCTTCATCGAATCCATAAGCTCCGTAGTCGAACGCTTCCATCTTGAGCTTCATACTCTTCGGGTATTATTTTAAGTGTAGTATGTGAGTACATAAAGTACTCATAAGTCTTGGGAAAGATGCAATAGATGCAGGGTTTAATCAAAGGAGGGTTATATGGTTCTTTTGCACAAAGCAGCATTTTATTTCAAATACCATTATTTATCTTTTAAAGGCAAGTATTTAGCAAGGTGTTTGTTTCAATAAAATCTATCAAGTTAAATAGTGAAGGTTACAACCACCAACACTTGAAGTACTGGCTAACTGCCAAAGTTCAAAACCGCGGGTTACACCACCCACACTAGCTACAACCGCCAGGTCAACCCCGGAAGTTCCATCCACTTCCGGTTCCCAATTCTTTTATTTTTAAAACCAAAATAATGATCTACCATGTGTATGCATTCCTTGCCCGCCCTTGACCGTGGGCACGGCTATTCGAATAGTTTTACACTCTGCAGAGGTTGTACAGCTTTACCCACAAGAGATAAGTTATCTTAATAGTCAACACGCTTCCTTTGGCATGAGACCCAGATAAGTCATCACAAAGCTTTTACCTTACTCTAGTCTAGCTAGACACCACCCGCTGAGGTTTCACCGCTGAAGGGTTAAATCCACCAGCATGAAGCCCCTCTTGCGCCTGTATGAGTACAAGAAATCCCTGTCCCTCACCGTGAATAACCAAGAAATCCACAGCACCCACTTGCCATCGGTGGTACCTAAACTAGACTATTGTAAGTTAGTTAGCTAGGTCGTACCCATATAGACATGTGGTTGTACGGTAGTGCTCAGTCTGGACAAACACAAGCGTCGGTCCTTAATTGACTAGGGCGGAACATACACAGTACAAGTTCTCGTGCTATCCGCACCAAACCAAACTTACCATCCGCCCCAGTCTAAACCAACTCTCACATTTTATTTTATTTTAAAGATCAGTGGCAACATCCATCGCCACTAAATTTCTACACAAAAGTCTAAATCAAAGACATAATATTTTCCCAATCCAAGGTTACAAAAGTTTATGTTGCATGACTAAGCTTTCTACTACCGGTACAATATTTACCAAAGTTATATAATAATCTCATTATTGAGACAAGGGAATTCCTAGGGTGTCAATGGTACATGGCATTCAACATCAAATGAGGGTATAACAATAGTTGGATTAACTAATATTTATAAAACAAGAGTTATCATTTTATGTACATAGCAATGCAGTAATTTTAAAATAATTAAAACATTTCTCAAACATGGGTTCAAGATGTTCAAAGGAGACTTGCCTTCGTATGCGAGTTCTTGATTGTCTTGTTGCAGGTCGGCAAAGTCTTCTACGACGCCGGATTCTACGGAAAAGACAAAGCAACAAGGCAAATAAATACACATAAAATCAAATAAAATTCAAAAATTGAAAAAGAATGTATATTTAGATAGATTATGATTTTAGAAAAATTTAGAAATTTGAACGACTCAAATCGGAGTTAAAATGAGAAAGTTATGGCCTCGGGAAGATTTAATTGAAAGAAAAGAAAAGGGCGATTTTCCCAATTTATTTTATACTGAAAATTTAATTATGACGTCATGCTGACGTCAGCAAATATTTAAAATTTGAATTTTCGGACACGTGGGCCGGTCCACCGTGGACCGTGTCCACGACCGACGGCAGACGGCCGACGTAGCACACACGGTGACGAGCACGCGCGCGGCCACTCAGCGCCATGCGGGCGCCACGTGGTAGCGGTGAGGCGGCGGCCACGCGCTGCAGCAGGCCGGCCGGCCGAGGATGATCGGCGCCGACGGCCGGCCTCGCCGGCGGCCGGCGCTGACAGCGGCGGCGGCGGGCAAGAGGGGGCGGCGCACCTCTCGGTGGCAGCTGGCCCTGGGTGGCCGGAGGAAGGCGTGGCATGGCGGAGAGAAAGCCACAAGGCAAGGCTAGAGACTACGGCTCGGGGCTTTGGGACTACGACCAAAAGGGTGGAGGAGAAAGAGGAGAATGCGGGATGCCAAAGATGGTCTCGGGGGCTTTTATAGGCGAGGTGGAGGAAAAGCCGTGGGTTTTCACGAGTTAACGCGCCGGGATTTGGGGATTTAAGGAGAGAAAACGGTCGGCAATAGTGGAGGAGTGATTAGGGTGTTTATTGCGCGATTAAACGGAAGCTAGAGCGAGGAAACTACCGTAATCACGAGCTCAAATTTCGGCATTAATGGTGGGAGAGAGAGAGTGAAGGAGGAGGAAGAAGGTGAGGTAGAAGAAGAATATGACGGTGGGACCCACCCGTCGGTGAGAGAGAGAGAGAGTGAGTGAAGGGTGCGGCCGTTGGATTTGCGACACGTGGCACCACTTCAACCGTTGGATTTTAATGAAAGTGTATGGCTTAGATTAAATCCAACGAAGGGTATCGGCCGTCGGATGAGCGACACGTGGCGGCCGAGATTAAATTGATTTTATTTTCGGATTAGATTTTCGAAAATACTAGAAACAATATATTTGCTTGGAAAATAATAAATAATATCTAAAAATTCCAGAAAATTATAGAATATTCCTGGAAACATTTTAGACTTATTAAAATATTTTTAATTCCAGATTTGCATTTAATAATTTTATAAAATTCTTTTTATCTTTTAAAATTAATTTTAATTCCAGAAAATTCTCAAAATTATTTAAAATTCTGGGAAGTTTAGGAAAATAAAATGAACACTTTTGGCTTTTATAAAATATTTAAAATACATTTTCTTGATTTAAACTTTGAAATAAACTCTTAAAAATCCAAATATAAGCCAATTGCTTCAAAATAATTAATTTGAATTTAAAATTTTCAAAACTCAAAATTTGGGATGTTACAAACCTACCCCTTAGAAAGAATCTCGACCGAGATTCGGACGAACCGGAAAAAGATCGTGAATTTCGCTCTTAGATCTTCTTCACGCTCCCAAGTTGCTTCTGATTCTGTATGATTACTCCACTGCACTTTACAGAATTTGATGCTCTTGTTTCTTGTACGGCGCTCTGCTTCATCCAAAATTTTGACTGGATACTCTGGATAAGATAGGTCCTCTTTCAAAGATACTTCTTCTAAAGGCATTTGCTCTTCGGCACTCGAGGCACTTTCTTAATCGGGACACATGGAAGACGTTGCACACTTGACAACTGAGGTGGAAGTTCCAACTGATAAGCAACTTCTCCCCTTTTCGCTACCACAGGAAATGGTCCAACGAATCTTGGAGCAAGCTTCCCAGAAACGTGGAAACGACGCATCCCTTTGAGAGGTGAAACTTTCAGATACACATGATCTCCTGGTACAAATTCTAGTGCTCTTCGGCGATTGTCCGCATAACTTTTCTGTCTTGTTTGTGCTGTTTTTAATCTGTCCTGAATCAGACGGACTTGTTCTTCTGCTTGTCTTAACACATCTGGACCAAAGACTAGTCCTTCCCCAGTTTCTTTCCAATACAACGGTGTCCTGCATTTTCTGCCATACAAAGCTTCAAACGGAGACATCTGTAGACTGGATTGATAACTATTGTTATAAGAAAATTCTGCATAGGGTAAACTTTGATCCCAACTTGATTTATTTGCCAAGGCACAGGCTCTCAACATATCTTCTAGTATTTGATTCACTCTTTCTGTTTGACCATCTGTCTGGGGATGGTATGCTGTACTGAAATTCAGATTGGTGCCCAAAATCTCATGAAGCTTCGCGTAATCTTGAGGTGAATTGAGATCCTCGATCTGACACAATCTTCTTTGGAACTCCATGCAAACACACAATTCTTGACATATATAACTCTGCAAGTCTATCTCCAGAATAAGTGGTCTTTACTGGAATAAAATGTGCGACCTTTGTCAGACGGTCCACAATAACCCAAATTGAGTCATACCCTGATTTAGTTCTTGGAAATCCAGTTATAAAATCCATTCCAATTTCTTCCCATTTCCACTCGGGTATCTGCAAAGGTTGCAAGAGTCCAGCAGGTCTCTGATGTTCTGCTTTAACTCGTTGGCATACATCGCACAAGGCTACATATTCAGCAATTTCTCTCTTCATACTAGTCCACATGTATCTTTCTTTAAGATCTTGATACATCTTTGTACTTCCAGGGTGAATTGAGTATCCGGATTCATGAGCTTCCTTCGAATTAACTCTTTTATTTCCTTCTTCTGCACAAGAATTCTTTTACCAAACCAAAGGATACCTTCTTCATCTTCTGAAAATCCTGGTGCTTTTCCTTTCTTCATATTTTCTTTGATATCCTTAACATAATTATCCTCTTTTTGAGCTGCCTTGATTTGATCTTGTAAAGTTGGCTGAACCTCCAAAGTAGCTAGGAATCCTTCTTCCACTACTTCTAGATTAAGCCGTTGAAACTCTTCATGAAGTGCGGTCACGAACTTGAATCAACAGTTATTACAATGACTTTTTCGCTTAAGGCATCGCCTACAACATTAGCCTTTCCGGATGATAGTGGATTCCAACATCATAATCCTTTATCAACTCAAGCCATCTGCTACTGCCTTAGATTAAGGTCAGGTTGAGTGAAAATATACTTCAAACTCTTGTGATCCGTGTAAATCTCACAGCGATTACTGATCAAGTAATGCCTCCATATTTTTAGAGCATGCACAACAGCAGCTAGCTCTAAATCATGAGTCGGATAGTTCTGCTCATGCGGTCGCAATTGCCTTGAAGCATAGGCTACGACTTTTCCTTCTTGCATTAAAACACAGCCCAATCCTTGTCTTGAAGCATCACAGAATACCTCAAAATCCTTTCTAATATCTGGAAGTGTTAACACTGGTGCAGATGTTAATCTCTTTTCAGCTTCTTGAAAACTGTCCTCACAAGATTTACTCCATTCAAACTTCTTCTCCTTCTTTAGCAACCGAGTGAGAGGTCTTGCGAGTTTGGAAAATCCTTCTATAAAGCGGCGATAATATCCTCGCTAAACCCGTAAAACTTCGATCTCACATTCGACTTGGGTTGCGTCCAATTGAGTACGCTCATTACCTTAGCTGGATCTACAGACACTCCTCCTGCAGAAATCACATGACCCAAGAAAGCTACTTTCTTCAACCAAAACTCACATTTGCTAAACTTGGCATACAATGATGCTCTCTGAGCTTTTCCAAAACTATCCTCAGATGTTCGCATGATCTTCCTCATTCGGGAGTAGATCAAAATATCATCAATAAATACGACAACAACTTATCCAAATACTCCATGAACACTTTATTCATCGATTCATAAAGTATGCAGGAGCATTGGTCAATCCAAAAGACATTCATCAGAAACTCATACAATCCATATCGAGTGGAAAATGTCAGTCTTTGGAATATCTTCCTGCCTAATCTTCATTTGATGATATCCTGACGGAGATCAATCTTGGAGAAGACACATGATCCTTTTAATCGATCAAACAAGTCATCTATCCCGGCAATGGATACTTGTTCTTAATCATTGCATCATTCAAGGATCCGTAATCCACACACATACTGAAGACCGCCATCCTTCTTCTTCACTAGAAGTACTTGTGCACCCCAAGGCGAAGAACTTGGTCTTATAAAACCTCTTTCTTGCGCCTCAATCGCTTTTAACTTCACCAAATCATTTGCGACATCCGGTAGGGTCTCTTGAAATCGGAGCTGCTTCCAGTACCGATTAATGACAAATTCGACTTCTCTATCTCGCGGCATTCTGGCAAATCTTCCGAAACACATCCGGATATTCCTTACTATATGCACCTTTTCCAGTGTTAATCCTTTCAAACTGTTCAATCCACAATTATTCCGAGAAGAAAGCTTTGATTTGTACCTTACTTGAATTCCTTCAGAATTGGTAAGAGTGATAGCACGATTGGCACAATCTATCGCCTTTATACTTGGTTAACCAATCCATACCAAGTATTACATCTAGGCTCTTGAGTCTATTATAATTAAATTCGCTAGAATTTTACTCCATTTATATCTATGGTTGCTCTAGGGCATACCGCATTAGTCTTCATTTCATTTCCGGTGATTGGACTAGCATAGGGTTCTTTAGCAATCGAACATCCCAATTATATCTTTCCACAAAATCTTTTGATACAAAAGAATGCGAAGCTCCAGAATCAAATAATGCTGATGCAGGTACTGAGTTGACAAGAAACTTACCCAGAACGACGTCTGGTGCATCCTGAGCTGCTTCTGCAGTGACATGATTAACATGCCCTCTGCTCACCGCTTGTGGTGTCCTTGAGTCCGAGGTGCTCCACGGCCTTGTCCTGCAAGTGGGCTCGCCGGTGTAGTCCCAGTTAAAACGATCAGGTCACCGGGACGCTCGTGGACAATTATTGGCATAATGTCCCATGTTTTTGCAGTTAAAACACTGCACTCCAGCCATTGAAGTCTTGTTCTGCTGAGGCGGAACTGCATTGTTTGGTCTAGGAGCTTGAGGAATTGGGCGAGGTCCACTGAACGGTGTCCTCGGCACATTTGGCACTGGAGGCCTGTTGAAGTGAGGTGGATTAGGGCGGTGCCGGGAACTGCTTGCACCCTGCTGAGCTTGAAACTTCCTCTTCGGACCTCATACAGCTGACGCTGAGCTTCCTCTTGTATTATAGCCTTGTTTACCATATGCTGGAAAGTTGGGAAATCATTTGACACCAAATGCACCTTGAGATTGGGTTCAAGTCCCCGCATGAACCTCCGTTTTTTTGCATCGCTTGTAACATCTTGAAGCATACCTGGATAGTTGAGTGAACCTATTCAGGTATTCTGTAACACTGAGGTTTCCTTGCTGCAGTTTATGAAATTCCATTCTTTTCATTTCCATGACTCCGGTAGGAACATGTGCAATCTGAGCTTCCTCAAATTCAGCCGGTGATAGTCTGCACATTCTGATGGGCGGCGCAGTAATTTTCCCACCAAGTAGCTGCGATTCCTTTTAGCTGATGAGCAGCATAAAGCACTTTCTCGTTATCATTGCACTGGGCTAAAATCAGCTTCCTCTCCACGCCCTGATCCAATCATCTCGCTTCCATTGGATCTACCGCACTAGAAAAGGTTGGCGGTCTGGTTCTCATGAACTCTCCCGCCTTGACCGGGTGCCCGAAAGGGAGCTCATGAGCTTGTCGCACTTGATTTTGGGCCAAAGCTTGAAGCGATTGCGCTTGCATGGCCATCATCTGCTCCATGCTAGGAGCTTGAGCAGGGGGGCGGCATATTGTTCTCTGGTGAGCATTGGCACCACGGCTATCAACGGCATTGCTCCTTGTGTTCACCATCTGAAGCGGCAACCAGAACAGAGCAAAAGATAAGGGGGAAGTAGCACAGGTAAGAAGCAAGGGGCAAACTAAATAACATCCCAAACCAACACACAAGAGAGAACACAACAACAACTGGGAAGAAACTTTATCTTTGAAATTAATATAATTTTGAGAATGGCTGTACCACAAGTGCACTAAGGCATTGGTACAGTCCATCTAGCACACCAACATAATATAAAACGTTCTAAGGAAGGTAAACAATTTATTTGGGTACTACTGTCTCTGCAATTACTTGTCCTCCTCGAAGACAAGCTCCTCCGGGTCCTCCTCTGGATCCTCCTCTGGATCCTCCTCTGGATCCTCCTCTAAGATACCCACGTGGCGCAGCCTACAACCACACCCGGGCGGTTGCAAGAGGCACGGAGTGAAGATGGTCGCCATCGCCGAGGCGGCGGACGGAGAGCGAGAACGGAACGAGAGAGACTGCGTCTCTTCCGGAGTCTCCGATGTCGATGTCGGGCAACGGACTAGGACGCCGCACACTCTTGCGTGCTGTGATTATGATACGGGGTCCTGTGCGTCGAGGCGGCACTGTGTTGTCGGGGACGGCAGCTGGTACAGGTGTGGATGGCGTGTAGTCCTCTGGAGATGGCTGCCTGTCTCGAAGACGTCTCAGCTCAAACTCTGCCTCCTGACTCTGGATAAGCTGAGCACGGAGAGTCTCGGAGTGCTGGTAGCTGGAAGTGAGGAGCGTCCGTCGTCAATCTCCTCCAAGGCGCCGGGCGTAAGTAGTCGACATCGCCCGAGTAAGCCGCACTCGATGTGACGACGAGGATCATCCATGGTAATCTTGAAGGGTTCGGATATCTCGCCCGCTCGGTGGTTGGAAAGAAGCAGAAAGGCGTCTGCCGCAGGATATCCTTATGAATCCGGCACAAGTCAGCTAGTGCCAGACGAGCTGCATCCTGGATGGCGTCTGAACGATCCGTCCGAGGATGTTCGATAGGGTATGTGGGAGAGTTGAATTCTCCTTCCCGTGCATACAGGAATACCTCCATCGACCAAGAATCTCGGTCCATGATCTTGACTTTCCGCCCACTGAAGATAGGCGGTTGGGGATACTTCAGATACTGCATAAGCTGACGAAGGAGGCCAACAAATGCTCCAATGTTCTCGCCATGAGTGAAGTAGTCCAAAGAGTCATCGGAGGATGAACCGGCCATCTACAATTTTGGAAATAATAGAGAAGATCAAGAAAGACATTTTAAACAAGTGAATATAAGATCAAGAATGGAGCGAGTATAGAAAATTTTCACATATATTTTAATAAATATAGGTCCTTAAGGTTTTACCAATCTAATCTAGGTCACGTCCTATATCAAGTTGGCTCGATACCATCTCTGCCGGGACCGGATTTCCAAATCCACCCTCTCGTATTACAAAGACTAGTCCCGGATCAAAGCTAGTGCACACAGCTAAATGTTGATGATTACATTGCCAACAACGAAATTACATTAATAAAGAGAGTACAGTCGAAAGACCTTTTATTACAACGAGGTTACAAGACCTCGCACTCACACAAAAGATAAAGCACGGTGAAGCAAAAGTAAATCCAATGGAGAAGACCCATCAATTCGCCACGAGCAATTGACCGGGAAGCGCGACCTAGAACTCTGAAAGCCTTCATCGAATCCATAAGCTCCGTAGTCGAACGTTCCATCTTGAGCTTCATACTCTTCTGGGTATTATTTTAAGTGTAGTATGTGAGTACATAAAGTACTCCAAGTCTTGGGAAAGATGCAATAGATGCGTGGTTTAATCAAAGGAGGGTTATATGGTTCTTTTGCACAAAGCAAGATTTTATTTCAAATACCATTATTTATCTTTTAAAGGCAAGTATTTAGCAAGGTGTTTGTTTCAATAAAATCTATCAAGTTAAATAGTGAAGGTTACAACCACCAACACTTGAAGTCTTCAAGCTAATCGCCAAAGTTCAAAACCGCGGTTACACCACCCACATCGGCTACAACCGCCAGTCAACCCTAAGTTCCATCCACTTCCTGGTTCCCAATTCTTTATTTTTAAAACCAAAATAATGATCTACCATGTGTATGCATTCCTTGCCCGCCCTTGACCGTGGGCACGGCTATTCGAATAGTTTTACACTCTGCAGAGGTTGTACACTTTACCCACAAGAGATAAGTTATCTTAATAGTCAACACGCTTCCTTTGGCATGAGACCCGGATAAGTCATCACAAAGCTTTTACCTTACTCTAGTCTAGCTAGACACCACCACGAGGTTTCACCGTCAAGGTTAAATCCACCCGCATGAAGCCCCTCTTGCGCCAGTATGAGTACAAGAAATCCACGTCCCTCACCGTGAATAACCAAGAACCACAGCACCCACTTGCCATTGGTGGTACCTAAACTAGACTATTGTAAGTTAGTTAGCTAGGTCGTACCCATATAGACATGTGGTTGTACGGTAGTGCTCAGTCTGGACAAACACAAGCGTCGGTCCTTAATTGACTAGGGCGAACATACACAAGACAAGTTCTCGTGCTATCCGCACCAAACCAAACTTACCATCCGCCCCGCCTAAACCAACTCTCACATTTTATTTTATTTTAAAGATCAGTGGCAACATCCATCGCCACTAAATTTCTACACAAAAGTCTAAATCAAAGACATAATATTTTCCCAATCCAAGGTTACAAAAGTTTATGTTGCATGACTAAGCTTTCTACTACCTAGGTACAATATTTACCAAAGTTATATAATAATCTCATTATTGAGACAAGGAATTCCTAGGGTGTCAATGGTACATGGCATTCAACATCAAATGAGGGTATAACAATAGTTGGATTAACTAATATTTATAAAACAAGAGTTATCATTTTATGTACATAGCAATGCAGTAATTTTAAAATAATTAAAACATTTCTCAAACATGGGTTCAAGATGTTCAAAGGAGACTTGCCTTCGTGTGCGAGTTCTTGATTGTCTTGCTGCAGGTCGGCAAAGTCTTCGGCGACGTCGGATTCTACGCGCGGAAAAGACAAAGCAACAAGGCAAATAAATACACATAAAATCAAATAAAATTCAAAATTGAAAAGAATGTATATTTAGATAGATTATGATTTTAGAAAAATTTAGAAATTTGAACGACTCAAATCGGAGTTAAAATGAGAAAGTTATGGCCTCGGGAAGATTTAATTGAAAGAAAAAGAAAAGGGCGATTTTCCCAATTTATTTTTATACTGAAAATTTAATTATGACGTCATGCTGACGTCAGCAAATATTTAAAATTTGAATTTTCGGACACGTGGGCCCGGTCCACCGTGGACCGAGTCCACGGACCGACGGCACGGCCGACGTGGCACACACGGTGACGAGGCGCACACGCGGCGGCCACTCAGGCGCCATGCGGACGCCACGTGGGCGCGCGCGGTGAGGTGGCGGCCACGCAGGCTTGCTGCCATGCGGCCGGAGGATGATCGGCCTGGCCGGCTGCCCTCGCGGCGGCAGGCGATGCGGACGGCATGGCAAGAGGGAGGCGGCGCACCTCTCGGCGGTGGCGGGGTCCTGGTGGCCGGAGGAAGGCGGCGGCAGAGAGGTGCCATGGCGCTAGAGACGGCGCTCGGGCTTTGGGACTACGAATCAAGGGTGGAGGAGAAAGAGGAGAATGCGGGGATGCCAAAGATGGTCTCGGGGGGGCTTTTATAGGCGAGGTGGAGGGGAAAAGCCGGCGGTTTTCACGAGTTAACGCTGGCCGTGGGATTTGGGGATTTAAGGAGAGAAAACGGTCGGCAATAGTGGAGGAGTGATTAGGGGTGTTTATTGCGCGATTAAACGGAAGCTAGAGCGGAGGAAACGGCCGTAATCACGAGCTCAAATTTCGGCATTAATGGTGGGAGAGAGAGAGTGAAGGGAGGAGGAAGAAGGTGAGGTAGAAGAAGAATATGACGGGTGGGACCCACCCGTCGGTGAGAGAAAGAGAGAGTGAGTGAAGGGGTACGGGCCGTTGGATTTGCGACACGTGGCACCACTTCAACCGTTGGATTTTAATGAAAGTGTATGGCTTAGATTAAATCCAACGAAGGGGTATCGGCCGTCAGATGAGCGACACGTGGCGGCCTGAGATTAAATTGATTTTATTTTCGGATTAGATTTTCAGAAAATACTAGAAACAATATATTTGCTTGGAAAAATAATAAATAATATCTAAAAATTCCAGAAAAATTATAGAATATTCCTGGAAACATTTTAGACTTATTAAAAATATTTTTAATTCCAGATTTGCATTTAATAATTTTATAAAATTCTTTTATCTTTTAAAATTAATTTTAATTCCGAAAATTCTCAAAATTATTTAAAAATTCTGGGAAGTTTAGGAAAATAAAATGAACACTTTTTGGCTTTTATAAAATATTTAAAATACATTTTCTTGATTTAAACTTTGAAATAAACTCCAGAAAAATCCAAATATAAGCCAATTGCTTCAAAATAATTAATTTGAATTTAAAATTTTTCAAAACTCAAAATTTGGGATGTTACAGAACACCTATTTTTATTTTAATCACAGCTAGGAGTAATTTAATTCCCAAAACAGAGGAAGAACTCTACTCTGGCAGATTGGGCGGCCGCGTTCAAACGTGTGCCCACAACAACACAGAGGTCTAAAAATTATAAAATTTATACAGAAGCTATAACTCTAAATTATCCACAACTTTTGCAATTACAGTCATGTCCAGAAAATTTGTTTACTATTTTTAATCTCTGGATTACCGTCGGATCTGACCAATATGTCCTTTGACGGACAATGCAGATATTTTTCGTCTCGGTATCTCCCAGATCCCATGGTAGAAAATTTGAAAAACATACAGGAGATACATCTGAAAGACCTCTACAACTTTCCTTTTTGGAAGACCCACAGAAAATTAGTTTTCTACATCAAAATCACGTGACAAGCACGCTGCGAATGGATCTAAAAGCGATCGGCGTCTAATCTCTAATCGGGCATTTGATCTTATTATCTACCAACAAATTACGTACCAAGAACCTTAATTAATCCACAAAACAGAGAATTTGGGATGGGGGAAAATTACCTAGATGAAGAATTTCCCCAATTTTTCCTCCTCTTCTTCTTCTTCTTCTTCTTCTCCTTCTCCTTCTTCTCCTTCTCCTTCTCCTTCCTCACTTCCCTTTCTTTTCTTCCTTGGCACCATGGCGTAAGCAAGGGGAGAAGGGGGTACCAAGGGGTGGTGGCGGCTGGTTTGGGGTGGAAAGAGGGAGGGCCAAGGAGGGGTTTATAAAGAGGGTGCTAGGGTTTGGGAGGGTGCGGGCCCTCATTTGGGCCGACCGCCCAAAGCGGTACCGCCCACCCTCCGTACAGCCCAAAACATTCAAATTAGTTGTTTTAATTTATTTAATTCATTTTATAATGTTCTACAATTTATATTTTTCTTTCCCGCGATTTACCGAAAAACTGGCGATTCCGCGATTGATTTAAAATCTTATGCCATAACGACGTTCGGGATATTACATTCTCCCCACCTAAAAAGGATTCATCCTCGAATCTCGCTCCTCAACCCACGAGACAAAAAGAACAATCAAGGAAAGAACAACCAAAGAATAGAGCATCCCAAGGATAGAACATCACGAGGGAACAACCACTACGGGTTCACACTCGCTTCGAAGAATTTGGGTCCTTTTTCTACATTTGAGCTTCAAGCTCCACGTCACCTCCTGCTCAGACTGATTCGTCAAGATGGCACCCACATCAACTCCGATGAGTTCCACGACATGCGCGGGTCAACACCGAGCACCCGTAACTCCTTTGTCGGCTCGGAGGCCGATGGATCCTGCTCTTTCTCGCATAATTCCCGCCACAACTACCAAGCCACTATCTAATACCATCCTCCTTCTTAGAATATTTTTCTATATACTATAATCGGGATAATACATTGTACCCGTTTTAAAGAATTCAACCACATATTTCACTCATAACATTACTTGAAGCACAAACAATAACTGTTGCAAAAGTAACATAACCACAAGAAGAATGAGCATTCTCAAGCAACACACTAGCAACCAGCTCTCCTTCAAAGGACCACGGTCCAAATCAAAGGATTCACAACAAAATCATTCACACTCTCCAAATAGACATTTGGAGAATCCACACTACACAAGCCAAGAGTGAAAATCACTCGACAGACCAAAACAATCATTTTCTTTTCCTAATTGGAAAAGAATACACCACAACATATAACAACTCAAATTGCAGATGACTTCGCCATAAACACACAGCTTTAAACAAGAATCAAGTGAGCATATTATCGCCGAGATATTATTAATTTCCCAATCCATTCCCTTTGGAAATTTAACTTCCTTGAACCAAGGATTTCCAAATTATTACCCAACACACCAACTAGATGCTATACACCTCTTAAAAGACTTTACAACCCAAATCAAATACCCCTTTCTTGGAGAGGCAAAAAGAAGTAAATTCCAGCACAAAGGAAGATGTTACCATCTGCAATAAACACAAGACCAGAAGAAAAAGTAATAAATCTTGGACAACAAAAGATAAGATCACAACTGAAGGCACATGCCTCCTCAAGAAGAAAACATCAAACCTCAACCAATGAATACAATACTACCATTCGAGATCAAGAAGCTCTTATACCATTCGAGATCAAGAAAATATTGTCATTTGAGCTCAAGAAACTCTTAGGCGGCGAAAAAAAAGAAGTCAAACATACCTCAAAAAGAAATGCACAACTTGACTTCAACCCCCAATACTTTTACCAAACTTTTCTTTTAACAAAGAGAACAACCTTCTTTGATTACGGTATCACCTTGACAATTCCAACAAAGAGAATTGAAGACCACAACACATTAATCTCTTAAGAACTAATAAAACCTCTCAACACGACACTAAGCTCAAAACAATTTCAGCTGCCATAAGTCATGAGATCAAAAAGATCACGTACACAAATCTCAAACTTTTGTTTTAAATATATCATGCAAGTTGTTAAATTCTTTTATTTATAAAACATTCAGCATAATCATCACAACCACATACTGACCAACAAGCTATCATCAGAATAATATATTCTTAACAAGCCTCATCATATCCTCAAATCCCTTCATAAACTATTCCAAAAGGAACACAAGAATTCAATTCATCATGTTTCTATCATCTAAATAAGATTGCATCTACTTGATCTAGGGAAAGCCTAGTGCATAAGCCACCATATTAAAACAAAGCTCTTAAACAAGATGATGCTAGAGCATGGCAATCTCACAAAACATGCTAGTATAAAACTCTTATTAAATTTAATATATTCAATTCTTATTTTGCTCAACTCTAATTCAGCACAAATTGATTGTACTCTAGTCATTACTAGCAATAGTTGATTATTATTTATCATAACATCATTCATGATCCTAACTCTATTTACAATCATAAAATAATCATGAACATAGATTCAATATTTCTCCTTACGTTCAGAAATTAGAACGAAATAACTTTAAACTTCAATAATACCAATTTGTAAGACAAGTTCCTACAAGTCAAAACATCAACATTCATCTATTTCTTTATACATATTTCAACAATTTAGCATGGTGAAAGATAGATGAATCTAGCAATTGAACATGCTCATAAAGTATCTATTAAAGGACAGATTAAAGGTTATTATTACCAAGGCAACATTCCAACACCTCCTTATTTAATAAATCCAAGCGATCAGATTAATTACTAAAGACAAAAGAATACTTCAAATTTTCCAACATGATAGGAAATTTAAGTAATCATAATAAGCATTCTAATTCTTTTGCACACCCTCAATAACTCCATGAGTTCCAATCATATATAGACAAATTCTAAATCACAGTTCTTCTAGAAACTATTACAAGGTAATATCAAATTAATCAACTACACTTCCAAGGATGCTAGTTAAAATTAATTACGCACCACGCTAACATCTCAACATGATAATTCATACCTTATGAATTAATTTATTTGATTACCACCTTCTATTTAAGCATAGCAAAACACCACAAAGGGTTTAACACTTTCTTTTAGAAAAGAGTGGAAATAAACTTCAACACTCAAATTAATCTAAAAGAAATACATAGATCTAAGGCTTTAACATATTAATGAGTTTGCAACATAAAATCTTCATTAAAAATACCAAGCGAACCAATAAGTCATGATTCACAACAAGACAAAACTCCCGAAGGAAACATCCCTACAAATCGACGATATTCACAAGGATCAAAAGTGTCTCAAATATTCCGAAAAGAAACAATAATTGTTTCAAGGAACAGGTAGAGACCAATTGCAAAACAACAACTGCAATGAACCACAATCTCAGGAGAAAATTCATTAACTGCAATAGGCCAAGAATTGGCCGAAATCAACTCAAGGAAGATAACAACTTTTCTAAGAAACTCATTCACAACATCTGCAATTAAATTACCTGAGGTAACTACATCGCTAATCCCCATGCTTCAAACAATGGTATAACCGGGCAAAAGCCAAGGCAGCAAAAACAATCTCTACATATTAACATTGATAATTCTCACTCATAACATCTCATAATATAAATCATCAATACAACATGTCAAAAGCATAAATGCAATGCTTGACCCATCCCATCCTACTGTGCACCAGTGTGTCAATTTAATAGTTTAATTACCACGGACCTAAAGCCCGCTCTGATACCAACTGTAACACCCTAGGACCCACAATGCCCTGGGATGCTACTAAGACTACTCTACAACTAGCCAATTTACGAAATAAAATAAACTGGCAACAATACTAAGCAAGATAGTATAAGCCGAAGCATAAACAACTAAGGAAAAAATAGAATAATAACAATTCAATAATCATAATCAACTATAACAAAATATCTATAGGAACGGTACACAAATTTAATATTACTAAGAAGAAACATTTGTCAATAAGATAGCTAAACAGAGACTAGATTTCTTTCAACTTTATTTCAGCATTAAGGTTACAATACAAGTGCATCAGTGTGGTGCCGCTCTACCCTTCCCAATGCATGCTCAAAGTCCACCAGAGGGAGGGGAAGCAAGAGTGAGATAAAATCTCAACAAGCAAACTGCTTAACAAGTTATTCAAACTACAAGCAATTTAAACATCATCATTATAATTCCATACATCCACAATTACAATTTATGTTCATAAATATTAAACCACCATAAACTTTCATGAATCATATCTCTTAAATTTCTGATTTAATTAGCATATGAATACAATCATTTTATCCCGTATTGAATGCAAAAGAAACTCCACAAACAACAATAGATTAATCAACAACATTTAATCTTCTACAATTAACAACGTATATATTCTCGATCTCAATACACTATCAATGACGGTAAAACATTAACAAATAATTCATGATTGACTGCTTTAAATCCTCAACCACTACCACTACCAAAGACAATAAAAACATATGTATGTCTTACTTCAATACTATATTACTTCTCATATCCACAATTACTATAAACAATTAAAGCAAGAGAAAAGAGTTTCGTGCCACCATCACAATCACACAAGGGACGAACCACATTTCAAGGTCACAACCATAACCTTCATTCCGTCAATAGCTCACAAGAGCCAATTCCACATTACAACTATGAAGTTGTACATTCCACAAAATAACTTCACTACATTATATTGCATATGTATGCAAATGATCATTCCACAATGCAATGCATATGAATGTGTATGAATGCTATGCTCCACATTACTCTTGCCAGGGCAGGAAGTGCAATGCATCGTATTTCGGCAATATACGATGCTTCCGGGCGAAGAGGTGCATCGTGTTACGGCAATATACGACGCTGTAAAATATCATGCAATCATGGCAATTATATCAAGTTATGATAATAATGTAAATTGAATGTAATAAGAACAACAGGTTAAACGGTAGCAACCACCGCTACGTTTACTTGCCTCAATCCGACGAAGTGAAGCACAACAAAAATCAAGAGCGCTCAGGGACAACACCACATGTCCATAAGACAACTCTCAGCACTCAACCACAGCATATAAACATAATAAAAAATACATAAAACATCGCTAGAGACCCGAACCCGCGTAAACTCCTCTCCGCTCCACAATTTAATAATTTCATCTCTGCAGCAGCGCTGCTTCCTAATTTTGTATCTTTAAACATATAGATCGAAAAACAGCAAATGATACCTCTCTGGATTCATGACTTAAAAACCTACAATTTTCATGCAGAACACCTATTTTTATTTTAATCACAGCTAGGAGTAATTTAAGGCCCAAAACAGAGGAAGAACTCTGCTTTGGCAGATTGGGCAGCCGCGTTCAAATGCGTGCCCACAACAGCATAGATGTCTAAAAATTATGAAATTTATATAGAAGGTAGATATCTAAATTATCCACAACTTTGTCAATAAAGGCCATGTCCAGAAAATTCATTTACTATTTTTAATCTCTAGATTACCATCGGACTGTACCAATCTGTCCGCCTGACGGACAGCGGTATTATTGCCGTCTCCGTGTCTCCCAGATCCCATGGTAGAAAAAGTTGAAAAAAAAAACAGGAGATACATCTGAAAGTCCTCTACAACTTTCCTTTTGGGAAGACCCGCAGGAAAATTAGTTTTCTAGATCAAAACTGCGTGACAAGCCGCGCGGCGCGAATGGATCTAAAAGCAGTCAGCGTCTAATCTCTAATCGGGCATTTGATCTTATTATCTACCAACAAATTACGTGCCAAGAACCTTAATTAATCCATAAAACAGAGGATTTGGGATGAGAAAAAATTACCTAGATGAAGAATTTCCCCAATTTTTCCTCCTCTTCTTCTTCTCCTTCTCCTTCTTCTCCTTCTCCTTCTCCTTCCTCACTTCCATTTCTTTTCTTCCTTGGCACCATGGCAGAAGCAAGGGGGGAGAAGGGGGGTGCCCAAGGGGGGTGGTGGCGGCTGGTTTGGGGTGGAAAGAGGGGAGGGGCCAAGGGAGGGGGTTTATAAAGAGGGGTGCTAGGGTTTGGGAGGGGGTACGGGCCCTCATTTGGGTGACCGCCCAAAGCGGTGGCCACCCTCCGGACAGCCCAAAACATTCAAATTAGTTGTTTTAATTTATTTAATTTATTTTATAATGTTCTACAATTTATATTTTTCCTTCCCACGATTTACCGAAAAACTGGCGATTCCGCGATTGATTTAAAATCTTATGCCGTAACGACGTTCGGGATATTACATTCTCCCCACCTAAAAAGCATTCGTCCTCGAATCTCGCTCCTCAACCCACGAGACAAAAAGAACAATCAAGGAAAGAACAACCAAAGAATAGAGCATCGCAAGGATAGAACATCACGAGGGAACAACCACTACGGGTTCACACTCGCTTCGAAGAATTTGGGTCCTTTTTCTACATTTGAGCTTCAAGCTCCACGTCACCTCCTACTCGGACTGATTCGTCAAGATGGCACCCACATCAACTCCGATGAGTTCTACGACATGCGTGGGTCAACACCGAGCACCCGTAACTCCTTTGTCGGCTCTGAGCGGCCGACAGATCCTATCTTTCTCGCATAATTCCCACCACAACTACCAAGCCACTATCTAATATCATCCTCCTTCTTAGAATATTTTTCTCTATATACTATAATCGGGATAATACATTGTACCCGGCGGATCGGAGGAGGCGAGCGAGTGGATGGGGCAGCGGAGGCGAGCGATGCAATGGGCGGAGGAGGCGGGCGGCGGCTGCGAAAATTGGAGAAAAGTTAGCTAGGGTTTTCAGTCCGACGCGCTGCACGAAATGTTTAGCGGGCGAGCTGGATAATTAGCCTCACGGGCTGGAAAAACCTCACGGGCTTATCTTCAATTATCCTCACGGTTCACTTAATACCGTCACAAAAATAGTATATTTTCTTGGCGGCTTAAGGAACCCGACAAGAAAATATATTTTTGTGACGGTGATACGTGGGCCCGTCACAAAAAATTGTTATCCCTCACGTTCTATGCAGACCCGTCAGGAAAATTAAAGCCCGTGAGGGATGATCCGTTTTCTAGTAGTGTACGGGAGAGGTGCTCGTACAGGATAAGTGGGATTAATCTCCTGTGGCGGACAATCATTTTTATACAAGAAGGAATACATTCGGCGCGTGAGATGAAAAGACGCGTCGGGGAGCCGAAATGATCGAAAAGCATGCATCGGAGAGACGAAGCGATATCAGAGACGGTTCCAGCCGCAAGTCGTCTGTGATACACAACTATCACAAACAGTTCATACTAATAACCGTCTATAAACTATCACATACGGTTCCAATTAAAAATCATCTATGATGGTCATGCTTGTAAAACCGTTTGTGATAATTAAAGCACGGACGGTTCCTCATAAATCGTCTGTGACGAGGCGTCTAATATAGCTTGTGTTGAACTAGTGTACACACATGAGAGTGAGAAGAAGAGAGCAGAAGATAGAAACGGAAGGCACTGAAGGTGGTGAAGCAAAGGAGAGCTGAAGGAATGAAGTAAGAGGGGAGAAGGGAGAAGAGGAGCAGCCATGGGGAAGAGGGGAAGAAAGTAGTGCACCGGAAGGTCTAGAAGGAAGAAGAAGAAAGAAAAGAAAGAAAGAAAAGGAAAAAGGAGGAAGGAAATAGAAAAGAAAGGAGAAAAAAAGAGGAAAGGGGAAGGACAGAAAAGATACAAAAGATGAAAAAGTAGTGTATTTTGGTTAGCTTAGATCAACCAGATCGATTTTGTGAGATTTTTAATTATTTTATAATCTTGATTTAACTTAACTCAGCCATTTATTTTCCTTTTTGATTTTTCTTTTTTATCATGCTTCCCTACTGATTGAACATAACATTTAAATGTCTTTTTTATTAGAAAATAGGTAGGGGATCACATGCAGCAATGCCATTCCACATGGCACTATCGCGCGTCTGCCTACTAATATTATCCATGCCAATAGATATTAAAAACAAGAAAACATTTATAGATTATGAATATTTTACTTTCATCTTACATTTACCGATTTATTTTAAAAACATATTTATTATCCATAGGACACGAGGCTGGTTATGCCGTGACGCCCTATCGCGCGAGGCATCGGCTAGTAATATACAAACCCTTGGAGTATGATGATATCTAATCCGTGCGCTTGCGGATATTTTATTTGAGCTTCTGAGCAGATATTTTATCTGAGCTTGTGAATTATTTAATTGTAAATGCATCTAGAGAGAAAAATAGTAATGAATATGTACAATGTTACGCTAATATCCTTATATCATATTAGAGTTTATAAGGTATGACAAGAATTATATCGCTCCTTCACAATCTTTTTAAACCTTTTAAGACTTATAATTTTATCTTATACAAAAATCTAGTACTAAATAATAACCTAACTTATAATTCTCTCGCACTTCATGGTTATATAGTCCTCCAATTCTCCTCCAAATAAAAGTAAAAAACCATACACTTAAAAATAAGAATCTTAGTTATATTAATATTTACCTAAAAATCCTTGTAGTGCAAACCAGAAACTACCAACGTGCGCAAATTATACAACATACATGCCAATTTAACTCTAGGTAGTTTTCACATATTGATCACAAAGCTCACAGAAAAGGCGGGGGCTGAAGAAAAACGAGAAAATCTGGTCGAACTGGCGTGGCAAGGCCTTTATTACACTGTATTCTTGATCAGTAACATTAATCACACTCGAAGCGTCTCGTACATTCGCGCGCGCTGAGTGACCACGTACGCTCGGCTAGGCTCACATGTTGGCCTTGGTGGCCTTGACCTCCGCCGCGTTGCCCTTGCCGCCGGCGCCGGCGCCCTCATCCCCGGCGATGCTGATGACGCGCGGCTCCCGCCTACCGTGCTCGGCGACCTTGGGCACGGTGACGGTGAGCACGCCGTCCTGTAGGTGCGCGGTGACGCGGTCGACGTCGGCGCCGGCGGGCATGCGGAACCGGCGCCAGAACCTCCCGCCGCACGCTCGGCGCGGTGCCACCGCTCGCCCTTATTCTCCTCGTCCGCCCGCCGCTCGCCGGAGACCCGCAGCACCCGGCTCTCCTCCACCTCCACCTTCACGTCCTCCCGCCTCACCCCGGGGACGTCCAGCGAGATGACGTGCGCCTCCGGGGTCTCCTTCCAGTCGCATCGCGCCAGCGCCACCGCCGACGAGGCCGCCGGATCGCCGGCCGCCATTGCCGCCCTCGGCACCGCCAGCGGCGCCTGCTCCAGCACGCGGAACAGGTCGTCCAGCAAGTCCCATAGCCCACCGCCGAGGCCGTACGGCACCAGCGCCGCCACAGGTGGGGCCAGCACCGCCATCGCCACCACCATCCCAAGAACAGCCGCGGAAACCAGAGCCTTGTTAGACGTCACTGCTGCCATTGCTACCTGTCGAAGAGTGCAGTCCTGTGCGTGTGACCTATCGATCGACCTTTGTGTCTCGCGTTTCTGGGTTTCTTCCTTCCTCGGAGAGAGGGAGGAGGGTTTGCGAGCTACTTATACCTGGCGTGGGAGGTGAGCTCGAGAACTCGAGAGGGTTCGTCGTTGGCTGTATTCGTTTCTAGGAGCTTCTCGTCGTTTGACGAGAGGGGTGGATTGTGGATGTGCGAGGGGTTCCCGGAGAATCTGGAGATTTCCGTGGTCTGCTTTGGGCTCTCTGGATAATTCGGCCCGACAAGCCAACTGCACGGTGTGGTTTTGGTTCAGGACGGACCGTTTAAGTGAGAGTGGAATAGTTCTTGGCCGGTTAAGTTTTATATTCTCTGACCAATAAGATTTTCATGAACATGGTAGATTGGTCTCTTATTTCAGAACATATTAACTGGTCGCAGCAAAATAATAATCCCACCCTTCTTTTTTTTTATATTTTTTATAGGATTCGTTTCTTTTTATAACTTTATGTTAGTATGTGCCGATAAAATGATAATATTATAAAAAGTATTTTTAAAGGTAAATCTAATATATAGTTTTTATGTATCCAATCTAAATAGTTGAAACATTTCGGCTAATGTTTTGTGGGACAGATTGTAAGGCATCAAATAAAAAAGGGTTTTTAAACCCCCTACAAGTAGAGCTGTTAAAAACTCACCTGGATCTCAAATTCGGTCAAAAATTCACCAGCAAATTTTATGTGACTGCAAATCTCCCCTCCCTGAAACGATCAATTTACTCACTTAAAACTTTTAGAAGTCAAAAACTACTATGGGACTGTCTCCCGCTGAGAGGATCGCGTCCGTATCCATTCAGACCGCAAGAATTCTCCCATGCGACTGTAGCGTCAGCGATCGCGCCTGACCATCCTTCCTTGTCCCCTCTATTCTACCGCTCTTGCGTCACGCTCTATTCCCTCACGCTCAGCTCGTGCGTCCTACCCTGTGCTGCCACGTCTTCCCTACCATAAGACTGGTCCACTAGGATTGCCATACAAACGTTACGTAGAAGCTGCGTGCATCAAGTAAATTGACCATTTAGAGAGGGATTTGTAACCATAAAACTCAAGGAACGGATTTGATCCATTTAGTTTTTAACAAACCATCACAATTGTACGTGGGTTTTGCAAAAAATCCCAATAAAAAAGGAACGGAGGAAGTATGGCAAAAAAAAATGTAACTTAACAGCATCACAAGTTGATGGCATAAGCTCTTCACATTCTTTATTTAACAAAAAGTGTTTTTGGTCGAATAACCAAAGTGAAAGTATACTGAAATGCTACCAAATATACATTACCAAAAACAATCATCAGCAAGAAACGATGCACTAGAATAAGTGTATTTAATCAACTCATTGCGTCCCTCAGCCCTGCAGCTAGGCAAGGGATTACACATCCAGATGTCTGTACAATAAGAATAAATTGATCAGATTGATTTGTTGAAACTTGCATTTCCATTGGCATTTCTGCTCAGTAACCAATTTTGATCACTACCAAGTTCCTATATTGAAAAAGCCGAGATCTTGCATCACCGGAGGCCACCAGAGTCGACTGAGTTTTGGAACAGAAGCGCAAATGCGGGGCAATACGACGATTTGGTTATCTTAAATCCTCTTGAAATAATGAATCGAGGCAGTTTTGCAAGGATAAAATTTTGCAACTGTTTTCGGCAGCCCAAGCCACAATACTCCTTTTTGTAATTCCCAGCTTAAGATGACTTCAAACGAGTCTGTCGTTTTGCCTGAAATGCAAAGATGAATGGAATGAGAAGTTGTGATGCGAGACAACCAAAACAAATATATACATAGAGATTATAGTTTTACCTTTCCTCTTTTTGATTTTTCAGTTTTCCAGCAGGGGAAGAGGCCATGACAACCTGGTACTCCAGACTCAGAGACCCTGTAAATTACATATACGTAAGCTCGGGCAAGCTAATAGTATGCATGATAATTAGAAAAGGATCATTTCCTAGTAAGAACGATAAGTCCAATACTCCATTGTCCTGGAAAGGCAAATCGGCTAAAAATATTCCTGACCACCAAACGGAGTAGTAGATAAGTTTAGAAAAGGAATATTTCCAATTCAGAAGCACAGGAGACGTAATAAGCATAAGTCAACATAGAAATACTTACTCCAACATGCTTTAATAACAGTTTCTAAACTTGCATCAACTGATGTGCCTAAAAACAAGAACTTTATTTCATACTAACCTTTGTATGTTGTATGAAGTTACATTTTCTTCCATAAAGGTTACATGCAGTTGTTTATTGTTTGTTGAAGATAAATGCTGAATTGGTGTGGAAGGTGTTAAGGGTATTAGAGATACGGGTATTAGAGATAGAATAGGAATCACATATTCCTCTGTAATATCCCTTTGTACTCCCTATATATATATTGCCTATTGGGTTTCTTCAATATACACACAATATTCATAACATAGTATCAGAGCAAAGGTTAGGGTTAGGGTTTACTGTACCCGTCGTCACTGCCACCTAGCCTCCGCTCGACTTCCGCATCTGCTGCCCCCGGGAGGAGCGATGTTCGCTCCTGGGGGCGGCCACCTCTTCCGGCCGCCGCCCGTCTCGCACGCAGCCGTCGTCGCCCACGCCCGTAGCCACCACCCAGCCGGATCCGGCCGCAGTTCGGATGAGATTGGATCCACACCGAATATGGCCTCGCCGACGATGGCTTGATCGGATCCGGGGGGGCGCCGCCGCCCGTGGTCGTCGCCGCTGGATCCCACCGCCGGTCGCCGCCCGCCCGCCTCTCCTCCGTCGCTCCCGTGGCCACCCTCGAGCCGGCCGCCCCAAGCCTCCTACCACGTTGTTGCCGCGCCGGCGACGACGCCCGCGCGCCCCTACTCCGCGCCGACGTCAAGCTCCTCTTTGGTCGCCGCCAACCGTGTGAGTCCAGAGCGAGATGAGGGAGCGCGAGGGAGGAGATGAGGGAGCTGTTAAGGATAGAAATGGAATGTGAGGCATATAAGAAAACAAATAATCTATTTCCTATTCTATCCTTAACAGGTGCGAGCGTGCGTGTGGGAGCGCGGGCAGGGTGTGAAGAGAGAGAGGGGAGGCGCGAGTGAGAGATCGGGGAGGGGAGTGGGGAGGGGAGTGAGACAGAAGAGAGAGGAGAGATGGCTGGCCTGGCCTTTTGATCTGCGGCTCGGGTGAAGTTCGTTTTACTTTCTGTCCTCGTTGAGTCTTTCTGTTTTTGAGTCTTCCGTTGTGTCTATCCAAGTCCGTAATTTCTAATTTTTAGTTCGTTCAAGCCGTACGAGTCCACAAATTTATTGTCAGTCATAGAAATATAGGAATATTCTTTTGCATGGCAGCAACCGCCGCTCTACTCTCTGAGATACATGCAGATCGTAGAAGTCGTTATGATGTCGCCACTTCTCTATCCGCCACCCCGAGCTTCTAAAGCCGCCTCACGTCTTCTGCAAATGTGTACTGCGCCGCCGTCTTTTGGGCTTCGATCTGCGCCGTCATGCTTCTATCTATTCCTTTTTGGCTTGATTTGACAGTTTATTCAAAAAACAACTGCACGCAACGACGACATTATGAAGACTCGGACGTCGGATATTTCTTGTTTTAGTATTAACCCTTTTTCAAATAAAATGCTATTGTATACGCCTTGTATTTGAGAGGATGTTAAGGGTATTAGAGATAAGGATATTAGAGATAGAATAGGAATCAACATATAGAATAGGAATCAACATATTCCCCTGTAATATCCCTTTGTACTCCCTATATATATATTGCCCATTGGGCCTCTTCAATATATACACAATATTCATAGCAGAAGGAAACCATAGAAATAAGTTGTTTATTACTTACACACTCTCATTGTCACAGTTTGCCAAATGGTTACTGCTGTGCAAGAGGCTCGGTGAAATCGCATGTCCATTCTCCATTCGTACATTCTGACCTTTCTGGGCACCATGACTGTTACTCATCTTTAATGCTTTCAATTCATTACTCAGATCCTTGTCAACGTGCCTTGAGGGCGAAACAGTGGCCATTGAGGACTTCCTGTGGTACTGACCGCCACCAGTTTGTGGCACAACTTGATTTCTCTCAGCTCTCGATTGATTTAACATGCCGGGTGGGTGTTTTTCAACAGCCTGGAGCCACGCACACTCTAACCTTTGCTCCTCCACAGTTACTGTTTTTGACTGTTCAACGGGGACTTCTTGCCCTCCAGTTGTATGCATTCCTGTATTTCCTTCAGCGATGCCTGGCTGCAATCCTCCAATAGCAGCAGAAGCACTGCTGTATTTCTCCAGTTTTTTCTCGATCTCTTCAGAATAATCTAAACTTTTTGATGGGTTCAAAATACCCTTTAGTCGGTCACTGTTTGTTGAGCAACTGAAGACATCGGACTCAACTCTTTCATCCGAGTCCGCCCCAACCTTTAGTCCCCCAGCAAGAAATTCTGGCAATAAACCGATTCTTACTTCCACATTGCATCTAAGTACTGTCTCCATTGAATTTCTGATGCTGCTCACAAATCTCTGGGCTCGAGACTTTATATTGCTGTCCTCAAATGCTATGAAAGCAACTAAGTATCCTGTAAATGAAGTTTAGCTTCCCATAAAAAATTATAAAAATTTCGATGAAAATGAAGTTTATACAAAATCTACATCGGCAGATGAACAGCTTATATTTTTAGATTAGAGAAACACTAGGAAAACATACAATAAAGTAATTCCTTTTAAAGTCTCAAATTTTCAAGAATCCTTTGAAGTGCTCAACTTACAGGTTTGGTCCCAATTAAGCATCAACTATGCTGAATCTGTGAAGTCACAGGCTCACTACAGTTGGCTGCAATGCCAATGACCCAAAAAGGCCTACTTTACACCAAACCTAAAAGGTGAAGACCTAAAAGGGACGTACTCACATACCCCTAAAATTGAGTAATTAAAAAATGTGACTTTTCCATGAAGAAAAAGCAGTACAAAAGTCTATGGAGGAGTATATGCAAGTTGATAACTTTAGGGATTGAATAATCAAATTTCAACCTCTTTTTCTTACTACATCTGCTTTTCTTCAATTTCCTAACTACTGAATTCAACTCAGTTCCTTCACAAACAATTAAAACTTTAAAAGTAGTTTGGCGTTTACTTTTCCAGGCTTTCAGCCCCATGTTAGGAACATGCATGTGTTGGTTCAATCAAACAAATGATATATGTCACATGGATTTCATAAATTATATTTAACATGCACAAAACCAAAACACAAATCATATGATCCATGTGTTCTGCAGCTTCTGTCGAATTTGCAACTTGCAAACACTATTGCTAGTTCAACCAAGTACAGTTAATATAAGAAAATGACATTTTCTGTTTGGCCAACCTCTGGCTCCAGTTTCTATTTTGAAGCTTAAGCTACGAAATTATGACTCCAAGTGAGAAGCTAGACTGCTAGAACCTGGATTTGGAACCCCTGACAACTCTGATTATTGCAATTTTTTATCATGAAAAAGGAACTGTGAGAAACAAATCTAATGTGGCTTTGTTCAACTTGTTAAGCAAATTACTTATACATAGTTTTTATAGCATCTTGGAATCAAGACCTCCAGCTATTTTGGCTCTAGTTGTTGATCAACTCTAAACCCATACAGTGGAGCTACCCTACATTGTAAGGCAGCTCTGGCCCAGTGGCCCTAATCCAGAAGGTAGGACCTAGAGCTTGACCATGGAAGGCATAAAATCGTTACATGGTGCAAGAAAGCAAACATAATAAAATTTTACCTTCACATTCTTTGACAGATGCTAGTTTTCCATGATCACAGAGTAGCTGCCGCAATGTCTTGGAGTGACAGTTTTCTATGCATTTTCTCCAAATTCGGACAAGGTTATCTGAGCTTCCATTAACTATAGGCCTTTGCTCAGAAGAATTACTTGTTTGAGCAGAATCCATTAAAACTCTATCAGCAGACCTACATTCTCCATAAACTAAGTTGTCATTGACCCTCATCGTGGAAGATAATGAAGCAAGGCCCTGAGGACTGGAGTGCCCACTGGTTGTTCTGAGGTCCAATGTTTTCTTTGAGCCGCAAAAATTGAATAAAGGATGAGATGTAGTCCTGCGAGCAGAGGATTCTCTCACTGCTTCCATCACGGTCTCACTGGTTGCTTTAGCACTTTGTTTACTGCTGCTTCTTGACTGGATTATTTCTGAATTATGACCAGAACCAAGCTGGAGCAGAGCTGCAGTGAACCATGTCGAACGCTCACTTGAAAGTCTTATCTGCTTTTCAGCATCAGAAAGAATCTTCAACGCTTGTTGTAATCTTTCCAACTCAGCATCAGTTACTACAGATGGCAAAAATATGTTTACAACTTCAGATAGATAGAAACTATAACAGCCCGGCTGTTTATTTCAAAATTTTCGATAAAAAAAAAATTAAAAATATTAAAATTAAATTAATTTGGTTTAAAATAAAAATAAGAGTTTTGTTTGTGTAAAATTTGAATTTCGTTTTGCCCTGATTTTCTGTTTCTAAGAAAGCTAGATTTGAAAAGTAGGTTAAAAAAAACTTAAAAATATTATTAAATAAAATGATATTTTGATTTTCTATAAAAATCCTAATTCAAATTAATTATTTGGATTTAGTTGTCCTTTATTTGGTGTTCTGAGTTTTTCTAGAGTTTTAAAATATATTTTTAATGTAAAAGTATTTTAAGTATGAAAATTAAAATACCAACAAGAGTTGGAAATATTTTATTAAGTCCAAATGTCTCGGGAAGTTCTTTGAATGTTTGGAACTTTTGGAATTAATTTTATATTTTCTGAGCTTTATTGAATTTTCTGGTATTTTCTGAAAATCTAAATCCAATTTAATCCTCCGCCGCCCGATCTAATCTCGTGCGTCCATATTCACCTAACCCTCTGCGCTCTCCATCCGAGCGATCCGAAATCCTCCTTGCGCCACATCGCTCATCCGATCGACCGCTCTTTCTCTCTCTTCTCTCGTTAAATCGGTCCCACTGTCGCTGAATAAAATCATTTTCCTTTACAAAATAATTCGCCGGAAAATCAAATCCTTCGACGTCATAAATTTATTTTCCACGAAAAATAATTCATTTGAAAATCATTTCCCTTGATGACGTCATAATTTGATTTTCAGTTCAAAAATAATTCCAAAAATCGGTTTATTCTTTTTCTCTTTTCAAACTTCCGAGAGCTCGTTCTTTTTCGCTTTAACTCGATTGAACCCATTTAAATTTCTAAATTCTTCTAAAATTGTAATCTATCCATTTATACCCTATTTTCAAATTTTTGAAATTTTTGAATTTATTTGGTTTAAACTAAATCTTAATTAGAATTTTTATTTAATAAAATAAAATTAAAATTAATATTTGTTAAAATATTTTATTTGAGTTCTTTGAGTCTCAAGGTATTTTCGAAATTGTTTTAGATTTTTCGGATTTTGTTTGAGCTCAAATTTAAAATTTTCAAAAAAAAAAAAAAAAAAAGCGGAAGAGAGAGAATGAACAGTGCCGAAGCATGTTCATCTTCCGAGGGCATCGGTTCCGAAAGCGCACACGCACGCCGCCATGGCCGTTCCTCTTCAACCTTTGATAACTTTTGATTTTCTCAACCGTTTTCGTGAAATCAAATACATTAACTTCCTCTCATCTAGAGCATTCCATTCCCAACCGTTTCCCACTCCTTCATATGCATTTTCACGAAAAACTAACCACCACCGAAAGACATTCGTCCGTTTGATCTCCTCTCCGGACCACCTCCGCCTATGAAAGGGAGCACCGTGTGCCCTTCTAATCCTCATCCACCCCAAAATTTCAAGTCCCCTCTCCCTTTCTTCTCTCCACAATCTCCATTTTACTTTTGTGAACCGAAAGGTGTTCGTCGGTCTTTTGCGGCGCCTACGGTGGAGTCCGGTCACTTTTGACCACACCGTTGGCTTTGCCTTCTCGTTTCTCGCGGTGCTCCCTCGCCTTCACCGGAGCATCACCGAGCATCGCCGGACCACAAAACCGCTACCGTCGTTTCTCTCCCTCATTACCGACCGTGGTGTTCCATCAAAACCGAGGTGAGCATTGTGTTCCCGACGTTCTCCTCTTCGTTTCGCAAACCTCACCTCTAACTCCTCTCCGTTTGCCCGAATGCCGATGCCAACCCGCGGCCACCGAATGTCTTCTCCGTCGTGTTTCGCCACCATCCGATGTCCGTTGGCCGAGCCGTCTGCATCGTTGAGTTCGTCTCGACGTGTTATACGCCATGCTTCCATCGCCTTCACTCAAGATTCCCGAGTCCATGTCGACTGGTCGAGCAGACCAAATCGTACCTTGGCCAGCACACCACTTTTTGGTAAGCGCTTTGATTTTTGTTCGCGTCATATTGTGTCCTAACCTCCAAGCAATTTATCTACCATTTTATTTAATTTTTCGTGGAGCCAATTGTCAGAAATTGAACTTTCCGTGAAAATGTCTGTTTTTGACTCCCGACGTCGATTCGTCGTCTCTGCTGAGTTTTAGCTTTGTGCCGTAATTTTTTAGACTTGCCTCGCCACGTTCTCGCCGTGCTTCCTTCCGTTTCCGAAAAGCCTCCACAAATTTTGCCCCGACACCTCGCCGTGGCCACCAATGGCATCTCGTGTCCCCATTCATCCGTGAGTTTTCACCAATCCGTTCGCGTCATATCGTGCCAAACCATCCCGGTAGCCACCTTTAAATGGTTTTGGATTCGCCACCGAGCATCAAGATATCAAGATTTTCCTTTTCCTTCCCGACATCGTTCAATCGCCGATTCGCCGTCTCCGATGGGTTTCCTACCGAGACGACAATTTTCCTAGCTTTGCCAAGCCGCTTTTAGCCCGTGCTCACCCTACATCTCCACGTTCCATACCCGGTACTATCTCCCTCCAATCTGCCGTTGTCGCAACATCGCCATCACTGCCGTTTCCCACCGCCGATGATTGCCGCTGCCTCGACGCCGTAACCATGTCACTACCTTTGCCTCGTCTCCATTATTCCATTTTGTCCGTTCGCCACCACTTCGCAACCATTCGACCCGCTCGCTTAAAAGGAATTCTCGGATTTTGTTATCATTTCATGTGATATCTAAAACTTCCGGATATCCGTTCTCCTCATTCGAACTCCGAATCTGTTGATTCTTTCTCCTAAATTCATCTAAAATCATAACCTTTCTTCCAATATATATTATATATTTTTGTGATTTTATTTGTATTTATTGTTTATTTGTATTTGTCGTTTCGCGCGTAGAACTCAACGTCGCAGAAGAATATTCTAAGCAGCAGCAAGGAGGTTAAGACAGTGTGCAAGAAGGCAAGTCTCCTTTGATCATCTTTGAACCTATGTTTGTGAAATGTTTTTCAATTATTTTAAATTTAATGCATTGCTATGTTACATAAAATGATAGTTTCTGTTGTAGAGGTAATAGTTAAACCAAGAATTGTTATGCCCTCATTTGACTTTGACAACCATGTACCTTTGACACCCTAGGAATTCCCTTGTCTCATTATTGAGATTATTGTGAATCTTTGATAATTGTTGTATCGGTAGTAAGATGCTTAGACATGCTTTATAACTTTAGTAACCTTGGAATGGTAATTACATTTCGTTGATCTATTCTTTTGTTCGATGTGAGTGGCAATTGGTGTTGCCACGGTTCTTGTGAAATAAAATGCAATTGTGAAAATTGTTTAGGCTGGGGCGGATGGTTGGTTGGATTGGCGCGGTAGCACGAGATCTTGAAAAGTGTATGTTTCGCCTAGTCAATTAAGGACCGACTCTTGTGTTTGTCCGCCGAGCACTACCGCATACAACCACATGTCTATATGGGTATGACCTAGCCGATTAACTTATGATAGACTAGTTTAGGTACCACCGATGGAAAGTGGATGCGGTGGTTCTTGGTTATTCACAGTGAGGGATGTGGTTCTTGTACTCATATGGCGCAAGAGGGGCTTACGTGCGGGTGGTTAACCCTTCACGGTGAAACCTCGGTGGTGGTGTCTAGCTAGACTAGAGTAAGGTAAAAGCTTTGTGATATGTTATCGGGTCTCATGCCTAAGGAAGCATGTCGGCTATTAAGATGACTTATCTCTTGTGGGTAAAGTGTACAACCTCTGCAGAGTGTAAAACTATTCGAATAGCCGTGCTTACGGTCAAGGCGGGCAAGGAATGCTTTCACATGGTAGATCTTTATTTTTGGTTTAAAACAAAGTTTCGGGCATCCGAGAGTGGATAGAACTCTCGGGGAATTTGTTCTGGTGGTTGGAACCAGTGTGGGTGGTTGGAACCCGTAGTATCAAACTTGGTGGTAGAATCCTTGTGTTTAAAAATGCTTAATGATTTTAGTTAGAGTAATTACTTCAGTTAAACTGTCGCCTTCAAAAACAGTTATTGGTATTGGAAATAAAATGTCGCTTTGTGCAAAAGAGTCATATAGCCCTCTTTGTTAAACCTTGCATCTAATGCATTTTCCCAAGACTTGCGGAGTATTTTATGTACTCACATGCTACACCTAAAATATATATCTCAGAGGAGTATGAAGTTCAAGAAGGAGGCTACGACTACTCTGCGGTTGGATTTGATAAAGGATTTCCAGACGTTAAGGTCGCGCTCCCCAGTCAATTGCCTGTGGCGTATTGATGGGTCTTCCGCTGGATTTATCTTTTGCTTCCGCTGTGCTTTATCTTTTGTGAGTTTGTGAGGTCTAGAAACCTCGTTTGTGTTGTAAGACCTTTGGTCAGTACTCTCTATAATATTGTAATATTCGTCTTTGGCAATGAAATCATCACTGTTTAACTGTGTGCACTAGCTTTGATCTGGGACTAGTGCTGTAATACACAGAGGGTCCGGATTTGGTAATCCGGGGTCCCGACAGAAACCCTATTGAGTAGACGAAAACATCTTTTAAAGATGCACTACATTACATAGCAACCCGTTGGGCAAGGCAATTACAGATCATTACAGCAGATCATGAGAGGTGGTGGCACACACTATATAGTATACTAGTATTGATCCTTTTTTATAAATATATAGCCTTCTCACCAAGTGATTAATCTTAAAATCCATTTTTTTTTTGTAAGCACCAAGATTTGCACAAAAGTAATTTTAATAATGGTAAGCACAAGATTGGTAGTTGTGTGATAGGCAACTGCATGATATTAATAATGGTAAGCAGAAGTGCACAACTGAAACACTCATGAGCAAACCACATTAATTTTATTTTGTTCACACTTATATGTATATCGTTTTCAAACAAAGTCTTACCGAGTATGCTCAATAGTAAAAAAAAACATGGTAAGGAGATGTGCACCTTTTGAAGTCGTTATGAGTCAGACACTGACACTAGCACTGTTAGATGGTACAACAGAGAACATATTACATAGTCCATCAAATATGATTCAAGTGGATTTCAATATGTTTTCAAGGGTAGCTAGAGTGAATCTTGTTTGTTGAGGAATGCATTCATGCATGATGTTACATAGCTATTGATGGCCGAAAAAAGGTGGGTATAGCTATCTGTTTGATACCAAAGTCATTTCAAATAATTCTTCATCTAATTAGCAAGAAAAATTTTCCCTGAGAAAATATTTCCTTAACATGCAAATCAGCTTACTTCATTTGATATTTCTGTATACATGTGTTAAAACTTTAAAACATCACTAGCTCAGTTTCGAAGGATTACTATTGCAGCCAGACAACACTAGTTCAACGAAATATATCAGTTTACTTTGTCTGACATTTTCTTTTACTTGTGTTCATAGTATCACTAGTGCAATTTCAAAAGATAGACAAAACTGTAAATCAACACCTGTTAGGCATAAGAATCATAAGTACAATACAATACCTCCATAATAAATGAGAGCAAATTAAAAAAACAGAAACACACAGTACAGATATAAAAGATATGAGAGCATGAAGTAATTTTATCTATCCAGTCAATATGAAGTAAAGCATGGATGATAATAATTCAAGAAAGCATGCCTTGAAAGAATTGCATGAATAACTTCAAAATACTCACTATTTCGACCACCAATTCCTTCTCCACCGCATGTAGGGTCAGCTAATCTATAGGTCCCAGCAATGATGTCCATTATGAGCCCAGCTAATTGAGACATTAATGCCATCGGGTCAACACCAGAATCCATCAGCTCTCTGGACCTTTTGACTGTTTCAGCAGTGTCTGATGACATGGCTATCTCTAAAAGATCAAGCAATTTCTCCTCTGACACAACCCCAACCTAAAAAATATAATTCAAAATTTTGTGTAACTAGTTTGGATAGGGCAAATATCTATATTTTAAAATTGAAAAACGAGCAAAGAAAGATCAGCTTATTCAGGTAGGATTCAAATAACAGATCAAGAAGTTCAATTGAATTAAATGTTAACTAGCTGGTAAACAGTTTTGCTGCTGGGCTTGTCATTGTAGCTTTCAATTTGCTATGGAGAATCTTTGGGTTCCACTTTCCACTACACTGCAAATCCCAGAACTTATGACAATCCCTGAAGGTAATCTTGATCATCATTATATGCTAATTTCTTTGCTCTTCTATTTTGACAAGCAAGAAAAGCAATATGGTTTGATAAATGAGGTCCAAGAAAAGCCTCGTGAATGGTTAATGGGAAAAAAAACTAACTGCAATATTTGACAAAAAATAGTCCAATTCAAAGTGTTCGTAAATATTCATGTCAGCGAAAACAGAAAGCTAACAGCCTAACACTCATAAAACTGTAGGGGGAAAGGCATGACCTTGAGTAAAGAAGACTGAATGAAAACAACAAACCTATTCAGCATATCTACATGTTGTATTGTATGGTAATCATCCCATTAGTTCATTCATGGTCTGTTGATCAAAGTCATCAAACCCAAACATAATAACTTATCCAAACATCCAGGTTCCCATTTAGACCTGTGCTAGTCTCAAAGCAAACCTCAAGGAAGCAAACATAACTACAAATAACAGAGCACACTTGATAGTTCAAGGAATAGCCAGCGTTCTGAAAATTAACTCACCAGATCATTTACAAGTGAAGGTGTTATCTTTTTCCCCAGTAAACTCAACTGATCTAACATTGTCTCTGCATCTCTTAGTGATCCATCTGAATTTAGTGCTATCAAATCTAAAGCTGCCAATTCAACATCAAGAGTGTCCTTCACAGCAATTTTTCTCAACCGGCATACTATGTCAATGTCTTTGATCTTGGAAAACATGTATTTCTGACAACGTGATATGACAGCACGAGGGAGGTTTTCAGGGTCTATTGTTATAAATATAAAGACAACACGAGGTAATGGTTCATCAAGAAATTTCATAAATGCTGACCAAACTTTAGAAGATACCATGTGGCATTCATCAACAACAAACACTTTGTATCGTGAAGAAGTTGCCGATGCTGGTATATTTTCAATCAAGTGCCTAATTCTGTTTATACTTTTTCTATTGCTAGCATCAACTTCAATTAGATTAATTCCATTTCCGGTGAAAAAGTCAGTACACTCCATACAAATCCCACAGGGCTTGTTCTCTCCATTAGCAACACAACTTAAAGCTGCTGAAAATATTCTTGCAGCAGAAGTTTTTCCTGTCCCACGAGGTCCATGAAACAGGTATGCTGGGGCAATTCTTTCCCTTATGATGGCATTAGTAAGTGATTGTACGACAAAGTTTTGACCAACAATTTCATGAAATGACCTTGGTCGGTATTTCTGGCTCAAGCTTCTCTGGTCTGAAACTGCATGACCAGCTCCTTTCACAGGCAGCGCAATCCCATCCTGGCTTTTACAGCTTGACCACCTTCTGCCATCCAACCGGCTCAAAGCTTCCAAATCTAATTCTCCAAAGATGGTTGAAACTCCATCACTTGCTGAATCAAATGATGAATAAGCAAAATGGCAGCTATCACCCATGAGTGGCACGCCTTGGGAAGCTTTTTTAAGATATCCAAATTTATTGGAGCCAGATGATCTCTTCCTTCTGTGCATTGTCTGACTTCCACACAATAGGCTGCTGCCTTTTCTTCTGAGTGTATCAGATAGTGAAGGAGAACAACTTCTTTCAGATCCTTTATGTTTACTCCTCTTTGACCAATACGGAATGCCACACCTTTGATTTCTAATTGATGCTGGTTGGTGCAGCCCATCTTCATCAAGTGAAGCAGCAGTTGTTCCATCCCACGAACCGACAGTGCTGGTATTCGTGCCTCTGTACCTGTAATAAGAGCTAGTGGAGACTGGAGTGCAAGAAAAGGAAGACCCTTCTCTTCTTGGCACTTTCAACAGCTTGGAGGGATTTGATGAGCTGAGACATCCAGAAGCAGCAAATAGCGGTGATGTAGAGCAAGAAAAGTAGCTTCCCTTCTGAAGCAGCTCGTGATTCTCTGAGTTATAGTTCCCAGTATCCTCAGATTGCTCACCAGAGTTAACATGGAGATCTAGCAACTTTGAAACTGTTGAATTTCTGATTGCTCCTTTCTTTGAAAATGAACTCCTCCTCATCCTTCTAACAGTTCTTTTAACAGGAGTCCCTGAATTCGAGCCTTGAACACTGTATATGCTAACAGGAACTTCCAGACATGTGTCACTCCTAGAGTCCACACCATTAGAAATGCATGGGCTTTCCAGGCTACAGTCTGCTGATGCTTGTCTATCATCCTCATCTAACTTTATCCCACTTTCACTGGATTTGTTAGAGTGATGCCTCCAATTGTAGAGATAAACCTTTTTCTTTTTCATTTCACTTTTTGGAGGTGCAGCAGCTGGCTCCGTGTGCTTTTGTGATAAATTACCAGCAATCTCATTGTGAAGTATAGCACTAGAAGTTGTCATGAATGATTTGGAACTCAATGGGGACCTCCAGGAAGAGCATGTTTCAGGATCACGCAAGAACCGTGCCTTTCGCAAGGCTGTAAGTTCCTTTTTCAGGTGAAGCTCACTTGGACCAACACACCCTTCAACCATAGTTGCCATAATTAAAAAACCAGAGATATAGTGAAAGATTAAAAGGAAGCACTGTCCAACTAGACAGATGTAGTACTCCAGTCTGCAGTAAATCAATAACCAATAATATAAAAAACTGATATAACTGAATAGCATATGCAAAGTATAAATAAACAATAAAAAGCATTAATATGCACAAACGGTGGAGCAACAGATCCATGAAGTGGGAAGGAAACGTAAAGTGCAATCTAGTGGTAAGGGGTAAACCATTGGAACATTTGGACTAAGTGCAGAGCAAACTCGATAGATCATTAGGTGTAAACATGTAAATGACAATCCCGTCTCTTTTTTAAAAAATAAAGAAATAACTTTTGTTAAGGATAGAATAAGATTGTTATTTGTTTCCTTATATGCATTGATTTCCTTATCTGTATATGACATATTCCTCTGTATAACCCCTTGTACTCTCTATATATATTGCCCTTTGGGCCTCATGAATAGATACACACAATATTCATAATATGGTATCAGAGTTAGGGCTCTGACCTGTTCTTCCACTGCTTCAACGTCGCCCATGCCGTCGCCACCCCAGTCGCCGCCGCCGAGCCGCCGCTGGAACGTCTCTGCCGAGCCGCCGCCCGAACGTCTCTGCCGTGCCGCCGCCGCCGCCCATGCCACCGCCGCCGCCACCTGTGCCGCCGCCGCCGCCGGCCGTCTCCACCCGAGCCGCCGCCACCTCCGACGCTTCTAGCATTGTCCGTCGATCTATCGTCACCGCCACCGCCGCCGCCGCCGTTGTATCCACCCGATCCGTTCGATCGTGCTCGATCGCCGCCACCGCCGCTCCGTTAGCCACCGCTCGATCGGTAGTCGTTCCGCCGGCCACCGCTTCGTCGATCGCCCGCTCCGCCGTTCGCCCTCGGCGACGCCTGCTGGCCGCTCGCCGCTCCATTGTCTGTCCTTGGTGTCGCCCGAGTGGCCCAAAGCATTCGACCGAGGAAGTATTCGGCCTTTTATTCTGTAGTTTTCTAAAAAGAGAAAAAAAAAAGAGAAAAAAATTAACGATTGATCTAACCGCCACGCCGTCCAGCGCCGCCTGTTAGACTTCGTTGCCTTGGTCGCCGCACCATCCAGCGCCACCTACCGATAGCTTCCATTCCATCTGCTGCGATTCCATTCTCGGGAACAAACCTCCATAGAACGAACTACATATTATGGTCTTCTCTCATAGAGATCACGCTTGATGGTCTCCGCCTTTGAGGACATGTCACCGGTGCACGCTCTTCTCCACCGCCGCCGGTTCAGCCTCCTAGGAAGTCTACTTCTGCACCTGCAACAATGATGAGGCTGCCAAGGAGGCAAAGGCTGCTGCTGATGCTACTGACGCTGCTGATGAGGCTTTTCCGTATGCCATTGACAAGCCAACGTAAAAATCATGCCATCTTTTCATGGAATGAAACCTAAATTAAAAGTTTCGTTAGGACGTAACCCTCTTAGTGACGCGCCATATCGCTAGTCACTGTTATCAAAGCAAACCTAGGGTTTTTGTCAAGCCGCCTCTGGTTCATCTTCTCCAGCTGCCGCCGCCTAACTTTGCCTCCATTGCACTCACCGTCGTCAAGCCGCTGTTGCAGTTGGATCTTCTCCAGCCACACCGCCACCGCCTGGCTTTTCCACCGCCGCCTCACCCTATTCCACCTGTTGAGCCCTTGCTTTCGAAGACACTCGTAAGGAGGCGTCTGTACTTTTGAGAATGCCATAGTCTTTTTAGACTCAATATGCTGCCTACAAGATATGGATTGATGACGATACCCATGTCTCAACTATTCTGGTTGCTAACATGGAGGTGTATCTCACTGAGGATGTGGTTGGCTTGGCTTCAGTACAGGTGATGTGGACGCATCTACGCAACCGCTACGAGCTATCTAGTGATTCCTTATATCTTGTTGTTGTACATTAGGAGCAGTCATTGCAGCAAGGAGATGCCACTGTGGACAAATTCTATGAGCTGTCTGCGGTGTAGCGTCAGATTGACTCTTTAGGACCGGATGTTTGTCACACTTGTCAATACTGTCAGCATCAGTAGTTTCACCTAGAGTTTCGTCGCATCTACGATTTTTTAACACATCTTTGGGCTGAGTATGAGCAGACTCGTGCTCAGTTATTGGCTCGCCACCCTCGTGTGACTCTGTTGGAGACCCTTGTAGCTGTTCGTACTGAGAAGATTCGCCTTCGTGGTACAGGTCTACTACCGTTACCGTTGTTTCCTTCGATTCTAGCAGCTCCTCCAGCATCTACACCCGCTACGCCTCCAGCTACTCCTTCACGGTGGCGCTTTCACCAGTGACAGCTGCTATTGGTAGAGGACTCCACTGCACCTACTGCACCAAGGATGGATATGTGAAGCAGTTCTGCTACAGAAAAAAGAATTATTTACGTCGAGGTGACCATCCTCCGAAGGGCACTGGCAGTTCCTCCTCTCAGAGGAGCTCTAGTGCTTTTGACACTGCTGTGTCACATGGCTACTTTTGCACCATCCGATTTCGCTGCATAATTTTCTAGTGAGAGACCACCTTCTACTTCTTCCTCGAGTATATCACATTGGATTCTTGACTCTAATGATTCCTTTCATATGACATCTGATCACATCAGTCTTACTATCATTAGTCCTCTAGCTGCTCCTATCACAGTTCAAAGATATGGTACCTCTTTCTGTCGTAGGACACTGTACTCTTTTAAATTCCTTTTTTCATTTTCGGTCCACTGATGGTGAGCCTCTTATTATTCCTACTCGCTACCGTCACCATGTTGAGAGTCTTGTTTATCTTGGTGTCACTTAGTCCGGACAATTCATATCTTGTGCATATCTTAAGTTAGTTTTTCTCTGCTCCCACGTAGCTCCACTATAATAATTTTCTTCGTGTTCTACGATATCTTCGTGAAACTATTACTCGCCGTCTCTTTTTCCTTCTCTCCAGCTCTTTACAACTTTAGGCATATTCTGATGCCACCTGGGATAATGATCACTCCGATCGCCAGTCTTTCTCTGCATATCATGTTTTTCTCAGCAGTTCTCTCATTGCTTCGAAGACTAAGAAGCAGGCAGCAGTTTCTCATTCGAGTTCTAAGACTGAGTTGCGAGCTATGATTTTGTTAACTGTGGAAGTTACTTGGCAACAGTGGTTACTTCAGAATTTTGGTATTTTGTTTCCACACCGACTCCTCTTGTCTAACAGTATAGGTGTATTAGCATTGCCAAAGATCTAGTGAAGCATAGAGTGAGTTCTTTTGGGTTGGTAGCTTATAAATATTTAAATTCTAGCTGTTCAAGAGAGGTAGTACGCGGAGGAAAATAGTTACATGCGATTTTGCCAAGACAGCTGAACCCAATACGCTTTTTACTACAATTTTTCTATTGACTCTGTCTTGAAAAACACACTATTTAAAAGATAGTTACTATAGACAATACAAATATAAGCCAACTTTAAGCCTAAAAGAACACAGCCATAAGCTTACCAAGCATATTAGTGTTGATGCTTCCTACATGAGGACACAGGTGTAGGATCAGGTTGTTACTCTTCAGGATGTACCTTGAGAGTTTCAGTTAGCAGACTTCTTCACGAAGCCATAGACCAGAGCTCAACATAACTTCAGAGTTGATCCACCATAAGTTTAAAGGGGGTGTTAGATGTGTATTATTAGTTGTGTATTTTTCCTATTATATAAGATATTTCTTGCATATATATCATACATATAGTTGTATATATATTGGCCTATTGGTCTCATGATGAATACAAGCGCTATTCATAACAGAATTGAGTTGTCTGCCTAATTTGGGGCGCTATTCATAACAAAACTGAGTTGTCTGCCTAATTTGGGGCAGTATTCTGCCATAATGTCAAATTACATGATAGGAAGAAAGTTATCAATTAACCATTCTGGTTAGCTAGATACCAATAAGTTTTAAAGACCCAACATCACGTATCAGAATTGGTCAGTCAGCCAACAATTTCACCAAGTATACATGCTACCGAATACCACAGGAAACCCTATGCCAGAAAGTCAGCGTACTCATATTGGCAAGAGCTTGAAAAACATCTACAAATGTACTCTTATTTTATTCAACCATGACCTAGAATCAAGATCTCCAATGTTTTCAGAGATGTTAGGCAACTTCCCATAAGCATGGCTGCTGTTGCAAATCAAGCAGATAACAACAAAAGTAAAGAAACTAAATGAGACTCCTAGCATTCTTAACATAAAATACAAAACTAGTTTCTGAACATTCATAATAATGTAGTTATAGGTTCCTTGTGCATGTCATTCAATATGAGGCGCCAAATTGATCAGGTGCCAAATCAGTTCAGAACACTTGTGCAAGTACTAAAAGAAAGCATGGCAACAAATGTGTAGAAAAAATTGTGATGTCATATGACTGACTAATTTTTTGTATTAGTCCAAACAGTGCAATCAAAATCATTTACTGCTCCTTAAGTCATAACTACATATTCTGAACATATAAACTCCAGGAAAGCCTGCATATTGTTTATTTATTTTATTGAAATGACATAATCTTTAACCACAGAATTTCAATAAGTGATACTGTCATGGGCGTGGGCCCAACCAGAGAGATTAATTTCTAGTTGAGTTAAAGATTAGTTTCTATTTGTTAGGAATATGATTAGGGATATGATATTAGTTTCTATTTATTAGAGATATAATTAAGATTAGATTTTATCTGTTAGGAGGAGCCCATCTATATAAAAGGGCTGCCGCATGCTATTGGAAGCAAGCAAGAAATAACAAAGTCATTTTTATCTCGAGTCTCTCCCTCTACGCCAACGTCGCCCAGCCATCCTCTCGGCGGTGTTTGCCCCATATAAACTAAGGTTCATAACAATTTGGTATCAGAGTCAACACCATGGCTTTTGTTGCCAAGAATTTCAAGGCCACGAGGGCCACCCTCAACGAGACTAGTGCCAATGTAGATGACATGAAAGCCATCTTGGTAGACATATCGAATATGGTGGCCAACTTGATGGAAAAGGAGAAGGCATGGGCAGATGCTACTGTGTGATCTGCACCGCTGGAGGCATCTCAAATATCGCGATGTTGCCGTGTCTCTTCCATCCTCATCACTTGTGGGGGAAGCACACCACTGCTGTCCCACATCGATGGCCCTCACTATCGGCAAATTTCTCGACATCGGGTAGTATTAAGGACCTCACGCCTTCGCCATCAACCGTTGTCAACACCATCCCAAGTTCTCATGCAGGCCTTTGCGATTGCTCACTGAAGAGGGGCTACCAAGGCTTGCAAACATGGCCGCCACCACAGCTCGAGGACAAGCTGTCACGAAAGGAGGGAGAAGATGTCATGTGTAGCGTTACTATTCACGTGAATAGTGTACGGTTATTGTTTACATGAACAGTATGTGTTTCCTATTTCACATGCAGCACTGATTTGGTTGGATTAGTTTTCCCAATTTGATTGGATTAGTTTTCTTATAGATAATATTAGATTTGTTACCATAATATTAAAGATAAATTTCTTAGGGGTCAAACCATCCAATCTACATAAGAATGGGAGTGTATCTTATTTTTATTAAGCAATAAGAAAAAAGAGTTGTTCTAGTGTCTCCGTCAAATTCTTCTCCCCAGTCCATGATCCCCCTCTCATAAAGCCTCTCTCCTTCAGCCGTGTCGTCTTGGCCATCTTCTGTATGGTATTTACCTCGTTATGATCTTTAATGTCATGGACGTGGGCCCAACCAGAGATATTAGTTTCTATTTGTTAGGGATATGATTAAAAATATAATATTAGTTTCTATTTGTTAGAGATATGATTAAGATTAGATTCTATCTATATAAGAGGGCTGCCACATGCTATTGGAAGCAAGTAAGAAATAACAAACTCATTCTCATCTCGAGTCTCTCTCTCCCTCTACGCCGACGCCATCCAGCCATCCTCTCGGCGGTGTTTACCCCCATGAACTAAGGTTCATACCAACTTGGTATCAGAGCCACTCACCATGGTTTCCGATGCCAAAGAGCTCAAGGCCATGAGGGGCCTCTACGCTGAGCTCCGCTCAGGAATCCAAGACTGCATGATGCTCGTGATGGAAGTCAAGGCAGAACTCATGGCGAAGAAGTAGGAGGAGATGATGAGGGAGCAGAGCCTCCTAGAGGCAACAAGCGGCAACCTCTTCGACCACATCGACAACTTGTTCGACGACCCCAACGAGGACTCCGCTGCCGACGTGCTCCTCCTCGACGCGCCCGCGTCGGCCAGCCCGTTCTCCGCACGCATCATCGACGTTGGCCACGGCAACAAGCCGGTGCCCCTGGGCATGGCGCAACTGGAGTGGCGGTCGGGCCTCTTTGTCGAACACCTCCATCCCGCACGAGCCTGCCTTCCCCGACACCAACTGCGCTGCGCTGATCAAGGCCTCCGTGTGGGCCGCCAATGCCGGCGTCGTGCTGCCGAACAAGATGGAGGACGAGCTCTCCCGCAGCTCCAGCCGCACGCTCGCGAGCCCCAGCGCCAAATCAGCGTCGTCGCCTCTCTTCCACCAAGAAGTCCATCGAACCGAGCCGCCCTCGCCAGGCCGAACTCGGCCCTCTCCGCCATGCCCCAGCTTGGATCCAGCCCCCTCCAACCGCGCTGCCGCTCTAACGCCTGGAAGTTTCTTAGCCATCCGCTGCCGCTCTAACCCCCCAGCCCAGCCGCCAGATCTGGCCATGCGCGGAGACGCTTCCGCCATCCGCCCCTTGGCGGCTCGGTCTCCAGGCTCCACCTCTGCACGCCACCTCGGCTCCCACACCGTGCTGCAGTCGGCGTTCAAGGTGGTAAAGATCAGATTACAGCAACAAATAGGACTAAACCCAGACCTGCTCAGAAATAAAGAGCCAATACACTGTGCAAAGACAATCGTTCGGGTGGAAGGCCTTTTTGGTCTGTGGGCTGGAGCATTACCAACTGTCATGCGTAATGGCACAAGCCACAAGTCAATTATAGAAAACATGTTAATTTTTAAAAGTTTAAACACCAACCATTCCATTGAATAACTAAAATGGTGCTCACTGTAGACAAGTTCATGTAGGATTGAGGCGCTAGCCATGACAGGAAGGAATAACGTTATATGAGCCTCTGAATGAAGCAAAGACAGGAAGCAAATGTCTCACCGTCCAGGCTTAGCTGCCTGGTCCCTCTCAAGCAAAGTCCACTACCGGCATTCTCTCCGGAAAGTTGCGGTCGGCGGATCGTCAGCAGCGTGTCGCCGAGGGTTCAGCTGAGATCAACAAAAGAAGGTTCAGCACAGAGGGAGGGGACGACAAGAGAGGGAGGTGGCTAAGCAGTGGAAATATTATGAAACAACTAGAGCAATTTGATATTAAAAGAAATAGCAGCTTGGGACAAGAAACGAATCAAGAACCCTAGCATTATCCTAGCATGATCCAGACCAAGGTAAACGAAAGACACATTTGCATCAATCTACGCGCACAGCTCGGAATAAATCAAGAACCCGCAAGAACAGTAGAAGCAATTCCTCCCTCCCCCTACGAACGATCCAATATTGCATCAAAGAAACCACTCACCGGAGCAGAGCCGGAGCCACGCCAAACCCAACCCGGATCAAATTCGCTACAAATCTCCACCTAAGAAGCAGCCACAGACAAGAAAAAAAATACAGATTGGTTCTGAAACGGTATGAACAGATCAAAGTTTTTCAGAAAAGGCGGCGCCTTTAGGGGTGGAACCTACCGGAATCCGGCGGACGGGGCAGCAAAGCCGCAGATTTCGAGCAATGCGGGGGATTTGGGGCAGATTTTAAAGACCCCCCTGGCCACTACCACAGTGTGGACTGTGGAGAGGAATTGGACCAGCTCTCTTCTGCCCTCCTTTCGCTTCTCCCTTTTTATTTCCTTTGGATTCTTTTAAGCACTCATGTCCTGTGTTGTTGTGTTGAGCAGAGGAGAGCATGGTTTAGTTTAATCTGTGTGCTTCGGTTTGTTTAATGGGGCTTGAGCTGGACAGGCGAGGCCCCCCTTGGAGCAAGGAGGGGGGATTGGAATTTGGGAGTGAAAAGATTTGCCCCAACACACGCTTTGGTCCAACAAGACCGCCTTCATTTCAGTCCCTCCGAAGCTTCTCTTCTCTCTCCTCCACCACCGCATCATTTTGTCCCAACTATCACGATATGGGGACTTTCTTTGGCTTCAGTTTTTGGCTATTTTACACTAAAATACTTTTATATAGTAACTAATTTTTAATAGAGTATTTTTGAAGATGATGTCTATAAATTCATTATATTAGACATTATAGTGACTTCATCTATATCAACTAAAATCGCACGGTAGTTTCACTTACTCTGTACTCTGTGTCTGTTCTTTGTGGCTACGGCTTTTGGCTGAAATTTTTAAATTTTGGCTGTTCGCAATAAAGATTACAGAGATATATACTCGTATGCGATTTTGGCTAGTATAGGTGATAGGTTTTCAATGTGTACTATAATTAACTTATAGACTCTGTCTTGAAAAAATATTCCGTTTGAAAGTTAGGTACTGTATCAAAAGCTAAAAGCTAGTTTTAAAAGCCGAATGAATAGGCCCCTCCCTCTCTCTCACGGCTTCTCTATGAATTGTTACTATTCATCAACCAAATCCAAAAGCAACCAGCTGTACCCAAAAGAACAGGCCCATGATGTTCTTCTCTTAAATAAAAAATCATGCCCTGGCATGGTGCTAACTAGGAGCCCAGCTCGGTACTTCGGCAGACTCATCTTTAATACTCCCTCCATCCATGTTTGTAGGGCGTATTTTTTGAATGACTTTGTTCATAAATATACAATATATTTCATATTTCAATATAAATTAATGGATGTCCCATTTATACCCTATTCTCTACAAGTATGCATTGAATATACTGATTAGAGATAATAATTAGGGGTAACCATTTTTACTATCTCTTTGGTCTATGTGCTAATAGAAAATACGTCTTATAAACTTGGACAGAGGGAGTACTAAAAAAGATTTGCGTCAAATACTCCACTTATACTGACAATGTTGACTTTTTGGCACTTTTGGTGCTTTTTGAATTCGTATTTACAAGAGTAACAGTAGCCGCGAAAAATTAACAAAAATATCACTCCTAATACACGGTGGTCATACGACAGCCCAGGGTGATACGTAGCCTCTGCCACACGGCCACCATGAGGCAGTGTGGAGGCCGCAAGAACAGACGTGACAAGCGGGTCCACGGTCCAGTGTGCTGTATGGTCCCCACAGCCGAGGGCTTTAGCAGGGTGAGCCACTAAATTCAAGATCTATCAAATGTGAGGCAATTAGCTAGGATCATTAATGTGTAGTTTTACAAATTTTGAGATATAATCAATGAGCTCTAAAAATTTATGAAATATTATTTGGAGCCTTCTAATTCAGCATACTTGATTGTGTAAATTTTTATAATTTTATGCATCCGGAATCTCACTAAAAAATTCATTTAATTAGACTATTCATAGGAATTTTTAATGTAGCAAATGAGCTCCACAAATTATGAAATTTTATACGGACAATCCTTGCACAATTAAATTAATTGTGTAATTTTTCAAGAATTTTATGCACTTTTAATTTGCCATGTTAGTTCATGTTAATTTAATTAGCGACTTGTTAAATTATAATTAAATTGCAATCAAATTAACATAAATTAACATGGCAAATTTGTAGTGTATAAAATTCTTAAAAAATTGTAAAATTAGACTATTGTGCAAGGATTCTTCACATAAAATTTCATAATTTTTAAAGTTTATTTGCTACATTAAAAAAATTCCTACAATTAGTCTACTTAAATGAATTCTTCAGTGAAATTCAAGATGTGTAAACTATAAAAAATTTACACAATCAAGTACACTGTGTCAGAAGGCTCAAATAAAATTTATAATTTTTAGAGCTCATTTGCTATATCTAGAAATTTGTACAATTAGTGCACCTAAATGAACTCCCCAATTAGAAATAGAATAGCGCTAATGACCCTTGCTAATTGCCTCATGCATGGTGGTCGTGCGGCCTGCGCGCTACTGCACGATGGCCATATGTCAGAGGCCACGTGTCACCTCTAGGGTTGCCACACGATCATTGTGTCAGAAGTGATATTTTTGCTAATTTCACATGGCTACTGGTATTCTTGTAAATGTGGATTAAAAAACGTTAAAAGTGCCAAAAACTCAAGAATGTCGAGGAGTCTCTCAAGATCTACTGGCTAGTAGCACAATTGCTATCCTAGCTAACACGGGTTTTAATCGCCCCTTCTTAGATACGTTGTGTGGGAGGAACAAATCTTATATTGAGAGCATGTCACAAGATAGTGTAATTCCCACATAAATCCTATGAATTTCACGTATTTCAAATAGAAAGTCGACTCAGACATTGCTCCAAGCAGCTGTAGGCTTCTCGTTGTTTTATACTATAGCAACTGTTAACTTTTTTAAGTAATTAAATTTAAAAAAAGAGAAAAAAAGTTATATCATCACAGACAATGCAAAGGAATAGCGCGGTGATCTCCTCCTGCGCCACCACGTGTGTTGTACCCATGGCCCGGGTGAGGTCCACCTGATGCGTGAGCCTCAGGTCGTCCTCCAGCTCAGTCACCCAGGTCCCGTCGTACCTGGCGTGCTCTGTCCGTAGCGGGTGATTGCTGAAGGGATACTCTAATACCAGGGTCGCGTGGATGTCGCAAAGTCGGGCCGCGGCCAGACGGGCGGCGTCCTGTAGAGCTGCCGCGATCAAGCTCCTCCGGTGGGTAGTCCGGAAAACGTGAGACGGGTCTCCCTCGCGCCGGGGGTAGATGAAGATCTCCACTAACCAGGACTCGCCTCCCCATCACGGTCCTCCGATCACATGTATATGGGCACGTCCTCGTAGCCCAAATAGTGGAGTAGTTTGCGAAGTATATCCGCAAACTCTCCCTCACGTACTCCATGAGCGAAGAAGTCCCAGTGTCCAGCATCTGCAGCTCCTGCCATCTGTAATTAAATAATATTGTTAGTAATTTTTAAAATACCAACTGAAATGTAGAACAGAGTAGAACTAGGAAGGATGCGAAAAGAATTATTACGCTATATTTTAAGAAATTCCTTTTATACATTTTGTAACCTTCGAGTCCTAAGCTCTAATGACCACCTAAGGTTTTTACCCTACGATCAGTGCGCTCGGATACCGACTCTGTCGGACCAGTTTTTCAACCCGAATCTGCTGTGTCTTCCGCATTATTCCACTGGATCGATAGATAATGCACATGATACATTCTTGAATCATTTCATACATCGTTGAATTCACACAATATCTTAATACTATTACATAACATAGTCGAAGTTAGGCCTTCAAAAAGGCGGAGTTTTTACTGATGGGGCCGCTCGAATAAATATTTACATTACAAAAGTACAACAGTGAGCGAGAACAAAGTAGACCTATTAACCACGGGCAAAGGCCGAGGCAAAGTGATCATACAAATACTACTAAAATTCCGATGTATTTGTATAAATCACACCTTAGTCTAATTGCCTAAGGTCCTAAGAGTGAAATATTCGTCCTAAGTCTCGGCGTTGTCTCCTCCATCTGCAGCAGGTGCTTCCTCGTAGGCATAATGATCTTGAGCTCCTGAATCTGGGTTTGGTAATGCGAGTGTGAGCACACTAACCACCGTGCTCAGCGAGCCAATACACAGAATGCATTAAGTAGTATGCAAGGCTTAATCAAGGGAGGCTCAGGTTATTTTGTTTGCCAAAATGTGCTTTTAAAACTACAATACTTAAAAGTTCCCTAAGATCTAGCATTTTGAACTTTTAATCATGATGCTCATAACATGTACATTTATTTTCAGCGAGTCGAGACCATCCACGTTACATGGTCTCGCTCTTCATGTCATGCCTTGATGCTATAGCCACATTACCACCCAGGGCGACACCGGGACAACTCAAATAAGGGCCTTTCTCGGCCCTCCACTTTTATCCCATTCCACCCATCAAGATTTTGAAATAGAACTATATTTATTCAGATTCCCATGTCCGCCCATGACCGTGGCACGGCTATTCAAATAGTTTTGACTCTGCGAGTTTGTACACTTTACCCACAAGAGATAGATCGCTCGTTGCCCACATGATTCCTTAGCCATGCGGTTGAGTAGTCTATCACGGGGCTGTTACAATGCATAATCCTACTTGTGGTTACACGCTAAGGTCTATCTTACAGGATGCAACCATCCCTCGAGAAGGGTCCCTCGTGAGCCATCACGGGCAAAGGCAGGGATGAGACCATCCATCCCTTTGCTCGTGTTCATACCTTCACGTAACCACACTAGAGCTACATAAATTATTTAGTCCTGCCTACACTTTGCCAGCATGTGGTTGTACTGTTTGTACCTTGGGAGGTCATCACAAGATTCGGTCCTTAATGGTTATCTGGCGGTTCTACCACACTCCCTTTGTGCTATCACGGCACCATTCATACATACAAACACATCCTCGATCCATCCGCCCAGATAGTAAGCATGGGGGGGTTCTTTTAGAACGCAAAATACTTACACCAACATACATCAGTCATCATCACAATGACTGCCCAAGAATGATTTCTCAAATTTATAAGAGATGCTAGGGTGCTCTCACACCCCTAATTACCTAAACAACCCTAGGCATGGCACTAATACTTAGGGACTTATTTTCAAAAAGAGTACTTTCATTATTAATTTTACTAGGAGACAAGGATCACTTAACCGGTATAACGGAAGGATGTATAATGATAATAATCAAGAAAGGAGGACATATAACTAGAATCGAAATTATCATGCATCATAATATAAATATAAGCATGCAGTTCGTAATAACTGAAATCAAAGTAATTTATTGGAAAGGTAGGCTCAAAATGATCAAAGTATTAACTCGCCTTGACTACCGATGTCGGGGTTCTGTGTTGAGAGACCATGTGGAGGTCATCCCATTGTGAGTGATGAGTAATTGACATCTGTTTTCAAAAGTCGAGTTTAGGTCGGTTTGTTCAAAAGAAGCTACTGGCGAGTGGAGACGAGCGACACGCCACGGACTTGGGCGTGTGACTCGTTCAAAGAGATCTCCAATAATGCCTCTGAAGGATGAGATTTTGTATATGTCTAGGAGGTCCGGGATGAGAAGAAGAAGTGCCTCTACCTCGTGAACCGACGGGTAGGAGCAGAGCCACTAGCTCGGAGGAAGCGAAGGCATGGGTCGATCACCTCGAGTGCGGTGGAAGCGGCACCTCAAGGGGTGGATGAGGGCCCGGATCGGTAGATAACCTCGTCTCCATCCTCCTCATCATCCACGAAGATGGTCTCGGTCGCTCTAAAGAACACGAGATATCGGGCCCGCCCCGGACCGCCTCATCGAAGTTACCTCACGAGTTTCTACCATTTGCTAGACTCGCGGTTCCGGACCTATAAGCCCAAGAAGAAGTCGAGTAGCCTAGAAAGATCCCATCACAAGAACGTGACTCGAACTTATCTAGGTTCCCGGACTTCAAGATAAAGCACTTGCAACCAAACACACGAAAATGAGAGGCGGGGCTTTCGCCCATATCTCGACTCATAAGAAGTGCGGTGCAAGTGTGCCCAAAAAACTCTGTTCAAACATGGCACGCGGTGGCTATAGCCTCGACCAAAACTTCAGCGGTGTAGAGTATTCATCGAGCATCGTCCTGGCCATCTCGATCAAGGTACGGTTCTTCCTCTCCACGACGCCATTCTGCTGGGGGACGTGCGGAGAAGAGAATTGGTGCTCTACACCTGTCTCAACACGAACCTCTCGGTAGGAATTCTTGAACTCGTGCCATTGTCACTGCGGATCGCTCGTAAGGCACACGGAAGCTCAGCGAAAAGCCTCTTGAAAGACATCGGAAATGTAAACGTCTCATCCTTCGAGGCCAAGAAAAACACCCAAGAATATCTCGAGAAGTCATCGACTACGACAAAACATACCACTTCCTCCTGCGACCGCACTCGAGTTGGTCCAGCAGTGTCCATATGGGCGGTGTCCGGTGCATCTGTCATAGTCACCGTGGACCGATGGTGAGAAGCGGCAACCATCTTGCCGTGCGGGCATGGAGTGCAAACAAGATCTTTGACCATCTTGAGTTTCGGCGGACCACGAATGAGATCGTGGCTAACTTTCGAGTCAAATGGTCAAATCTAATATGACCAAGTCTCCTATGCGAGAAGGAAAGGTCGCGGGACTCGAAGCAACCAAACAGGAGAGGATCACGGAAGACTCAATAAAATCAGCACGAAGATCCTACCATAACGAGAAATCCATAAGCCGGACTACAGAAGAATCAACAATTTTGCGGCGTTTTCTTAAAACTTACCTCGAAACCGTCATCGGTGGTGAGAAACCGAAAGCAAATTGTAATGCGCTTTACTCACCAAGGCAACATCTTTTAAAACAAATGAGTCATTAACGCGACGGTACCTTTGGCGATGGCGTCGAGACGAAGAGTCTCCAAAGGTGATAGTCTCATCACAGAAGCTCGGGCTAGGAAGAAAACCAGCGGAATCTCCGGTCATGTGTCGTGAACACCCGAGTCTACAAGCCAAACCTTTCCTTCCACCGCCGTGAGCACGAGTCAACAAGAGAGCAAAGTCTCGATCTTGGGATAAATCAAAATAGATTTTGGAACCCAATCTTGAGTCACCGTCGAGCGAAGAAGTAGTCACACACCATCGACCTCTAACTACCCTCGCTCTCAGTCACTCAAAGCGGAGGTGCGTGAGCAGACACAGGCGTTCTTTGGATCCGGCCGCCACGGAGGCGAGTGAAATCAAGCAACATGCTAATCTCACCATGGATAGCTATCTCGATTGGAAAACGAGATCTACCCTCGGGGCGGCGGAAGTCATGGCCGAAGGGAGCATGAGGGCGAAAACCGAAGACTCGGAAAAACCAAGTCCTCGGTCTTGCCCAAAGCTACCAACAAGAGCAAACCTAGACCTCGTGTTGGTCTTGATTGCACTCAAGGTGCAGGGCTAACCACGAATACGCCTAAGAGACTCAACACGGTCTCTTGGCGCGATCTTAGCGCTTGAAGCAATGGTCAAACAAATGCCCATCCTTCGGCGGAAGGTGCAATGATACCATCGCCGAGGGCGGCTGCGGTGAAATTACCTTCTTGTCAAATCCCTTGAACAAAGCCCACGATTTAAATTGAACTTTCTTGTTCTTGGGCTTGACCTCAAACACACACTGCTACGGTGCGAGCACGACGGTGGATGTTTCCTCACATCCTCACGGAGATCATATCTTAGACCTGTTTGAACTTGCTAATCTTTGATTGGTCTAGAATAAGATTGAGTTTCTTCTTACCTCCTACAAATTTCTCGAGAGTGTTCATAAGGTCTTGACACTCCAAAGCAGAGAGGCACAAGAAGAGCGGGGAGGAGAAAAGAGGCAGCGAAGGTAAGGGGCGGAAGAAGAACCAGCAATGAGGAAAGAATGGCTTGTGTACGCAGTAGGCTCGATGGAACGAGTCCTACTACTAGCAGTTTGGTTCACGCTCCTAAGCGTCTCAACCTTACCCTTGGGCTTCTCCCCACCAAAGAATCACATCACAAGCGGTTGATGGCTTCACTAGTTGGTCCTTAGTTAGCTTCACATTTTTCATTTAAAGCAACGAGTTCAAGTTTTAGTTTATCACAACTAATGCATGGTGAGCTAACAGGTCCTTTAGTCATAAACCGAGCCATTTTCTTATTAGTGTCAATCATTTCTTGAAGCTGTTTTGAAACAAACTCAAGTTCGTGATTAACTTAGGACGGTTCACACATGAAGCAATAGGCTCAAGAAGAAAAGCTTGTAATTTTGCAATTTTATGATCTGCCGTTTAGGTTCATCTTCAAATTGTTACAACTTTCACAAGTCTCGGGTAGATCGAGAAGCAATGTATAAAGACCTCTAAAAGCATTATCCTTATCCTCATATGAGGTGCAAGAAATAGTCTTAACAGTAGAAGATGAAACAGGAACTACCCTACTCATCTCAAGCTCAACAAGAAGACTAATGTTCTCCACCTTAATCAAATTAAGCTCGGAAGATGTACTAGTATGAGAGGTCCTTAATTTCTCCATATCACCCAACGAGCCTGACATGTATCACAAGCATCACTAGAAGGAGCATATGTAAGAGCAATAATCTCTAGTGACAATCTATCTACTTCCTTCTCTAACTCAGTACACCTAGCCTTAACTCTAGCATGAAATCCACCTAGCTTAAGAAAAGCATGATTTAGTTGGTCATAGGAGGGACATACCTCGTCGGAGTCGGAGTAGAGGTCGCTGTCGCTGATCTCGCCCTCAAGGGCCATGAAACACATGCCGGAGAAGTTGGCGTCGTCTTTGGGTTCTTGATCACCCGTCTCGTTGTCGTCGCTCCATCCCTCCACCTCGCTGAGGTCGAGGTCGTCGGCGGCGAGGATGCGATGGAAGAGCTTCTTGGCCTTCCCAAAGTCGCGGAACTTCTTCTTGCCTTGAGCAGTCTTTGAGGGCTTCGTGTTGCGGTTCTTGTTGATGTAGTCATTCTTGCCGAACCGCCAAGTCGGTTTGCCCTTCCCGGCTTGGGGTGGTTTGCCGAATGTGGTTGGGGCCACCACACTCGAAGCAAATCACAGGACCTCCTCTTTACCATCCCTCCTCCTTTTGTAGGCATGAGAAAATCACGAGAGGCGGCGAGGAGAATCCGCACAAGGCTCGTGAAGAAGATCGAGCGGGATCGGTGACTAGCGCCATCGATCGTGACTTGACCGAGCGAGACTATGTCAATCTCATGAGTCTTGGGCGCGGTAAAGCGCGTCAAGAGTCGAGGTCGAGAGGTCCGTGGTGTCCTTGATGGTAGTCACTTTCATCTCCCAAACCCAAGATCAAGTGCGAAAGGATTTGTCGGCGTTATCAGAGTCGGAGTATGTGAGACCGACGGCTCGGAGGTTGCTCAAAATTTTGTGAAAGCGAAAGCACTCGTCAAGGGACTCTCCGGCAAGCATCTCGAATTTCTTGTATTCACGCAGGCGGTCCTATCGAGCCGTCTTGATCCGGGTGGTGCCCTCATGGTATGCATTGAGGTCACCCGGATGTCGTAAGCGGACGACGGTGAGAGATCGATCGAACTCACTTCGCTCAAACCACGAATGATGATGTTCCTTGCCTTTGCATTCGCCTCAACATCGACCATATTCCGACATTGATGTTCTCATCGGCGGGAACAACAAAGCGAATCTTCACCTTAGCGGATGGCATACCCCGAGCACGGATGTAAGTTTTCATTCGGCTTTTCGGAAGGGTAATCTAGGCCATCGAAGATGGGCGACAGTGGAATACTTGTCTGTCATCATGGCTCGCTTGCGGTTAAGATCTATAGAAAAGAGCTAACAAGCTCGATACCAATTGTAGGACCGAAATGGCGGCGAGAGGGGTGAATGTCGCTCTCTTTTGAAATCGCCCAGAGAATTAGTACCTTTGTTTTCAAAAGATGCAAAATAAAGCACCTTACGAAAATTAAAATTAATCTTGCGAAATTTGGAGCATGCGACCTTTGAAAAATTCGGCATAAATCGGAGAGTAGTCGTGAAAATTTCATTTGAAAATATTGTCGTTTGATGCGCATGCAAAATTGTCAAAGATCGGAAAGAAATAAAAAGAAAAGTGATTTGATACTATCTTGGTTTGTCTCGCCAAAGGTGGCGAACCAATATCGGAGACTTCAACCGAAAAGCCAGATGTTGTAGCGGATCGAAAACCGAACCAAACTACGAAACATCGGTAGAAAGCGAATCTTTGTTTTTGTAGACCGAGATCTGGAGACAAAAAACAACAACAAGAAAGCATTCGAAAACAAAGAATTAATTCTATTTTGCGGACCGAATCTTCGCTTGCGCCATCGAAAATTGCAAGAACAACGGTTGTAGTAGAAATAGTCAAAGTCTGCGATAAGTAAAATAGCTCTCGGGGCAAAAGAAAGAAGAAGCATTTACGGCGAAAATGACATCCCAAATCTGAGAGAGTCGGTGGGACGGGATGCGGTCTTCTTAGCGGCACTCTTGAAATCAGAGAAGATAATTTCTTGAGAGAACTCAAGTCGAAACACGAGCAGGCGAGGTATCAAATCTTTAAGAAGGCAAATCTGAGACCTCATATAAAGCGAGAAAATCTGGAAAATTAGCGTATTCCTAGACCAAAGATCAAGAGAATGAACCAAATAGCATTGGGATCTTTGGAAAGCAGAATTTCACCAAGAGAATCACAAATCAAGATTTTGACAAAATCTAAACCTTCTCAAAAGAAAAGATGAATTTTCAAAACTCAACAATTACTCAACTTTTGCTCATGATCTTTTACACAAGGCATAGCAATGAGCGAGATACTCAAATCAAATCTCATGCCAAGCTCTTGGGGAATCAAAGCTGGGCGAAAACCCTAGAAGTGAAACAATAGGAGCAGGAAGAACAGAGAAGGTCCAAAAGCTTAAATCGAAATTAAACAACGTTTGCTCTTTGAAAGTTCAATCAAATGATCTTGTAGCATCATCCCAACATAGAGCAACCCATTTTGCACCTTTCAAATAAGAACCAACAAGAAATTGCAAAACTCAAAAATCGAGGCACGTAGGCATCGAAGGAAGCAGGAGTAGAGAGAAATTTGATTTCCATTCCAATCGATCAAGCGATTACATATCGTCCCGTCGCATGGACATTAGAATAAGATGGAAGATTACGTGGTTTCACCTCTACCTCTCCTCTCCAACAATACCTCAACCATACATCCTTGGAGGAGGATGAACACACTCAAGAAACCATCGAAGGAGACACTGAGCCTCTGCCCTTTCCCTGCTCACAACCACTAAAGAGTCTCACCAACTAAAGCCTAAAGCACAACCACTTGCCAAAGGCTCTTTTGACTCAAATGAAACCCTAATTCTTTCCCCAAAGCCTTAAGGAGGCATGCAGCCCCTCTCCTCTATTTATAGCCTTGGCTAACGGGTCTCAGCCCGTTCGCCCGCTAAATCAACGGAGCCCGCTTCCGCTTGCGACTTTGCGAAATTCCGTTTCGCCCCTCTGCACCTTCCGGAAGCTTGCGCTCCTTGCCTCGCACGCCTCGCAACCACCTCGAGTCCACGTCGTCTTGACACATCACGACCGTTCGACCTCAGCGCCACCTGCGCCTAGTCCGGTCACCTCATGTCTCGCCACGACTCCGTCTCGACGTCCTGCAGCCACACATACAAGAAACACGTCAAATAGCACCGCTCGATACATTAAAGCGTAAATAGAGATCAAACCTGTCGAGTCATCAGAATATGCAATCTAAACCCATACGACTAAGTTTGACCAAGTCCGACCGAGCCCGTTGCACCAAGCAACGTCTGGGTCTGAACAAACCGACCTAAACTCGACTTTTGAAAACAGATGTCAATTACTCATCACTCACAATGGGATGACCTCCACATGGTCTCTCATGTGTATTGGGGCCTACAGCTGCAGCTTCCTCTTCCTGGGCTTCGAATGCTATTTTTTTTTACGTGCGCAAAAATTTGGATAAAAATTAGTACAACATTCAAAATAACAACACAAAATTCAAACAAGTTACAAAAATATTGGTTCTAGTTCCATTAGATAGCTCTTGAATTTAGATGAATTTAGAAATTGATTTCACTTAATTTGGAGCTAAAATGAATAAGTTATGCACATTTGAATACTTTCGGTTCAATTAAATCCAAAATAACAAAGTCGACATGTGGGACCCATGTCGATGACGCCTTCGCCGCCCCTCACTTGCTCGACAGCGGGGTCCGGTGTCGATGGGCGTCTTGTCTGTGTGATCGGTGACAGTGGGGCCCACTGTCGGCAGATGAACCAAAAGAAGGCTCAACCTCGGTGACTGCGTGGCGGGGGCTCGAGCAGCGCCGGGGATCAGGGGAAAGGGTGGCGTTGCTAGCGGGCGGGCTCATGACGCATCTCAACCCTTAAGGGGTATGTACCTCTTAAGGGGTCTTGTTGAAGTAGAGTAGGCGGTCCGAGGCCGAGGCGGTGGCGTCGTCGTGCGAGGGAGGTCCGGAGGTCGCGGGTGGGCCAAAGCAGGTTCTTTGGGCTGGCGAAGATGGCGGAGGTGCCGGTGAGGGTCTGAGCTCATGGGAGATAGGTCGGCGACGTGCGGTGGCGGGCGCTCGGTGCCGGCGAGGCACAGCGACGGAGGCTCGGGTGAGGCCGGAGAAGATCGGCAATGCTCGGAGATGGAGGGAGCAAGGAATTGAGCTCCCACAGTAGTAGCGGAATTGCTCGGAGGGGCCGGCGGCGAGTTGGGGAGAAAGGAGCTCGCCGGCGCTCGGGTGGCTTTGAGGCGGTTAGAGGTGGGGAAAATGGCGAGGTGCACAGGCGATCCTTACGAGGTGACCCATGGCTTTATAGCCGGCCGGAGTGGGGCAGCCACGGCGGACCGGCGTGGGACACAGGCGGCTGCCGCCCGTCCGTGGCTGGCAATGCAACATGGCGGCCTGCAGGTGCTGCGGGGTTGAGGCGGCGGTGCACGTCTGCGGGCCGATGCCCCTCCGCGGGTTTATAGCGGCGTGGGCGTCGTCTGGCGGCGGAGGAAGGGGGTCGGCGAGAAGAAAGGAGAGGGGTCCGGGCGGTGGGGCCCACGGTCGTGAGGAGGAGGCGAGGCCGGGGGGCGGCGCGGGTGGGGGCTGAGGCTGGGCGGTCGGCTGGCCGCTCCCCATTTTCTTTGTATTTTTCTTTCTTTTTCTTTTTCTATTCTTTTTATTAGTTTAGGGTATATCTATTTGGTTCAAAATGTAGATATTTAAAATTTTATGCCAAGCATTTATGTAATATTTATTTCTGAATTTAAATCTAATTTTGCACTTTAGAAAATATTCATTTCAACTTGTGCATTTTTATGGATCATCTTTTCAGATTCGGATTTAAAATTTGAATCTTCTATTATTTAAACAGGTGCAGTTTTCCCACTCAATATCCTAATTTTTGGAACCCTATCTAAATTTTCCAGAAATATTTTAAAAACCCACTTAACATAATGTATCGTAAGATAATTCACAAAAAAATTTATTTCATAGTCCCTACGATTTTTCCAGGCTGTTACAACAGAGGCTTGTGAGAAGAGTTTTCAAGAATTGAAGAAAAAGCTGACCTCAGCCCCTGTGTTAGTCCCGCCAGATATACATAAGGATCTCGAAGTATATTGTGATGCATCACGCCAAGGTCTTGGCTATGTGCTTATGCAAGGAGGAAATGTTGTGGCTTATGCATCTAGACAACTTGTCCCCATAAGGATAATTATCCAACCGATGTCTTGGAACTAGCCTCAGTAGTGCACGCTCTAAATATTTGGTGGTATCATTTGATTGGGAATCATTGTGATATATATACAGACTATGAGAGTCTCAAGTACATGTCACCCAAACAGATATCAACCTTAGACAAAGAAGATGGCTAGATTTAATCAAGGACTATGATCTGGATGTCCATTATCACCTAGGTAAAGCTAATGTAGTGGCCAATATCTTAAGTCGCAAACCCCACCGCAACAATCTTATGGTGCAAAATTTCAACTTTGAACTTTGCAAGGAATTGAAGCCCTTAACACAGGGGTTAGTAGAACATGGTACCCTAGCTACCATGGAAGTGCACCCAACTCTTGAGGAGCAAATTATAGCGATTCGAAAGGACACCACAGGTCTAGAGGTTTAAGCACCTCATAGCCAAAGGAAAAGCCCCAAGATGGTAGAAGATCAATGAGGAGTCCTATGGTACGGGAAACACCTCTTTGTCCCCAATCAGAAGGATCTCAAGGACCTGATACTCAAGAAAGCCCATAGCTCGTAGATGCTCCCATGCTGGTTAATTGGGTTTTAATGCATTACTCCGCTGGTTTGCGCCATCCCCTGTTCCGACCACAGTTGAGTGCCACCGCCGGTAGCTGTCAGGCCGATTTGAGCCACCTGCTTCTCCCAGGGGTGAGCGCAAGGCCGAGGATTCCATTTACCAATGTCCTTTGACGTTGTGGCCACCCTCACCGTGACGTCCCCCCTCCCACCGTAGAAGGAGAAGGCCCTTTGTAGCATTGGTAATTAGGTGACTAAGTGTCGATTAATTAGTGCGTAATTATCATACTTAGAGCCTGGTTAATTTACTTAATGACTAGGGGCCCACATGTCTTTCACAGAGGCTAGAAATAATGCAGAAATCTTTTTACTAGGCCCCACCTATTAGAAAGATATCCCTCTCCTTTTTTTGTTTTTGGGGATTTTTTCTGAGATTAAATCTTTGAGGAACTCATTCTCCCTTGTCATAGCTACGAATTTAACAAAACTTGTTTCTAAATTTTTCTAAAACTAGTTAGAGACTCGTGCGTTGCAACAGAGTCATACAAATAGTGAGACGGAACTTACTGTCTGGCCAACTTCACACATCAAACATTGAAGAGCAAGCGACAGATAGAGAAGGGTGGCCAGAATGCGCGAGGAGATGGAGAAAGTGGAGGGGGTGGGCGGTTGTATCCTGAGAGAGAGAGAGAGGAGGAGACAGACGAATGATCCAGATCAAATCGGACGATTGTAGAGAGAAGAGAGGAGAACGTACCGACGACCACTAACTCCTCTTTATATAATAGTAGAGATTAATATCTATCTTTTGATGCTAGTTTTGTTTAATTTGGGGTTCAATTAAATTTTATTTGGCATTTATTTGCTTTTACTCGTCTGTATTTATTTTCCGGTGCATTCTCCCGAATAGAGCTCAAAGGTGCGAACAAGCCCCCAATTAAAGCAACGCAATACCCCCAAGCTTTTGATCCAGACGAGTCAATACTTTGATCATTTTGAGCCTATATTTCATGTGAAATTATGTCCGTTTAAATTATCAAAACTGCATGCTTTACTTTAATTATATGCAAACATATGTTACTCATAAGGTAGCTAAAGACCCGCTTGTCGATATAATAATATAATACCCCATTCCTTGACACTTGAATAATCTCTTGATCTGCGTGACCAAGGAATCATGTAGGCCCCATCGAGTTGATTGTCTCTTGTGGGTAAAGATATACAGTCTCTACCGAGTATAAACTGTTCAAACAGCCGTGCCCACAGTCAAAGGCAGACATGGGATCTTACTCGAATTAGTTCTATTTCAAAACCTTTGTAGGTGGGAAGAAAACTGACTTCGAAATTTACCAAGAGAGATAGACTCCAGCATTGTTAATAATATGGAAGTAACCTAATGGTCAAAATCTAGCATAGGTAGATAGAACCATGTAATCGGTGGATGGAACCTACACCGCTGGAAATGTTGTACAATTTCAAACTCTTTAAAGCATGTTGTAAAATGCTAAGTCATAGAAATTTTAATTATGGTTATTACAAATGTCGCTTTAAGCAAATAAAAGAACCCAAGCTATCCTTGTTTAGCCTTGCATCTATAATTTATGTACATTCTATGTGTTGGCTCGCGTAGCACGGTTAATTGTGCTCACTCTCGCTCTTAACCCCCCTTCAGAGTCCGTGAACCAAGGCCACTAGGTATACTATGAGGACCAAGGCGATGAAGGCGGTGAAGATGGTGAAAACTAGACTAGCCTTTAGTAGTCTTGCCTCTCACCTCACTCTAGCCGACCAGGCAAACTCGTGGGTGGTTCCAATATTAGTCAGGTCTCTGGTTAATATCGGTGGCACTTAAGTTGTCTCAATCACTTGCATGTGGCAGGTTGTGCCCTACCACGTTTGTCTATGCTTCCGCTTTTGCACTTTATGTAATATAAACATTTGGCTTGACGACCTACTATAAACTCGACCCGACGCGGTCTATTTGAACTCTGCTATTGTAAAGGTATGGTATTTATCGTGTATGAAATTATCCAACAATGTACCTGTGAGCACTATCTACTGATGCAGGAAATAGTGCGGTGAAATCACAGAGGATTTCAGGTTGGTAAAATCCAAGTCCGACAATATCCAAAGATAAATAAATCATTTTTAGATATAAGTTATTCATAACTTAATCCATATTATTAATAACATATCTTATACAACATACATCCATCGATCTTGGTCACCAAAACCCATTCCTAAACTTAAATCCTAAAACCAAAATCTGTTCGAGTACACTGTCCAGCCGATCTGACCATCTGGGCTCAGTGGTCAGACCACTGACATTCCCCAGTCAAACCGGAATGACAGGGCGGTTCAACCGCTAAGACAACACTCGACTAGGCAACCAACTGTATTGCTTAGTTCGATCGACCGCTGATTTCATCAAAGCACAAATGTCCCGGTAGCACTAGTTACCTCATTAATGCACATGCATGCGTGGTCAGACAACAAGCAACTCAACAGACGGGTTGTTTGGGACTCTAGATTTAGGCTATACTTTATGGTTTTTAAATTCTCATTATTTATAAAAGGTAGTATATAAAAGAAAACAGTTATATATAATTTTGATTGGTATAACCGAACTCGATGTAATGTTTACTATGTTGGATTAATTGGGCTTGGTCCATTTAATTTAGCAATTAATCAAATGAAATTCCTAGGCACATATGGAAAAACTATTTAGTACCATATGGAGAATTGAATGGGAGTTACACCACTTTAAAAGGTGGAACGTGGTAACCCCCTTGTGAAATTGTAGAGAGCCAATACGCGCGCGCACTCGCTCGCTCGCTCGCTCGCCTCGCCACGCCGAGCCGAGGTACGTGTGCGTGTCGGGTGCGGGCGCGTTTTTCTTTATCTATTCGAAAATCGAAACGCTCGACTCGCGATAAATGGTATTAACGATTGGTGGTTTATATGGTGGCGATTACTAGTGGTTTATGGCTGCGGTTACTTTCGAGTAATGGCTGCAGTTACTAGTGACTAATGGTTACGGAGGGCTCTCTACTCCATACGGTACATAAAGGGATCAAGTTTTTGGGGAGCGCATTGGCGCGACTACTCATTCTGTGACTTCGTCGTCCTCACGGTGGTGATACGCTCGCGATCGCACGGCGAACATCTTCACGCATCACGCCTCATCACGCATCACGCCTCGATCGACTACATCGAATAGGCCATCATGTCGTGATGGTAGCGGCGCATCCGGTGTCACCGACACCGGCCCGCTTGGGGTATAACACGAACACTTTTACGATGTATTCATTTACGGCGCTATGAATATGTTAATAGGTCTTCTTTGTTAGCTTGTTCATTAGCGAATATGAATACATGATTGTTGAATCACTCATGCTCTTGTATGTCATGTTTTATATGCTTAATTTACGGATTAAAATATGCGAAAGTTGACTAGAGTCTTAACAATCCAAAAACTTGATAGGTCTTTTTCGGTAGTTGGCTTTGCGTCGTCGCTAAGCCGCACCCTCCGTTGATGGTTCCAATTTTAAGAGATGGCGTGCACGTGCGATCACGTGGTTTCTTGCCATGGAATGTTTTCATGTTGCACAAGGCAAGCCCGTTGAGCCTCTATCTGCGAGGACGAGCATAAGTTCAATTTAGCGGATAACTTGTTTCGAGTGCACTTGTCAACATCTTGGCGAGATAACATTGTGGATGTGTACATGCATTTGCCTACGGGCAAAGAGATGTGGGATGCACTTGAGGCCAAGTTCGGAGTTTCCGATCTTGGCGAGTGAGTCAGTATGTCATGGGCGGTTCTATGACTACAAGATGGTCGATGATCGATTACGTAGTAGAACAAGCTCATGAGATTGATGGCCGCAAAGGAGCTTGAGAATAATAAGTGCGAGTTCTGGACAAGTTTGTGGTGGCGGTATTATCGCCAAGTTACCACCTTCTTGGTCATATTTTGCTACCTCTCTAAAACACAAGAGGCGGGGAGTTCGATGTTCTTGATCTCATTGGTACTCTTGGTGTTGAAGAGAAGGCGAGGGCAAAAGATACTCGTGGCAAGAAAGTTGCTGCTGAGGGAGGTTCTAGTGCCAATTTGGTGCAGAAGAAGAACCCTCAGGCTATCCACAATAAGAAGAAAAATAAGCCTTTTGTCAAGCCCAAGGCCGCTACTGAATTTAAGAAGAAAGGCAAAGGAAAGGGCATCTGCTTTGTGTGCGGTGATTCTGGCCATTGGGCTAAGGATTGTCCAGACCGCAAGGATAAGCAGAAGAAGTCTGCCAACATGGTTATTAGTGATCTGGAGGAACATCGGGTATGGTAATTATTTACCTACAGTTCTTTCGGTTTGTCAATCACACGAGTGGTGGGTTGACACCGGTGCTAATATTCATGTGTGTGATATTTCCTTGTTTTCATCTTATCGGGCATGTCGAGGTTGCTCCTTGTTGACGGGGAGCGGATCGCATGCAGTTGTTCATGGTGTTGGTGCGGTCGATCGAAGTTTACTTGGAAAGACCGTGCGAGATGAAGAACGTCAAGATGTCCCTCAATAAAGAAGAATCTCGTCAGCGGATCTCTACTGTGTAGAGATGGTTTTAAGCTTACATTCGAGTCCAATAAATGTGTCGTGTCTAAGTATGGAACATTTGTTGGTAAAGGTTATAAGCGGAGGCTTGTTTCGTTTCTCTTTGATGGATTCCTATAATAAAGTTGTGAACCATGTGTGTAACGATGAATCAATGTTTGGCATTCACGACTTTGTCATGTTAACTTTGGGTGTATGGCGCTTAGCTAATATGAGTTTAATCCGAAATTCACTTTGGTCAAAGGTTCTAAGTGCCATGCGTGTGTTCAATCGAAACAACCTCGCAAGCCTCACAAAGGCGACAAAGAGGCGAGGAATTTGGCAGTTAGAACTCATTCATTCCGATTTGTGCGAGATGAATGGTGTATTGACTAAAGGTGGAAAGAAATATTTCATGGCGCTTATAGATGATTGCACTAGATTTTGCTATGTGTATTTATTGAAAACAAAAGATGAAGCATTTGACTACTTTAAGATCTATAAAGCTGAGGTAGAAAACCAACTTGAGAGGAAAATCAAGCGGGTAAGGTCCGATCGTGGGGAGAGTATTTTCAAATGAGTTTACTTCATTTTGTGAGGAACATGGAATTATTCATGAGAAGGCGCCTCCTATTCTCCCGAATCAAGCGGGGTTGCCGAAAGAAAGAACCGCACTCTAAGCGATTTGGTTAACGCCATGTTAGACACTGCGGGACTTTCTAAGGAATGGTGGGGTGAGGCTATATTGACCGCGTGTCATGTCCAACTGATTTGGTTAACGCCATGTTAGACACTGCGGGACTTTCTAAGGAATGGTGGGGTGAGGCTATATTGACCGCGTGTCATGTCCTGAATAGAGTTCCTACAAAGAACAAAGAAGTAACACCATTCGAGGAATGAGAAAAGAAGAAGTTGACTCTCTCATACTTGCGCACATAGGGATGTTTGGCCAAAGTTAACGTGCCAATTGTCAAGAAGCGTAAACTTGGACCAAAAACCGTAGATTGTGTATTTCTTGGTTATGCTATGCACAGTGGGTTATAGGTTCTTAATTATAAAATATGGAGTACCTGACGTGCATGTTGGTACAATCATAGAGTCCAGAGATGCTACATTTTTTGAGAATGAATTTCCTATGAAATATGATGTACCTAGCTCATCTAGTCAAGAACCTATAATTTCCTTGATTCTTTTGTGCCGATAGAACATGTTGAGCAAACGCCTATGGAAAATCCGAGGAGGATAATAATGAAGTTACTCGAAAGAGTAAGAGACGAGGATTGCAAAATCTTTTGGTGATGATTTCATTGTATACCTCATGGATGACACTCCAAGAACCATTGAAGAGGCATATTCTTCTCCTGACGGCGACTCTTGGAAGGAAGCGATGCAGTGAGATGGATTCTATTATGTCTAATGGAACTTGGGAGGTTGTTGACCGTCCTTATGGGTGTAAACCTGTAGGATGTAAATGGGTTTTCAAGAAAAAGCTTAGGCCTGATGGTACAATTGAAAAGTACAAGGCAAGGCTTGTGGCCAAGGGTTATACTCGGAAAGAAGGCGAGGACTTCTTTGATACTTATTCACTGTTGCCCGATTGACCACAATTCGAGTACTACTTGCCTTGGTACGCTTCTTATGGTCTTCTCGTTCATCAAATGGATGTTAAGACAGCTTTCCTAAATGGAGAGCTAGAGGAGGAAATTTATATGGATCAGTCAGACGGGTTTGTGGTAGAAGGTCAAGAAGGAAAGGTGTGCAAGTTGTTAAAATCTTTGTATGGCCTAAAGCAAGCACCTAAGCAATGGCATGAGAAGTTCGACAGAACATTGACATCTGCTGGCTTTGTTGTGAATGAAGCCGACAGATGTGTGTACTATCGCTATGGTGGGGGAGAAGGAGTGATCTTGTGCTTGTATGTTGATGACATCTCGATTTTTGGGACCAACCTCAATGTGATTGAGGAGGTCAAGGACTTTCTGTCCAAAAGTTTTGAGATGAAAGATTTGGGAGTGGTGATGTGATTCTTAACATTAAGCTCTTGAGAGGAGGTGATGGTGGGGTTACACTTGTGCAATCCCACTATGTGGAGAAGGTCTTGAGTCGCTTTGGTTATAGTGATCGCAAGCACGCTTCTACTCTTATGATCCTAGTGTGTTATTGAGGAAAACCAAGAATAACAAGGGATCAATTGAGATACTCCAGTTATTGGCTCATTAATGTATTTAGCTAGTGCTACGAGGCACGACATCTCGTTTCTTTGTGAGCAAGCTAAGCCGATTTGTTTCAAATCAGGAGATGATCATTGGCGTGCTCTTGAGAGAGTGATGCGCTATCTAAAGGCAACCATGAGTTATGGCATTCACTATCTTTGGGTACCCAAAGGTCTTGGAGGGCTCTGATGATTCAAATTGGATCTCGATCTCGATGAGATAAAAGCCACGAGTGGATATGTGTTCACACTTGGAGGTGGTCTTTGTTTCACGAAGTCTTGCAAGCGCACCATCTTAACGAGGTCAACAATGGAAGAGAACTCACGGCGTTAGATACCGTCACTATTGAGGTGAGTGGCTTCGTGAACTCCTTATGGATTTGCTTGTGGTTGAAAAACCGATACCGCTATCCCGATGAACTGTGATAATCGGTGTAATTATCAAGGTGAGCAGTTCTAAGGACAACATGAAGTCATCTAGGCATGTTAAGAGGCGGTTGAAGTCTGCCGAAAAGTCAAAAATCTGCGGGATAGCATGGACTAGGTCGAGCACTAAGAATCTGGCGACCAATTTACAAAGGGTTTATCACGTAATGTGATAGATAGTGCATCGAGTGAGATGGGCACGAGACCCACGTGAGTCATACCACGGTGGTAACATGTTCTATGTGATCGGAGATCCCGTGAAGTAGAATGGTGAAACAAGGCGTTGGTTGACTAGGAGGAGAGACCTTCTGAGGCTCATTTCTTCAATGATGCGCTTCTTTCCTATTCTCGTATGACAGTTGGTTTTACCTTAATGTGATCCGAGCGGCTTATTTAAAGCGAGATGTCGGCCTCTGGGACATCTTAGAAGGAACACACCTTTATGAGTTCATTGCTTGGTCACGATCTATGAGATTTGGGTGATCTCTAGATACTCATGAATAGGCATGGAGTATGACTTATACGCTCCAACCGGAGGAGATGCTTTATGCGACCTAGTACTAGTAAAGGAATTGGGTAAAGCTTGTTCACACAAAACTGTCAATTCAAGGCATAATCCATTGTTCGGTTGTGGATGAGTGTAACTCCTTTCCTAAGTGGATGTTCAACTTAACGGTCTCCATCGAAACACTAGTATATCAAACAACAATGAATCGAGAGCATTTCTCGTGTGCCTTGAAATTTGGTGGGGATTGTTGGATTAATTGGGCTTGGTCCATTTAATTTAGCAATTAATCAAATGAAATTCTAGGCACACATGAAAAACTATTTAGTACCATATGGAGAATTGAATGGGAGTTACACCACTTTAAAGGTGGAACGTGGTAACCCCTTGTGAAATTGTAGAGAGCCAATCGCTGGCTGCCTCGCTCGCTCGCCTCGCCTTGCCTCGCCACGCCGAGCCGAGCCGGCCGTGCGGTGCGGTGCGGTGCGGTGCGGTGCGGTGCGGTGCGGTGCGGTGCGGTGCGGTGCGGTGCGGTGCGGTGCGGTGCGTGTGCGTGTGCGTGTGCGCATGGCGCGCGGCGTGTCGGTGCGGCGCGTTTTCTTTATCTATTCGAAAATTGAAACGCTCGACTCGCGATAAATGGTATTAACGATTGGCTGGTAGCAGTGCGATTACTAGTGGTTTATGGCTGCGGTTACTTTGAGTAATGGCTGCGATTACTAGTGACTAATGGTTACCCCGGCTCTTCGTTTTCTTTATTACGGAGGGCTCTCTACTCCATACGGTACATAAAGGTTAGTTCTGTTTTTGTTGTCGCTATCTCGGCAATCTCGGTCCGAACCTTGCGCGAAGGCTCAGGCGGTAGGCCTCCGAAACTCCGTTCGTCTCGAGTATCCGCACGGGTGAGCGGGCGATCAAGTTTTTGGGGCGCATTGGCGCGACTACTCATTCTGTGACTTCGTCGTCCTCCCGGTGGTGATACGCTCGCGATCTCGCACGGCGAACATCTTCACGCATCACGCCTCATCACGCATCACGCCTCGATCGACTACATCGAATAGGCCATCATGTCGATGATGGTAACGCGCATCCGGTGTCACCGACACCGCCCCGCCGAGGGTATAACTCGAATACTTTTCGATGTATTCATTTCGAGCACTATGAATATGTTAATAGGTGCTGCTGTTAGCTTGTTCATTAGCGAATATGAATACATGATTGTTGAATCACTCATGCTCTTGTATGTCATGTTTTATATGCTTAATTTCTGGATTAAAATATGCCGAAAGTTGACTAGATTCTTAACATACTAAAGTCTATCTATAGATTCCACTTAAAAAGGTACATCATTTAAAAATTAGTAAGGTACATCATTTAAAAACTAGTTACTATAACAGAAAACGATAAACTAAAGGAAAAAAGCGCCCAGCCAATAACATTCAGGACAACAAAGTACATGCATTTGACTCAAGAACAGCATGTCTTTCTTTTCACGTGACAACAAAATTCGACAAATTGCAATTTCAAATAACCGATCTTTCCAAATCGTAATAGTTTATCATAACAAAATATATGATCCTTCAGTAACTACTCTAACTAATTATTTCTATTTTTAAAAAGAAAATATACTATGGAGGTGTTTTTGGTTACTTTTAAAAATCGTCTGTTTCGTATTTAAAAAGTACATAAAAGTTAAATACCTAACTATTATGAAATCTTAGGTGAACACTAGGATTTGAACTCCAGTGGATAGAGCCATACACTAACAACTCTACCACCCCACCAAGAAATACACTTCGATAATAATTTTGTGTGGTCGTAAATTTATCTCTTCTCTTTGTCTGTCCAGACGTATGCTAGGAGGATGTATTCGTGTATGCGTGGGTGTGGTGTGCGTGTATGATAACATGCATGTGTGTGTCTTGATTGCAATAAAAATATACATAACTATTTACATTAAAGACCCTAGACGAAATAATTGGGTAGGTTCGTTTGGGCTGATGGCTTATGGTTTAAATATTTAAATTTTAGCTGTTTGTGTACGCAGAGGAAACAGTTACATATAATTTTGGTTGGTACAACTGAACTCAGTGTATTTTTTACTATAATTTTTGTATTAATTCTATTTTAAAAACACATCGTTTAAAACTAATTACTATATACAGTATAAATATAAGCTAATTTTAAGTCAAAAACCCGTCTAATATTGATCGGGAGGCACCTCCGCATACGTGCCAATGATTAAGCCCATACGCGCTTTTGGCCTTTGCCATTTGGATTGTCTAATCTTCTGCTTAAACAGAGAATTCTCTCCAGCGCAGGTGGGCATCGGATTATGAAGGAGCTGCTTCATTCTCCAGATCACGGGCCCAGTCCGGCTAGAGGCCTCATGCGCAATATGTACTTCAATGCTTCGAAAGAAAATACTAGCTGTTTTATGCATCATGCTGCCTAAGTGCTATGTCCATCTTTCAGTATGCACATAAAACTACTCTAAAATTTCTTATACTTTTCTTGTGAAGATTGATTTATATTCTTTTCTTGTGAAGATTGATTTATATTCTTGTAAACGAGAAATATAGCCTAAGGTCATGTTGGACTCCTGAGGGCATTTTGAGAATTTTCCAATTTGTAAAAAATGAGAATGGATCCCACCTGCAGGTGAGACACTTGAGGAAATAAGGCCTCAGGAGTCCAATTTGTAAAAGCAAGCCGTTCTTCTTTGTCTGTGTAGAATCGTAGTCCTTATTGCAAGGATTTAGGTTCAAACCCGCAAGATACCTATCATCGAACAGCTATATATTAAACAAGACATATGAACATCTTTATCAAATTGATAAATTGGTGGAGACTGTTGGACTCCTTAGGGCATTTTGGGAATTTCCTAATTTGTAAAAGAAAAAAATGAGAAGGGGTCCCATCTGTCGGTGAGACACTTGAGGAGATAAGGCCTATGGCCTTTGTCCGTGCGCCATGGGTCCGGCTGCTTCGGCTCCAGTCATTTGGCTGCAGCCCATCGCCTCCTCCCCGCTTCCCTATAAGAGGTGGCCTTCCTCTCCTCTTGAAAATCTGAAGCAGTGAGTTCACTTTCTCCTCACCTCTGATCTCCTAAATCTTTTGGCTTTGTCTCAATTTGAGCTTTGGGGCAGCCGATTCGCCATGGTCTTCTCTGGCACCGGTGGCTACGAAAGGCCAATTTGCCTCTTCTGGGCTTTCCCGTGTTGTCTCTTGTGCCTTTCTTTGAGATTTGTCACAGAGAAACTTTGAGGATTTCCCATTAGGGCTAAATTCAGTGTTGCCGAGTTGAAAAGGGAGGATCTGTTGTTTGAATGTGGTGTTCACAGGTGCTCTCGCCCGGAGTACCTATCGGTCTTGTTCGACATCTACCCCAACCTTCGACTCCTACTTCAGCTACCTGAGGTTGGAGTGTGGCATTGTATCTCTGATTGCCATCGTCTCCTTGCTCGGCGTAGTGAGGCGTTTGGTTTTCTAGGACAGCACATCCTATGTGCCTTGCCTTCTTCAACTGCTTCTCGGTGATTTTGAGTATCACCGGCACAATGAGTTTGTTGGCTGCTTCCTCTTGGCAATTTCAAGATATATTTATGATATTTGTGTGGTATCACTGATTGGAAATTGCAAATAACTGGATTCATTTCCTCAGTGATGACATGACATATTCCTGAGATTATATATGAATGTGAGGGTAGATAGATCTTGGGCTTTCGGCTAGCTTTACTATTGTGTATACTCTAATCATTGCATTAGCTATACTTTGCTTGGTGCTATCTCAGTTCAATGGTCAGTTTCGGTTGCTCTTGCAGTAGCCGAACTCTGTTATAATCAATAGTGTTCATGTTAGATTGATTATATCATCCCTTTATATTGTCTAGCATCATTAGAGCATGATCTGATAATTTTCTTTAATAGCAAAGCTTGATTTAGGGCTTAAGATCTAATCTACAACTGTCATATATAATCAAAATTAATATTTATCATGGCGGAGATGGCCAAGAATGAATCTTGTGCAACTAGCCTTCTGAGAGCAATATATGTCAATCAAAATCTTCATAACATGCTGAATTTGGTCATATATGTTATGTTGATATCAGCATTCAGTTGGAATAGTATACATTGTTTACATGTGGATATGCTGATTTTAGACTCTTACATGATATATATGTTGAGTATATGTTTCTATTTCAATTACTTAAATGGTTCATATGTTTATATGTTGGTTAAGACATTTATATGTTTTTTATATGTCCTTATTAAATTTTCTGAAATTAAATCTAAATATATTGTTATACATAATATGTACAACAAGTCCCGCTCCAAACGATCGTTGTTTCGAATTTTGGAACATCTCGACTTTTTAATTCCATCTTTTTTGACTTTTTGCTTTTCATTTTCCCTTATTTCTTTGTATTGTCTGTGATGATATAACTTTATTTATATTTATTTGTATTTTTTAAAATTTAATTACTCAGAAAAGCTAACCTACACTGTAGTGCTTTCTTAGCCCCTACAGTGCCAAAAAAAAAAAAGCCAAGAAGCCATAGGCCCACAGCTGTTTAGAGCACCACCTAAATATAGAGGAAAGATTCACTCTCACAAATAGAGTGACAAATGCTGAACTCTCTTAAATTTGTATAGCTAGCAAAAACACATCAGTGATGATCATCCTAATCAACTAATTAATCGGATCTCATGTTCTTTTTTTTTCTTCCTAACCACCCCCTCATATAAACGTAGTGAGTGGCAAATTCTCAATACCCCTAAATTTGTATAGCTAGCAAAAACACCTCAGGGACCGGTCCTGCTAAGGGACCGGTCCTGCTAATCAACTAATGAATCAGCTATCATGCTCTTTTTTGCCCCAATCACCTCCGCATAGACACATAGCCTAAAATGATATGAACCTAGGCACAGGTAGATTCTTATCTACTAAATATAAAAGAAAATATATGAGACGAAGTGTTTTGTTCTTTTGTGTTCGAGTGTGAGAGAGAATGTTTTTGTAATGTTTAACTTTTTGCCAAGATCACACTAATAATGTCCCAAAAAATGGAATACAAAATGATGCATGCAAATGCTTGTGAGAGTGCGCACCTGTCCGCCCAGGGCGGATACCCGCTGCCTAGCGCGTCAGTGGTGAATAGGTCAAAGTTTGCCATCTTCGTATGTAGTGATAGAATGTAGTTCGACTATTTCTGTGTGTTCATGTACAAAATTGTCTATAGAACTTATGTTCACATATATTCCTCTCCAACTCTATTTTTTATGATGTTGCGAGCTTATAAGTGTAGTTGCTAAAATTATAAAACTATCCTCTAAAACAGGTATTATAAAAATAGTGAAGCCATGGAAATGAATCAGTGATTATTAAAGATTAAAGCTGCTTGTAGCTAATTATGAGTGACTTGTATTATCCCTACGTACATCAAGGATGGTTACTCCAATGTATTTTGTAGACAGAACATATTCAAACTATGTAGCTAAAAATCTAAAAAAAACAACTTTGCATCACAAAGTATCTTGTAAATTAGAGAAATATTGTGAACTTCAGTGTGGGAAACAGCTACTAAACATTGCTGCTACTAAATCTTATCAAATCTTTTATCTCCCATCATGTTAGTAGAATATTGTATCATCCATTTTCTTGACCAAAAAATATTTAACACAATGTTCATGCAACAACATTGCTCAGGTTAACAAGACTATTTGCAGTTATGTCCAAAAAATCACAAGCCATTATATTAGTTATCCAAATAATTAAAAAAATATGGTGGCAAGAAAGCAGAATGGAACAAAGAATATTCATTCTTGGGGCTTCAGAAAGTGCCAAGCAAAACAACCCTAGGAAATCAGCCTCCATGAAAGCGCCTTTCAAGAGGAATAGATGTCAAATCACTCCAAACCGCACAAAATACATATCACTCTTAATTAGTTACTAACTCTCAGTGGGGTTTGAAATTGGCACACAAAGATGAATGTTGGAATTTCAGTTAGTCATAATTAATCAAACAAATAGAATTTGGTGGTAAAAAGGTATTCTCGACCTATATAGAGTTGAGAACACAAATTGCACTGTACACTACGATTGACCAAAACCGTCAGTGTTGAATGCAATCACAGACGGTTTAGGTTTAGAGACCGTCTGTGTTGTTGCCGATGCTAAAATTCTATGTGAAAAGATAATATCACGAGCGGTTCTTGGTAAGAACCAATACTCCACACACGGTTCTTACTAAGAACTGTCGATTTTTTTATTTAAAACGTCTGTGATATTTCATAAATGGTTTTTATTACAAACCGTCTGTAACAATGAAGTTATCACAGACGGTTTACAATAAAAACCATCTATGATATGTTTCCCACCTCACAACCCCCTAAAATTTCATAATATCCCTTCTGAGTCCACGTAGGATTCCGTTCCAAGACATATTTAGTAAAACGGTCATAACTTTTGCATACGGTGTCTATTTTTGACATTCTTATACTCGTTGAAAAGCTAACAATGAGCCCGATAAAAAATACCAACTTACACTAGTCGCTCTCTAAGACCCCCCATCGGCCATCTTTAGCCCTAAATTTTTATTGCAAGTTTTCGGTTTCTGTTTTTGCCAAAATTTTCGATCTTCCCTGCTAAATTTGGGGTTTGCTTCGACTACAAAGCCATAGATCTCATCAAAACCTTTCAAATGAGCATATATAAGCCATATAAAATTTTGCTATTTTATCTTTGGAGAGTAACTATTTATGTTGCGCGCACACACACACACATATGTATGTATGTATGTATGTATGGTTGGTTGGTTGGTTTATAGAACTGTCTGTGATACTTGTACATCATAGACAGTTCTAGCTACCAACCGTCTGTAATAATCTGTTCGATGGGCCCGTTGAACCTCCCCAACCCAATCCTAGCCAATAGAAACCCACCAACCCCCACCCCATAGATCATAGCTCCACCTCTCCGTCCTGTGCAAAATTTTTGCACTCACGCCTCTCCTCCCTATAAATACTCACCCAAACCTAGCCTCCTCACCTTCCTCCTCGACCATTACCCTAATTAATAGCCCGCACGAAGCAGATGACGAAAAGTCTACAGGAGGCAAGGCGCCGCGGAACTAACTGGCTACCAAGTCGATGCTCAAGTCAGCGTCGGCAATGGCGGGTGTCAAAGACATCCATCTCGTACACTGCATCAGGGGCGAGAGGGCCTAGGCATAGAGCTTTCAGTTGCAGTTGCTTTCGACTGCATCCACTTTCGACCATGGTCGCTCACAGTCGCAGTCGCTTTCCACTGCAGTCGCTTTCAACCATAATCACTCACGACCACAGTCACTTTTGAATGCAACCGCTCTCAACCATTGTCGCTCATGGCTGTGGTCACTTTGGACCACAGCCGCTCTTGACCACGGTCACTCATGACTGCAGTCGCCTTTGACTATGTTCTATGCTTGACCACGTTCTATCCTCGACCACTCTTGGCCTCGACCACCATCAATGTTACAATCGCCCTGGTTGGTTACGATATCCTCGTCGGCTACGACCACTTCGAGCAGTCCAACAATTCTCATAGGTTTCAACCACATACAGATCTGCCCACTATAACTACTCTGATGACGTATAATTTCCGACCCCATCGACCACTCTATAGGGTTTTCGATTTCTAACCACTTGAAGGTGCACCGAGGTACCCCAGCTCTCTCCGTATTCCTCTGACTATGGTAGCCACCGACTTCATCCCATGGAAGTCGTTTGATCACTCCGACCTTGCTAAACCGTTTGATTACTTCGACCACCCAAACCGACCGATTCCTTCGACTGTTCCAAGCTGATCGATTCTTTCGTCCACTCCGCACCATCCCATTCCTTCGACTACTCCGAACCATTCAATCTCTCCGACCTCTCCAAACCCTCCGATCATTTCGGCCATAGTTGCTTTCGAGTATAGTCACTTTTGACCGCTTGCTGTTGCGACCGCTGTCACTTCTCACTCTAAGCTTTCGACCGTTATCACTCTAAGCCTCAAACCACTGCCGTTTTAGATCATTACCACCCTTCTCTAAACTTCCAACTAGTTATTAAGTTTTTTCGACCACTCATAGCCAAGACCATGCAGAGACTTTCGACCACTCAGTAGCTTCCGACCACTCTCTGTAGAGCAGACCACCTTTGACAATGGCAAAAACACTTCCAGAAGCTCGTATTTCTTCATATTAACTCTGTTTGTACCAGTTCAAATTTCCAAATTCATCTAAAATCATAAACCTCCTTCTAGTATATATATTTTGTGACTTTTATCGTGTTTATTTATTTATTTATTTATTTGGGTTTCTCGTTTTGACACATAGAACTAGACATCATAGAAGAGTTTTCCGATCCACAGTCGGAAGGTCCAAACAACGTGCAAGAAGGCAAGTCTCCTTCTATCATCTTGTACCTATGTTTACCAAAATCATTTTATTATTTAAAATTTAAATGCATTGCTATGTTACATAAAATGATATCTTTTGTCTTTAGGATAATACATAATCCAATAATTGTTATGCCCTCATCTGAAGTCGACAACTATGTACCTTTGTTACCCTAGGCTTTCCTTATTTCAGTATTGAGATTATTATGATATTTATTAATTTTAGAATGGTAGTAATTGCTTAGATAAGCTAGTCGATCGGTGTAACCCTTTGGGTGGAAAATTGATATTGTATGCTTTAATATTTTTATTCAAATAATTTAGTGGCAATAGATATTGCTACTGTTTTTAAAATAAAATAAAATATTAAAAATTGGTTTTAGACTTGGGCAGATGGTAAGATTGGGCCGGTGTGGATTTAGTACGAGAATTTGCATTGTGAATGTTCCACCCAAGTCAATTAAGGACCGATGCTTGTGATTGTCCAAACTGAGTACTACCGTACAAGCACAAGTTTAAATGGGTACGACCTAGCCGAATAACTCGCAAAGGTTTAGTTTAGATATCACTAGTGGTAAGTGGGTGCCATGGATTTCTTGGTTTACCCATAGTGAGACACATGGATTTATTGTACTCATATGGCACAAGGGATGCTTCGACGTGGTGTATTTAACCCTTTAGTGGTGAAACCTCAGCGGGTGGTGTCTATCTAGATTGGAGTGAGGTAAAGGTTTTGTGATAAATTATCTGGGTTTCATACCTAAGGGAACATGTTGGCTATTAAGATGACTTACATCTTATGGATAAAGTTGTACAAACTTTGGAGAGTGTAAAACTATTCAAATAGGTGTGCCCACGGTCAAGGGTGGGCGATGTGTGCTTTCATATGGTAGATATTTGGTTTTGATTTTAAAGAAAAGTTTTGGAAACTCGGGTGGATGGAACTCTCGGGTTGGTAGATAGAGCCGTGTGGATGGATGGAACTCATAGTCTTGAACCTTGATGGTTAGAGCACATTTACTAGTGTTGGTGGTTAGAACCTTCACTAGAAAATTTGTTTAGTTTCAGTTATTGCAATTATTTTCTTAAATTGATGCTTTTGAGAATTTATTATGGTATTTCAAACATAATGTTGTTTTGTGTAAAAGAACCATATTATCCTTCTTTATTAAGTCTTATATGTACTGCATTTTTCCCAAGACTTGCGGAGTACTTTATGTACTCACATACTACACTCAAAACAACTCTCAGAGGATTATAAAACTCAAGAAGGAGATTATAACTACTTCGTGTGTGGATTCGATGAAAGCTTCCCAGAATATTAGGTTATACTTCCCCAGTCAATTGCCTGTGGCGTATTGATGGGTCATCATCAGGGTTTTATTTTTGCTTCCACTGTGTTTCGTAAGTTTGAGAGGTCTTGTAACCTCAGTTGTAATAAAGTGGCCATAATGCATGTACTCTCTTTTATTATAATAAAGCGTTGTTGGTTATGTAATCATCATTGTTTGACTGTGTACACTAGCTTTGATCTAGGACTAGTGTAGTAATACACAGAGGGTTTAGATTCGAAAATATGGTCTCAACAGAGATGGTATCAGAGCCAATTTTACTGTAGGATGTGACCTAGTTAGTATGGCCATTATTATAAAAGCTTCAAATTTTATTTTACTAAATAAAAATTTAATAATGTGCTATCCTCGTCGTTTCTCTCTTTATATCCTTACCTTCATCATAGTATTCTTTCTTATCTGGCTGCTCATTCACCTTTTTGGGAATGGCAATTGTATCCACTTTCCCTTGTAATTTCTATAGATGGCATAGTGAGATCGAATCTAAGAAGCACCCAAAGAAGCATGTTATCATGAAGGAGTGAGAAGTAGTTCTTTTGTTGTAGTACCCAAGTAAAGTCCTATAATTTTAGAATGCTTGTATATTACTATTTAGTGTACTAGGTGGACTATACCAAGACTTTGTATACTTGTAGTACAATCATTCTTAAAAACTATTTTGATTTTGAGCTAAGTTTATCCTAGTTGTTATTTGCTTTTCTCTTGTGCATTTGTTTGGGGTGTTGTTTAATTATTCCCCTAATCTCTTATTTGTGCTACTTCCCTATTATCTTTTTTGCTAATCCCGACTACTGCATCAGTGAAAGTATCCCAGCCGTCTGTGATACTCGCCCATCACAAACGGTTGGTAGCTAGAACCATTCATGATGTGTGAGTATCACAGATAATTTTTGGTTTGAGCCGTCTGTGATAATGTTCTTCACAGACAGTTCTAGTTACAAACCGTCTGTGTTGTGATTATCACAGACGGCTCACAAACTATCTGTGATAACCTTCGATTATCACTGACCCATAAATTCAAATGATTCAGAAAATCGTCTGTGATGATAGTTCTGAACCATCTATGATGACCCTTTTTGTGGTAGTGGTAGCTCTTTTTTTTTGCAAATCTAACACTCATGTGCACGAAATGACAAATCTAGGCTCATACTTGAACCTACCTCACTCGGAAACCACGGGACGCTACCGCGGTAGCCGACCATGGCATCATCCATGCATGCATTTATATCACTAATTAATATTACTAATCACTAATTAATATCACTAATCACTAATTAAGCACCAATTAATCACATGCATGTGCTCTAAATGTGCCCCTAAAGTGGTAGGTGCGAAGGAAACAGACCGTGGGAGCTCTGCTGCTCCGTGTCGCGGTATGGTGGCATGGCATCTTCATGGGCCCGCCACTCACCGCACCTGTGGCGGTCCTGGATTTTAGGGCCCGCTAAACTAGAAATAGGGCCCTAGTATAAGGTGGTGATCGATTCTACTGAAAATTTGAAAGCTTATGGTGAAAACACCAGAATGTGGTGAAAAACATCAGAATGACAGAGACTTATTTAACATAATTAAATTTAAAAAAAATTGAAAAATATAAAAAATGTTAGCCCATCACAGACAACGCAAACGAATACGAGAAAAAAAGAACCTACAAAAAAGCTCAAAAAAAGCTAAAAATTCAGAAAAAGACGAAATTATGAATAGTGCAAAATAAGCTTAAGCCATATTGAACACAGCCTAAATATCTAAATATAAATCTACATACACACACAGATATATATATATATATATATACATATATATATATATATATATATATATATATATATATATATATATATATATATATATATATATATATATATACATATACATACATATATATACATACATATATATACATACATATATATATATATATATATATATATATATATATATATATATATATATATATATATATATATATATATATATATATATATATATATATATATATACATATACATATATATATATATATATATATATATATATATATATATATATATATATATATATATATATATATATATATATATATATATATACATATATATATATATATATATATATATATATATACATATACATATATATATACATATATATATATACATATATACATATATACATACATACATACATATATATATATATATACATACATACATATATACATATATATATACATACATATATATATATACATATATATACATACATATATACATATACATATATATATATATATATATATATATATATATATATATATATATATATATATATATATATATATATATATATATATATATATGTGGGCCCTGGATTTTGGGGCCCGGTGCGCCCCCGCCGCCCCTCCAGGTCGTGGCGACCGCACCCGACCAAACTGTGCCATCTTTGGGGTGTCGTCGTGGTGGGACCACTGCTACCGCGGCCGAATGGTGCGGTGGAGCCACGCGTCGGTCGTGGGTTCTTTCGTGCTCGTTAAGGGGGCTAGTTTGAAATTTTGTACTGCATGGAGCTAATTTTGAAATTAAGGTGGCACAAAGGGGCTAAATAAAAAAATTCACATATATATGCACCCTATTATTTTCTCCATATTGGCAAATCTTATGGAATTTTTTTTCAAATATCGGTATTGATTGGATTGATATCTATTTATCATATGTACCGAACAAGATCTATATGATTCACGTATGACCTCGGTTTTAGGAGGAATTAACATAGTAATTAGAGCTAAGGTTAAAATAGCTTAATTCAAATTCATGCCTCAAACATTAGTCCTTGCCATTCTTGAGGGTTAATTGATTGAATTACAACATGCTCTTGTTACACCATTTAACTATGATACAAAAGAATATATCACAAGGTAATTTTAAACATGATGGCAAAATAAAACAAGCTACATGGAAGGATAAGGAGCAAACAACATATGAGAAAAAAGAAGCAAGAAGATAAGGAAAAAAATGGAAAAAAATAGAAGACCAAGGCAGAATTATTGGCTTCTTGTCCTTCAAAATAATTAGCATTGCACACCAGAAGAGAAGAGGTTGGGACCAATCCGAGCACTCAAAATTAATATACTTGGAAGTTGCAAAGAACTCCTACGTACTAGCTAGCTAGGCTGCACGGCTTGCAAGGAGTGATCGTGAAAGAATTGGAGGAATTGGCCATGCACTGTAGCGGGTCATTTGCCGACAATATATAGAGATTACATGCTGATTTACATTGCCGAACTAACCACCTTTGCCGGATTACATGCTGTACATATCCGGATTACATGCTATACACATCTAGCAAGTTATGGTTGGTTTGGATTACAATAAGGAAGATACATATTGCCTAATAGATCGTCGCCGGTAGCCTCACGGCCAGCCTGCTGATCGTCGTCGTCGAGCTCAACCCACACCGTGCTGATAGTTGTCTCCAGCTTGCTCGCAAATGGTGTACCACCACCGTCGCTTGCATGTGCCGCCTCGCCGCCATCATGCTTCTCCCAGCCATCTTCTTTGCTGACTGGTGTGAGATCCATTGCTGAGGCCTGCGCCGGCGTGACGACCCTGACAAGAGGGTACTCCAGGCTCTTGCTCGCATTCACTACTATAAAAGAGGTTAAACTAGATATTTACATCGCAGACGGTTCCTCTGCAAGTATCACAGACGGGTCATACGAATAACCGTCTGTGGTATTTTCACATACGAGTTTTAATACAAACTGTCTGTGATAACTTCATTATCACAGATGGCTTTTAATACAAACAGACTGTGAAGTATCATAGACGGTTCTAGATAAGAACCGTCTATGATAATGGCAAACATCGCAGATGGTTCTTATAAAGAATCGTCTGTGATATTTCACAGACGGTTTGCACTAAAAACCGTCTGTGATAATGAAGTTATCATAGATAATTTGTATTAAAAATCATCTATGATATATTTCCTGCCTTGCAATCCCCGAAAATTTCATAATTTCCCGCTTGAGTCCGAGTATGATTCAGTTTTGAGACACTTTCAGAAAATGGGCATAACTTTTGCATACGGTGTCCATTTTCGATGTTCTTGTACTCGTTGGAAAGCTAACGATGAGCCCGATCCAAAAAATGATCGGCCGACACCAGTCGCCCTCTAAGACCCTCAAAATCGACCTTCTTTAGCCCCAAATCTGCGTTAGAAGTTTTTGGTTTCTGTTTTTGCCAAAACTTTCAATCTTCCCTTTAGAATTTGGGTTTTGCCTCAACTGCAAAGTTGTAGATCTCGTCGAAACCTTTCAAATGAGTATATATAAGCCATATAAAACTTTGCTATTTTATATTATACGGATATATTATCTTTGTGATATCACAGTCGGTTTGTAATCCGAGCCGTCTGTGATGTCCCGCCACATCATTGATCTGTAGCATATCCCCTAGGATCCCGATCTCACCCATTCATTCTTTACGCATCGAATGGCAGGGACCGTTCTCCTCCCCACCTCTCGCCCCTTATTAACCCCCTCTCCCTACTCAAAGAATCAATACAACCAATACTACTCCAACTCATTTGTGAACAGCAAGGGTAGGAAGGGTTCGGCAAGAGTGACTGAAATTTCACTTGAAGCAAGATGGAAAGGAAGAAGGCCGGCATAGAAGCTATTGATTTTGTCATAGAAGCTAAAAATAGTGTTCGTTGCCTTTTTATTTCTGCTACTTGAAAATTTTTCTGCACCACTTGTTTTAGATTATAGTTTAATGTAGTGTAAGCATTTTTTTTAATTTGTAGCCGTGAAGTTTATCTTTGAAAAACTGTAAGTGTCCTCTTATGTATGCAGTGCTATGGGTAACCTACTTGATATCTTGTGATGTTGTAATGGTGCAATCTAATCTTAATGAAAATAGAATGTGTTGCTGTGTTTGTTGCTGCATTTGCTTATTTTCAGATGATATAGTTAATATTTCCTGAGGCTAACCGAAAAATAGAAAAATTTAGGTATAAAATGAACTATCACAGACGGTTTTGTGGTATAAACCGTCTCTGAAGAATTATCACAGACGGCTCGAACCTAAAACCGTCTGTGATAGTGTTTTTCATAGACAGTTCTAGTTATAAATCGTCTATGATGTAGTTATCACAGACGGCTCACAAACCGTCTGTGATAACTTCTGATTATCACTGACACATAAATTTAGACGGTTCATAAAACCGTCTGTGATGACAGTTTTGAATCGTCTGTGATAACCCTTTTTGTAGTAGTGAGTGCTCTTCTTGCACTTGTGGTAGAACTCCTTGAGCTACGGCGTTTGTGCAGTGAGCACACGCCTTCCTCCGTATCTAATGAGCTGAGTTCCGCAGAGGCTTGCTGAGGCCAATGCTTCTCGATCGCAGCATCACATCGAGGTCTTCTTTGAAGGCATCATAGACCTTGAAGCTCTCCTAGAGCACAATGCCGAAGGCCGACCATGCGGCGGCGCTCGTGTTGTTGTTCGGCAGCAGCTGGATGGCCAGGTCGAGCAGCCTTTGGCACATAGCCGAGCTTGAAGAGGAATGACTCGGTGGCGGCAGCGTCGTAGATGGAGTGTGGGTGCGGCTTGTCGTTGGCATCGGGTGGTGGCCTGGTGGGCTCGAGGTTGCCGGCTTGGTTGATCACCCACTGCATGCGCTCCTCGAGATAGGCTGTCTAGCCGTGGAGGAAGGAGCACGGGCTGGTGGTGGCCGTGGCCCACGATGTAGTCGACGCCGGCAGCGGGAAGTGGGGAGCAGCTGCACCGGGGCGCATCGATGCGGAGATTGCGGGAGGCCCAAAGGCTGCGGAGGTCCTGCTCGAAGTAGCGGTCGCCGGTGCGGAGGAGGTGGTGGACGAGGAGGAGCGGCCAGAGCGTGGCCTCGAGGCAAACCGTGATGCGGTGGGAGAGGAAGGTGATCGCGCCCGGCGCATTGGCAAACTTGATGTGTTTATTGCCAAAAGGGGGAGAATAGATTGGAGAAAAAGAAAATTTCTCAATTTCTCAATTTCTGGGAACCTGCTAGAGCTTTGGAGATCAATTTGCTTTTTATTTTATTGCTCTAGTGTTCTCTCTGTTGACATGATCATTATTTCATTTTCTTTCTTTGGACCATGTCGGCTTCTACAAACTCAACTTCTTAATTCTCGGTGTTTGTCAATATACTCATCAAGGGGGAGATTGAGAGATCATGTGGAGATGATCCTATCTTTGTGATGAGTATTTGACTCTTGGTTGAAGGAAAATTGAGTCTGTTTTGGGCTTTTATTGCAAAGTCTTATTTCTGGTCGAAATAAAGTCGTGTACGACTTGTCCCTGGCTCGTACGACCTTGTAGGATGCCATACGACCACGTTTGGTCGTGGTCGAATTTCGTTCAGGAGCGTACGACCACGTTGAGGTGTTCTCGGCAAAACTGACAGTGGTCGGAAGGCGTTACGACCACGTTGCCGAGTATCGGGTTCCAGCCGAGCAACGTACGAGTTCTTTGGCCGTGGTCGGAAGGGTTTACGACCACGTTGTGGGATCGGAGCCTTGACCAAGTTGGGCGGTCGGGCGTTCGACCACTTTGGCCGTGGTCGGTGGGCGTCTCGACCACGTTGTGGGAAAGGAGCCACGACTACGTTGTGGCACTCGGTGGTGCGACCGCGTTGTGCGCTCGGAGAGCTACGACCACGTTAGCGCGAGAATTGAGCGTGGTCGAACCGCGTTCGACCACGTTATCGGTTGGATGACCGTGGTCGTGCGGGATCACTAAAGTTGGTCGTGAGGGTGCATTTCATGTCCGATTACGGTGAGGTTTAGTCGGTTGGGTTCCTTGTGATGTTTTAGACCTTGTAGACTGGTTTGTTCTACATTTTGACAAGGTTTGGTAAAGTCTAATTTCTGTGGAAAAGAGACTTGAGCTCTGTGAGTCAGTCAGTATGGATCGGTGCTATGTGATGGTTTTGTTGTCTGTGATGGTTGCAGGTACTGGGAGACATGTCTTGGTGAGGCTTAGAGAGGTCGGGACTAGACATGGGAGATGTTGAGGTCGAGCGACGTGGGCCAAGAGGACGTGGTCTTGCCCGAGTGGTGTAACCGGAAGACAAGAAGGCATGAGGAGGAAGCTTCCGGAGGCTATTGAAGGGCATTTTGGAGAAATGCCAAAGCCTCAAAAGGAAGTGGTCCTCTGAAAAGCACTTGAGTTGGTGGTGCTATTGGGCAAAGCGGTGGAGCCGTTGCCACGGGTAATGGGCAAAGCACCGGAGGCCCGCAGCGCTGGACTCTCAGAACGGTGGTCTGTTGAGACCGTTAGCGTGTGAGACTATAAATAGAGAGGTTAGGTCTCAGGAGCGGAAGAGAGGTTGTCCCCCTAGTGCTCTGAGTCTTATTGTTCTATTGTGTGAGTTGTCTCTGGGTAGAGCATGGATGCTCGTGTACCTCCGATGGAGTGGTCAGAGAAACCTCCATGTGCAATAGAAAAGATTGGATTCATCTCTCTGTATCTTTCTCACTTTTTGTTCTTGAGATGATTTGTTTGATCTATTTTCCTCTCTCGTGTTCTTTTGTTCATATGTGTTTTCTCCGAGAGTTGGCTTGTGCTTCACTTGCTCAGATGGGAAGTTGTTTTACTGCTTGCTAAGATCATTCCCGAGAGCAAAGCGAAATCAATGAAAACCGAGTTCGTGGTTCTGCCACCGGAGCTCATTGTTTCAGTTTTCGACTTTGGTTTTCTCCTCTTCTGTTGTGAAGACTTTGGAGGTTCTTGGTATTTTTACTTCCAGAGATCTTGTATGAGCTAAGTTTCAAGTTTCATCCGTTTTGGATCTCTGTGCAAAAAGTTCTTCAAAATCTCGAGTTGCGGTCGTGCGCCCGAAAACAGAGTAATCACTGTTCGTGGTCCATTTTTCGGTTTATCGACCACGTATATTTTCTTCGCTACGACTACAGTCGCTAGTCGTCTCGGTCGCGGTGGTCGCGCGTTTCTCACGCCTCTTTTTCATTTCTCGATCGACTGGTGTTGATTCTTTCTATCTCGGCTTCCGACCACGGTTTCTTTGCTTCTGTTTTTCTTCGGTCTTAACTGAGATCTCTTTGTTCTCTCTCTGTTCCTCGGTAAGCAATCAATCTTCTTCTTCATAGCTCTTTAGCTATCGGAGAAAAAGATTAGGTTTAATTGTGGGAGAATTTTTTTTAGGGCACCATTCACCCCCCTCTGTTGCCATTTCGGTCCTTCAAGTGACCCTAGTGCTGCCCAACTCTTGCCCTTGAACACCTTCATGTCTTATACTCTTATATGCCCTCATGAGAGTAGAGAGGGGGAGGAGTGGAGAGAGATGGTGCATTAGAGTTATAGCAACTTCCTCTTGTGCATGCACTCACTTGCAAGTGGGCCAATGGATAGAGGTAGGGAGGGAAAAACCAGATGAGAGAGAGCAATAGATGACTATACATGCATGTGGTGCATGGCCATGATCAGATGAGGTAAGAGTGTCATCTTCACAAGAAATTCTGGAGAGGGGCCTCTGCATCAGCAAGTCCACTATTGACCTTATGACTTGGGGAAAGGAGTAGCTAACCCCCACTAACCACTAATATGAGGAAGAGAGAGAGAAGAAGAAGAAGTGCGCAAGAAATTATATTCGGAGATCAACTCTTGGGTGGGGGAATCAAATGCCTTTGGAATGAGGTGCCTCATGCATCAAAGGCTTCTTCCACTGGCACTTGGGCAGTAGGTTTGACTGAAACAAGCTCTTTAGTATTAGTATGGATTCCTATAGGTCAACATCAAAACAATGGAACTAGCTTTTGGAGAGGAATGTAGGGTTTGGAACTAATTAAAGGTGAGGTACAGTTAATAAATCCACAGAGTACATATATGTCCCAATAGAAGCAAGTCATACTATATATATATTTCCCCCTCACACACATATCTTTCACCCTCATATGGTCCTAGCTACCTAGGTGATGGGATAATATGTTAAGACTTGCTTTATATTCGGATATATATACTTAACAAGAAATTAATGGGGACTTTGAACCGCTCATGGCTACCCCAACTTGTTTGGGACAAAATGCTTTGTTGTTGTTGTTTTGAACTGCTCATGGTGTAGTTTAATGGAGGCGTTTGATGATGTTGTCCCAATGCACTTTAATTTGTAGGACAAAGTGTGTCACCGGAGGCAAATTGAATTGCGAAAAATGTAGGTTGAATAATTTCATCGAAAAGATATTTTCAATAGAGAGAAAATTGATGGTGGAGATGATTCCTAGCCATTTCAAACAACTGAACCACACACATATTCTCTGTGTTATATTGGCGGTGATAGTAATGTTTAAACTAAGTAGCTAGGAAAATTTGCTTAAAGATTTACATTCTGTTTTTTTAGTTGTAAGGAAAAGAAGAGGGAATAATGCGATAATCATGCTACATATAAATCATACAACTTTAAGTACAATTTCACTAGCCAAACACTACTACAAAAAGGGTCATTATAGACGGTTCGGAACTGTCATCACAAACGGTTTTCTGAACTGACTAAATTTATGTGTCAGTGATAATTGGAGGTTATCACAGGCGTTTTGTGAGCCGTCTGTGATAAATACAACACAAACGGTTTGTAACTAGAACTGTCTATGAAGAACACTGCCACAGACGGCTCAAACCAAAAACCGTCTGTGATACTCGCGCATCACAGACGGTTCTAACTACCAACCATCTGTGATAGTTGAGTATCACAGACGGTTGGTATATAGAACTGTCTATGATACTTTTCCATCACAGACGGGTTGGTAGATAGAATCGTTTGTGATGTGCGAGTATCACAGATGATTTTTGGTTCAAGCCATCTGTGGTAGTCTTTTATAGACAGTTTATACCACAAAACCATCTATAATAGTTCATTCTATACACAAAATTTTCTTCTATTTTTTAGCGAGCCTCAAGAAATGTTAGCTATGCCCTTTGAAAACAAGCAAATACAACAAAAACACAACAACATATTCTATTTCTATTAAGAATACAATCCACCATTACAAAGATAACATAAGAGGACACTTATAATTTGGCAAATATAAACTTTACGATTACAAATTTAGAAATATGCTTAACACTACAAAAAAACTCCAGGCTAATGTAAGCTAGACTTACACATCCTTCACTAAACTACAATATAAAACAAGTGGGGCAGAAAAATTTCAAGTAGCAGAAATAAAAAGACAACGAACAATATTTTCAGGTTCTATGCCAAAATCAACAGAATGCCACACTTTTAGGATGTAACAAGCAGAAGCCCCCTACCAATATCGATGGCTTGGAATAGTGTACATCTACCATTGCCTTCTTCCATTCCATCTTACTTTAAGTGAATATTCAGCCGCTCTTGCCAAATCCCTTTCCACCCTTGCCGCACATAAACGAGTTGGAGTAGTACTAGTGGTGTTGGATTTGGAGTAAGGAGAGAGGGGTTAATAAGGGGTGAGTGGTGGGGAGGAGACCGGTGCCTACCATTCGATGTAGAGAGAATAGACGGATGAGATCGGGATCCTAGGAGAGATCGTAGATCGGTGACATGGCGGGGAATTATCACAGAAGGTTCAGATTACAAACCATTTGTGATAGAGACATTATAGATGGTTCTAAACAAAAACCGTCTATGATAACAGGAGATATCACAGATAGTTCTTATTAAAAACCGTTGGTGATAATGGCCAGACGGTAGATCACAATTTAAAGACAATATATCGGTGCAACGTAAATAGTTAGTCTCAAAAGATAAAATAGCAAAATTTTGTATTGCTTACAAATGCTCATTTGAAAGGTTTCAACGAGATCTACAACTTTGCAGTTGAGGCAAAACGCAAATTCCGAAGGGAAGACCAAGAAAAAGGGCCAAAACAGAAACAAAAAACTTGTGATACAAATTTGGGGCTAAAGATAACAAATTTTGGGGGTCTTAGAGGGAAACGGGTGCAACCAAGTTTTTTTTTCGATCAGGCTCGTTAACTTTCCAACGAGTATAAGAACATCGAAAACGGACACCATATGAAAAAGTTATGCCTATTTTACTAAATGTGTTTCGGAACGGAATCCTACTCGGACTCAGGCGGGAGATTATGAAATTTTGGAGGATTATGAGATGGGAAAATATCACAGATAGTTTTTAATACAAATCCTCTGTGAAGTATCACAGATAGTTTAAATAAAAAACCGTCTGTGATATTTGGCAATATCACAGACGATTTTTGGCAAGAACCGTCTATGATACTTCACAGATGGTTTTCACCAAGCTTGAATTCTTATTCGCAGAAGGATCGATCACATGGGTTGATAGCAACACCATTGTGAATTCTATTTATATATCCCATGAACAAAGCATGCCAATTCTACAAGACTTTCAGCTGGTCATTTGTTGGTTCCTCTTCCGCATGTGGGTCATTGTTGTCAGACCCCAGATTTTACATCCGGAATCCTCTGTGATTTACTGTACTATTCCCTGGATCAGTAGATAGTGCTCACAACTTCAGAAATGAATATCAAATACATATCATGCGGAAGCATAAATAATATAGTAAACTTACACATAGGCCGATTAGGTAGAAATCGAAAACTATGCACGGAAGAACGAAGCACGTAGAGGGAATCCTCAGGACATGCCCATAGGCAGCCAACTGGAGGTTCGCGACCTAGCCCTTGACATCTTCATCTTCTTTGTCATCATGATCTGTAGTGTTGCTGATGCACAAAACATCCTTGACTCTTGATTTGTTGTGAGAGCGAGTGTGAGCACACTAACCACCGTGCTCCGCGAGTCAATACACAGAATGCAAATAAATAGTATGCAAGGCTTATCAAGGAAGGCTCGGGTTGTTTTATTTGCCAGCAACTTCTCTTTTTGGTAGCATTATCAAACTCTGGTGTTATAGTTGCAACCTAGGACTTCACACGGCGTCTGCCATAATTGACTAAATCCACCAAAGACGTATTTTCTTTACTGATTGCTGTCTAAGACTCCAAACAGCGGTGACATCCTTTAGTTAATCCAATCGAACATATCGACATTGTTTATTTAATCCATCGAACATACAATTTCTATATACATATTATCTATTCGAATCCACCAATACCTTTGTATTCGGATTCTAATAATCCAATCTTGCAACCACTAATCACCAACTCTTCACTTCAATTCTAATAATCCTCTAACATGATTACTTTTTCAACCACCGAAATCATTTGTACCGAATATTCTAACAATTCAATCCTTCATTAATGATCCAATTCGTAATTTACTCTGCCCATAATTAATCCTTACTTTCCATTATCTATCTCTAACTAATTCATCGGTATTTCTCCACCAAGATTGAATCAAGTTTACCTCCAAATTCTCATACCTCCAAATTTTCACAAATTCAATTCATCCATCTAGATCAAAATCCTATTAATCCCATTAATTCCAGTAATTACCTTTTACACCTTTCTAATCTTCCAAAATCATTTAAATCATCTATCTAACCTATCTATTCATTTAGACTCCACCAACCTATTTCTCCTACACTCCTTACTACCATTCCCTTGTTTATAATCGACACGAATCCACCAAGCATCGCTAAGTATTTTACCCCCAACAGTCATATTCCTTTCTTACGACCCTATTTATTTTTTCTGGCATTTTATTTTTGGAGAAGCATTGCCATTAATTGCTTTTGAAATATAATACATAAAAAAAACTTCCTGAGACTTAGCCATTTGAACAAAGACGTAATGTGAACATGCAATAGTAGTAACGATCCAGATTCCATCCACCATTTCCATAGTCTCTGCATCATATGCTTAACTTTTAAGCGTTATAGCCGCTTACATTACCACTGGGACGACACCTTGGACAACTCCACTGGGACGACACCCAGGACAATTCAAATAAGGGTCTTTCTCTGCCCTCCACTTTTCCATTTCCACCCACAAAGTTTTTGAAATAGAACTATATCTAGTTAAGTTCCCATGTCCGCCCTTGACCGTGGGCACGGCTATTCGAATAGTTTTGACTCTGCAGAGTGTGTACACTTTACCCACATGAGATAGATCTGCTCTCTGCCCCACACGATTCCTTAGCCATGCGGTTGAGTAGACTATCACAGGGCTTTTACAATGCATTTTTCTAGCAGAGTTACGACCGCTAAGGTTTCCACTTCCTCCTGCACGACCACCCTTCCGAAGCCCCTCTTGCGCCATCACGTTGGAGGATGTGGCCATCCTCTACCCGCCCGTGTTCACACCGACGCAACTCTTACTAAGTCAATGCAAATTAGTTAGCCCTGCCTACACTTTGCCAGCATGTGGTGTACTGTTGTACCTTGGGAGGTCATCACAAGATTCAGTCCTTAATGTTTATCTGGGCGGTTCTACCACAATCCCCTTGTGCTATCACGGCACCACTCAGACACTCCCAACCCCATCCATCCGCCCAGATAGCTAAGCATGTGGGATTTTTAGGAACATAAAATATTCATACCAACATATACCAGTCATCATCTCAATGACTGCCCAACTAAATTCTCACATGTTTGAAAGTGATGCTTAGGTTCTCACGCCCATGAATGTCTAAGCGATACTAAGCATGGCATATGGTTATGGACTTATTTTTGAAAGGTTACTATTATAATTTTGCTAGGGAGACAAGGTTCACATAATCGAGTATTCAAAAGAGGGTGTAATATTAGTCAAGGAAAATATGGTCATATGGCTAGGATCTTAAATTAAACATGTATTTGCATATAAAATAATAGCATGCAATTTGATAATTTAAACGAAAGTAATTTGCAGAAAATGTAGGTTCAATATGATCAAAGTATTGACTCGCCTGACACGGTTTACCGCGTTCTTGAGCTCACTCAACGCTTTCTCATTCGAAGGTCCTGAGCTTCTGGTCTTTATCTTCACCTCGACCTTGGCCTCGCTTGACCCGTTGATTCTTCAGGACTTCCATATCTAATTACGCGCTAAACAACTGAATTCAAACAAAGGCAAATAACTCAAAAGATCCAAAATAAATCCTAATAACCTTGATTTAGTTTTGTTATGAGTAAGGGGTGATCCGGGTGGTTTGAGGCAAGGTCGGTGGCAGAATACGATGATTCGGTCTTTTTATTAATAATCTCTTTTTATTATTTGTATATTTATTTAGGAAGTTCCATGAGTCAGGTCAGACTCATGATTCAATGTACGAGATTAGTGCAGCATTATTTTGTCGAGTGCTATATTCAGGGCCCAAGTTTTTTTTAAGCAACGCTTACAACGTTTAGCTTTATTTATAGTTCATATTTTTTTTGTCTAACAAGGCTTGTCTTACAATTTCTTAATGCAATATCACTATTTATCTAAATCTACCACGAGGAGTTATTTAATGGCGACATGATGAATATTAGGGCATATGTTATATTTAAGTAATGTATACAATTTTTAGTTTACCGAATTAAACTTTAGAGTCTATATTCCTAGCAATTTAGGCGGTGGCACTTTTTAGGGGAAGCTATTTACCATCTATTCAAATCATTCATTGAATGATTATTTCAATAATTCATGGAAGCATGGGGGTATTTAATTATCTAACTGATGTTTTAATAGTAAACTTTTAGTTTATTCTTATTTACTACTCATTTGCGACTACCAGCCTTTAATATTACTTTACCCATCAGATTACTCGTTATCGATATTATTCCAATGTCCGATGATCCAATGCCCTAATTAATAATTAGTCTTTAAAACATTTGTTCAAACGACATTAATTATTCATATACGATATTTAATCCAGACTTAAATGTTAAACCACCTCTTTTTCTTATATACAACCTAATCAAATGTATTAGCTTCCCTAGATCATTTCCAAATTTTTTTTAAACTTTAAATCCCTTTTACTTAGGCAAGGTTTGTTATATAGGGTCATATTTAAATGTTACTGTTTAATTAAACCTCCCACAGAGATTTATTTAATGGCGTCGTGTTAAATATCAAGCATATATTTTAATTATAATTCAGGGTATCTTTATTAAACTTGGATATTTAGTCAAAGTCATATTTATTTATTATTGCTTTGAATTTAATAATTAACCTTTTTGATAATTGCTCAAACCATATTATCTAATCATATATGCACTAATCAAAATCTAAATCTTAAACAATATCCTAATAAATTTGTGCATCTTTTATAAATTACTTTTGGATTTTTATTTGCCTTTTCCCCCCCACTGGATGTGCTAGCAAAATATTTAAAACCTACACTAATATTGCGGCCAGAAGGAATCGAACCCGGGTCTCGGTATCGAACGCATGCGCTGCTAGCCAATTGCTCTCGGTGTGTTATCTGACTAACGGAGGCAGAGAAATTAGTTATGCCATGCATGTAGGCGCTGGAGCAGAGGAAGCTCGGGTGGCCCTCGGCGCCGAGTTCGCCGGCGGCAGGTGGTCGCCGGGGAAGGGGTGGTGACCCGCAAAATGGGTTGTACCAGGGACGGGCAGCTAGGGGTGGCGGCGGGTTGGTCGGAACGGCAGCGAGATGGGCGAGCGGCTGCGCGGGGCGGCCGGCGGTGAGGTGAGTTCGGGGCGACGGCAACAGCGTGGAGGAGGGGGCGAGATAGGAGGGGCACGAGTCGGAGGAGGTAGTAAACCTTACCGGCACCGGCGGGACGGAGGAGTGCCGGATGAGCCGGCGCGGAAGCCATGGGCGGCGGCGGGCCATCGTGGCGGGGTTGCTCGGGCGACGAGGGGGGCGGCGGTTGGGGAGTTTCTGGTGCCGAGTAGATGCTCTCAAGTGGGGAATTGAAGGAGCTCGACCGAGGAGGAAGCGGCGGCAATGGGCGGCGATCGGCGGAAGCAAGAAAAAGGGTCAGCGGTGTGCTCGGGCGGTGGCTTTCCAATTAATGGTGAGGGAGGCGGTGGACTCTCGGGCGCGCCGTGGTGCGGCTGTCTTGTGGAATACTCGCGGAGGCGGCCGGGCGGTGAGGTGGCTTCAGGTGCAGGCGGGGAGACAAGGCAGGAGGAATGGGGTGGCAGGGGATTTATGGTCACGGGAGACCGGGGAACCGAGGTCGGCCGAAGGAAAGCAGGTGGCGGCGGCGGAGAGGGGGGCAGTCGGCGTGGAGGGAGACAGGCGCGCGGGCACGACGCACTCGGGGGGGAGAAGGAAGAAAAGAAAGAGGGAAGGGAGGAGGCGCGCTGGGGGCTGGGCCCAGCGGCCAGGGAGAGAAAAGGGAGGAGAGAGGGAGAGAAAAGAAATGGAGGGGGGCCCACAGGGAGAAAAATGATAGGTTCAAGCAGAGATTTGTAAATTCTGATTTTTAATTTAAATTTTTACTTTACAGATTAAATCATATATATTCGGGTTTATTGCTTTCTATTTTTACATGACATTTGAACATAAAATTTAAATTTTCAGCTATTAAATGAGTTTATATTAATATTATTATTACTTAGGTTTTATGCGTGTATTTATCTATGTATAAGGGTTTGCATTTTAGTCACTCACTTTTATTGCTCTTTATGTCATTATTCCCAACCATGAAATTTTATATTTTAAATCGGGTTCCACTTTTCTTATACTGGATCATCTTTTCAGATTCGTATTTATAATTCAATTTTTCTATTACTTGCATTTGGAGTTATTCTTTTGATATTTAATTTGCATGCCACAAATCTCAAAATGATTTCAACCAAATATTCAAAAGAAATTTAAATGCCAACAAAATGTAGGAAATGATTTTAAAATTCCATATTTTTGGACTAACCAAATTTCAGGATGTTACAATTGTTCACATGCCATGTCCTGGTATGCACCATTGCCACAGAGAACATTCCATGGGAGAGAGGGTTGAGAAAGTGAAAAGCGTTTTGACAAGACTAAAAGCAAAGGCGGTGTTTCGTTTGATAACCTTTTAGTGAAGCATACAGTGGACTTCAAATTTTTACGTTGTTGCTCTTTGCTGGCCTCTGCCTTAGCTTGACAAATTCCACACAAAAGATAAGAATTTTTAATAATTGATACCAAGGGGACTAAGCACATCCTTCATGTGGTGCATCCAACACTCGACCCAGCATCATTAGGGGTTACAATACTGAAATTTGATGCTGCGTTTTGCTACAGCATCAGATTCAAATCCATTAATTAGGAATGTGATTTGTTCATTAATTACTTGTTACTAGAATATACAAAAACAATATGGATAATTCATAATATATCACTCGAAAGAGTGACGTAGTCCGGAATACCACTTTGAAGAATGATTTCCACACTACTACAAAAGAGGCTAAACTGGACGCTTACATCATAGACGGTTCATATGAATAACCGTCTGTGGTGTTTTCACAGACGGTTTTTAATACAAACCGTCTGTGATAATTTCATTGTCACAGATGGTTCTAGATAAGAACCGTCTGTGATAATGCCAGACATCACAGACGATTTGTATTAAAAATCGTCTGTGATAAGAAAGTTACCACAGACGGTTCATATTAAGAACCATCTATGATATGTTTCCCGCTTTGCAATCCCCAAAATTTCATAATTTCCAGCTTTAGTCTGAGTAGGATTCAGTTTTGAGACACTTTCAGTAAAACGGGCATAACTTTTGGATACGGTGTCCGTTTTCGATGTTCCTGTACTCGTTGGAAAGCTAACGACGAGCCCGATCCAAAAATAATGTCCAGAATGGGCCAGTCGCCCTCTGAGACCGTCCAAATTGGCCATCTTTCGCCCCAAATCTATGTTGCAAGTTTTTGGTTTCTGTTTTTTCTCTTTTTCTTGGTCTTCCTTTCTAATTTGAATTTTGCTTCAACTCGAAAAGTTGTAGATCTCATCGATCCTTCTCAACCCATTCCTTGTGTAACAGCCCAATTGTTTATTTCAAAATTTTGGATAAAAAATTTAAAATTAAGAGAGCTAGAGTTTTTTAAATTTAAAATTTAAAATTTTATAAATTTTAAAATTCAATATTAAAATTTAACATTAAAAATTTAAAATTCAATATTAAAATTAAATTAATTTGGTTTAAAATAAAAATAAGAGTTTTGTTTGTGTGAAATTTGAATTTTGTTTTGCCTTGATTTTCTGCTTTTAAGAAAGCTAGATTTGAAAAGTAATTTAAAGTAAAAAACTTAAAAATATTAGTAAATAAAAAGATATTTTTATTTTCTATAAAAATCCTATGTCAAATTAATTATTTGAATTTATGTGATTTTTATTTGGTTTTTCTGAGTTTACCGGTGTTTTAAAATCTATTTTGAAATTAAAAAGTAATTTTTATTATGAAAATATAATACCAACAGTATTTGAAATATTTTTATTAAGTCCAAAATGTCTGCAGGAAGTTCTTTGAATTTTTCTGGAACTGTTGGAATTAATTTCATATTTTTCTGAGCTTTATTGAATTTTCTGGTGTTTTCTAAAATATATATATATAAATCAAATTTAATCCTCCACCGCCCGATCTAATCTCGTGCGTCCACCTTCACCTAACCCTCTTCGCACTCCATCCGAAAGTCCCGATTTCCTCCTTGCGCCGCATCGCTCATCCGACTATCCGCTCTTTCCTCCCTCTCTTCTCTCTCGTTGATAAAATCGGTCCCACCTGTCAGTGAATAAATCATTTTCCTTTACAAAAATAATTCGGCCAGAAAATCAAAATCCTTGCTGATGTCATAAATTCCTTTTCTACAGAAAAATAATTCATATGAAAACCATTTCCCTTGATGACGTCATAATTTGATTTTTCAGTTCAAAAAATAATTCCAGAGAATCGGTTTATTCTTTTCTCACTTTTCAAATTCCAAGAGCTCGTTCTCTTCGTTTTAACTCCGATTGAGCCCATTCAAATTTCTAAATTCATCTAAAATTCTAATATATTAATTTATGTCCTCTTTTCAAATTTTTGGAATTTTTGAATTTATTTGGATTAAACTAAAGCTTAATTAGTATTTTTATTTAATAAGATTAAATTAAACATTAATATTTGCTTAAAATATTTTATTTGAGTTCTTTAAGTCTCAAGCCATGGCCACCGTTCTTCAAACTTGATTTTCCATTGATTTTTTCCACGGTTTTTCGCGAAATTAAGTGCATTCATTTCCTCTCATCAAGAGCTTTCAATTCCCTACCGTTTCCCCTCTCATTCATGTGTATTTACACGAATTTGAAACCGTTGTTCTAAATGACATGGTCCTTTGATCTCTCTCTCCCGTCCACCTCCACCCCTATAAATGGGAGCGCCGGGTGCCCCTTCTCATACTCACCCAACCCCTGAAATCTCAAAGCCTCTCTCCCTTTCTTCTCTCCGCAATCGCCATTTTACTTTTGTGTACCGAGCGTCGTTCCTCGGCCTTTTACGACGCCTACAGTGGAGTTCCGACACTTTTGACCACACCATCGGCTTTGCCTTCTTGTGTTCTACGTGGTGCTCCCTTCGCCTTCGCCGGAGCATCACCGGAGCATCGCCGGACCACCGTGGCCAAAGCGCACCGTCGTTTCTCTCCTCGCTGTGAGCCGACCGCGCATGTTCCATCAAAACCGAGGTGAGCATTGTGTTCCCGACGTTCTCCTCTTCATTTCGCCGTAAAGCTCACCATCTAACTCCTCTCCGTTTGCCCGGAACGCCGATGTCAACCCGTCGGTCGCCTAATATCTTCTCCGCCATGTTTCGTCACCATCCGATGTCTGTTGGCCGAGCCGTCTGTACCGTTGAGTTTGCCTCGACGTGTTCTACGCTGTGCTTTTATCGCCATCACTCGAAGACTCCTCGAGTCCTCGACGACCTGGTCGAGCCAGACGCTGAAACCGTGCCTTCGCGCGTACACCACTTTTTCGGTAAGCGCTTTGATTTTTTGTTCACGTCATATCATGTCCTAGCCTCCAAGAAATTTATCTATCGTTTTTATTTAATTTTTCGTGGAGCCAATTGTCAGAAATTGAACTTTCCGCAAAAATGGTCGTTTTTGACTCCCGACGTCGATTCGTCATCTCTGTTAAGCTTTAGCCCATGCTCACCCTACATCTCCATATTCCATATCCGTACTAACTCTCCAACTCGCCGTTGTCGCAACCCCGCCTCCACCGCTGCTTTTCCCTCACCGCCGATGATTGCCGCCGCCGACGACACCGTACCCTTGTCACCACATTCGCCTTGTCGCTGAGGTTCTATTTTGTCCGTTCGACACCACCTCGCAACCAACCGGCACCGTATCTTTCAAAAAGTAATTCTCAGATTTTGTTATCATTTCATGTGATATCTAAAACTTCCAGATATTCGTTCTCACTCATTCGAACTCTGAATCCATTGATTCTTTTTCCTAAATTCATCTAAAATCTTAACCTTTCTTCCAGTGTATATTATATATTTTTGTGATTTTATTTGTATTTATTGTTCATGTAGAAACCCGTCGTCAAGAATTTTTCGACCATGAAGAAGAAAGTCAAGATATCGCACACGAAGGCAAGTCTCCTTTGAACATCTTGAACCTATGTTTGTGAAATGTTTTTAATTATTTTAAATTCAATGCATCGCTATGTTACATAAAATGATAATTTCTGTTGTAGAAATAATAGTTAAACCGATAATTGTTATACCCTTATTTGACATTGAGAACCATGTACCTTTGACACCCTAGGATTTCCTTTGTCTCAATAATAAGATTATTATAAAACTTTGGTGAATGTTGTATTGGTAGTAAAATGCTTAGTCATACTATATAACTTTTGTAGCATCGGAATGGGAAAATTATATTTTGTGGAACTAGACTTTGTTCAGAAATTGGTGGCAATTGGTGTTGCCTCTGTTCCTTCAAAAATAAATAAAATGTGAAAATTATTTTAGACCAGGGCGGATGGTTAGTTTGGATTGGTGCGGTTAGCACGAGAACTTGTAAAGTGTATGTTCCGCACTAGTCAATTAAGGACCGACGCTTGTGTTTATCTAGACTGAGCACTACCGTACAACCACAAGTGTATATGGGTACGACCTAGCTGATTAACTTATGATAGACTAGTTTAGGTACCACTAGTGGAAAGTGGGTGCTAGGGTGTACTGGTTATTCACAGTGAGGGACAGGGTTTACTGTACTCATACGGCGCAAGAGGGGGATTCCGACTGGGTGGTTTAACCCTTCAGCGGTGAAACCTCAGCGGGTGGTGTCTAGTTACACTAGAGTAAGGTAAAGGCAGCATGTTATCTGGGTCTTATGCCTAAGGCAGCATGTTGGCTATTAAGATAACTTGTCTCTTACAGGTAAAGTGTACAACCTCTACAGAGTGTAAAACTATTCGAATAGTCGTGCCCACGGTCAAAGGCGGGCAATGAATGCATTCACATGGTAGATCTTTGGTTTTGTTTTCAAAGAAAATGTTTTGGAAACCGAGAGTGGTTGGAACTCCCGGAGTTGTCCTGGCGGTTGGAGCCAGTGTGGGTGGTTGTAACCCGTTTTCTTGAATCCTGGCGGTTGGAGCCAGTGTGGGTAGTTGTAACCCGTTTTCTTGAATCTTGGCAGTGAAAGCCAGTTATCTAGTGTTGGTGGTTGTAACCTTCACTATGCAATTTGATAGTTTCTGTTAAAACAATTATCTTATTTAAACTGATGCCTTCGAAAATATTTAATGGTGTTTGAAATAAAATATTGCTTTTGTGCAAAAGAACCATAAAACCTTCCTTTGTTAAACCTTGCATCTATTGCATTTTCCCAAGACTTGCAGTGTACTTTTATGTACTCACATGCTACACTTAAAATAATAACCAGAAGAGTATGAAGCCCAAGAAGGAAACTTCGACTACGGCGCGTATGGATTCGATGAAGGCTTACCGGAGTACTAGGTTGCGCTTTCCCCAGTCAATTGCCTGTGGTGTATTGATGGGTCTTCGCTGGATTTACTTTTGCTTCCGCTGTGCTTTATCTTTTGTGTGTGTGTGTGAGGTCTTCAAACCTCAATTGTAATAAAGAGGCCTTTTGGTCTGTACTCTCTCTATTATTGTAATAAAGCGTTGTTGGTTATGTATTCATCACTGTTTGACTGTGTGCACTAGCTTTGATCTGGGACTAGTGTTGTGTTACACAGAGGGACCGGTTTCAGAAATCCAGGTCCCGACACCTTGCCAATAGAAATCCACCAACCCTCACCCAACGGATCGTAGCTCCACCTCTCCGTCCCCGTGCCAAAAATTTTCGCACTCCCGCCTCTCCCTCCCCTACAAATAATCACCCAAACCTAGCCTCCTTGCTGTTCATTGTCCTCCTCCTTGACCCTTACCATAATAGCCCGCAGGAAACAGATGGCGCACAAATCTACGGGAGGCAAGACACTACAGAAGCAACTAGCTACCAAGGCGACGCTCAATCAACACCGCCGATGGTGGGCGTCAAAGATTTTCAGCTCATGCTCCGCATCAGCGGCGAGAAGGCCTAGGCACAGAGGATCTTTGCTTTTTCTCTGTTCTTGTTGTGTTAGCTAGATGGGTAACCTGCTCGTTGTTATGGGATATTGTAATGGTAGGCTCTAATCTTAATAAAATGGAATGTGTCTTGTGTTTCATCTTGTATTTACTTGTTTTTAGATGACATAGTGAACATTTCTGCGGCTAGCGAAAAAAAAAAAAAAATTAGGTATAGAATGAACTATCACAGATGATTTTGTGATATAAACCATCTGTGAAGGATTATCACAGACGGCTCAAACCAAAAATCGTCTGTGATACTAGCACATCATAGACGGTTCTATCTACCAACCGTCTGTGATGAAAAATATCACAGACGGTTCTAGCTACTAACCGTCTGTGATACTCATCCATTACAGACGGTTCGTAGCTAGAACCTTCTGTGATGTGTGAGTATCACAGACGGTTTTAGATTCGAGCCGTCTGTGATAGTGCTCTTCACAGTCGGTTCTAGTTACAAACCGTCGAGTTGTGATTATCACGACGGCTCACGAACCGTATGTGACAACCTCCGATTATCATCGACATAAATTGAGCACGGTTCAAAACCGCTCGTGATGATGGTTTCAACCGTCTGTGATGACCCTTTTTGTAGTAGTGCCACCACATACCACTTCAAAGAAGTTTAGATTAAGTATATATCATTTCCTTTATTTGTTTGCAAGTTAAAGCTTTTTCACCCTTTTGGCCATAGAAAACACTATTTTGTCTATGTATACCATATTTTCATGATTTCAAGGAATAGCAATCAAGCTGTTTCGACCCTAGTGCAACCGATTCTAAGACTACGTCACATTCATCAATCTATTGCTCGTGTAGCCATGTAAGTCTATTCAATGTCGACTAGCCTTGCTTCAGTCCGTGGAGACCATGCCGAGGAATTGAAATAGAGGCATGGTAGAGTTTTGCTTTTTTAACATGACAAGAGATCCACAGAGCTCACTAAACCAAAGTTTTGCCATTTTAAACAAAAAATATGTCATTCTCAATGAATGAATTAGCAGATCTCTTGGTTTTTGGTAATTTTTTTTAAATATGACGTTCCTCATCAAAAATATAATTACATGTACATATGTGGACCCAAGTCGCATTACAATGTCAGTCTTCAAAAACTAATAGAGTCGACACAGTCGAATGTGGAGGGACTCGATACCATAACAAAAATGCTTTGGTTCAACGCATGGTTTGAGTGGTATTTTCTAGAATCATAAAAACATAGCATACATAGGTAAAATAGTCCTTTTCTATGGCGAAAAGGGTGAAAAGACCTTAATTTGCAACAAAATAGAGAAAATAGTATATCTTGAATCTAAACTTCTTTCAAGTGGAATGTAGTGGTCATCATTTTCAAAGCGGCACTTTAGGCTACACCACTTTTTCGAGTGGCATATCATGAACTATCCTAAAAATATATCCCAATAATTGAAGATAACATGTATAAAATGAGTTTATATTAATATTATTATTACTTAGGTTTTATGCGTGTATTTATCTATGTATAAGGGTTTGCATTTTAGTCACTCACTTTTATTGCTCTTTATGCCATTATTCCCAACCATGAAATTTTATATTTTAAATCGGGTTCCACTTTTCTTATACTGGATCATCTTTTCAGATTCGTATTTATAATTCAATTTTTCTATTACTTGCATTTGGAGTTATTCTTTTGATATTTAATTTGCATGCCACAAATCTCAAAATGATTTCAACCAAATATTCAAAAGAAATTTAAATGCCAACAAAATGTAGGAAATGATTTTAAAATTCCATATTTTGGACTAACCAAATTTCGTGATGTTACAATTGTTCACATGCCATGTCCCGGTATGCACCATTGCCACAGAGAACATTCCATGGGAGAGAGGGTTGGAGAAAGTGAAAAGGCAGTACTTGACAAGACTAAAAGCAAAGACAGTGTTTCTGTTTGATAACCTTTTAGTGAAGCATACAGTGGACTTCAAATTTTTACGCTGTTGCTCTTTGCTGGCCTCTGCCTTAGCTTGACAAATTCCACACAAAAGATAAGAATTTTTAATAATTGATACCAAGGGGACTAAGCACATCCTTCATGTGGTGCATCCAACACTCGACCCAGCATCATTAGGGGTTACAATCTCGAAATTTGATGTCTGCGTTTACTCTGAGATCGATTCAAATCCATTAATTAGGAATGTGATTTGTTCATTAATTACTTGTTACTAAAATATACAAAAACAATATGGATAATTCATAATATATCACTCGAAGGAGTGACGTAGTCCGGAATACCACTTTGAAGAATGATTTCCACACTACTACAAAAGAGGCTAAACTGGACGCTTACATCATAGACGGTTCATATGAATAACCGTCTGTGGTGTTTTCACAGACGGTTTTAATACAAACCGCCTCGTGATAATTCATTGTCACGTATGGTTCTAGATAAGAACCGCTCGTGATAATGGCGTACATCATGAGCGGTTTGTATTAAAAATCGTTTGTGATAAGAAAGTTACCACAGACGGTTCATATTAAGAACCATCTATGATATGTTTCCCGCTTTGCAATCCCCAAAATTTCATAATTTCCAGCTTTAGTCCGAGTAGGATTCAGTTTTGAGACACTTTCAGTAAAACGGGCAAAACTTTTGGATACGGTGTCCATTTTCGATGTTCTTGTACTCGTTGGAAAGCTAACGACGAGCCCGATCCAAAAATAATGACCAGAATGGGCCAGTCGCCCTCTGAGACCCTCAAAATCGGCCATCTTTAGCCCCAAATCTATGTTGCAAGTTTTTGGTTTCTGTTTTTTCTCTTTTTCTTGGTCTTCCTTTCGCAATTTGAATTTTGCTTCAACTGAAAAGTTGTAGATCTCATCGATCCTTCTCAACCCATTCCTTGTGTAACAGCCCAGCTGTTTATTTCAAAATTTTGGATAAAAAAATTTAAAATTAAGAAAGCTAGAGTTTTTTTTAAATTTAAAATTTAAAAATTTAAAATTTTAAAATTCAATATTAAAATTTAACATTAAAAATTTAAAATTCAATATTAATATTAAATTAATTTGGTTTAAAATAAAAATAAGAGTTTTGTTTGTGTGAAATTTGAATTTTGTTTTGCCTTGATTTTCTGTTTTAAGAAAGCTAGATTTGAAAAGTAATTTAAAGTAAAAAACTTAAAAATATTATTAAATAAAAAGATATTTTTATTTTCTGTAAAAATCCTATGTCAAATTAATTATTTGAATTTATGTGATTTTTATTTGGTTTTTCTGAGTTCTACGAGTTTTAAAATCTATTTTGAAATTAAAAAGTAATTTTTATTATGAAAATATAATACCAACAGTAGTTGGAAATATTTTTATTAAGTCCAAAATATCTCCAAGAAGTTCTTTGAATTTTTCTGGAACTGTTGGAATTAATTTCATATTTTTCTGAGCTTTATTGAATTTTCTGGTGTTTTCTAAAATATATATATATATATAAATCAAATTTAATCCTCCACCGCCCGATCTAATCTCGTCGTCCACCTTCACCTAACCCTCTTCGCTCTCCATCCGACAGCTCCGATTTCCTCCTTGCGCCGTATCGCTCATCCGACCATCCGCTCTTTCCTCCTCTCTTCTCTCGTTGATAAACCGTCCCACCGCCGCTGAATAAATCATTTGCCTTCTTGCGTTCTCGCGGTGCTCCTCGCCTTGCCGAGCATCACCGAGCATCGCCGACCACCAGTACCAAAGCGCCGTCGCTTCTCTCCTCGCCGCGAGCCGACCGCGCATGTTCCATCAAAACCGAGGTGAGCATTGTGTTCCCGACGTTCTCCTCTTCATTTCGCCGTAAAGCTCACCATCTAACTCCTCTCCGTTTGCCCGGAACGCCGATGTCAACCCGCCGGTCGCCTAATGTCTTCTCCGCGATGTTTCGTCACCATCCGATGTCTGTTGGCCGAGCCGTCTGTACCGTTGAGTTCGCATCGACGTGTTCTACGCCATGCTTCTATCGCCATCACTCGAAGACTCCTCGAGTCCTCGATGACCTGGTCGAGCCAGACGCTGAAACCGTGCCTTCGCGCGTACACCACTTTTTCGGTAAGCGCTTTGATTTTTGTTCACGTCATATCATGTCCTAGCCTCCAAGAAATTTATCTATCATTTTTATTTAATTTTTCGTGGAGCCAATTGTCAGAAATTGAACTTTCCGCAAAAATGGTCGTTTTTGACTCCCGACGTCGATTCGTCATCTCTGTTAAGCTTTAGCCCATGCCGTAATTTTTCTTAGACTTGCCTCGCCGCGTTCTACGCCGTGCTCACTTCCTTTTCCCCAAAAAGCCTCCACAAATTTTCGCCTCCGACACCTCGCCATGGCCGCCAATGGCATCTCGTGTCCCCATATATCCGGTGGTGTTTTCCCCAATCCGTTCGCGTCATATCGTGCCAAACCAACCCAGATAGCTACATTTCAAATGGTTTTAGATTCGCCTCACCAACCACCAAGATATCAAGTTTTTCCTTTTTCTCTATCGTCGTCGTTCAAACGTCGATTGTATCGTCTCCGTTGAATTTTCAACTTAGACAATAATTTTTCTAGCTTCATCGTACTATGTTGTACCCCATGCTCACCCTACATCTCCATGTTCCATATCCGGTACTAACTCTCCAACCTGCCGTTGTCGCAACCCCGCCGTCACTGCCGTTTTTCCCTCACCGCCAGTGATTGCCGCCGTTTCTCGACGCCGTACCCATGTCACCACATTCGCCTTGTCGCTGAGGTTCCATTTTGTCCGTTCGCCACCACCTCGCAACCAACCGGCACCGTATCTTTCAAAAAGTAATTCTCAGATTTTGTTATCATTTCATGTGATATCTAAAACTTCCAGATATTCGTTCTCACTCATTCGAACTCCGAATCCATTGATTCTTTTTCCTAAATTCATCTAAAATATTAACCTTTCTTCCAGTGTATATTATATATTTTTGTGATTTTATTTGTATTTATCTGTTTGTTTGTATTTATTGTTCGCCAGAGAACCCCACGTCGTCAAGAATTTTCCGACCATGAAGAAGAAAGTCAAGATATCGCACACTAAGGCAAGTCTCCTTTGAACATCTTGAACCTATGTTTGTGAAATGTTTTTAATTATTTTAAATTCAATGCATCGCTATGTTACATAAAATGATAATTTCTGTTGTAGAAATAATAGTTAAACCGATAATTGTTATACCCTTATTTGACATTGAGAACCGTGTACATTTGACACCCTAGGATTTCCTTTGCCTCAATAATGAGATTATTATAAAACTTTGGTGAATGTTGTATTGGTAGTAAAATGCTTAGTCATACTATATAACTTTTGTAGCATCGGAATGGGAAAATTATATTTTGTGGAACTAGACTTTGTTCAGAAATTGGTGGCAATTGGTGTTGCCTCTGTTCCTTCAAAAATAAATTAAATGTGAAAATTATTTTAGACCGGGGCGGATGGTTAGTTTGGATTGGTGCGGTTAGTACGAGAACTTGTAAAGTGTATGTTCCGCACTAGTCAATTAAGGACCGACGCTTGTGTTTATCTAGACTGAGCACTACCGTACAACCACAAGTGTATATGGGTACGACCTAGCTGATTAACTTATGATAGACTAGTTTAGGTACCACCAGTGAAAAGTGGGTGCTAGGGTGTACTGGTTATTCACAGTGAGGGACAGGGTTTACTGTACTCATACGGCGCAAGAGGGGGATTCCGACTGGGTGGTTTAACCCTTCAGCGGTGAAACCTCAGCGGGTGGTGTCTAGCTAGACTAGAGTAAGGTAAAGGCAGCATGTTATCTGGGTCTCATGCCTAAGGCAGCATGTTGGCTATTAAGATAACTTGTCTCTTATAGGTAAAGTGTACAACCTCTACAGAGTGTAAAACTATTCGAATAGCCGTGCCCACGGTCAAGGGCGGGCAAGGAATGCATTCACATGGTAGATCTTTGGTTTTGTTTTCAAAGAAAATGTTTTGGAAAACGAGTGGTTGAACTCCGGAGTTGTCCCGGCGGTTGGAGCCGCAGGGTGGTTGTAACCTGCTTTTCTTGAATCTCGTTGGAGCCAAGTGGGTAGTTGTAACCTGCTTTCTTGAATCTTGGCAGTGAAAGCCAGTTATCTAGTGTTGGTGGTTGTAACCTTCACTATGCAATTTGATAGTTTCTGTTAAAACAATTATCTTATTTAAACTGATGCCTTCGAAAATATTTAATGGTATTTGAAATAAAATATTGCTTTTGTGCAAAAGAACCATAAAACCTTCCTTTGTTAAACCTTGCATCTATTGCATTTTCCCAAGACTTGCAGAGTACTTTTATGTACTCACATGCTACACTTCAAATAATAACCAGAAAAGTATGTAGCCCAAGAAGGAAACTTCGACTACGCTGCGTATGGATTCGATGAAGGCTTTCCAGAGTACTAGGTTGCGCTTTCCCCAGTCAATTGCCTGTGGTGTATTGATGGGTCTTCGCTGGATTTACTTTTGCTTCCGCTGTGCTTTATCTTTTGTGTGTGTGTGAGGTCTGCAAACCTCAATTGTAATAAAGAGGCCTTTTGGTCTGTACTCTCTCTATTATTGTAATAAAGCGTTGTTGGTTATGTATTCATCACTGTTTGACTGTGTGCACTAGCTTTGATCTGGGACTAGTGCTGTATTACACAGAGAGACCGATTTCAGAAATCCAGGTCCCGACACCTTGCCAATAGAAATCCACCAACCCTCACCCAACGGATCGTAGCTCCACCTCTCCGTCCCCGTGCCAAAAATTTTCGCACTCCCGCCTCTCCCTCCCCTACAAATAATAACCCAAACCTAGCCTCCTTGCTGTTCATTGTCCTCCTCCTTGACCCTTACCATAATAGCCCGCAGGAAACAGATGGCGCACAAGTCTACGGGAGGCAAAACACTGCAGAAGCAACTAGCTACCAAGGTGACGCTCAATCAACACCGACGATGGTGGGCGTCAAAGATTTTCAGCTCATGCTCCGCATCAGGGGCGAGAAGGCCTAGGCACAAAGGATCTTTGCTTTTTCTCTGTTCTTGTAGTGTTAGCTAGATGGGTAACCTGCTCGTTGTTATGGGATATTGTAATGGTAGGCTCTAATCTTAATAAAAATGGAATGTGTACTGTGTTTCTTACTGTATTTACTTGTTTTTAGATGACATAGTGAACATTTCCTGCGGCTAGCCGAAAAAAAGAAAAAAATTAGGTATAGAATGAACTATCACAGATGATTTTGTGATATAAACCATCTGTGAAGGATTATCATAGACGGCTCAAACCAAAAACCGTCTGTGATACTAGCACATCATAGATGGTTCTATCTACCAACCGCTCGTGATGAAAATATCACAGACGGTTCTAGCTACTAACCGTCTGTGATACTCATCCATTACAGACGGTTCGTAGCTAGAACCTTCTGTGATGTGTGAGTATCACAGACGGTTTTAGATTCGGGCCGTCTGTGATAGTGCTCTTCACAGTTGGTTCTAGTTACAAACCGTCTGAGTTGTGATTATCATAGACGGCTCACGAACCGTATGTGATAACCTCCGATTATCACTGACCCATAAATTCAGACGGTTCGAAAAATCGTCTGTGATGATGGTTTCGAACCGTCTGTGATGACCCTTTTTGTAGTAGTGCCACCACATACCACTTCAAAGAAGTTTAGATTAAGTATATATCATTTCCTTTATTTGTTTGCAAGTTAAAGCTTTTTCACCCTTTTGGCCATATAAAACACTATTTTGTCTATGTATACCATATTTTCATGATTTCAAGGAATAGCAATCAACTGCTTTCACCCTAGTGCAACCGATTCTAAGACTACGCCACATTCATCAATCTATTGCTCGTGTAGCCATGTAAGTCTATTCAATGACGACTAGCCTTGCTTCAGTCCATGGAGACCATGTCGAGGAATTGAAATAGAGGCATGGTAGAGTTTTGCTTTTTTTTTAACATGACAAGAGATCCACAGTAGCTCACTAAACCAAAGTTTTGCCATTTTAAACAAAAAAATATGTCATTCTCAATTAATGAATTAGCAGATCTCTTGGTTTTTGGTAATTTTTTTAAATATGACGTTCCTCATCAAAAATATAATTACATGTACATATGTGGACCCAAGTCGCATTACAATGTCGTCTTCAAAAACTAATAGAGTCGACACGTGTCGAATGTGGAGGGACTCGATACCATAACAAAAATGTTTGGTTCAATCGCATGGTTTGAGTGGTATTTTCTAGAATCATGAAAACATAGCATACATAGGTAAAATAGTCCTTTTCTATGGCGAAAAGGGTGAAAAGACCTTAATTTGCAACAAAATAGAAAAATAGTATATCTTGAATCTAAACTTCTTTCAAGTGGAATGTAGTGGATGTCATTTTTCAAAGCGGCACTTTAGGCTACACCATTTTTTCGAGTGGCATATCATGAACTATCCTAAAAATATATCCCAATAATTGAAGATAACATGTATAAAATGAGTTTATATTAATATTATTATTACTTAGGTTTTATGCGTGTATTTATCTATGTATAAGGGTTTGCATTTTAGTCACTCACTTTTATTGCTCTTTATGTCATTATTCCCAACCATGAAATTTTATATTTTAAATCGGATTCCACTTTTCTTATACTGGATTATCTTTTCAGATTCGTATTTATAATTCAAATTTTCTATTACTTGCATTTGGAGTTATTCTTTTGATATTTAATTTGCATGCCACAAATCTCAAAAAGATTTCAACCAAATATTCAAAAGAAATTTAAATGCCAACAAAACGTAGGAAATGATTTTAAAATTCCATATTTTTGGACTAACCAAATTTCAAGATGTTACAATTGTTCACATGCCATGTCCTGGTATGCACCATTGCCACAGAGAACATTCCATGGGAGAGAGGGTTGGAGAAAGTGAAAAGGCAGTACTTGACAAGACTAAAAGCAAAGGCAGTGTTTCTGTTTGATAACATTTTAGTGAAGCATACAGTGGACTTCAAATTTTTACGTTGTTGCTCTTTGCTGGCCTCTGCCTTAGCTTGACAAATTCCACACAAAAGATAAGAATTTTTAATAATTGATACCAAGGGGACTAAGCACATCCTTCATGTGGTGCATCCAACACTCGACCCAGCATCATTAGGGGTTACAATACTGAAATTTGATGTCGCGCTTTGCTCAAAGATCGATTCAAATCTATTAATTAGGAATGTGATTTGTTCATTAATTACTTGTTACTAGAATATACAAAAACAATATGGATAATTCATAATATATCACTCGAAAGAGTGACGTAGTCCGGAATACCACTTTGAAGAATGATTTCCACACTACTACAAAAGAGGCTAAATCGACGCCAGACATCATAGACGGTTCATATGAATAACCGTCGCGTGGTGTTTTCCGCACGGTTTTTAATACAAACCGTCTGTGATAATTTCATTGTCACAGATGGTTCTAGATAAGAACCATCTGTGATAATGGCAGACATCACAGACGGTTTGTATTAAAAATCGTCTGTGATAAGAAAGTTACCACAGACGGTTCATATTAAGAACCATCTATGATATGTTTCCCGCTTTGCAATCCCCAAACTTTCATAATTTTCAGCTTTAGTCCGAGTAGGATTCAGTTTTGAGACACTTTCAGTAAAACAGGCATAACTTTTGGATACGGTGTCCGTTTTCGATGTTCTTGTACTCGTTGGAAAGCTAACGACGAGCCCGATCCAAAAATAATGACCAGAATGGGCCAGTCGCCCTCTGAGACCCTCAAAATCGGCCATCTTTAGCCCCAAATCTATGTTGCAAGTTTTTGGTTTCTGTTTTTTCTCTTTTTCTTGGTCTTCCTTTCGGAATTTGAATTTTGCTTCAACTGAAAAGTTGTAGATCTCATCGATCCTTCTCAACCCATTCCTTGTGTAACAGCCCAGCTGTTTATTTCAAAATTTTGGATAAAAAAATTTAAAATTAAGAAAGCTAGAGTTTGGTTTAAATTTAAAATTTAAAAATTTAAAAAAATTTAAAATTCAACATTAAAATTCAATATTAAAATTAAAAATTAAAAAATTTAAAATTTAATATTAAAATTAAATTAATTTAGTTTAAAATAAAAATAAGAGTTTTGTTTGTGTGAAATTTGAATTTTGTTTTGCCTTGATTTTCTGTTTTAAGAAAGCTAGATTTGAAAAGTAATTTAAAGTAAAAAACTTAAAAAAATTATTAAATAAAAAGATATTTTTATTTTCTGTAAAAATCTATGTCAAATTAATTATTTGAATTTATGTGATTTTTATTTGGTTTTTCCGAGTTCTGGGAGTTTTAAAATCTATTTTGAAATTAAAAGTAATTTTATTATGAAAATATAATACCAACAGTAGTTGGAAATATTTTTATTAAGTCCAAAATGTCTCCAGGAAGTTCTTTGAATTTTTCTGGAATTGTTGGAATTAATTTCATATTTTTCTGAGCTTTATTGAATTTTCTGGTATTTTCTAAAATATATATATATATAAATCAAATTTAATCCTCCACCGCCCGATCTAATCTCGTGCGTCCACCTTCACCTAACTCTCTTCGCTCTCCATCCGACAGTCCCGATTTCCTCCTTGCGCCGCATCGCTCATCCGACCTGTAGGACCGAAATGGCGACAGAGGGGGGGTGAATGTCGTTCTCTTTTAAAATCGCCCTCGAGAATTCGGAAAATTAATTCTGCTGAAAACTACAACGCATGCGATACTAAAAAATTCAGCATAAATCAGAGAGTAATCAGTAAAAATTTCAGCTGAAAATATTGCCGTTTGGTCTGCATGCAAAATAGCCAAAGATCAAGAAAGGAAATAAAAGAAAAGGGACTTCAACTGAAATCCTTTTGCCAAGTACTGCTTGCTGCCCAACCGAAAGAGACTGAGATAGAAATGCGTCCAGCCACAAAAGAAAAAGCTAAAGCTGAAAAAGAGACTGAACACAACAGGACCGCATGTAGTTTGGCAGTTGTTCTGAAAAGAAAAGCTTAATCGAATCGATTTCCTTCAAACTCCAAATCAGACCAAAGGAATCAATAAAAGACTACCGAGAAACTTCAATCAAGCAGCACAAGAGATGAAGAGTAAAACAAAGAAAAGTCTGTACTCTTACTGCTCTTCCGACAAAAGATTGCCAAAAAGGTCATAAAACGAAAAACAGATACTGCACTGCCGAAACTATTGGAGTAGCAGCCGAGTGCTGCCGTTCTTCTTCTGCTGCTCTTCTTAGTCCAGAGAAGAGCAAATCAGCAGAGAAAATGAAGGTGCAGAGTGCAGACCATTTTACAACACAGGATTAACAGCACATTGGAAATATAAACTGAAGAACCTGAAGAGCTGTCGACAACAGAGAGTAATGAAGAAACAGCCGAGAAAAGAACACAGAAGGATGAACTAAAAACTGGATGGCCGAAAGGTTCCAACAAGAATCAGCATGTAGACTATTCGGACTGAATTCAGAACTGATTGAAAACTATGAACCCAAAAGACAGTAAACAGAGATTGCCTCAGAATGGCAAGAGCAGAGAAGAACAGGGTAGAGAGAACTGTAAATAGAGCTGAGGCAAAAACACAAAGAGAAGGCAAGTCATAACAGCTCAAACTCAAGATTTCTCAAAGAGATAAGAACATGAAAGATTAGTAAACGCAGAGGATTACAACCAGTTCATCTCATATTGAGACCATCACACGTAGAGAGCAACAAAAATTGCAAGGAGTCCCGATACGCATGAACATTAGAACAAAATGATTACAAGACTCTCAATCCATCCTCTCCCTCTCAATCCTCAAAAACACCAAGAGCCTCACATGCTTCTTGGGAGGAACACAACACACACAAAGATATGAATAAGCTCACAAGTGTCCTGGGGGGTATGCAGCCCCCAACCTCTATTTATAGCCCTTGGCTAACGGGTCTCCAACCCGTTACGCCGGCTAAACCCTAACGGAGCCGTCTTCCGCTTGTGCGACCTTGCGAAATTCCGTTCGCCCCTCACGCACCTTCCGGAAGCTTCGCGCCCTTGCCTCGCAAGACGCTCCGCAACACGCCGAGTCCACGCCGCCTTCGACACCTCATGACCGTTCGACCTCGGCGCCACTGCGCCTAGTCCGGTCCACCGTGTCTCGCCACGACTCGCCTCGATGTCCTGCACACGCACAAGAAAACATGTCACATAGCACCGCTCGATACATGAACGCGTAAATAGCATAAACAAGATCAAATAAGTCGCAATAATAGAATATACATCCTAACCCATACGACTTCACTTGACCAAAATCCGACCGAGCCCGTTGCACCATGCAACGTCTGGGTCCGGACAAACCGACTCAAACTCGACTTTTGGAAACAGATGTCAATTACTCATCACTCACAATGGGATGACCTCCACATGGTCTCTCAATCTCCCCCTTGATGAGTATATTGACAAACACCGAAAAAAGCACAAAGTTGAGTTTGAAGAGTCTAACATGGTCCATAAGTAAAGAGTGAAGCTAATGACCATGTCGATGTATGAGCAAAAGAAAGAACAATTTTTCCTCAAAGCTCCCGAAGTGACTTTTTCTACCACTATTCTCCCCCTTTTGGCAATAAACCCATCAAGAATGAAAGAAGGAGAAAAAATCATGAAAAATGATGAAAGGCTGATTTGATCATTTTTTTTAAGTATGTAGAGCCATGAGAATTATCCAAAATGACCAACATATATTACATCAAGCCATATCATACAAATATGCTACAAAGATCATGACTAAGTATGTAAAGAGAAGCTAAGCAACATAAGGCATATTCTGAATTTTAGTTGAAGTGCTTAGCAAGTCAAGTCAATCATGATTTTAGTCTAGCTAATGATATCCACAAATGATGCAAGCCATGTCAATGAGCTAAATGGAATCAAGAAGCTAGTGTTGAGCCAACTAGAGTGCTATTTGTTCAAGAATGATACAATTGTTGAAGTACTTTGATTTTTTTTTTAATTGAGCACTTTTGACATTTTTCTTTTGAGATCTCATGATTGTTTTCAATCATATTTTTGTCATGTGCTAGACCTCAAGCCTTATGCGATCATTCCAAGCGAGAAGCTTAAGGAAATGATCTTGGTCATCCAAATCTCCCCTGAGTTCATGCCTTGTGCAATCATGCAACATTAACTAGATTAGCTAACACACTATCCTTTTGAAAATATAGACAAAACCATCAGCTACAGTAAAATCATCAACCATAACCTAAAAACCAGAGTCAATACACCACCGTTACCACTGCCCAACCAAACGTCTAGTGAAGCAAAGCAGCTATACCCGCTGCCCCTGCCTCTCGCCAAAGAGCACAGTCCTGTTTGATCCCCTCTTAGCAATCTCGTCACTGCATTGTTTGCATTGCGGAAGACTCTAGAATTTCTCTCCATCCAGATTGCCCGCAAGGTTAAAAGATGATTACCGAGTTGAGACCTCTGACTTGATCCACACGCACCATCTGCTGTAGCCGCAGCCACCATTCTTGTATGGTATGTCGCAGCAGGCGAGTGCCTGTGGTTCGTGAGCCAAAGCAGCACAAGGAACCAAATTTGCCGGACGACGCTACATTGTACCAGCAAGCGTTCTATTGTCTCCTCCTCTTGGCTGCAAAGGACGCACCATTGATTGTTCGGAAGTCCTGTATTGTCCAGCAGCGACCCTGTAAGGAAAGCCATACAAACAACTTGTGCTTGAGCGGTGCGCAGGATTTCCACAGAGGCCTATGGCAAGGGAAAGAGAGTGACCCATAGAAATAAGCTCTGTAGGCCGACTGCGACGAATAGCTTTTGTTGGCCGTCCACTTCCAGAGCCACTGATCCGCAACCCCTTCCTGCAATTGGGACGACTCCACCTTAGTCAACAGGTCCATATAGTGAAGGATTGCCGGCACCGAAAGTTGGCCGGTGTGAGATCACGTGAAGGTCACGCTATAGTTGTAATGAGTAATTGACTTTTGGTTTAAGAGAGTTTGTAGAATTTGAGTTTAGTTTTTTTAGAATTTGCAATTGAGGGGTTACTGTTAGGGCTGACAGTCTAACCGGCATTTGGGTTGTGGTCAGACCGGCCAGGTGCGGTCTGATCGGCCTTCCACTGGTGGAAAACCGGTGATGTGCCTTTTGGTAAATGGATACTAAATACTTGTGTAGGTGTGTTTGTGGATGTCTTCGCACTAGGTGTTTTTCAATTTGGAGTCATGAGCTGAAACCATATAGAGTTTAGCTAAAATTTCAAGAGTGTTTTCTCATACCCTTGACCAACATAGTGCGGTGCTCGGTTGGCAATGGCGGTCCGACCGACAGTAATGATGCTCTAATAGGTGTGGTGGCTAGACCGTATTTTGGTGAATTGGTGCTGAAACTATGTATTTTGATTTGAGATTTGGTCCTAAGTTTATGATCAACGAATGAGCATGGTTGAGTGTGTGCATGGCATGGGTGCGATATTTTTATTGTGGTGTGTTGCATGATACATTGCTTTGACTAACGTGAGTCAAGTGCATGAAACTTATGCTCGATATGTTTGCTTGATCTTTGGATGTGCGGTGGTTTGGAGGACATAGAGGTGACGACATTTGGTGGACTAGGCGGGGGCTGGGGTCTGAAGCGATCATGTAAATCCGGTGATCTTTGCGTGGCTCAGGCGGAGCATAGATAAGGCAAGGATCGTAGAGAGGTTGGTGCATGTTGTGCACCAAAATGACAAGGCCAATGCGTAGAGGCGGTTCGGGGGTCCGAATATGTAAAGACATGACGACTAGTCATTGGAAATATATGCTACATGTTAAAGCATGTGTAGATGCTTTAGTGTGAAGGTAAGTTTTAGCACATCAATTATGTCAATTAATGATTTTGTGTTATCGTGATTGCTATGATAGTTTGCTTGTTATTGTTAGTATAGGACTCTAGTGCTAGATCATGGTGAGGCGAAGAAGATCGAACTAATCTAGGAAGGCGAGGTCCAAGATCATGGTGCCACCAAAAGATGGCCGAGGCTAACAAAGTGGTTACAAGCCGGTAAAATAAGAAACTAGGCGGAAGCTACCGGTGGTGGACATGATGGACAACGACAAGGGACGGGACTAAGTTCACGGAGGCGAGGTTCGTGCTGTCGGGAGTAGTCCGTCTTTGTCATGGTGCAAGAAAAGGCATATGGTGAGTCAAGTGACTTAAAGCTGTTTTGGCGAGGATGGCTTGGGATTCGGATCTTGCGAGAGCTTGGCGACAAGTCATTGAGACCACATAGGTAAAAATGAAGCAGGCTGCTTCGGTGAAAAAGTCTGAACTTTGTGGGCCGTAGAGAACCATTTGGTAAATTGCTCAATCTTGAAAAGTGGCGATGTACAAAACCATGGGCGTGGCCTAAGCGAGATTAGGTCAAGGTCTTCATGGCGAATTCAAGCTATTGGATCCAAGTGGAATTTACGCTTTGAGAAGTATGCATGTGTAAGTATAAACCCAATATAATGTTGGCTTAACGGGTTAGTCCATATAAGAATAGATGAAACCCAACTAGAGGTGTTGGTTATGGTTTTCCTTATGAGCCTCCATATATAAGGAGGAGACATGTGGCTTAGGTGCCAAGGCTTTGGGAGAGCTAGTGCTAAGCTTTGAGAGGAGTTAGGGTTCTTAGAGAGAAACTTTGTGAGATGAGTTGTGGCTCTTGGTCTTGAGTTTGTTGTCATCCATAAGCTTATAAAGTAGCTAGTAGTTGTAAATATTCATCTCAAGTATCAATGATCAAAATTCATCCAAGTCTTTCTTATCTTTGCTCAAGTGTTGAAATATTAATTTGGCTTAGCTTTTAGTGTTTCCTCTTCCCTCTTGATCTTGCTTTGTGCTAAGGATGTATAAGTGATGAAGATATCTTAGATATCGAGATATCATCCATCTAGACACTCATTATTTGCATGTTCTTGGGATTGCTGATTTTGTCTCAAGAAAAGGGGTTTGGGGTTCTTTGGATCTAGGGCTTTTGGCTTGAAATCTTGCTATGTTTAGGCTTGTTAGGACATATAAAAGTAGATCTAAGGTTATCTTGACCATCAATTATCAATGAGAAAGTTTTGGCTCAAGTTCTTGAGTTTTGCCTATTTTGGTGTCACCTTATGTCACCTTAGTTCAAATGGAAAAAGGTAGGAGCTTTGGCAATGATTTTCTTCTTGTTGTGATAATTCATAGGCGTTTATTTATAAGAACCGCGTGATATGTACATTATCATAGAGCGGTTTGTATACAAACTCTCCGATAATGCCACGACAGATCCGTGGCATCTCCCCAAGATTCTAATCTCACTCGTCCATTCTTTCCACATCGAGCATGGCACCAATTCTGCCACCTCTTGCCGCTTATTAATTACTCCCCTCTCCCTTTTACTCCAAGATGCGTGAGTTCTACCGGTTGCCCCTAACTAGTTCATCCACTCTAGCTTGTTCCTCGATGATGCCGATTAGCGCAGTAGCTAGTGCCTCCATTGTCACACATGGTTGACTACACAACACACTCTTTTAGTAAATATCTTAAGTGTATCTTGTGCGGTCTCCTTGTCATGACACAAAGTGGCCTTCTGCTGCCTCCTTTCTGTCGCAAGGCACCACGGAAGCAACTAGCTACCAAGATGGTGCTCAAGTTAGCGTCAGGACATCCGACTCTGACTGCTAGAATCTCTCTTCTTCTATTTTTTGCCATGGGTTCGTAGGATTAGGATGTGTTCTTGTCATATTTTGCAATGTTAGATAGGTAACTTGCTCATTATCTTATGATGTTGTAATAGTGGATTCTAATGGAATGTCTTCTTGTATTTGCTTATTTTCAAAGGGCATAGATAACATTTCTTGAAACTAGCAAAAATCGAGAAAAATTTATGTATAGTATGAACTATCACGAGATAATTTTGTGGTATAAGCGTCTATGAAGGACTATCACAAATGGTTTTATATTACAACTATCGTGATATTATCCATCACGATTGGTAGCTAGAACCGTCTATGATGTGTGAGTATCTGAGACGGTTTTAGTTCAAGCAATGCGTGATAGTGTTCTTCATAGATGGTTCTAGTTAAATAAATCGTGTTATATTTATTAACAGATGGCTCACAAACCGTCTGTGATAACATCCGATTATCTACGCATAAATTGAGATAGTTCAAAAATCATCTATGATGGCGGTTCCAAACCATCTGTGATGACTCTTTTATAGTAGTGGTTGGAATATGTTCCTAACATTCTAGAGAGTGCATACCAAGTTTCGAGATCATTTGGGTTGTGAATCAAAAGTTGCATTAATCCTTGGATTGGAAATCATGTTGATTTTCTCTCTCACCGAGGAAAGGTTAGACGACCTGGAGAGGTCGGACCGCAAGGCCGCTGACCGCCTTATGTACTAATCAGCCCCTGGTGGGTCAACACCCATTTGTCTGTTTTCTTAGAACTTTTCATGTGGGTGCTTAGTCTCGATCTTTATATTTTCTCATACATATTTAGAGTGAAAAGCCCTACTACGCTTTTGGAAAATATTTGCAAAATACCTTAATTGTGTTGGCTCTTATTCACCCTTCGCTAGTCACCATTTTCATCCTATAGCTGCGATATCTATTACGGTTAGTTTGGTGGGACTCAGTACCATCATCGAAACAAGTCTGATTCAAATATGGGAAGCTTCAAGATAGAAAGTGTAGTTTACATGTCGGTTTCAATTAAGGAATAGTTTCGATTCCAACTATATTGATTGTAATAGATAGACAAGCAATAATACAAGTATTTCTTCCCAAATACTTCTTCCTTGCTACTGGCGTGTCACTATCACCTTATGCTTCAATTGTGACGAATAATTCACAAGAGGCCATCATTGTAAATGATTGTTCTAGTTAGAACAGGAAGTTGATCACGATGCTAGAGACAAGGTGGACGACCACGTGCTCACGAGATGGAACTAGAGAATTCCTTGCTCACGGTCACGGGCATATGCATTGCTCTTATGCAACTAAAGGCTCGCATCGGCGATTTTGAGGGGACAACGTTATTTGACAGGATCTACCCATATTTCCTTAACCAACTTGTGTCCGGTGCTCACATGCCCATCCAACCTCACTGACCTCCGGTCAAAGTGGCCAACGATGATCGGCTTGAATGTGACGAAATTTGCAAATCTACTCCCATGACCATTGCTCCATCCATATTTGTTATTGATTTTCATCATCCCCTCTTGGTTTGACATTGTCTTGGGGTGCAATGGTTGCACATGTTGGGCACGATCGTGGGATTTTCACCAAATGCGTTTTGCATTGGGAGTAGCATTAATGCATCACTTGGACTAGTCTTCATTATCGCTCGGTGTTTGCGACCATGTTATAGGCCGCCAGGGTGGCGATCTCATGGTGAATCTTCGACCAAATTTGCCCACGGTTTGCGAGAACCATCGGGCTGCCACCTACCTGTGCAATCATCATATGCCTTTCTCCTAATGCCCGGCAATTTCAGTTCAACCTCTTGATACACCCACATTCAAAAGGTGAAATTGAGCGTCGATCGCCACAATGTTGCAATAGGGCCTCATCCATCGAGTTCCTCCCAATTTTCATCACTAGTCCTCCTCATCCACAAGAAGGATGGCTCATGGTGCTTTTGTGTGGATTACAGGGCCTAAATGAGCACACCATCAAGGACAAATTTTTTATTCCACATGTTCATGAACTACTCAATGAATTAGAAGGGTCCTTCTATTTCATCAAGTTGGACTTCTGATTCGGCTATCATCAAATTCGTAAGTTCCCCATCAACGTGTTGAAAGCCTTTGCACTCATCATGGCCACTTCAAATTTTGGTGCTCCTTTTGGCCTGCAATGCTCCTTCTATGTTGCAAGCGATGATAAATTTGGTCCTCCAACCTTTTCTCCATTGGTTTGTTCTCATCTTCTTCAATGACATTTTAATTTACACGGTCACAGGCGAGTACCTTTGCCATGTCGATGGTATTGGCTCTCACCACTCACCAATTATACCTTCACAAGAAGAAGTGTGTTTTGGAAAAAGATGTCCTATTTGGGACATGTCATCTCCTCCGAAGCGTGGCCATGGATCGAGTGAAGGTGTCAGCATCTTTGGATTGCTCGCGCCCTGTGTCCAAAGCTTGCATGGATTATTGGGACTCGTCGGATATTATCGCAAATCTATACAAGACTTGACTATATTGCGTTTCCTCTCACCAAAATCTCTGCGAAAGGGTTCCAGCGGGCGAGGATGCCAAGGCGCCTTTGATGCATTAAAGCGGATCATCACTATGACATCTCTGACTTCGATTTCTCAAAGACTTCATTATTGATTGTGACACCTCCGATGAAGGGTTTTGGGGCGATGTTACCACGAAGGCCACCCTTATTGACAAAGCTATCACGGCGCACCAGTCCAACTTCTTGCTTGTGAGCGTGAACTCATTGGCCTTGTTTATGTTGTCCGTCACTAGTGTCTATATATTTGGGGTCAATGTTTTCGGGTCTAGCGGATCACTATAGCTTAAAACATTTGTTGGATCAATGCTTGATGATGGTGCCACAACACAAGTGGATTACATAACTCCTCGAGATATGACTTTACCATGGAATACAACCTTGACAAAGAAAACATTGCGGTTGATGCAACATCACGTTAACATGAGGATAGTTCTCTCCATGCCATCTCGGCCGAATTTTGCTTGTTACGATGACTTGCGATGCCAACTCAAAACTCATGCATCTTGGAACAACAAGTATCTTGAATGGAGTGCAAGCGCTTTGCCCACTGAATGGGATTTCGTGGAATGCATTTTGCTTTTTTGTCACTGAATCTTTATTCCTGGCGATTTCCCGAGTGTCCAACATCTCTTTTTGGTGGCTCACTCTATCAACCATAAGGAAATACCAAGACACGGCATCATCTTCAATCCGGTTCCACATACCGGAGGTCAACGGTTGTTGTAGTACTTTTGCACATCGTCACATGCCAAAAGTATAGGTCCAGCGGTTGCACCCGGCCAGCTTGCTTTAGCCCTTGTTGGTGCCTTATCATGTTTAGGCCGATATTGAGGATTTCATCGAAGAATTGCCCAAGTTGCCTACAAATCCATCATTCGATAGTGTTCGACAAATTCTTCAAATCGCTCACTTTCTCACTTTAAGTCATCCTTTACGACTCATTTGGTGGCCTAGGCATTCTTCGATAACATTGTGCATGTACATGGGTTCCCGAGTCTAGTGTTAGTGATCGTGACAAAATCATTATGAGTGTTTTGGAAAGACATCTCCGTTCGCCAAGTGAAGCTACATGAGTATCGCTTATCATCCACAATTTTATGAACGCGAGATCATTAATAAAACAATTGATGTACATCCATTGCTTATGTGGATATAGGGTGTGGACATGGTCTCAATGAGTGGCTTGGGTTGAATTTTGCTATAACACATCGTATCACTTTGCTCTTAAGGCCACTCCTTTCGAAGTGGTTTATGGGTGCCGACCTCCTACATTAATATGGCACAAAGGAGACTCGTGACACTTCACGGTGTCCAAAAGTTATTCGAACAAGATGAGTTCCTCCAAGAAATTCGTTTGAGGTTGCTTCAAGCTCAACGACATATAACTTAGCGAGATACCAAGCGTTGGAACTCCAATTTGTGGAAGGAGGCGGGTGCAGTGAGGTTACATCAATGTCAACTTTCTTCCATTGCTCCAGGTCTGAATACCAAGTTATGCCCATGCTTTTTTGGCCCTTACAAGGTGCTCTCTGATCGGTTTGGTTGCATATTGTGCAGCGATTCTTGCAGTCTAGCACAATTTCTTCCACGTCTCACTCTCAAACCCTTCGTATGAGACCTCGAAACAAGCTGCTAGCATTGCCTCCCTTCATTGTGGTCGTATGCGACTTGACCGACATCGTGCTACGTGCTAGACTTAATTGTGGTGTGTGGGAATGAGGGTGCGGTGGCGATCGATTACATGAATGAATGGATGAAACTTGGATGAGCGTGATGATTTCAGCAAGGAATTCCACGATTATAAGCTGCGGATAAGCTATTTCAAAAGGACGGGGAAATTTTATGGATAGTTTAGTGGGACTCGATCTATCGCCAAAACAAGTCTGATTCAAATATGGAAAGCTTCAAGATCAAGATAGAAAAGTAGTTTGCGGATCGATTTTCATTAAGAAATAGTTTCGATTCCAAGCGTATTGATTTAGACTCGCTCTCTTATAAAGCGGATTCGAGGATTGTAAGATAGATAAGCAATAATACAAGTAATTCTCCCCAAATCCTTCTTCTCCTTGCCACAGTCTCACCCTATCACGCATTCTTCCTCCGGATCGCCTTGGTACCTAACAATATCGGAACCACTCTTGGTGACAACCCTCCTAGACCCTTCACCGCTGAGCTTGTTTATTGACATGCTTGAGCAAATTAGGGCGGCTCACCCGCGCCATTGATCCAATTGTTTGACCAAAAAGGTTTGTTTTCCATCTCGTACAATCACCAGTTGATAATTTAAACATTTGAAGCATCTCGGGTCTAACCTATGCTCGATTTATCTATTATGTCGTTGTTGTTAGGCATTGTGAGTCCCTATGTCATTATCCTCGAACATGACACCAAGCAGCGGAATACTATTCCCTCGCCTAACATCTTAGGGAATAATAACCCTTACTAGAGTTGCGTAATAGAATAATAACTAAAGACTATACTTTATTACAAGTTAGCCACGTGGGGCTATAGTCCTTAGTACATATACTAAGTACAAGAGAGAGAGATGGATTATTTATACTCTATCTCTCAATGGTGGGACACTACAAGTCACCTAATCATCCTAGTAGTAGAATAGGGCATCCATCTTGCTCGGTCCTCAGTGATCCCTCATCCCACCACGATCCTCGAACACGGATACCCCACGTCCTACTCGGTATTCCCGGCTGGTGGGGATCTAACAAGGAAATAATAGCAAGAGTGAGTATAAATGTACTCGGCAAGCATTAATAGCAATAGATGCAACTATATAACTTATCTATTTCTTTTCATTTTCTATTTCTTCTCTATTTGTAAAATAGATTATCAAAATTAAAGTGGAATTTGGCAAGTTTTAGTATTTCAAATACTACTAGTCACTCAGATGAGAAGAAAGACTCACGTGGTCTTTGTAGCCTCCAATCTAAGAGACGGGCATGAATTTATGATTTTATTTAGCACTATGCAAGCTTTGTCACTTTACCAATAACTACTCTGAGCTCTTTAAAACTAAGTTTTCACATTTTCTTAGATACGATTGCCAAGTCCAGTGCAGAATATTTCTTTCTAGCTCTGTTGTTGTATCTCGTAACTATTCTTAGTCGGTGGCCAAGGTGGTTTCTCATCCTCATCAGGCACCCATTGACCTCAGTAGTCATTGGTTGGGGTGGTCTCTCCTACACCCTACACTCTCTTGCACTAATATATGCCATGAATCCAACACTTGGGCTTTGTATCGGTTCTAGTTTTCTCCACTTAGATATAATACTTACCCATGTGGAGAATAATGGCCTTGAGGTAGCATTTTACGCTTGTCACAAGATGAGAAAATGGTTGACACTAAGTTTGACTCACTCTAAGTAAAAGTTGTTTGGTCCTTATGTTATAACCATATGTAAAGGCTCTACCTTTCCCTCTCTTTCGACTGGGGCACCCTCTATCCTCCTATTATTCATAGCTTGCTGACCCGACTACTTTCGGCTAGCCTATTGTTTTCTCTTATCTCTTTTCTCTTCATTTATAAGCTATAAAATTTAGTTTTATTAATTAACATAACTAATTAAAGTGATCAATGGATGAGCTTACCTTGGTATGCATAGAATGCCTTGATATCAGCTGTTGGATCGACTACCTCTTCTTGACCCTAGGTTTCGATATTCTAAAGCTAAACACGTTCGATGACAACCTTTTCTTTATTTTTATTTTCCCTTGGATTGTTTCAACCCTAGGTTTTGGACTATCTATACGATATAGGGTTTTCGACGGATTTACTTGCAAACTACGACTTCAATTAGAAAACCATAAATGTAGCTACATGTGCATGCATAAATGAAAATGTAATATCATGAATGATGCAATCTTGTAATTTTAATTTTCTACACTTATGCAATTGTTGTAATTATTTTGATTCTGATTGTAATACTTGTGCTCTATGTACAATTAATTGTTGTAATATTTTACTTTGCTTGCACTGTGTTGTAATGTCGATATAATTAAAGGTGTTGTAATTATTCTATTTGTTTATTACTTATTTCTTAATTAAGTTAATTACACTGTTTAATTTGATTAAGAGTCGGGTTGTTTCAGGCATCTAATCTAAAAGTAAGGGTGCGTTTTGTTTTAGCTCCAAGTTGTCAAGCCGAGCTTTTGGGCATATCAAAGAATTTCGGCCTAGCAAGACTCTTGCTATTGGCATGATTCATGGATTTAGCAAGACTCTTGCTAAGTTTTTGTTCTTTGCCAAAGTTTAGGTGGCAACGTCGTTGAGCAAATTTCGAAACCAAATTCTCCTCTTCAAGGCGAATTTTAGCTAGCCCGAGCTTTGGTCTCTGTTTAATTTGTGACCAATGCTTTGGTCGTGAGCCGCATATGGTCGTGACCAATACTTGCTAGCGTAATTAGGGTGTCCATCCAAATGCAACCAAGGTTATTTGAATGTTGTGGATGTATAAAATGCCAGTAAGTGAAAATCCAGTTGGTAGCTTGACAGTATGTTTGAGGGAATGGGCAACCCATGTGAGGTTTTAAAGGAACTAGCTGAAAGCCCATAGCGGAAGCCCATACTCTGCTACAGATAAGAAATTCATATTATCTTAGCACGTCGAATTAACATTGTCGAGAATCAGCTTCTCGGTGGCAGCCTCCGCACTTTCGGCGTGTTGTGTCTCTGGACCTTGACTCTAGTATACCGGTAGATCTCTGTTGTTATTTTGTTGAGAATTTTAGTGTAGTAAATTTTTTGGAAAACAGACCAAAATGAATTGCGATAAACATCCACAAGTGAAAAGGCGAGGTTGGTAGAGTGGAAGATAAAGTTGATGGGTTGCGTAGGACAGGAACATGGGCAGAAAACCAGGCCCAAAAGAAAGCAGAAGAGCGAATGCAGACCGTGATTGATGCAGATATGCGTACTTACAGGGCATCTGATGCAGTCTACTCTTCTTGTCTTGCCAATCTGTTTGTTCCATTGACAAAAGTTAAGCACTACTAAGTCAAACCCACTGGATTATATGGAGATAAGTTGTATCCAAAGCAGAAGAGCTCCTAAATGGAAAGATGAGGCAGCAATAGCTAAACTTGAAACATGAGTCCATGATCAGTGATATGTACTGGCAGGTGGTCCACCAAATATTTACGGAAAAATAGGGTATGCAGATTATATTTGCCATAATAGATGGTAACAAAACATATTAACAAACCATCAGAAGGAAACTTGAAACTAGACTAGTAGCAAGCAGCGTTAACAAAATTCCATGGAATATTAAAGACAATAAAAATCACCAGAAGAGCAACTGCAATTTAAGGAGTTTATCGACTTCCCAACTAGCTAAAAAATTTTGAAACAGTGGTAGACTGACTAGGTAGATGGCCTTCCTGTTAGATTTCATGTGAGCAAATGATGAATAACGCGGCTGGAAAAACAACAATTTTTAACAAACTACACGAGTACATAGTGACATGATACACAATTGAAATCTAAAACACTAGTCCAATACAGGTGCACTGAGAAGGCTTGAAGAAACACAAACTATTACAGTTAGTTGCTACTACTAACAGAAAATCTAAAATGACATTGACATACACCAAATAACACATTAAGACCCTAAAGCTGGCCCTAAACTGAAAGCAACAACTGAATGCACATCCATTGGGCATTCTATCCCATGTGGTCTTTACAGCAAGTCAAATTCTTGGTCTTTCAGACATGAGCCATGGAAATATCCATGATCATGCTCTGCCCTCTTGCTACTGCTGCTGCAATTGGGCACTGTAGTGCTTGATGTGCTCAGCTTTGGCCGGAGTGATCTTGACACACTTACCATGGAACCATGTCTCACAAGCATCACAACAGATCCAGAACTCATCCTGTCCGTAGTTATCACCACATGCACCACATAATGTGTTTCATGATCTTCCTCTTCCTCCTCTTCCTCACCTCCACTATCGTCCCTCATCCTTCGGAGGTGCATCTTGGAACCCCTCGAGTTGGGTTCTGGCTGGCGTGATGGCTGGACAATTGTTTAGTGGCAAAAGACATCAAGTTATGAGCTTATTTTGCCAACATCATTACAGTAAAATGAAAATGATTCATTACCTTCGTGCCAGATTTATTGCTCTTGCTGCTGCTTTTGGGGTTTTTCTTTGGTCTGTTTCTTGCAGTTCCTGTGACAACCTCATATATGGTGGGAAGGTTGTTAACCATGCTAAAAGCCGCTTCCTGCAATACAATCACAAAAGTAAATTATATTGAAGCTGACGCTCAAAGTGCATACAAGAAAATCCATCACATTCCTATAAAGCATAAAATAGTTGAAGTAAAATGATTTTACAAGGGCTTAAACATCATGAGAAAAATATCTCGATGGAAGATGAAGCAAAATTTTCCATCTCATTTGCATCAAGAAATCTAAGATTGCAAAAGCAGCAAACAGTTTACATAAAAAAGCATGAAGCATCACATATTGAGGTAACCAAACTTGAACATTTCAAAAGATCAACATAGGATATACCAGAAATACTAGACAGTGCTTTCAATTTTCAAAGCATAAAACAGTTGAACATAGATACCCAAACTGAATTATTCGATTAATATCCACTGTTGCCATCAGTCAAATGTTAAGGCCAATAATTTTAACAAAATATTGGAGACTATTGCAACTGTACAACATTCTATAGCTAAAAATTTCTAATCTGGAAGCAGAAGCCTATTGTTTCAGTGTTAAGATATAGATAATAGATTTATATTAGATGTAGACTGGGAGTTGTCTCTGTCCCGAAAGAGAGGAAGAAACTGATAACATAAAGTTACGACACTAGAGCACATAAAAATTGAGGCAATGTCCACAGATTATCATATGCAACCCTCATGATCAAAATAAAGAAGCCAAAAAATGTATGAAAGAGATCAATAGCAAGCTCTATTTATTGTCACTAACTTAAGTAGAAATACTACACTTATAATTACGGTATTCAATCATTTAAAGTAACCACTACCTAGATGTTGAAACAGGACTTGTCATTTTGGAATGCCATTACAGAATAGAGGTGTCTTGAAAAGAATTAGTAAGGAAGCTTATCCATAACTGTCCATTGACCTATTTGCTCACCCCAACTTGACACTCAAGCACATATTTATAATACAGATTCATGGTTTTGTGAAAGGAATAGCAGCTCCATATATGAATGTCCATGCACTATTCTAACCATCCAAATACTCCAAGATTTGTGCAAAAACATTACAATGATTGGAAGATGAGATAGTGGTTTGAAGTTTGAAAGTCCGCATCAATCTCGAGGAACATTTGATGGTTAGGATAGTGCATGAACATCCTTACATGTGGAAAAACCATTCTTTTTTGTAAAAACAACTAAACAAATTTATATTCCTTGTGGATATCTTAACTAACGATTGTGGTAAGCATGATCATCTTTTTGTCCCTGTTATCCATAACTAGTTCAAAATCATTTCAATCTACTCAGAAGTCAGAACAACAATTTCAATTGTATGTATGCCTTTTTTTTTGTTCCAGGCTAAAGATTTGCAGATCAGTGATTTCGATTACCATCACATGAACATATTTAGGTCAACTGTTTATGCATTATCAGAACTCATGACTACGGATTGACTTCAAGAATACAACAAAGGGTTGTGGTGAATCCCGGTGTCGGCCCAGATAGAAGACAGCAAATTCATTATTCATTAGTTGCAATGGGGTGCCCTTGAAGTGAATGAGGTATCGAAAAAGCTAAATCAAAAGATGCATAGAAAACAGGAGGTCCACCTGTGCACAGTGGTGAAACACAAGGACCAATCCTGAAAGACCACTCCTCCCTATCTACAGAGTTTGACAAATTCATAAATGGGTCAAGCAGACAGACATGTTGCAAGATCAAGTCGAACAAAATGGAGAAAAGGAAGGTGATCTATGGATGAATTAAAGCTGGATTACACCATAAACTCCCATTAGGAATCAACTCCAATATGGGATCAAGTAGCAGCATAAAACACAAAATAGTTGACTAGAACAAGATAGTATCCAGTACCACAAGAATATTATAATATAGAGGAAAGTTAACAAGATTCGAGCGGGTAAAAGAGCCTTTTCAGACATGGTATGCTGTGTTAATCACAAAGATAAACAATAGAAGCAACACAAATTATTCGTGGAACGAAAAAATAACAACATTCCAAGGTGACCCTTCTTAGAGCCTCCTTTAGACTTACTGATCTGTTACCTTAAACAAAAAAGAACCCATAGTATCTTTAGCACTAAACTAAAGCATAGTGATCATACCAAGATGATAGCATGAATAGCAAGTATCATTGTGTTGCCCAATACATCTAGATCAACTAGGAAACCTCAGGAGACTTATCCTTTAAATTATGAACTTCCCACAAAGCAAGTACAAGGGCTATCAAATATCCATTCAATACTAGATCTTTATAGGAACTAATAAATTCGAAAATCTGTGCAATTGTCGGAGGTCTGGCTAAAGAACTGTAACTACCTAGTCTGTATGTGTTTCTAACAATTTATAGTTCCCAATTTGAAATATCCCATGCAATCATCTGTCCAACAGGATCAACATACCAATCACAGAACATCAATCTCCCCGTTTCAAAAACAAAGAAAAAAGAACATCAATCTCCCTTGCATTAACACTGCTGTGCAAACTATAGTTACCAGGGTCAAGTAACTTCCCACGATCTGAGACCCAGGATCCGGATCGCAAGTCACCACCAGGTCACATCTACGGGAGGGTCAAGGAGATGAAGGGAAGGACAGGAGAAGAGTGATGGAGGGGCAGCAGAGGAGAGGAGGTGCAGGGAATGGAGGAGCAGGGGATGACAATAGGCCTGTTCATGGGCAGCGGCCAGGTCGACCCAACCCAGCCTGGCTGATATTTCGGCTCAGGCTGGGCGCCAGCCGATCCTCGGCGTACTCGGCGTCGCCTTGTTCAATTGCGCCCCACAGGCCTTGCGCCAAGTTGATCGCATCATCACCACCCTCTACGGGTAGTTTGTCTTTATGCGCATAGGGTGCGGACAAGCGGCGCTTCCTTGACCACGGCGCTCGATGGCGACCTCACGCTCCCGACCATTACATTTGTCGCGGACGGCGAGGACCCGTGATGGCGTTGAAGGCGATCCCTCCGCGGAGGTGACCGACCTATCTCCCACCGGGTGACATAGCCAGCAGGATCTGAGCAGGGCTCGATACCAAATGTTGGCAGAACTCCTGCTAATGCCGGTGTTTTGTTGTGTTGTCGGATGAGCAAAACACATACACAAGAACACAGGGACACAAACTATTTTTTGCGTTGCAGAAGTTGCAACTTTTCTGATGTTACCTCTTTCTTTTTATAGAGCAATTACCAGTACACGTTACCTCTTTCAATTACTAGTACACGTTACCTCTTTCCTTTATGCATGCACATTACTTCAGAATTTAGAGTGGGTGCATGCAGTCATTAATTACCTAAGAAACGCTTAACTGACATGCATACTAAACATAGCTAACTGACATGCAGATTAAAAATGACTAACTGACATGCAACATTAACTAGATTAGCTAACACACTATCCTTTTGAAAAATATAGACAAAAACCATCAGCTACAGTAAAAATCATCAACCATAACCTAAAAAACCAGAGTCAATACACCACCGTTACCACTGCCCAACCAAACGTCTAGTGAAGCAAAGCAGCTATACCCGCTGCCCCTGCCTCTCGCCAAAGAGCACAGTCCTGTTTGATCCCCTCTTAGCAATCTCGTCACTGCATTGTTTGCATTGCGGAAGACTCTAGAATTTCTCTCCATCCAGATTGCCCGCAAGGTTAAAAGATGATTACCGAGTTGAGACCTCTGACTTGATCCACACGCACCATCTGCTGTAGCCGCAGCCACCATTCTTGTATGGTATGTCGCAGCAGGCGAGTGCCTGTGGTTCGTGAGCCAAAGCAGCACAAGGAACCAAATTTGCCGGACGACGCTACATTGTACCAGCAAGCGTTCTATTGTCTCCTCCTCTTGGCTGCAAAGGACGCACCATTGATTGTTCGGAAGTCCTGTATTGTCCAGCAGCGACCCTGTAAGGAAAGCCATACAAACAACTTGTGCAGCGGTGCGCAGGATTTCCACAGAGGCCTATGGCAAGGGAAGAGTGACCCATAGAAATAAGCTCTGTAGGCCGACTGCGACGAATAGCTTTTGTTGGCCGTCCACTTCCAGAGCCACTGATCCGCAACCCCTTCCTGCAATTGGGACGACTCCACCTTAGTCAACAGGTCCATATAGTGAAGGATTGCCGGCACCAAAAGTTGGCCGGTGTGAGATCACGTGAAGGTCACGCTATAGTTGTAATGAGTAATTGACTTTTGGTTTAAGAGAGTTTGTAGAATTTGAGTTTAGTTTTTTTAGAATTTGCAATTGAGGGTTCTTGTTAGGTGACGAGTCTAACCGGCATTTGGGTTGTGGTCAGACCGGCCAGGTGCGGTCTGATCGGCCTTCCACTGGTGGAAAACCGGTGATGTGCCTTTTGGTAAATGGATACTAAATACTTGTGTAGGTGTGTTTGTGGATGTCTTCGCACTAGGTGTTTTTCAATTTGGAGTCATGAGCTGAAACCATATAGAGTTTAGCTAAAATTTCAAAGAGTGTTTTCTCATACCCTTGACCAACATAGTGCCAGTGCTCAGGCTGGCAATGGCGGTCTGACCGACCAGGTAATGATGCTCTAATCGACCAGGTAATGGTGGCTAGACCGTATTTTGGTGAATTGGTGCTGAAACTATGTATTTTGATTTGAGATTTGGTCCTAAGTTTATGATCAACGAATGAGCATGGTTGAGTGTGTGCATGGCATGGGTGCCGATATTTTTATTGTGGTGTGTTGCATGATACATTGCTTTGACTAACGTGAGTCAAGTGCATGAAACTTATGCTCGATATGTTTGCTTGATCTTTGGATGTGCAGGTGGTTTGGAGGACATAGAGGTCAGCGACATTTGACTGGGACTAGGCGGGGGAGCTGGGGTCTAGAGCGATCATGTAAATCCGAGTGATGCTGCGTGGCTCAAGCTGGAGCATAGATAAGGCAAGGATCGTAGAGAGGTAAGTTGGTGCATGTTGTGCACCAAAATGACAAGGCCAATGCACGTAGAGACGGTTCAGGGGAGTCCGAATATGTAAAGACATGACGACTAGTCATTGGGAAATATATGCTACATGTTAAAGCATGTGTAGATGCTTTAGTGTGAAGGTAAGGATTTTTAGCACATCAATTATGTCAATTAATGATTTTGTGTTATGCGGTGCTACATGATAGTTTGCTTGTTATTGTTAGTATAGGACTCTAGTGCTAGATCATGGTGAGACAGAAGAGATCAGAACTAATCTAGGAAGCTGAGGTCCAAGAGATCATGGTGCCACCAAAAGATGACTGAGGCTAACAAAGTGGTTACAAGCCAGTAAAATAAGAAACTAGAGCGGAAGCTACCGGTGGTGGACATGATGGACAACGACAAGGGACCGGGACTAAGTTCACGGAGGCCGAGGTTCGTGCTTGATCGGGTGTAAGTCCGAGTCTTTGTCATGGTGCAAGAAAAGGCATATGGTGAGTCAAGTGACTTAAGCGTTTGCAGCGAGGATGGCTTCATGGGATTCGGATCTTGAGAGGCTTGGCGACAAGTCATTGAGACCACATAGGTAAAAATGAAGCAGGGCTGCTTCGGGTGAAGAGTCACGAAACTTTGTGGGCCGTGAGAGAACCATTTTGGTAAATTGCTCAATACTGAAAAGTGGCAGTGTACAAAACCATGGCTGTGGCCTAAGCAGATTAGGTCAAGGAGTCTTCATGGCGAATTCAAGCTATTGGATCCAAGTGGAATTTACGCTTTGAGAAGTATGCATGTGTAAGTATAAAACCCAATATAATGTTGGCTTAACGAGTTAGTCCATATAAGAATAGATGAAACCCAACTAGAGGTGTTGGTTATGGTTTTCCTTATGAGCCTCCATATATAAGGAGGGAGACATGTGGCTTAGGTGCCAAGGCTTTGGGAGAGCTAGTGCTAAGCTTTGAGAGGAGTTAGGGTTCTTAGAGAGAAACTTTGTGAGATGAGTTGTGGCTCTTGGTCTTGAGTTTGTTGTCATCCATAAGCTTATAAAGTAGCTAGCGAGTAGTTGTAAATATTCATCTCCAAGTATCAATGATCAAAATTCATCCAAGTCTTTCTTATCTTTGCTCAAGTGTTGAAATATTAATTTGGCTTAGCTTTTAGTGTTTCCTCTTCCCCTCTTGATCTTGCTTTGTGCTAAGGATGTATAAGTGATGAAGATATCTCTTAGATATCAGATATCATCCATCTAGACACTCATTATTTGCATGTTCTTGGGATTGCCTGATTTTGTCTCAAGAAAAGGGGTTTGGGGGGTTCTTTGGATCTAGGGCTTTTGGCTTGAAATCTTGCTATGTTTAGGCTTGTTAGGACATATAAAAGTAGATCTAAGGTTATCTTGACCATCAATTATCAATGAGAAAGTTTTGGCTCAAGTTCTTGAGTTTTGCCTATTTTGGTGTCACCTTATGTCACCTTAGTTCAAATGGAAAAAAGGTAGGAGCTTTGGCAATGATTTTCTTGCTGACTGTGATAATTCATAGACGTTTATTTATAAGAACCGCTTGTGATATGTACATTATCATAGGCGGTTCGTATACAAAACTCATCTACGATAATGCCACGACAGATCCGTGGCATCTCCCCAATTCTAATCTCACTCGTCCATTCTTTCCACATCGAGCATGAGGCACAATTCACCACCTCTTGCCGCTTATTAATTACTCCCCTCTCCCTTTTACTCCAAGATCGTGAGTTCTACGGTTGCCCCTAACTAGTTCATCCACTCTAGCTTGTTCCTCGATGATGCCGATTAGCGCGTAGCTAGTGCCTCCATTGTCACACCATGGTTGACTACACAACACACTCTTTTAGTAAATATCTTAAGTGTATCTTGTGCGATCTCCTTGTCATGACACAAAAGTGGCCTTCTGCTGCCTCTCCTTTCTTTGCAAGGCACCACGGGCAACTAGCTACCAAGATGGTGCTCAAGTTAGCGTCAAGGACATCCGACTCACCATTGCTAGAATCTCTCCTTCTTCTATGCTTTTGCCATGGGTTCGTAGGATTAGGATGTGTTCTTGTCATATTTTTGCAATGTTAGATAGGTAACTTGCTCATTATCTTATGATGTTGTAATAGTGGATTCTAATGGAATGTCTTCTTTGTGTTGCTTATTTTCAAAGGGCATAGATAACATTTCTTGAAACTAGCCAAAAATCAGAAAAATTTATGTATAGTATGAACTATCACAGATAATTTTGTGGTATAAACTGTCTATGAAGGACTATCACAAATGGTTTTATATTACAACTATCATGATATTAGCCCATCACAGACGATTGGTAGCTAGAACCGTCTATGATGTGTGAGTATCCTGAGGCGGTTTTTAGTTCAAGCAATCGTGATAGTGTTCTTCATAAACGGTTCTGAATTACAAATAAATACGTGTTATATTTATTAACGAGATGGCTCACAAATGCGTGATAACATCCGATTATCTCGGCGCATAAATTCGAGATAGTTCAAAAATCATCTATGATGGCGGTTCCAAACCATCTGTGATGACTCTTTTATAGTAGTGGTTGGAATATGTTCCTAACATTCTAGAGAGTGCATACCAAGTTTGAGATCATTTGGGTTGTGAATCAAAAGTTGCATTAATCCTTGGATTGGAAATCATGTTGATTTTCTCTCTCACACGAGGAAAGGTTAGACGACCCACGGAGGTCGAGACCGCCAAGGCCGGCTAGACCGCCTTATGTACTCTGATCAAGCGCCGGTGGGTCAACACCCATTTGTCTCTGTTTTCTTAGAACTTTTCATGTGGGTGTAGTCTCGATCTTTATATTTTCTCATACATATTTAGAGTGAAAAGCCCTACTTACGCTTTTGGAAAATATTTGCAAAATACCTTAATTGTGTTGGCTCTTATTCACCCTTAGCTAGTCACCATTTTCATCCTATAGCTGAGATATCTATTACGGTTAGTTTGGTGGGACTCGGTACCATCATCGAAACAAGTCTGATTCAAATATGGGAAGCTTCAAGATAGAAAGTGTAGTTTACATGTCGGTTTCAATTAAGGAATAGTTTTCGATTCCAACTATATTGATTGTAATAGATAGACAAGCAATAATACAAGTATTTCTTCCCCAAATACTTCTTCTCCTTGCTGGCGTGTCACCCCTATCACACTTATGCTTCAATTGTGACGAATAATTCACAAGAGGCCATCATTGTAAATGATTGTTCTAGTTAGAGCAGGAAGTTGATCACGATGCTAGAGACAAGGTGGACGACCACGTGCTCACGAGATGGAACTAGAGAATTCCTTGCTCACGGTCACGGGCATATGCATTGCTCTAACTATGCAACTAAAGGCTCGCCGGCGATTTTGAGGGACAACGTTATTTGACAGGATCTACCATAATTTCCTTAACCAACTTGTGTCAGTGCTCACATGCCCATCCAACCTCACAGTGACCTCGGTCAAAGTGGCCATGATGATCGACTTGAATGTGACGAATTTGCAAATCTACTCCCATGACCATTGCTCCATCCATATTTGTTATTGATTTTTACATCATCCCCTCTTGGTTTTGACATTGTCTTGGGGTGCAATGGTTGCACATGTTGGGCACGATACGGGATTTTCACCGTCGAGTTTTGCATTGGGAGTAGCATTAATGCATCACTTGGACTAGTCTTCATTATCGCTCGGTGTTTGCGGCCATGTTATAGGCCGCCAGGTGGCGATCTCATGGTGAATCTTGACCAAATTTGCCCACGGTTTGCGAGAACCATCGGGCTGCCACCTACTGATGTGCAATCATCGCATATGCCTTTCTCCTAATGCCCCAGCAATTTCAGTTCAACCTCTTGATACACCCACATTCAAAAGGTGAAATTGGCGTCGATGCGCCACAATGTTGCAATAGGGCCTCATCCATCGAGTTCCTCCCAATTTTCATCACTAGTCCTCCTCATCCACAAGAAGGATGGCTCATGGTGCTTTTGTGTGGATTACGGGGCCTAAATGAGCACACCATCAAGGACAAATTTTTTATTCCACATGTTCATGAACTACTCAATGAATTAGAAGGGTCCTTCTATTTCATCAAGTTGGACTTCTGATTCGGCTATCATCAAATTCGTAAGTTCCCCATCAGCGTGTTGAAAGCGGCCTTTGCACTCATCATGGCCACTTCAAATTTTGGTGCTCCTTTTGGCCTCTGCAATGCTCCTTCTATGTTTACAGCGATGATAAATTTGGTCCTCAACCTTTTCTCCATTGGTTTGTTCTCATCTTCTTCAATGACATTTTAATTTACACAGTCACAGGCGGTACCTTTGCCATGTCAGATAGGTATTACGACTCCTCACCACTCACCAATTATACCTTCACAAGAAGAAGTGTGTTTTGGGAAAAAGATGTCCTATTTGGGACATGTCATCTCCTCATAAGCGTGGCCATGGATCGGTGAAGGTGTCAGCAGTCTTTGGATTGCTCGCGCCACAATGTCCAAAGCTTGCATGGATTATTGGGACTCGTCGGATATTATCGCAAATCTATACAAGACTTGACTATATTGCGTTTCCTCTCACCAAACATCTACGCGAAAAGGGTTCCAGGACCTTGGATGCCAAAGGCGCCTTTGATGCATTAAGCGGATCATCACTATGACACATCCTCTGACTTTCAGTTTCTCCAAAGACTTCATTATTGATTGTGACACCTCCGATGAGGGTTTTGGGGCGATATTGCACCACGAAGGCCACCATTGCTTATTCGGCAAAAGCATCACGGCGCACAAGTCCAACTTCTTGCTTGTGAGCGTGAACTCATTGGCCTTGTTTATGTTGTCGTCACTAGTGTCTATATATTTGGGGTCAATGTTTTCGGGTCTAGACAGATCACTATAGCTTAAAACATTTGTTGGATCAATGCTTGATGATGGTGCCACAACACAAGTGGATTACATAACTCCTCGGATATGACTTTACCATGGAATACAACCTTGACAAAAGAAAACATTGCGGTTGATGCCTTTGTCACGTTAACATGAGGATAGTTCTCTCCATGCCATCTCGGTGAGATTTTGCTTGTTACGATGACTTGCGATGCCAACTCAAAACTCATGCATCTTGGAGCAACAAGTATCTTGAATGGAGTGCAAGCGCTTTGCCCATGAATGGGATTTAGTGGAATGCATTTTGCTTTTTGTCCTTTGAATCTTTATTCTGGCGATTTCCAGTGTCCAACATCTCTTTTGGTGGCTCACTCTATCAACCATAAGGAATTACAAGACACAGCATCATCTTCAATCCGGTTTCCACATACCGAGAGGTCAACGGTTGTTGTAGTACTTTATTTGCACATCGTCACATGCCAAAGTATAGGTCCAAGCGGTTGCACCCAGCCGACTTGCTTTAGCCCTTGTTTGGTGCCTTATCATGTTTAGGCCGATATTAGCGAGTTTCATCGAAGAATTGCCCCAAGTTGCCTACAAATCCATCATTCGATAGTGTTAGACAAATTCTTCAAATCGCTCACTTTCTCACTTTAAGTCATCCTTTTACGACTCATTTGGTGGCCTAGGCATTCTTGATAACATTGTGCATGTACATGGGTTCCCAGTCTAGTGTTAGTGATCGTGACAAAATCATTATGAGTGTTTTGGAAAGACATCTCCGTTTCGTGAAGTGAAGCTACACATGAGTATCGCTTATCATCCACAATTTTATGGGCAAGCGAGATCATTAATAAAACAATTGATGTACATCCATTGCTTATGTGGATATAGGGTGTGGACATGGTCTCAATGAGTGGCTTGGGTTGAATTTTGCTATAACACATCGTATCACTTTGCTCTTAAGGCCACTCCTTTGAAGTGGTTTATGGGTGCCGACCTCCTACATTAATATGGCACAAAGGAGACTCGTGACACTTCACGGTGTCCAAAAGTTGTTATTCGAACAAGATGAGTTCCTCCAAAGTTCGTTTGAGGTTGCTTCAAGCTCAACGACATATAAAAAGCTTAGAGATACCAAGCGTTGGGAACTCCAATTTGTGGAAGGAGGCGGGTCAGGTGAGGTTACATCAATGTCAACTTTCTTCCATTGCTCAGTGCGAATACCAAGTTATGCCCATGCTTTTTTGGCCCTTACAAGGTGCTCTCTACAGTCGGTTTGGTTGCATATTGTCTGGCGATTCTTGCAGTCTAGCACAATTTCTTCCGTCTCCACTCTCAAACCCTTTACGTAGCGAGACCTACGAAACAAGCTGCTAGCATTGCCTCCCTTCATTGTGGTCATGTACGACTTGGCCCGACATCGTGCTACATGCTAGACTTAATTGTGGTGTGTGGGAATTGAGGGTGCGATGGCGATCGATTACATGAATGAATGGATGAAACTTGGATGAGCGTGATGATTTGACAAGGAATTCCACGATTATAAGCTCGCGGATAAGCTATTTCAAAAGGCGGAAATTTTATGGATAGTTTAGTGGGACTCGATTACTATCGCCAAAACAAGTCTGATTCAAATATGGAAAGCTTCAAGATCAAGATAGAAAAAGTAGTTTGCGGATCGATTTTCATTAAGAAATAGTTTACGATTCCAAGCTGTATTGATTTAGACTCGACTCTCTTATAAAAGCGGATTCGAGGATTATAACGAGATAGATAAGCAATAATACAAGTAATTCTCCCCAAATCCTTCTTCTCCTTGCCTGGCGTCTCACCCTATCACTGCATTCTTCCTCGGATCGGCCTTGGTACCTAACAATATCGAGCAACCCTCTTTTGTGACAACCCTCCTAGACCCTTCAGCCGCTGAGCTTGTTTATTGACATGCTTGAGCAAATTAGGGCAATGACTCCACCCGCCCATTGATCAATTGTTTGACCAAAAAGGGTTTGTTTTCCATCTCGTACAATCACCTTTGTTGATAATTTAAACATTTGAAGCATCTCGGGTCTAACCTATGCTCGATTTATCTATTATGTAATCGTTGTTGTTAGGCATTGTGAGTCCCTATGTCATTATCCTCGAACATGACACCAAGCAGCGGAATACTATTCCCTCGCCTAACATCTTAGGGAATAATAACCCTTACTAGAGTTGCGTAATAGAATAATAACTAAAGACTATACTTTATTACAACGATTAGCCACGTGGGGCTATAGTCCTTAGTACATATACTAAGTACAAGAGAGAGAGAGATGGATTATTTATATACTCTATCTCTCAATGGTGGGACACTACAAGTCACCTAATCATCCTAGTAGCGAATAGGGCATCCATCTTGCTACGGTCTCGGTGATCCCTCATCCCACGGCATCCTCGAACACTGGATACCCCACGTCCTACTCGAGGTATTCCCAATAGGCGGGATCTAACAAGGAAATTTAATAGCAGAGTGAGTATAAATGTACTCGACAAGCATTAATAGCAATAGATGCAACTATATAACTTATCTATTTCTTTTCATTTTCTATTTCTTCTCTATTTGTAAAATAGATTATCAAAATTAAAGTGGAATTTGGCAAGTTTTAGTATTTCAAATACTACTAGTCACTCCGATGAGAAGAAAGACTCACGATGGTCTTTGTAGCCTCCAATCTAAGAGGCAGGGCATGAATTTATGATTTTATTGCACTATGCAAGCACTGTGTCACTTTACCATAACTACTCTGAGCTCTTTAAAACTAAGTTTTCACATTTTCTTAGATACGGTGCCAAGTCCAGAGTACAGAATATTTCTTTCTAGCTCTGTTATTGTATCTCGCCCAACTATTCTTAGTCGGTGGCCAAGGTGGTTTCTCATCCTCATCAGACACCCATTGACCTCAGTAGTCATTGGTTGGGGTGGTCTCTCCTACACCTACACTCTCTTGCACTAATATATCGCCATGAATCCAACACTTGGGCTTTGTATCGAGTTCTAGTTTTCTCCACTTAGATATAATACTTACCCATGTGGAGAATAATGGCCTGAGGGTAGCATTTTACGCTTGTCACAAGATGAGAAAATGGTTGACACTAAGTTTGACTCACAATCTAAGTAAAAGTTGTTTGGTCCTTATGTTATAACCATATGTAAAGGGCTCTACCTTTCCCTCTCTTTCCTGACCAGGGCACCCTCTATCCTCCTATTATTCATAGCTTGACCCGACTACTTTGGCTAGCCTATTGTTTTTCTCTTATCTCTTTTTCTCTTCATTTATAAGCTATAAAATTTAGTTTTATTAATTAACATAACTAATTAAAGTGATCAATGGATGAGCTTACCTTGGTATGCATAGAATGCCTTGATATCAGCTGTGTTGGATCGACTACCTCTTCTTGCGACCCTAGGTTTCGATATTCTAAAGCTAAACACGTTACGATGACAACCTTTTCTTTATTTTTTATTTTCCCTTGGATTGTTTCAACCCTAGGTTTTGGACTATCTATACGATATAGGGTTTTCGGCGATTTACTTGCAACACTACGACTTCAATTAGAAAACCATAAATGTAGCTACATGTGCATGCATAAATGAAAATGTAATATCATGAATGATGCAATCTTGTAATTTTAATTTTCTACACTTATGCAATTGTTGTAATTATTTTGATTCTGATTGTAATACTTGTGCTCTATGTACAATTAATTGTTGTAATATTTTACTTTGCTTGCACTGTGTTGTAATGTCGATATAATTAAAGGTGTTGTAATTATTCTATTTGTTTATTACTTATTTCTTAATTAAGTTAATTACACTGTTTAATTTGATTAAGAGTCGGGTTGTTTCAGGCATCTAATCTAAAAGTAAGGGGTGCGTTTTGTTTTAGCTCCAAGTTGTCAAGCCGAGCTTTTGGGCATATCAAAGAATTTCGGCCTAGCAAGACTCTTGCTATTGGCATGATTCATGGATTTAGCAAGACTCTTGCTAAGTTTTTGTTCTTTGCCAAAGTTTGGGTGGCAACGTCGTTGAGCAAATTTCGAAACCAAATTCTACTCCCTCTTCAAGGCGAATTTTAGCTAGCCCGAGCTTTGGTCTCTGTTTAATTTGTGACCAATGCTTTGGTCGTGAGCCGCATATGGTCGTGACCAATACTTGCTAGCGTAATTAGGGTGTCCATCAAATGCAACCAAGGTTATTTGAATGTTGTGGATGTATAAAATGCCAGTAAGTGAAAATCCAGTTGGTAGCTTGACAGTATGTTTGAGGGAATGGGCAACCCATGTGAGGTTTAAAAGGAACTAGCTGAAAGCCCATGCGGAAGCCCATACTCTGCTACAGATAAGAAATTCATATTATCTTAACAATTCGAGTTAACATTGTCGAATCAGCTTCTCGGTGGCAGCCTCCGCTTTCGGCCGTGTTGTGTCTCGGACCTTGACTCTACCGTATACTCGGTAGATCTCTGTTGTTATTTTGTTGAGAATTTTAGTGTAGTAAATTTTTTGGAAAACAGACCAAAAATGAATTGCGATAAACATCCACAAGTGAAAAAGGCGAGGTTGGTAGAGTGGAAGATAAAGTTGATGGGTTGCGTAGGACAGGAACATGGGCGAAAACCAGGCCCAAAAGAAAGCAGAAGAGCGAAGAAATGCAGACCGTGATTGATGCAGATATGCGTACTTACAGGGCATCTGATGCAGTCTACTCTTCTTGTCTTGCCAATCTGTTTGTTCCATTGACAAAAGTTAAGCACTACTAAGTCAAACCCACTGGATTATATGGAGATAAGTTGTATCCAAAGCAGAAGAGCTCCTAAATGGAAAGATGAGGCAGCAATAGCTAAACTTGAAACATGAGTCCATGATCAGTGATATGTACTGGCAGGTGGTCCACCAAATATTTACGGAAAAATAGGGTATGCAGATTATATTTGCCATAATAGATGGTAACAAAACATATTAACAAACCATCAGAAGGAAACTTGAAACTAGACTAGTAGCAAGCAGCGTTAACAAAATTCCATGGAATATTAAAGACAATAAAAATCACCAGAAGAGCAACTGCAATTTAAGGAGTTTATCGACTTCCCAACTAGCTAAAAAATTTTGAAACAGTGGTAGACTGACTAGGTAGATGGCCTTCCTGTTAGATTTCATGTGAGCAAATGATGAATAACGCGGCTGGAAAAACAACAATTTTTAACAAACTACACGAGTACATAGTGACATGATACACAATTGAAATCTAAAACACTAGTCCAATACAGGTGCACTGAGAAGGCTTGAAGAAACACAAACTATTACAGTTAGTTGCTACTACTAACAGAAAATCTAAAATGACATTGACATACACCAAATAACACATTAAGACCCTAAAGCTGGCCCTAAACTGAAAGCAACAACTGAATGCACATCCATTGGGCATTCTATCCCATGTGGTCTTTACAGCAAGTCAAATTCTTGGTCTTTCAGACATGAGCCATGGAAATATCCATGATCATGCTCTGGCCCTCTTGCTACTGCTGCTGCAATTCGGGCACTTGTGGTGCTTGATGTGCTCAGCTTTGGCCAGGTGATCTTGACACACTTACCATGGAACCATGTCTCACAAGCATCACAACAGATCCAGAACTCATCCTGTCCGTAGTTATCACCACATGCACCACATAATGTGTTTTCATGATCTTCCTCTTCCTCCTCTTCCTCACCTCCACTATCGTCCTCATCCTTCGGAGGTGGCATCTTGGAACCCCTCGAGTTGGGTTCTGGCTGGCGTGATGGCTGGACAATTGTTTAGTGGCAAAAGACATCAAGTTATGAGCTTATTTTCGGCCAACATCATTACAGTAAAATGAAAATGATTCATTACCTTCGTGCCAGATTTATTGCTCTTGCTGCTGCTTTTGGGGTTTTTTTCTTTGGTCTGTTTCTTCGCAGTTCCTGTGACAACCTCATATATGGTGGGAAGGTTGTTAACCATGCTAAAAAGCCGCTTCCTGCAATACAATCACAAAGGTAAATTATATTGAAGCTGACGCTCAAAGTGCATACAAGAAAATCCATCACATTCCTATAAAGCATAAAATAGTTGAAGTAAAATGATTTTACAAGGGCTTAAACATCATAAAAAATATCTCGATGGAAGATGAAGCAAAATTTTCCATCTCATTTGCATCAAGAAATCTAAGATTGCAAAAGCAGCAAACAGTTTACATAAAAAGCATGAAGCATCACATATTGAGGTAACAAACTTGAACATTTCAAAAGATCAACATAGGATATACCAGAAATACTAGACAGTGCTTTCAATTTTCAAAGCATAAAACAGTTGAACATAGATACATAACTGAATTATTCGATTAATATATCCACTGTTGCCATCAGTCAAATGTTAAGGCCAATAATTTTAACAAAATATTGGAACTATTGCAACTGTACAACATTCTATAGCTAAAAATTTCTAATCTGGAAGCAGAAGCCTATTGTTTCAGTGTTAAGATATAGATAATAGATTTATATTAGATGTAGACTGGGGAGTTGTCTCTGTCCCGAAAGAGAGGAAGAAACTGATAACATAAAGTTACGACACTAGAGCACATAAAATTGAGGCAATGTCCACAGATTATCATATGCAACCCTCATGATCAAAATAAAGAAGCCAAAAATGTATGAAAGAGATCAATAGCAAGCTCTATTTATTGTCACTAACTTAAGTAGAAATACTACACTTATAATTCGGTATTCAATCGATTTAAGGTAACCACTACCTAGATGTTGAAACAGGACTTGTCATTTGGAATGCCATTACAGAATAGAGGTGTCTTGAAAAGAATTAGTAAGGAAGCTTATCCATAACTGTCCATTGACCTATTTGCTCACCCCCAACTTGACACTCAAGCACATATTTATAATACAGATTCATGGTTTTGTGAAAGGGATAGCAGCTCCACATATATATGAATGTCCATGCACTATTCTAACCATCCAAATACTCAAGATTTGTGCAAAACATTACAATGATTGGAAGATGAGATAGTGGTTTGAAGTTTGAAAGTCCGCATCAATCTCGGGAACATTTGATGGTTAGGATAGTGCATGAACATCCTTACATGTGGAAAAACCATTCTTTTTGTAAAACAACTAAACAAATTTATATTCCTTGTGGATATCTTAACTAACGATTGTGGTAAGCATGATCATCTTTTTGTCCCTGTTATCCATAACTAGTTCAAAATCATTTCAATCTACTCAGAAGTCAGAACAACAATTTCAATTGTATGTATGCCTTTTTTTGTTCCAGGCTAAAGATTTGCAGATCAGTGATTTCGATTACCATCACATGAACATATTTAGGTCAACTGTTTATGCATTATCAGAACTCATGACTGCAGACCGACTTCAATAATACAACAAAGAAGTGGTGAATCCTGGTGTCGTCCCAGATAGAAGACAGCAAAATCATTATTCATTAGTTGCAATGGGGTGCCCTTGAAATGAAGAAGGATCGACAAAGCTAAATCAATAGATGCATAGAAAACAGGAGGTCCACCTGTGCACAGTGGTGAAACACAAGGACCAATCCTGAAAGACCACTCCTCCCTATCTACAGAGTTTGACAAATTCATAAATGGGTCAAGCAGACAGACATGTTGCAAGATCAAGTCGAACAAAATGGAAAAAGGAAGGTGATCTATGGATGAATTAAAGCTGGATTACACCATAAACTCCCATTAGGAATCAACTCCAATATGGGATCAAGTAGCAGCATAAAACACAAAATAGTTGACTAGAACAAGATAGTATCCAGTACCACAAGAATATTATAATATAGAGGAAAGTTAACAAGATTCGAGCGGGTAAAAGAGCCTTTTTCAGACATGGTATGCTGTGTTAATCACAAAGATAAACAATAGAAGCAACACAAATTATTAGGTGGAGCGAAAAAATAACAACATTCAAGGTGACCCTTCTTAGAGCCTCCTTTAGACTTACTGATCTGTTACCTTAAACAAAAAGAACCCATAGTATCTTTAGCACTAAACTAAAGCATAGTGATCATACCAAGATGATAGCATGAATAGCAAGTATCATTGTGTTGCCCAATACATCTAGATCAACTAGGAAACCTCAGGAGACTTATCCCTTTAAATTATGAACTTCCCACAAAGCAAGTACAAGGGCTATCAAATATCCATTCAATACTAGATCTTTATAGGAACTAATAAATTAAAATCTGTGCAATTGTCGGAGTCTGGCTAAAGAACTGTAACTACCTAGTCTGTATGTGTTTCTAACAATTTATAGTTCCCAATTTGAAATATCCCATGCAATCATCTGTCCAACAGGATCAACATACCAATCACAGAACATCAATCTCCCGTTTCAAAAACAAAGAAAAGAACATCAATCTCCTTGCATTAACACTGCTGTGCAAACTATAGTTACCAGGGTCAAGTAACTTCCCACGATCTGAGACCCAGGATCCGGATGCAAGTCACCACCAGGTCACATCTACGGGGAGGGTCAAGGAGAGATGAAGGGAAGGACAGGAGAAGAGTGATGGAGGGGCAGCAGAGGAGAGGAGTGCAGGGAATGGAGGAGCAGGGGATGACAATAGGCCTGTTCATGGGCAGCCCGGCCAGGTCGACCCAACCCGGCCTGGCTGATATTTCCGGGCTCAGGCTGGGCTTGAGACTTGATTTTCGGTCCAGGGCCCAGCCCAAAGCCCCAAAAAAGGCCGAAACACGTAATGAAGTTATTAAAAACAATATTTTTATTCCGAAATGAATTAAATGATATTTTATTCAAAAAGAATTAAATGATACTTTTCAGAAAATGGGAAAATCAGGCTTTCGAGCTTCAGGCTTTGCCTATGTTGGGCCAGGCTGGGCTCGGGACTGACCATTGGGTTGGGCTTTTCTAGTTCGGCCCGAAGCCCAGCCGGAGTTTGAACAGGCCAAGATGACAGGAGGGGTAGGACGGGTGGAGGAAGAAGGTTGGGGAGGATCAGGACGAGAAGTAGATGAAGAAGGGGAAGGAGGAGACAGGATGTTGGGGAAGATGTGAGAGAGAGATAGAATGATATTTTCGGTGGCTATGTTTGGCTGTTTGCAAGTAAATGTAAGAATCTTCTATGGATAATTTGTGTCTGTCAACTACCGGTGGTGGACATGATGGACAACGACAAGGGACCGGGACTAAGTTCACGGAGGAACTGAGGTTCGTGCGGTCGGGTAAGTCCGAGTGCTGTCATGGTGCAAGAAAAGGCATATGGTGAGTCAAGTGACTTAAACTGTTTGCAAGCGAGGATGGCTTCATGGGATTCGGATGCGCGAGAGGCTTGGCAGCAAGTCATTGAGACCACATAGAGTAAAAAATGAAGCACGGGGCTGCTTCCAGGTGAAGAAAGTGCGAAACTTTGTGGAAGCCGTAGAGAACCATTTTGGTAAATTGCTCAATACTGAAAAGTGGCAGTGTACAAAACCATGGCTGTGGCCTAAGCAGATTAGGTCAAGGAGTCTTCATGGCGAATTCAAGCTATTGGATCCAAGTGGAATTTACGCTTTGAGAAGTATGCATGTGTAAGTATAAAACCCAATATAATGTTGGCTTAACAGGTTAGTCCATATAAGAATAGATGAAACCCAACTAGAGGTGTTGGTTATGGTTTTCCTTATGAGCCTCCATATATAAGGAGGGAGACATGTGGCTTAGGTGCCAAGGCTTTGGGAGAGCTAGTGCTAAGCTTTGAGAGGAGTTAGGGTTCTTAGAGAGAAACTTTGTGAGATGAGTTGTGGCTCTTGGTCTTGAGTTTGTTGTCATCCATAAGCTTATAAAGTAGCTAGCGAGTAGTTGTAAATATTCATCTCCAAGTATCAATGATCAAAATTCATCCAAGTCTTTCTTATCTTTGCTCAAGTGTTGAAATATTAATTTGGCTTAGCTTTTAGTGTTTCCTCTTCCCCTCTTGATCTTGCTTTGTGCTAAGGATGTATAAGTGATGAAGATATCTCTTAGATATCAGATATCATCCATCTAGACACTCATTATTTGCATGTTCTTGGGATTGCCTGATTTTGTCTCAAGAAAAGGGGTTTGGGGGTTCTTTGGATCTAGGGCTTTTGGCTTGAAATCTTGCTATGTTTAGGCTTGTTAGGACATATAAAAGTAGATCTAAGGTTATCTTGACCATCAATTATCAATGAGAAAGTTTTGGCTCAAGTTCTTGAGTTTTGCCTATTTTGGTGTCACCTTATGTCACCTTAGTTCAAATGGAAAAAAGGTAGGAGCTTTGGCAATGATTTTCTTGCTGACTGTGATAATTCATAGACGTTTATTTATAAGAACCGTCTGTGATATGTACATTATCATAGACGGTTTGTATAACAAACCATCTCTGATAATGCCACGACACCGATCCGTGGCATCTCCCCCAAGATTCTAATCTCACTCGTCCATTCTTTCCACATCGAACGCCAGGCACCAATTCCTGCCACCTCTTGCCGCTTATTAATTACTCCCCCTCTCCCTTTTACTCCAAGATGCGTGAGTTCTACCGGTTGCCCCTAACTAGTTCATCCACTCCTAGCTTGTTCCTCGATGATGCCGATTAGCGCCGTAAGCTAGTGCCTCCATTGTCACACCATGGTTGACTACACAACACACTCTTTTCGTAAATATCTTAAGTGTATCTTGTGCAGTCTCACTGTCATGACACAAAAGTGACGCTACCGCTGCCTCTCCTTTGCTGCAAGGCACCACGGAAGCAACTAGCTACCAAGATGGTGCTCAAGTTAGCGTCAAGGACATCCAGCTCACACGCTGCTAGAATCTCTCCTTCTTCTATGCTTTTGCCATGGGTTCGTAGGATTAGGATGTGTTCTTGTCATATTTTTGCAATGTTAGATAGGTAACCTGCTCATTATCTTATGATGTTGTAATAGTGGATTCTAATGGAATGTGCTGCTGTATTTGCTTATTTTCAAAGGGCATAGATAACATTTCTTGAAACTAGCCAAAAATCAGAAAAATTTATGTATAGTATGAACTATCACAGATAATTTTGTGGTATAAACTGTCTATGAAGGACTATCACAAATGGTTTTATATTACAACTATCTGTGATATTCGCCCATCACAGACGATTGGTAGCTAGAACCGTCTATGATGTGTGAGTATCACAGACGGTTTTTGGTTCAAGCAATCTGTGATAGTGTTCTTCATAGATGGTTCTAGTTACAAATCGTCTGTGTTATATTTATTAACAGATGGCTCACAAACCGTCTGTGATAACATCCGATTATCTCTGACGCATAAATTCAGATAGTTCAAAAAATCATCTATGATGGCAGTTCCAAACCATCTGTGATGACTCTTTTTATAGTAGTGGTTGGAATATGTTCCTAACATTCTAGAGAGTGTGCATACCAAGTTTCAGATCATTTGGAGTTGTGAATCAAAAGTTGCATTAATCCTTGGATTGGAAATCATGTTGATTTTCTCTCTCACCTGAGGGAAAGGTTAGACAGCCCCTGGAGAGGTCAGACCGCCCAAGGCCGGCTAGACCGCCTTATGTACTACAGTCAAACTGCCCAGGTGGGTCAACACCCATTTGTCTCTGTTTTTCTTAGAACTTTTCATGTGGGTGCTTAGTCTCTGATCTTTATATTTTTCTCATACATATTTAGAGTGAAAAGCCCTACTTCTGCTTTTGGAAAATATTTGCAAAATACCTTAATTGTGTTGGCTCTTATTCACCCTTCGCTAGTCACCATTTTCATCCTATAGCTGCAGATATCTATTACGGTTAGTTTGGTCGGACTCCAGTACCATCATCGAAACAAGTCCTGATTCAAATATGGGAAGCTTCAAGATAGAAAGTGTAGTTTACATGTCGGTTTCAATTAAGGAATAGTTTTCGATTCCAACTATATTGATTGTAATAGATAGACAAGCAATAATACAAGTATTTCTTCCCCCAAATACTTCTTCTCCTTGCCCTGGCGTGTCACCCCTATCACCTGCTTATGCTTCAATTGTGACGAATAATTCACAAGAGGCCATCATTGTAAATGATTGTTCTAGTTAGAACCGGAAGTTGATCACGATGCTAGAGACAAGGTGGACGACCACGTGCTCCACGAGATGGAACTAGAGAATTCCTTGCTCACGGTCACGGGCATATGCATTGCTCTAACTATGCAACTAAAGGCTCGCATCGGCGATTTTGAGGGGACAACGTTATTTGACACAGGATCTACCCATAATTTCCTTAACCAACTTGTGTGTCCGTGCTCCACATGCCCATCCAACCTCACAGCGGCCTCCAGGTCAAAGTGGCCAACGATGATCAGCTTGAATGTGACGGAATTTGCAAATCTACTCCCATGACCATTGCTCCATCCATGACATTGTCTTGGGGGTGCAATGGTTGCACATGTTGGGCCTGTTCTGTGGGATTTTCACCAAATGCAGTTTTTGCATTGGGAGTAGCATTAATGCATCACTTGGACTAGTCTTCATTATCGCTCAGTGTTTGCAGCCATGTTATAGGCCGCCAAGGGTGACGATCTCATGGTGAATCTTCTGACCAAATTTGCCCACCGGTTTGCAGAACCATCGGGGCTGCCACCTACCTGATTGTGCAATCATCGCATATGCCTTTCTCCTAATGCCCCAGCAATTTCAGTTCAACCTACTGATACACCCACATTCAAAAAGGTGAAATTGAGCGTCAGTGCGCCACAATGTTGCAATAGGGCCTCATCCATCTGAGTTCCTCCCAATTTTCATCACTAGTCCTCCTCATCCACAAGAAGGATGGCTCATGGTGCTTTTGTGTGGATTACAGGGCCCTAAATGAGCACACCATCAAGGACAAATTTTTTATTCCACATGTTCATGAACTACTCAATGAATTAGAAGGGTCCTTCTATTTCATCAAGTTGGACTTACAGTTCGGCTATCATCAAATTCGTAAGTTCCCCATCAACGTGTTGAAAACGGCCTTTTGCACTCATCATGGCCACTTCAAATTTTTGGTGCTCCCTTTTGGCCTCTGCAATGCTCCTTCTATGTTGCAAGCGATGATAAATTTGGTCCTCCAACCTTTTCTCCATTGGTTTGTTCTCATCTTCTTCAATGACATTTTAATTTACACCTGGTCCTGGGCAGAGTACCTTTGCCATGTCCGATAGGTATTGCAGCTCCTCACCACTCACCAATTATACCTTCACAAGAAGAAGTGTGTTTTTGGGAAAAAGATGTCCTATTTGGGACATGTCATCTCCTCCGCCGACGTGGCCATGGATCAGGTGAAGGTGTCAACAGTGCTGGATTGCTCGCGCCCCTGTAATGTCCAAAGCTTGCATGGATTATTGGGACTCGTCGGATATTATCGCAAATCTATACAAGACTTCAGCTATATTGCGTTTCCTCTCACCAAACATCTCTGCAAGAAAGGGTTCCACTGGACGCAGGATGCCAAGGCTGCCTTTGATGCATTAAAGCAGATCATCACTATGACACCTGTCCTACAACTTTCAGATTTCTCCAAAGACTTCATTATTGATTGTGACACCTCCAGTAAGGGTTTTGGGGCAGTATTGCACCACGAAGGCCACCCCATTGCTTATTCAGCAAAGCATCACGGCGCACCAAGTCCAACTTCTTGCTTGTGAACGTGAACTCATTGGCCTTGTTTATGTTGTCCGTCACTAGTGTCTATATATTTGGGGTCAATGTTTTCGGGTCTAGACAGATCACTATAGCTTAAAACATTTGTTGGATCAATGCTTGATGATGGTGCCACAACACAAGTGGATTACATAACTCCTCAGATATGACTTTACCATGGAATACAACCTTGACAAAGAAAACATTGCGGTTGATGCACTGTCACGTTAACATGAGGATAGTTCTCTCCATGCCATCTCAGTAGCCGATTTTGCTTGTTACGATGACTTGCGATGCCAACTCAAAACTCATGCATCTTGGAACAGCAAGTATACTGAATGGAGTGCAAGCGCTTTGCCCACTGAATGGGATTTCGTGGAATGCATTTTGCTTTTTTGTCACTGAATCTTTATTCCTGGCGATTTCCCGAGTGTCCAACATCTCTTTTTGGTGGCTCACTCTATCAACCATAAGGAAATTACCAAGACCTGGCATCATCTTCAATCCAGTTTCCACATACCAGGAGGTCAACGGTTGTTGTAGTACTTTATTTGCACATGCGTCACATGCCAAAAGTATAGGTCCAAGCAGTTGCACCCAGCCAGCTTGCTTTAGCCCTTGTTGGTGCCTTATCATGTTTAGGCCGATATTAGCAGGGATTTCATCGAAGAATTGCCCCAAGTTGCCTACAAATCCATCATTCTGATAGTGTTCGACAAATTCTTCAAATACGCTCACTTTCTCACTTTAAGTCATCCTTTTACGACTCATTTGGTGGCCTAGGTATTCTTCGATAACATTGTGCATGTACATGGGTTCCCCGAGTCTAGTGTTAGTGATCGTGACAAAATCATTATGAGTGTTTTTTGGAAAGACATCTCCCGTTTCGCCGAAGTGAAGCTACACATGAGTATCGCTTATCATCCACAATTTTATGGGCAAACTGAGATCATTAATAAAACAATTGATGTACATCCATTGCTTATGTGGATATAGGGTGTGGACATGGTCTCAATGAGTGGCTTGGGTTGAATTTTGCTATAACACATCGTATCACTTTGCTCTTAAGGCCACTCCTTTCGAAGTGGTTTATGGGTGCCAGCCTCCTACATTAATATGGCACAAAGGAGACTCAGCAGCACTTCCTGGTGTCCAAAAGTTGTTATTCGAACAAGATGAGTTCCTCCAAGAAATTCGTTTGAGGTTGCTTCAAGCTCAACAGCATATAAAAAGCTTAGCAGATACCAAGCAGTGGGAACTCCAATTTGTGGAAGGAGACTGGGTCTGGCTGAGGTTACATCAATGTCAACTTTCTTCCATTGCTCCAGGTCTGAATACCAAGTTATGCCCATGCTTTTTTGGCCCTTACAAGGTGCTCTCTACAGTCGGTTTGGTTGCATATTGTCTGGCGATTCTTGCACAGTCTAGCACAATTTCTTCCACGTCTCCACTCTCAAACCCTTTCGTAGCAGACCTCTGAAACAACTGCTAGCATTGCCTCCCCTTCATTGTGGTCATGTACAGCTTCAGCCAGCATACGTGCTCTGTGCTAGACTTAATTGTGGTGTGTGGGAATTGAGGGTGCAGTGGCAGTCTGATTACATGAATGAATGGATGAAACTTGGATGAAGCGTGATGATTTCAGCAAGGAATTCCCTGATTATAAGCTCGCGGATAAGCTATTTCAAAAGGACAGGGGAAATTTTATGGATAGTTTAGTCGGACTCCAGTACTATCGCCAAAACAAGTCCTGATTCAAATATGGAAAGCTTCAAGATCAAGATAGAAAAAGTAGTTTGCAGATCGATTTTCATTAAGAAATAGTTTCTGATTCCAACTGTATTGATTTAGACTCAGCTCTCTTATAAAACGGATTCGAGGATTGTAACAGATAGATAAGCAATAATACAAGTAATTCTCCCCCAAATCCTTCTTCTCCTTGCCCTGGCGTCTCACCCCTATCACCTGCATTCTTCCTCCAGATCAGCCTTGGTACCTAACAATATCAGGCAACCACTACTGACTGTGACAACCCTCCTAGACCCTTCACTTCGCCTGAGCTTGTTTATTGACATGCTTGAGCAAATTAGGAGCCAGCAGCTCCACCCGACTGCCATTGATCCAATTGTTTGACCAAAAAAGGGTTTGTTTTCCATCTCGTACAATCACCACTGTTGATAATTTAAACATTTGAAGCATCTCAGGTCTAACCTATGCTCTGATTTATCTATTATGTAATCGTTGTTGTTAGGCATTGTGAGTCCCTATGTCATTATCCTCAGAACATGACACCAAGCAACGGAATACTATTCCCTACGCCTAACATCTTAGGGAATAATAACCCTTACTAGAGTTGCGTAATAGAATAATAACTAAAGACTATACTTTATTACAACAGTTAGCCACGTAGGGCTATAGTCCTTAGTACATATACTAAGTACAAGAGAGAGAGAGATGGATTATTTATATACTCTATCTCTCAATGGTGGGACACTACAAGTCACCTAATCATCCTAGTAGCCGAATAGGGCATCCATCTTGCTCTGGTCCTCAGCTGATCCCCTCATCCCACACAGCATCCTCAGAACCTGGATACCCCACGTCCTACTCGAGGTATTCCCCGGCTAGACTGGGATCTAACAAGGAAATTTAATAGCAAGAGTGAGTATAAATGTACTCAGCAAGCATTAATAGCAATAGATGCAACTATATAACTTATCTATTTCTTTTCATTTTCTATTTCTTCTCTATTTGTAAAATAGATTATCAAAATTAAAGTGGAATTTGGCAAGTTTTAGTATTTCAAATACTACTAGTCACTCCGATGAGAAGAAAGACTCACAGTAGTCTTTGTAGCCTCCAATCTAAGAGACAGGCATGAATTTATGATTTTATTTAGCACTATGCAAGCCTGTGTCACTTTACCAATAACTACTCTGAGCTCTTTAAAACTAAGTTTTTCACATTTTCTTAGATACGGTGCCAAGTCCAGAGTACAGAATATTTCTTTCTAGCTCTGTTATTGTATCTCGCCCAACTATTCTTAGTCGGTGGCCAAGGTGGTTTCTCATCCTCATCCGACACCCATTGACCTCGAAGTAGTCATTGGTTGGGGTGGTCTCTCCTACACCCTACACTCTACTGCACTAATATATGCGCCATGAATCCAACACTTCTGGGCTTTGTATCAGTTCTAGTTTTCTCCACTTAGATATAATACTTACCCATGTGGAGAGAATAATGACGCAGCGAGGTAGCATTTTCTGCTTGTCACAAGATGAGAAAATGGTTGACACTAGAAGTTTGACTCCCTGTCTAAGTAAAAGTTGTTTGGTCCTTATGTTATAACCATATGTAAAGGGCTCTACCTTTCCCTCTCTTTCCTGACCAGGGCACCCTCTATCCTCCTATTATTCATAGCTTGCAGCCCAGCTACTTTCAGCTAGCCTATTGTTTTTCTCTTATCTCTTTTTCTCTTCATTTATAAGCTATAAAGAATTTAGTTTTATTAATTAACATAACTAATTAAAGTGATCAATGGATGAGCTTACCTTGGTATGCATAGAATGCCTTGATATCAACTGTAGCTGGATCAGCTACCTCTTCTTGCGACCCTAGGTTTCGATATTCTAAAGCTAAACACGTTCTGATGACAACCTTTTCTTTATTTTTTTATTTTCCCTTGGATTGTTTCAACCCTAGGTTTTGGACTATCTATACGATATAGGGTTTTCGACGGCGATTTACTTGCAACGACTACGACTTCAATTAGAAAACCATAAATGTAGCTACATGTGCATGCACGCAAATGAAAATGTAATATCATGAATGATGCAATCTTGTAATTTTAATTTTCTACACTTATGCAATTGTTGTAATTATTTTGATTCTGATTGTAATACTTGTGCTCTATGTACAATTAATTGTTGTAATATTTTTACTTTGCTTGCACTGTGTTGTAATTAATGCGATATAATTAAAGGTGTTGTAATTATTCTATTTGTTTATTACTTATTTCTTAATTAAGTTAATTACACTGTTTAATTTGATTAAGAGTCGGGTTGTTTCAGGCATCTAATCTAAAAGTAAGGGGTGCGTTTTGTTTTAGCTCCAAGTTGTCAAGCCGAGCTTTTGGGCATATCAAAGAATTTCGGCCTAGCAAGACTCTTGCTATTGGCATGATTCATGGATTTAGCAAGACTCTTGCTAAGTTTTTTTGTTCTTTGCCAAAGTTTAGGTGGCAACGTCGTTGAGCAAATTTCGGAAACCAAATTCTACTCCCTCTTCAAGGCGAATTTTAGCTAGCCCGAGCTTTGGTCTCTGTTTAATTTGTGACCAATGCTTTGGTCGTGAGCCGCATATGGTCGTGACCAATACTTGCTAGCGTAATTAGGGGTGTCCATCCAAATGCAACCAAGGTTATTTGAATGTTGTGGATGTATAAAATGCCAGTAAGTGAAAATCCAGTTGGTAGCTTGACAGTATGTTTGAGGGGAATGGGCAACCCATGTGAGGTTTTAAAAAGGAACTAGCTGAAAGCCCATAGCGGAAGCCCATACTCTGCTACAGATAAGAAATTCATATTATCTTAGCACGTCGAATTAACATTGTCAGAATCAGCTTCTCCGGTGGCAGCCTCCGCACTCGGCCGTGTTGTGTCTCTGGACCTTCGGCTCTACCGTATACTCGGTAGATCTCTGTTGTTATTTTTGTTGAGAATTTTTAGTGTAGTAAATTTTTTTGGAAAACAGACCAAAAATGAATTGCGATAAACATCCACAAGTGAAAAAGGCGAGGTTGGTAGAGTGGAAGATAAAGTTGATGGGTTGCGTAGGACAGGAACATGGGCAGAAAACCAGGCCCAAAAGAAAGCAGAAGAGCGAAGAAATGCAGACCGTGATTGATGCAGATATGCGTACTTACAGGGCATCTGATGCAGTCTACTCTTCTTGTCTTGCCAATCTGTTTGTTCCATTGACAAAAGTTAAGCACTACTAAGTCAAACCCACTGGATTATATGGAGATAAGTTGTATCCAAAGCAGAAGAGAGCTCCTAAATGGAAAGATGAGGCAGCAATAGCTAAACTTGAAACATGAGTCCATGATCAGTGATATGTACTGGCAGGTGGTCCACCAAATATTTACGGAAAAATAGGGTATGCAGATTATATTTGCCATAATAGATGGTAACAAAACATATTAACAAACCATCAGAAGGAAACTTGAAACTAGACTAGTAGCAAGCAGCGTTAACAAAATTCCATGGAATATTAAAGACAATAAAAATCACCAGAAGAGCAACTGCAATTTAAGGAGTTTATCGACTTCCCAACTAGCTAAAAAATTTTGAAACAGTGGTAGACTGACTAGGTAGATGGCCTTCCTGTTAGATTTCATGTGAGCAAATGATGAATAACGCGGCTGGAAAAACAACAATTTTTAACAAACTACACGAGTACATAGTGACATGATACACAATTGAAATCTAAAACACTAGTCCAATACAGGTGCACTGAGAAGGCTTGAAGAAACACAAACTATTACAGTTAGTTGCTACTACTAACAGAAAATCTAAAATGACATTGACATACACCAAATAACACATTAAGACCCTAAAGCTGGCCCTAAACTGAAAGCAACAACTGAATGCACATCCATTGGGCATTCTATCCCATGTGGGTCTTTACAGCAAGTCAAATTCTTGGTCTTTCAGACATGAGCCATGGAAATATCCATGATCATGCTCTGGCCCTCTTGCTACTGCTGCTGCAATTCGGGCACTTGTAGTGCTTGATGTGCTCAGCTTTGGCCGGAGTGATCTTGACACACTTACCATGGAACCATGTCTCACAAGCATCACAACAGATCCAGAACTCATCCTGTCCGTAGTTATCACCACATGCACCACATAATGTGTTTTCATGATCTTCCTCTTCCTCCTCTTCCTCACCTCCACTATCGTCCTCATCCTTCGGAGGTGGCATCTTGGAACCCCTCGAGTTGGGTTCTGGCTGGCGTGATGGCTGGACAATTGTTTAGTGGCAAAAGACATCAAGTTATGAGCTTATTTTCGGCCAACATCATTACAGTAAAATGAAAATGATTCATTACCTTCGTGCCAGATTTATTGCTCTTGCTGCTGCTTTTGGGGTTTTTTTCTTTGGTCTGTTTCTTCGCAGTTCCTGTGACAACCTCATATATGGTGGGAAGGTTGTTAACCATGCTAAAAAGCCGCTTCCTGCAATACAATCACAAAAGGTAAATTATATTGAAGCTGACGCTCAAAGTGCATACAAGAAAATCCATCACATTCCTATAAAGCATAAAATAGTTGAAGTAAAATGATTTTACAAGGGCTTAAACATCGCAAGAAAAATATCTCGATGGAAGATGAAGCAAAAATTTTCCATCTCATTTGCATCAAGAAATCTAAGATTGCAAAAGCAGCAAACAGTTTACATAAAAAAGCATGAAGCATCACATATTGAGGTAACCAAACTTGAACATTTCAAAAGATCAACATAGGATATACCAGAAATACTAGACAGTGCTTTCAATTTTCAAAGCATAAAACAGTTGAACATAGATACCGCAACTGAATTATTCGATTAATATATCCACTGTTGCCATCAGTCAAATGTTAAGGCCAATAATTTTAACAAAATATTGGAGACTATTGCAACTGTACAACATTCTATAGCTAAAAATTTCTAATCTGGAAGCAGAAGCCTATTGTTTCAGTGTTAAGATATAGATAATAGATTTATATTAGATGTAGACTGGGGAGTTGTCTCTGTCCCGAAAGAGAGGAAGAAACTGATAACATAAAGTTACGACACTAGAGCACATAAAAATTGAGGCAATGTCCACAGATTATCATATGCAACCCTCATGATCAAAATAAAGAAGCCAAAAAATGTATGAAAGAGATCAATAGCAAGCTCTATTTATTGTCACTAACTTAAGTAGAAATACTACACTTATAATTACGGTATTCAATCGGCCCCAAGGTAACCACTACCTAGATGTTGAAACAGGACTTGTCATTTTGGAATGCCATTACAGAATAGAGGTGTCTTCGAAAGAATTAGTAAGGAAGCTTATCCATAACTGTCCATTGACCTATTTGCTCACCCCCAACTTGACACTCAAGCACATATTTATAATACAGATTCATGGTTTTGTGAAAGGGAATAGCAGCTCCACATATATATGAATGTCCATGCACTATTCTAACCATCCAAATACTCCAAGATTTGTGCAAAAACATTACAATGATTGGAAGATGAGATAGTGGTTTGAAGTTTGAAAGTCCGCATCAATCTCGAGGAACATTTGATGGTTAGGATAGTGCATGAACATCCTTACATGTGGAAAAACCATTCTTTTTTGTAAAAACAACTAAACAAATTTATATTCCTTGTGGATATCTTAACTAACGATTGTGGTAAGCATGATCATCTTTTTTGTCCCTGTTATCCGCAACTAGTTCAAAATCATTTCAATCTACTCAGAAGTCAGAACAACAATTTCAATTGTATGTATGCCTTTTTTTTGTTCCAGGCTAAAGATTTGCAGATCAGTGATTTCGATTACCATCACATGAACATATTTAGGTCAACTGTTTATGCATTATCAGAACTCATGACTGCAGACCGACTTCAAGAATACAACAAAGGGTTGTGGTGAATCCCGGTGTCGGCCCAGATAGAAGACAGCAAATTCATTATTCATTAGTTGCAATGGGGTGCCCTTGAAGTGAATGAGGTATCGAAAAAGCTAAATCAAAAGATGCATAAAAAAGAGGAGGTCCATCCGTGTACAGTAGTGAAACACAAGGACCAATCCTGAAAGACCACTCCTCCCTACCTACGGAGTTTGACAAAGTCATCAATTGGGTCAAAGCAGAAAGAAATGTTGCATGATCAAGTCAAACAAAATGGAAAAAAGGAAGGTGATCTATGGATGAATTAAAGCTGGATTACACCATAAACTCCCATTAGGAATCAACTCCAATATGGGATCAAGTAGCAGCATAAAACACAAAATAGTTGACTAGAACAAGATAGTATCCAGTACCACAAGAATATTATAATATAGAGGAAAGTTAACAAGATTCGAGCGGGTAAAAGAGCCTTTTTCAGACATGGTATGCTGTGTTAATCACAAAGATAAACAATAGAAGCAACACAAATTATTCGTGGAACGAAAAAATAACAACATTCCAAGGTGACCCTTCTTAGAGCCTCCTTTAGACTTACTGATCTGTTACCTTAAACAAAAAAGAACCCATAGTATCTTTAGCACTAAACTAAAGCATAGTGATCATACCAAGATGATAGCATGAATAGCAAGTATCATTGTGTTGCCCAATACATCTAGATCAACTAGGGAAACCTCAGGAGACTTATCCCTTTAAATTATGAACTTCCCACAAAGCAAGTACAAGGGCTATCAAATATCCATTCAATACTAGATCTTTATAGGAACTAATAAATTCGAAAATCTGTGCAATTGTCGGAGGTCTGGCTAAAGAACTGTAACTACCTAGTCTGTATGTGTTTCTAACAATTTATAGTTCCCAATTTGAAATATCCCATGCAATCATCTGTCCAACAGGATCAACATACCAATCACAGAACATCAATCTCCCCGTTTCAAAAACAAAGAAAAAAGAACATCAATCTCCCTTGCATTAACACTGCTGTGCAAACTATAGTTACCAGGGTCAAGTAACTTCCCCACGATCTGAGACCCAGGATCCGGATCGCAAGTCACCACCAGGTCACATCTACGGGGAGGGGTCAAGGAGAGATGAAGGGAAGGACAGGAGAAGAGTGATGGAGGGGCAGCAGAGGAGAGGAGGTACGGGAATGGAGGGAGCAGGGGGATGACAATAGGCCTGTTCATGGGCAGCCCGGCCAGGTCGACCCAACCCAGCCTGGCTGATATTTCCGGGCTCAGGCTGGGCTTGAGACTTGATTTTTGGTCCAGGGCCCAGCCCAAAGCCCCAAAAAAGGCCGAAACACGTAATGAAGTTATTAAAAACAATATTTTTATTCCGAAATGAATTAAATGATATTTTATTCAAAAAAGAATTAAATGATACTTTTCCAGAAAATGGGAAAATCAGGCTTTCCGAGCTTCAGGCTTTGCCTATGTTGGGCCAGGCTGGGCTCGGGACTGACCATTTTAGGTTGGGCTTTTCTAGTTCCGGCCCGAAGCCCAGCCCGGAGTTTGAACAGGCCAAGATGACAGGAGGGGGTAGGACGGGTGGAGGAAGAAGGTTGGGGAGGATCAGGACGAGAAGTAGATGAAGAAGGGGAAGGGAGGAGACAGGATGTTGGGGAAGATGTGAGAGAAGAGATAGAATGATATTTTCGGTGGCTATGTTTGGCTGTTTGCAAGTAAATGTAAGAATCTTCTATGGATAATTTGTGTCTGTCAAAAACATATATTAAGAATCTTCTATGGATAATTTGTTAATGTCAAAAACATATATTAGGTCTATATGGTTAAAATCAGTTGAAATTGTTGGGATAACTTTCTATGGAAAACAAATACTTAGATTACATTATGGATATTATCTGAATTTAGTAATAAAGTAGTTTTTTTAAATTGGGTCATCGAACTGGATTCACTTGAAATCACATTCCGCGTTCCAAACTAGCACCCAAAAAACATAACCCCGTTTGACCTGCATTTTCAGCAACCCACGTCTCATAACGTGACCCCGTTCCTCGACCGAATGTACCGTGTTCCAGTAACTAGGTAAACCCGATACATTTTTGCCTATTTACACCTACAAAAACCTATACCACATTAACCCAACTTAATTATCAGACTGAAGTCACTGAACATGCACAATCGATGATAGGCAATGATGCTCTGTTAAAACATGGATTGGGCAACAAATGAGCAAAAATGTTGAAAATACAAAAAATAGGATAAATAGGATAATGGCAAAGCATGGTATTACTCAAGATAGCATCCAAATTACAGTGGCATGGTGCTATGATTCATATATCCTAATCAGTTATTTAAACGTAGTTGTGATGAAGAAAACAAAGCAAAAGGCTATTAGGGATCAAATAAGTTATCCTACATCACGGTTCTATCTAAAATATCGTGAAACAAGAAACAGTTCTAAACCCAAGTAGGAACTGTAAGTTAAACTGTGAACAAATTATGCAATATTGCAGTTAATTTATAAACATCAAAATTTGTTAAGGGGGAACAGCGTAACTATAGCCGTCATAGATTTTTGGAGTTTTGAGTTTGGCTTTAACTATTCTGCACTATTTCAGTCTTTGCTGGGCCGACAGCACGTGTAACCATGGCCCAGCCTGAAACGCCAGAAGATACATAGAAGCCACTATTTCTACTATACATAATAGTATAATACTGTTCACAGTAGCTGCAATGGTGTGAATTTGGCTCGTAGTTGACATCTAAGCTCAAAACTGCGACAGCACCACTGTAGCACCGCCCGTGATTTAAAACACTGATCCTAATCATGTTATGCTAGCTGCATGATGCTGCCCTCCATTTCACAGTGTTTGTCTATGGACTCAGGAGTCTCCAACTCCGTTTCAAAATATTTGTCCATTGAGGAAATCAAGAGTGTAGTTATTGCAATATTTTCACTCTCTACCCCTTAAATGTTTGAGCAAATTTGTTCATTGCCATCGTTAAGATTCGCGGCTTGCAAAATACCATCACAAAATTTGTTCATTACCATCGTTAATCATGTTATGCTAGCTGCATGATGCTTCCCTCCATTTCACAATGTTTGTCTATGGACTCAGGAGTCTCCGACTCCGTTTCAAAATATTTGTCCATTAAGGAAATAAAGAGTGTTGTTATTGCAATATTTTCACTCTTTACCCCTTAAATGTTTGAGCAAATTTGTTCATTACCATCGTTAAGATTCGCGGCTTGCAAAATACCATCGCAAAAGAGAGGGACTGCAAAATACCATCGTAAAGGCAAAAATTATTGGAAATACCATCACTATTAGCACCATCCATGGCCACCTTTAACATCCAATTTGGAGAGAGAAAATTCAGAAATTATGCTACCGCCCCTAATTTGGAGAGAGAAAAATTTGCAGGAAGGGAGGTTGAAAACACGCGTATGGGACTGGGATTGTTTTGGCGGAAGCGAAGGCATGCATGGCTGATGAGAAAATAGAAATAGAAAGAAAAGAAGAAAGAATAAAGGGGTAAAATGGTCATTTTGCAGCCTATGGACAGAAAATGTCACAGCGATGGTATTTCCAATAATTTTTGTCTTTGCGAAGGTATTTCCAATAACTTTTGTCTTTGTGAAGGTATTTTGCAGCTATTCTCTTTTATGATGGTATTTTAAATAGAAAGAAAATAAGAAAGAATAAAGGGGTAAAATGGTCATTTTACAGCCTATGGACAGAAAATGTCACGGTGATGGTATTTCCAATATTTTTTGTCTTTGGCTCTTTGCAATGGTATTTTGCAGCTATTCTCTTTTATGATGGTATTTTCCAAGTTGCAAATCGTTACGATGGTACTGAACAAATTTGCTCTAAATGTTTTAGAAGAGGTTAACTGGTTGTACTATGTTTATTTCTCATTAACTTTTTCTTAGATTTAGTAATTCTTTGGTCTATACGCATAGTGCACATGGTGGGTTGTGGACAAATGTTGTGAAATGAAGAAAATGTAATTGTGTTTCATCTACATCTGTTTCAACTGCAAATATAAGAGAACAGATTGAAAACAAAACCAGACAACTAAATATCTAAAGTTATTCACCAGGAAACCAAAATATATCCAACCCACACTTCATCCAACCACATTCCTCCACAGCATCATATTCCTCCCATTCTAGTTTTCCATGCAGCTGTAAAAGTTATTGACCTTGCTCCCTCCAGTCAAAAATATCTGTTGTTTTTTTAACTGTCCAGTCTCCAAAATACACTTTTGATCATTAGTTTTTACCATAATATGATAGTAATTTATAAAAATTGTAATATTATGAAAGTACAATTCCAATATGGCCCAACTAGACATAAATATTTTAGCAATTGAAGTTAGAAAAGTCTGACCAAGCACACATACAAAAGGGACAAGTATTTTCCACAGGATAGAATATCTACAAACAATAGGGAGTAAGAAAAACAAAAAAGAGTCATGGGCTGCGTGGATGTTTTTTTGCATATTAAGTGCAAAAAGAAAAAGACACGCTCTCAAGAATGTCTGAATTATATTACGAATGAAAAGCAAACATCAAGTTATACCAAGCATGTCTGAACTATACTGTAAGATAGCATTTGCTATTCCCTATGAAGTATGAAATCATTAAGTCAATAAACAATCATGGTGAAACTGAAATCATTAAGTTAATAAACAATCATGGTGAAACAGCAAATAACAAGTCTAAGATGCTTCAATCAAGGAAGGATATTAAATCCACAACAAGATAAATGAGTTATCACATATTGAACAATATACTATTTCTGTAGTGCTCTACATGGCACGGTGACTATCCATTAGAATTAATACCTAACTGAAACATCAAAACTACACAATTAGTATTAACGGTATATGCTCCAAAACTAGTAATTCGAGGACTTGAATGACCAAAGTAATTTATGTTTCCAACTTAACCGATGCAAACCATGAAAAGGAACAATTGCACTGTCAATTGTCAAATATAAGAATAGAGGCCTCATTATCCAGTAGTCACATTTGCGAAGTATAATGTGATTCCTCGCAAAAAAATGTACAATATATTAAAAATAGGGTACAGCCACATTAAAGAACCGTAAGCAATTTACAAGATTGCATGTCAGAGAGAAACAAATGCAATACCTGGATTCCTTGTCAAACCCAAATCTTGCTCCAAAGTAAAAGGCCACTGCTAGAAGCCAGGCATCACTATGCACTGCAACAAGTGACAGCCAATCTTTCTCATCCATCCCATCCCGAGCAAAATTAATTCCCAGAGCAGGCTCTGGAAGTTCCGGAGGAACCTCCTCCGCAGGCAAGTTCACTTCCCATGTCTCATTTGGAAGACCATACAGGCACAGATTCTCTTTCTCTGCAATCAAAATGATAATTCCTAAGCTTCCTAGTCCTTTTCAGGATTCTATCTTTTATGGTATCTAATCAAAAGAAGCCAGGACCAAGAAAGTTTGACAACGACTGCAACTGTGTGCCCACAGAAATTGAATGAAAGGAGAAAAAACAAAGGAAGAAGACTGTTTCAATCAGACTTTATACTCTGCCTGACGCAACTATAATAGCACAACCAGCAAAACAAGACACCGGATCCATAATTCCATACAAAGTTCAAGACTAATCCAGGACAAGTTGGTGACAATTTCCAGTAAGATATCCCTAAAATGGTAAATTAGCCAATATGCATCACTATCACTAAGGAACTTTTCTACCAAATGTCAAGAAATAATAGAAGGAATGTGCCAACACTAAAGCCTAGAACGTTCCCTTCGACCGTAAGATGGCCTGATCCAATACATCGAGTTATTCAGTGCACCTGCGAGTCTTCTCATGCTTCAGTGACCCTCTATTAAACTTTTTGCATTACGTCAGTGGAGAACTATATTCTTTACCAAGCCCGTAAATAAAAGCCCAAAAATACCCTTCGTAAGATGGACACCGTGGTCATTTGCCACTACCGTTACTCCGTTAGGCTCAAAACAGTGCAAGTACACTCCACATCCTTTTCTTGTGAGGAGGGCACTAGTCAACCAATCACAAAAAAAAAAACCAAGCCTTTAAGCCACCTCTTCCTTTTCCTCATCACCCCCTCTCCCTACCAACATTTTTTAGTACGACAACTAATCCGCAAGTAGATCGAATGCAAGAACCACCAAGCCAACACGGAGAGAATAATTCCAGTGCGCCTTTTCTGCAAAAATCACAAACTTTTCCTAAAAGGGTAAAAATCCCCAAACCAGCAAAGCACAAATTCCAGCTGTAAGACCCAAGAATCGAAGCCAGAAGCAAAGTTGCCCCAAATTAGCGCCAAGAACACCAAAACCCACCCAAAAAAATCTCCCTTTCAGCGAGGAACAACCAAAAATCACACTAATACACAAAATCGCCCACACAAGAACCCCCAGAACCGCATCTTTTCCAAACAAAACAGCAAGAACGGAACGAACTCCCGCGGATTCGAGGACCGAGGATGGCGAATCGGAGGCGCTCGCGAGCTCACCTGGGTCGCACTGCTGGTAGAACTTCTCCACGTCTGCAAATACACCAATCAACCACTCAGAAACCGACCATAGCCTCCAAATCCTCAAAAATCCCCAACAAAAAAGGGATATGGGGGGAGGGACCACGTACCGGTGGTGAGCGCTTTGATCATGCCGGCCCGCCGCGCGCGGAAGTCCCGGAACACGTCCTCGGGCGTGCGATGCGTCCCGCCGCCGTCCATTTCGCCGCGCGGGAGGGGGCGCCGGAGCTCCGAGCTAGGGTTAGGGTTTTGGGGGGTCGAGGAGAGGAAAGCTTTAGGCAGGGTTGCGAGGGCGACCAGACCAGTGGGGGGAGTGGATTTTTTAGGGGAGGTGGAATGGGATGAGGTGGGGGACCAGGGCGCGGATTTTGAATCGCCTCGAGGGTCTAGCTGCTAATTGCGCGAGAACTACCGAGTACCGGCACTTTTTCTGGTGGAATTGCATGTGCACCCCTGCCACAGTCGTGTTTTGAATCTGTGCCCCTGGGGAAACGGTCAGCCGCGTTAAGCGCACGTTAAAACACCTCTCTCTCCCACTGACGCGTGGGGTCCACACGCCCCCGGTGGCTGCCTGCCTCCGGTTCTCTGCACATCTCGTGAATACAAAACGGCCGCATCTTTGACTGCTGTACACTCTCTCTGTGTAACAACACAACGCTTCCATTGAAGGATTACACTAGCAATAAAAGACATTTCAAAGTTTGAATGCAATCAGATGGTGAAATTTGTATCCAATCATTGAACGCTTATGATTGGATTCAAGGTGCTCCTTTTCTAGATTTGTTAGAATCAATAGATTTGAAGTTGGCTATTGTCGGATCCCGGAGCAACAACTCCGAAACCATCTGTGTTAATCGCATTATCCCAAAAAAAGGTAGTGCACACAGTGAAAACAAAGACAACTATCATGCGTAATGACAAACTTTATTTAACTAATATGAGTCTGATGACCAAAGTGTACATCAATGGTCCATAAACCAAATTTAAATATAAGCAGTGGAAGAAGAATTAAATGAAGTAGCAGCCCATCCAGCCTTCCCACAAGACGAATGACTGTAAGACATGGCCTAGTCGCAATCCTCACCGAAGTCGTCGAAGACTTCCTCTAAAAGAGTTAGATTGAGCAACATGAGTACAAAAGTACTCCACAAGTTATACTAGGAGGTTTAACAGAGTTAATGCATGCATATGTATTGACAAAGGAAGGCATAATAAGGTTATTTGAGTGGAAAGCGTAATTGAAGTAAATATTGTAATTAGATTCAAAAACAGAATTTGATACCATAGATGAAAACAAGATTTTTACCAAAATAATATCGTTAGTGCAGGCTCCAACCAAACTCTAACCTATCCACTAGCATCTCACCCGAACTATCTTTTCCAAAAAAAGATCTCATATGGATTTCATCCATCCATACGCTTTTTAAATCTCTCATGGATCTCATCCATCCATAAGGTTTTCATAAACTATTTTGAAAAACAAAGTCTAATCCGTGAAAAACTTCACTCAGCTTGCCTATGACCGTGGGCACGGCTATCCAGGATAGGTTATACACTCTGCAGCGGTTGTACAGCTTTACCCACAAGACATGATCATCCCATATTGCCACCGGATAAACACATTTCCTTTGGTGTGCGGCGAGGAGATCATGACAAGGCCTTTACAATGATCCATTGTCAATATAATCACGCCGCCACTAAGATTTCACCACAACATGAATCCACATGTTGGAGCCCCCTCTTGTGCCATGTGAGACTTCTCACGGCTTCGCCAGGCCCACATTCAAATATAGCGAGATTAAGTTGGAACTTCACAAATTATTCGACCAGGTCTGTCCCATACCAGACTTGTAGTAGTACGATAGGGCTTTGCAACAGTAGCTCACAGACCGGTCCTTTATTGACTTAGGCACCAACCACATACCTCTTGTGCCTGGCAATCAACATTGCGTCACCAAACAACAATGCATGCCTGCAAGCACCCCCCACTCTAACCATTTCAATTTTAAAGTTTATCATTTCATGTAAAAGATTATCCCAAACCATAATCATTATAAGCATGGCTAAGCAATTCTATGAAATTTCTGGTTAGTGCTAATGTACTAACTAGGTTTTATCTAGGGTTGACAAGGTTTAATGGCATTCAATATCAAATTTGGTTGTCCAAAGAAATTAGACAAAACTAGAGTTCAAAACTGAATTTAAACTAGTCTTAAATAAAATTACGCATGCATAGTAATTTAAAAATAATATAAATAATTTAAGTTATTAGGATCAACATGATCAAAGGTGTAACTTCCCTTGCTCGAAGACCTAGTTCGAATCGTTGAAGTTGTTCTCTCCGAGATCGTTAAATCTATACGCGCGAAGAACCAAACAAATAAATTCAAGAAAAATTCAAATAAAATTAAAAATTCAAAAAGAGTCTAGAAATGGGTATTTTAGGATTTTAGAAGAATTTAGAAATTTGAACGGGTCAAATCGGAGTTAAAATGAGAAAGTTATGGCTTCCGGAAGTTTAAATCTAAAGAAAAAGACTAATTTTTTGAATTATTTTTATACTGAAAAATACATTTATGATGTCAGCATCCATTTTATTTTCGACTGAATTATCTTTATACAGACAAAGATTTAATTTACTGACAGGTGTGGCCGGGTCTATGGTGGACTGGGTTCACGGTTCGGCTTGTTCCACCGTGGACTCGGTCCACGGCTGACGTGGCCTAGAGGGATGAGTTGGCGGTAGGGGGTCTTGACGAGGCGGCCACGTGAGTCGCCACGCGGCGGCCACGACGGCGCTTCGGGACCCGAGGGTCACCGGCGCTCCGACAAGTGGTGGCGCCGACGAGGCGGAGGAGGTAGAGGAGACGGCGGGGATTCGGTTACTACCTAGCGCAGGGCCCGAGGATGACCGGAGGGCAGCTGGCGACGGAAGAGGAGCGGCGGTGGCGGACGGCTTCGGCGCGACGGCGCTCGGGCGGCTTTGGGGCTCGGCCGAAGGGCGGAAGGTGGTCGCCGGCGCACGGGGAAGACGAATCTGGCATCGGCGAGGGCGAAGAGGAGAGATTGGCAGAGGGGAAAGGGGCGGCGGCGCATGGGGATCCTCGGGGGCGGTTTTATAGGGCGCGGGGAGGGGAACGACCGAGCACGAGCTCGCCGAAGTTAAGACGAGAAGAAACGGCGCGGCGGCGTGAATGCGGGGATTAAAGGAGGTGAAACGGGTGGAGTGATTGAAGGAGTGATGGGGGGCTTTTAACGGTGCATTTACTCGGGAAAAAAAAGGAAGAAATCAATGCATTGAAGAGCTTCACGCGCGCGGCAATGGCGAACGGCGCGGGGAAGAAGAAGGGTGGGGAGAAGCAGACTTGACAGGCGGGGTCACGTGTCGGCGAGAGAGGAGAGAGGAGGGAGGGGCGGATGTCCGGATTTGCGACATGTGGCGACGAGAAGATCTCAGCCGTTAGATTCAAGTGAAGAGTTAAGTTGTGGTGGACGGCGAGATTAGATCGGGGAGAGAGATGGATTAAATCCAGGCATGACACGTGTCGCCCTGAGATAAATCCGGATTTAATTTTCGGATTAACTTTTTAGAAAATACCAGAAAAATTTATAAATACTTATAAAATAGTAAATAATGTTTAACAATTCCAGAAAATTTATAGAAAATTCCTTGAGCTATTTTATACTTAGGAAAAATATTTGTAATTTAAATTTAGCCTTTTAAAAATTATAAAATACATTTTTAACTTCTAAAATTGATTTTTAATTCCAGAAAATTCTCAAAATTTTTTATAAAACTTAGGATAGATTGGGAAAAATAAAATTAAATCTTTTTGGCTTTAATAAAATATTTTCTTACTCTAGGCTTTGAAATAAAATCCAAATAACTCCAAATAAATCCCAAAAAATCACAGAAAATCCAAATAAAAGCTAAATGCTTTTAAATACAAAATTTGAAATAGTATCTTTACAAAAATTTACAATTACCTTTTATTTAATAATAATTTTATGTTTTTAGTTAAATTACTTTTAACAAAAGCCTTTTTCCAAAGCTGAAAACAGGCAAATGAAATTTCTAAAATTTAGGCAAACAAGAACACTTAAGTTTATGAAATAAATTTTAATTTTAATTAAATAATTTTTTCTGAAATTTTGAAATAAATAATTTCAATATTACATTATATAAAGATTATGAGTCCACCCTATATGATTTTAATTTCTGATTTTTTAGCTTTCAGCTTATTTAAATCGAAAGCCATTTATAACACATCGAATTCTAATTTTGACTCATTTTAGTTTTTTTTGGCTTTTTCACTTTTCTTTTTTTACCCATATTCTTTTGTATTGTCCATGACGATATAACGGTTTTTTTCTCAATTTTTTATTTTTTCTTATTTTTGCTCAAAAAAGACTAACAGCCGCTGAGTGCAATTTCAACCAGAAGCGGAAGCACCCAGCTCCCCACCGAAGCCTCTTTGAGAGCCGTCATCATTAGATCTATTGTTAAAAATATTTTCATAATATTATAATTTTATTATTATATTTCAAAATAATAATTAGAAGACCGTGATAGTTAAAAAAGTCAATTACAAAAGAATGGGGGGAGTACAACTACTGTACAAGGGAGCGCAGCTTGTTCAAGTGACAACAGCTGATCCTGATTTCAAAAACCATTCTTTTTGCACTTCTGTTCACTGCTAAAAGTGGTGGCAATTAATGTCCCAACAGCAGATCTTACAAACACACAATAGCTAATGTGCCTCATATTGTCACAAGATGCAAGAACAGTGAAGATGGTACACTGCAACACAGGTGCAAGCAAACAATTTTGCAATCATGCAGTCTGCCATACAGGCCAAACGCAGCTCTTGGTTTCATCTGTGCACCAGACTCATATATGTAGATGTTATGGGAGTCACTGATGTGCTTGATCTTTGTTGATAGTGAGGTAGCTGGCAGGGGTTGAAACACGGGAATCAAAATTCTCCCTTCATCAAGTGAAGTTACTGCAAGAGAAAAAGCAAGCAGTCGGTGTTGTTATGCTGCTGCTTCCTGTTCTTTCAGAGTGATGATGCAGCGTCAATATATACTAGTTCATAAGATTAAAGAAATTCATTCTTACCGGTGACAAACTAAATTCAAAGAACTTCCCAACAGGATAAAACGACATACAAGGGGAAATAATGCAATTGCTCTGCTGCGAGGGGACTCCAGCTTCAGAGCGATCTTGAGTGGTGGCAGCTGCAGGTTCATGAACTCTATGCTTGCATAAATCCACTACCTGGTGAAATAATGCTGAAGTTACATCAAATGAACTTTCTTGTGATTTACATATAACAATTGTTAAAACATAGACACAAACAAATGTGATCGCACAAAGAGTTTGACACATCAAAACTATTTCAGATTTATGAACGTGGGTGGAGTAGCTGAATAAAACATAAAAAACAGGACAAAAAGAAGACCAATACCTGTTTAAATGGACCTCTCTTCGAGGCAAAATTTCAGCAAATGCCTTCTGCAAAGCCTCTTTAGCAGTTCTGTATATCTCAGCAGATGTTGCACCTTCCTCGGCAAATCTGATAGCATCACGGCACAGATCATTGCACCGCCAAGCCAAAGGCCCTTTTGAGTTTTCCGGAACTACAGATAAGATGTCACTCTTGGCATTTCGTGTCCATCGTTTAAAAATATAGTTGTGAGGAAGCACTAACATCCCGATAGCTATTAAAACCCTTAATGCATGCCGGCATAGAATGCCAGTAAATTCAAATTTGTGACAACTGCAAGTTATGCTAGTCCCGGGTTCATTATAAACGACGGTGTATCTACTATTGGCAATACCAGATCTAGTTACCTCAAATTTGCTAATGTGCCCACTTTCAACTTTCTGCACTAAAAAGCCTGATGATCCAACAAGCTCATCCTGAAACAAGTCAAATATCACTTTCGTGTAGAGCTCTGATGCTTGTTTCTCCATTGGATGTTGAGTCTTCATTACCAGCTTGATACTGAAGGTAGCAAAGTCATCCTGGAGTTCATTCTGATAATGCCCTGCTATGGCCTTGTCAAACTGCATCACTAGATCCCGTAGGCTAGTCGTTGTAATGGAATTCCTCCGAAAGAACTTAAACATCGTCTCCAACTTCGAGGCATTGAACAGTTCACCAAAGAAGCTGTCCTTCAGGTAGACAGGTACCCACTGATGACGGATGTTGTATATTGTTTGCAGCCACTCATTCCCTGTGAGATTGTACTTGTTAAGCAACAGCCTCCAAGTAGACTCGAACTCATCAATCCTCTCCAATTCATTTACACATTCCTTTAACTCTTGTTTGAATGATGGATGAGCTGAATACACACTAGCCAATTTCTCCTTGCAGATGGAAAAGATGTCCCATCGGCAAAACCGGTGTCTAACTTCACTGAAGACCCTCACGGCAGCCATCTCAACAGCCCTATTATAACCCATTGTGAATGATGCTGGCTTCTTCCCACCCATGAAAGCAAGCCAAGTCTCGAACAACCATGCGAACGAATCCTCGGTCTCATCGGTCATGAGAGCACACCCAAAAACAATAACCTGCCTATGATGGTTCAGTCCAGTGAAAGCCACAAATGGCACAACACGGTGGTTCCTCTTGCAGGTGAAGTCAAGCACCACGGCATCGCCAAACCATCTATACAAAGACTTGGCGCGTGCATCAACCCACATGACATTGGCAACACAGCCGCTCCGGCCAAGCTGGACGCCGTAGCAGAACGCCGGATTCTCCACCTGCATCTTCTTGAAATGCTCGAACAGGCTCTGTGCGACACTGCCGCCGGGTCCCAGGCCCCCGCGCTGGAAAGGCTCGGCATTGCCGTTGCCATTCTGGGAGGCCAGCTGCTGCGACGAATTGCTGGAACGTTCCCTGGGCGTGTCTGTATCATCGGCATCGTCGGCGTGGTCGGCGCCAAGAGGGTGGGAGTGCTCGAGAACGCAGCGGGAGACGACCCAGCGGGCGGTGGCGGCGCCGACCAGGCGGCGGTTGACCTGGAGCATGGCGGGGCAGCCGGCGCGGGCGGAGGCACGGTTGCGGCGCTTCTTGGAGGCGTCGAGCGGGTCCTTGCGGGAGGGGAGGCCCTGGCGGGTGCAGACGAAGCGGCGCATGATGACGGCGTCGTCCACGCGGGAGGTGAAGGACTTGCTGCTCCGCACCCGGAACCCCGCACGCGCCGCGTACGCGCAGTAGAACGCCCGGGCCGCCTCCGGCGACGAGAACTCCATCCCCGCCGCCGGCTCGGAGCCAGCTAAAACCTCGTCGCCGGCGTCGAAGGACATGGAAGACGTTCTTCAATCCTCCGGCTTGTGGAGAGAATCGACAGCACCTGATGGAAAGAATCGGGGGTGTTCTTGGACTGAAGGAAGCCTGGTTCTTGGCAAGAAACGCCGATGATTTTTGCAAGAACGGCGGGGGAGAAGAGACACGAAGAGGGGTTCTTGGATTCCGGAGGTTTAGGGTTGGCGGGAAGAAGGCATAAGCGGAGAGTGTGGTGGAGAGAGAAGTGCGACGAGGAGGTCGGCCGCCGGGGAGAGGAGGCTACCACCGGGGGAACATGGGCAGCGAGTGAGACAACCAGACGCTCCCTTCCAGCCTAGTCTGATGGGCCATCGAACCGAGCCAGTCCAGTCCAGTAGTCCACCCCCAGCTTATCGGGCTGCTGCCGCTCAGCGTGCAAAGGGGACGGCGGGTTGGTCCGACCAATGATGCCAAATGGGCGTGCCAAACTAGCCGGGCTAATTATTAATACGGTCTAAGACATGGTCTGATAAAAAAGCTGGTGGGTAGGGCCAGCATGGCACGAGACCATGGTCGTGTCTGGGACAGAGCCTCCGCATACCGTGTTAGCACTGCGCGGCCCGGCACGATGGCGGCAAAGCATGGTCCTTTAGGCCCATTGGCAATGGTCGGCACGATAAGTTCATTTGGCATGATGGGCATGAGCACGGCCCATACAGCCCATTTAACCCATTTAACATGGTCAAAAGTCGCTTTTTTTAAAAAAAAGTAGATGTTTTTACTGTTTGAGCTTTAAAAAATACAAAAAATTCCAAAAAATCTGAATTTCTTTTCATAAATAGGCATCATACCCCCTCATCAACCATACTCAAATCAACATTCTCCTCTCCTCACTCTCTTGTGAAAAATCCGAAGCTCTTTGTGGTAATTTCGCAAAAGTTGGAATAATTTTGCCAAAAATTCGAAAATTCGAAATCCGAGATGTACTCTTTTTTCTTTGCCAAGGTTTACTCGAGTTGAGTATTTATTTCGCAAAGATTTCAATGAGGCAACCATTTTAACATAAATAAAAGCTCATTATTATATTTCTGTAATTTACTATGTCTTTTTCTACAATTTTCTATAATTTAATGTGTATTTTCTACATTTTCTATAATTTATTGTGTGTATTCTATAATTTAATGTGCATTTTTATACTTTCTACAATTTATTTTGCCTTTTTGAATTCTGACATTTTTCTTAACAAAGCTTTTTTTTTTTTTTTGGGTTAAATGGGTTAGACGGGTGTGCCGTGTCAGCCTGGCCCGATGGGCTAATCGTGCTTAGGCTAGCCAGGCACAGCACACCACCCTCCTGGGCTGTGCTTGGGCCAAAGGCTCAACCCACGGGCCGGCATGGCATAGCCCATTACAGGTGACGGGCCAAATAGGCTTGTGCCTAACAGGCCTATGCCTCGTTGGGCTTGGATCGTATATGTCGAGCCACCTATTTGGCCATCACTAGGTTCGACCCTGACTCTCATCCCCATGAAGCAATGTCAGAGGGTCAAGGGTCAGACCGCCCCTCGCTTCCTTCCTCGTCCTAACACAGCTTGGGACCTATGGGTTGGCCCATTTGTTCATGCGTTTCTCTATAGAACGACGAGTCGGACAAGCAGCAGTGCGGCGCAACACTGGACTAGTGCCTCTAGTGCGGTGCCTTGCATGTAGCCTTAGTGTGTTTGTCACGCTAACCATGCTCGTCCACGTCTTGCTCTACAACTGTCCCTCATCCCCATCATCCGAAGGTGCACCAAAAACCCTAAGAGGATCACGATGCTCTAGTGGATTGGTGCTAGTAGGGGTGGAGGCAATGCCTGCGTGAGCTTGAGCAGCCGCCTAGGCTCACCGACTACAAGCACACCGACTACAAGCAATGGAGAATGGAGAACTTTCCTGCTATGCTATCGTGCAACATGGATGACTTTCCTTGGCAAACATCGCCCAATCGATGCATTATGCGGAGGCGCCTGCGAGTAGCGAGTGCGACCTAGGGCAAGCACATGCGGACGGGGCAATCCTGTAGGTTCGTAGGACATTGGCTGACAACCTGTGTGTAATTTGTGGCCCATGTGTCTAGAATGCTTCCATCAATCAAGTCCATCAGACCATCATCTGAGGTATTCCCCCATTCCCACTCTCCCCAATCTCACATCTCAGAGGCACACAGGCGGTGTGTGACGGCAGCAACCGACAACAACAACGTCGACAGGGAAGGCCTCCTCGTTGGCTCAGGCGCTCCGTGTTGGGTGTAGGTGGATGGTGGACCAACTCACTGGCAAAACCACAGAGGGGTGGGTGAAGGATCTAGACCCATCATTATGAGTTAATGATATATTTTGGTAATTAATGATAATAGAATTGTGGGACTAATATTTTCATTGAGATGAATAGATAGGATGTGTCCCACGATGATGGATGACTTGAGACGTTTCATACGGGTGAATATCCTCAATTGTTGAGAAGATAAATAAAGTCAAAGATCCAAACTTGAAGTTGATATATGTGTCATTAAGCTTCAAGAGAATACGCAAGGGAAAAGTATGACTAGTTAGGGTTAAGGATATGTTCCTTATCTTTTTACTAGTTTTGATGTTTGATTGGAAGACCGAGTGGCCGATAATGTGGTCGAAAACCTATGTGGCTAGTAGATTGAACGTATCATGTGTTGATGACTCATTTATTTGCTCTAGCTCTCTCTGCGGTATGATGCTAACATTTTTTAATGTGTTTTGAAAATGGTTGTAGCTCATGCATAAGTTCCTTGTGACATGTGACTTGAAGTTTGCGAATGAGTTTTGCAAACTATTGGAGTCCATATTTTTCCCCTCCTTATGGTATGATTCTAAAAGGTTAGCGGATGTGTTCCATGACCTACTGAGAATCTCATACCATCCTTGAAAGCAAAATATTCAATATACAATCTTGTTGTGAATCTCATACTCCTAGACGGCTTCGAAAGCATGGTGGTTCTATGATCTTTCAAGAAGCTTGTGAGAAGGTCGTCTTGTAGTGAGTGGTGTGGTGCTCGCCATCTCTGGAGTGGAGGAAAAGCAACATTTAGTGAATTGAGGTAGATATGCTTAATTTGTGGAGCTGGTCTAATTAGTTCGGGTTTATCTCAACATGGATTAGAAGAAACTGGCGAGTTTTTGAACACTACGGTAAAACATCATGTGTCATTATGGTTTGTTCTCTTTTGCTCAATTTACATGCAAGCAACTTATGTTCATAGAATTAAATTGATTGCTTGTCTTCTTAAAATTGCAAACCTTTGATATAGACTTGTATTGTTGGTGCACTTAGTTAAATTTATACAATTTAGGTCTTACTTGTGCAAAACCAAATTGGTTACACTTTCACATTGTTAAATTTGGTTATAGCCTAGAAGAAATTTTAAAACCACCTATTCAACCCCCCTCTAGTCGGGCTTCTCGATCTTATAAGTTATATAAGAGTTTGGTCTCTCGTTTATTGGGCTTCACCTCCTAGAGAGTTAAAGGACAATGACTAGTAATGTAGTGCACCTAGATAAAACACCTCTATTTGATGGCACAAATTATGATAATTGAAAAATCTGTATGATATGTTATTTTAAGGCCATGAGCCCTAAAATTTGGTAGATTGTAGATGTGGGCTTTTCTGCTTCGTTGGATCCTCTTGCTCCAACAATTGAGAAACAAAAATGTTCAAATCTCGACGCTCAAGTAACTAACACCTTATTTAGTGCTTTGAGTGTAGAGGTGTTTAATACAACATGCAATCTCGAGAGTGCTCATGAGATATGGACACATCTTCAAGTCTACCTCAACTAAAGAAAATTGCATATAAGAATGGATGTCGGATGAAGAATACTCAATCTCTAGCTTCAACGATGAAGAATCCACTAGCCCCTCCGCATCAACTCATTGCTTTATGGCTAAAGATAATAAAAAGGTAAATAATAGTATTGACAATGATGAACTCACTTATGATGAGTTGATGGATATGTTACAAGAGCTTCATGAATATCCTAGGAAAGAGAAGGCTAAGTTTAAAATTTTGAAGAAAGAGCATATCTCTCTTCAAAACAATTATGATATGCCAAAATGAGAACATGAGTCTCTTCTTCTCAAGGAATCCATTAAACCTAAGGTGGATATAGGCATCACATATAATTTACTATATGATATGCTATGTACAACTCCTAGCTCTTGTGTTTCATCTAAGGTTAGCATATCTACCTTTTGTGATGATTTACTTGATATGCCTTGTTGCCCCAAAATAGATGCTCCTATTTCCCCTATATCTTGTGATAGTAACCTTGTAGAGGAAAACAAAAAGCTCAAGGTACAAGTCACTAAATTGGAAAATAACTTGAAAAGAAGCTACAAAGAGAAGGCCTTTCTTGACAAACTTCTGAGTAATCAAAGAATGTCAAATGACAAGGGAGGTATTGGCTTCATCTCTGAGAAGAAGGAAAATAGCAAGACACGACACAATGCAAGACACACGAAGAATGTCAAGTGCCATGATTACAACCAAAAGGGTCATATTGCCTCAAAATGCTCCAACAAGATAGATGACAAGACAATGTCATAAAAAATGAGGCAAGCCGGTAAAAAGCAAGTTGTCAAGACAAGAAAGGGAATCAAAGACTTAACTTGCCATAATTGCCACAAGAAAAAATAGTATACCTCTATGTGTCTAAAGAAGATGATGGGCAAGCAAGTGTCATCAACAAAGAGGCAAAATGGCAATAAGCAAGACAAGTTGACTACTAATGGAGAAAAATGTCAAACGTGCTATAATTACCAAGAAAAGAGATATTTTAGTAAGGATTGTCCCATAGGTATCACTCATAATCCCTCTCTGTATAATAAACATTATGTGCTTAGGAAGGATTAAAATGGAAATGTATTTGCTAAATTTGTTAGTTTTACATAAGTCAACTACTAGGGCCATTTGGGTCCCTCAATCCATTGTGACTAACATCCAAGGACCTAACCAAGTTTGGGTACCAAAATGTGCTTGATTGTATAATAGGTGCTTGGAGATGCATTATAAGCTTAGATATCTCATAAAGAGGTGGACTTAACCATAAGAAAATGTGGACCAAGCTCGAAGATCAACATATCATATCTTGAGCTAATGCTATCTCAGTAACAAGCATTTAAATTGAAGTATCTAGCCCTTGCCATGTGTAGATTGCATTGCATTCATGAAAATCATTTAAAAGAAAATTTTGTGTTCTTGCTCTTGTTCAAAAATCGTCATTATTACAATCTTGAGCAAGATGGGTAAATGGCACATTGAGGGCAGTGCTAAATCGTAATCATGTATATCACATCTCTAAATGTACCCAAACTAATTCATGCTAATATTATTGTCCAAAAGTAAGCCAATTTAGCCTAAAACAAAATTCTTTGTAACTATTAGTTATATCTTGAAACACTAGTTGCAAAAGGCATATAAAAGCTTTGCAAATGTTTTTCAAAGGCTTTGACTTTGTAAAAACTAATTTCAAAAGAAAAACAAGTTTTAAGCCCAAAAGATAATTACTAATATCTTGTTTTGATTTTAATTGTGTATTTTGCCAACAAGTGATTATGAAAGAAGGAAATAGTTCCAAAATGAAAATCCTAAAGTTGTTTTTTCATAACAATTCTTGTATTTAAAAGTTTCTCAAAAGACCAACCTAGTAAAAAGTAAAAATTATTTGATTTTGAAACTCACCCAAAAGATATCCTTGACCTATATTGGTCATATTCTAGCGCTATATGAGTTTTGCCACTTGAACTAGATCTTTTATTATAACTTGGTTGAAAATGGTATTTAAATTCATACATACTATTCAAATCAAAGAATTTATTATCTAATCCATCTGGTATTCATGGAGTAAAACTTCTTGTCATACGCAAGTTGAGTTTCTCAGAAGAGCCCTTTTGGTCAAAAAGTCAAAATTTTAGTTTAAAAAGAAAAATTTATGAAATAGCACATAAAAGTTCTTAAATATGTATTTCAAATGTCTTTTAATGCTTTTAAAATAAAAATATCTATTTTAATAATAAAATAACAAATTCGGCCCCAAAAGGATTTTATATAATCTTGTTTTTGGATTAAAAGTCATGTCTTCAAAAATCAAAATCTATTTAGTTTTTGTAAAAGTGGTCAATACCAGACTAGTAGAGTTGGTTATTTCAAATATTTCTCTAGTCCAAAGTTTTTACAAAACATCAACCATTGAAAAGTTATACTCATTTGAAATTTGCTAACAAACTAGTATTGATCCTAAATGACATATTCCTGTATATTGAGAGTTTGGCTACTTGAGCTAGATTTCTTTGTGTACCTTAGCTTGAAATAGTATCTCTAACTCATACAAAGCCAAGAACATAAAAAGCTCCATGAAATTTAATGGACTAGATTTTGAGTTTTTGATAAACATAAATCAACCCTCGTGCCTTGAGAATGCATTTTTCCATATCTTTTGAAAGAAAGTTCTTTCTTCCAGATCTCTTTTTGGAAATTTCTCTAATTAGTCCAACGTCAAAATCTAAAAAGTTTCAAACATTTGAACCTCATTTGAAGACGTTTTTGTTCTTCACCTCGCTTTATGCAAAATGTTGAAAAGAAAAGCTCATTTTGGCACAACTTTTGATTGGATATCAAAAATTCTTGTTGTAAAAGGTCCTTGAAAGCATAAAACTTTTTTTTCTACAAAATTTGATAGAATTACAACTTGATTCGAAGAAGTTTGACTTCTCACTTTGCTCAAAATGCTGAAAATTTAGGTTTTGCATTTTGAATGGATTTGAGGTTTTTGTATCTTCAAATTGGCTCATCTTTTGGGGAATGCACAATAATAAATTTTGGTGTACAATAGTTTATTTTCCATGTAAAATGTTTTCAAAATTTTTGAATATGAGTTAATCCTTTTTCCTTCCCTCTCAAAAGGCCCAAATGAAATGCAAAACTTTGAAAAATCTAGAAACCTCAACCATGAAAACCCTGAGTTTTCTCTCATCCAAAAGAGGTCAAGACTATGTGAAAAGCTCTCAAATGTACTATGTGTGCATTTTAGAGGTTTAGCTCCTAAATAACTGTTGAACCCTCGGAGCACCTCTTATAATTATAGAAAATATGCTTAAAGTGTCATTTGTTGGAAAATACTCATCTTGATCTAATATTGCCATGAAATGTCAATCTCACTTGTAATTTGAGAATATAAACTTGGCATATTATCAAATATCCCTGTGGATGTGTTCCTCATTGTGCTGACTGAAAATTTCAAAATTTTCTCGTAAGTGAGACCTCTTGCAATATATAAGCTAATTTAGTAAAAACCTATTTGCAAAAGAGATTCTTGAGGGAAGATGGTTGAAAATGCTCCAAAAGATCTTTTAAAAGTTGCTTGTGTGAATCTTTGGAGCATGTACAATGGCTTTCGCCCTACTCAGCCCTCTATCTTGGTCTCGGTCTGACTGGCTGCCTGAGGACGATCTGACCGGCTGGTTGTACCTGTTTGACCGGTTGGTTCTAGCTGTCAGACCACTTGGTTGTACTAGTCAGACTAGCATCGCATCTCCTAGGTCCCTTTTTACCTTCTCTACCTGAGCTCACCCCTTACCTCTTTGGTCAAATTGACACTGTGGGCATCTTCTCCCCTCAAGTCCTCTCTGGCGCCTCCTCCTCTCTCCGGCCACAAGACTTCAATCCGGCCATCTCCTCCCCTCTCCATGGAGGTAAAAAGGTTCTCCTTCCTCTCCTCTTCCTTTTCACTAAAGGGTTTTGCTCTCAGGAAGGCTGAGCAAGTCGAGAGCCTTCTCTGTAATCTATCCATAAGGGTGAGAAATCTTGAACTGGGGTTTAGTGGTACCCAAAGGGAGTCCCAGGTAAGTAAAAGGGAGAGTGCCAACTTTACATCCAAAAGTTCCAGCAAACATCTGGACTTTGTTGTTTGGGACATTAATAGGAATTAACAAAAACTTGGAGAAATTAACCTTGAGTCCCGTGGATTGTTCAAAAGTATGTAACAATCCTTTTAAACAAAATAATTAAGAGGTAGAAGCTTGCATGAATAATAGTGTGTCATCAGCATATTGAACAATTGGGAAATCATGCTCATGTGTCAAGAGGACAGGAAGCTGAAGCAATCCCCTATGATAAGCTTCATTTACAATGGATTGTAATAAGTCTGCAGCTAGGACAAATAACAGAGGCAAGAGAGGATCGCCATGTCACACTCCTCGAAGACATTTGAAAACCTTATCAGGTACCCCATTGAGAAGTATGGAGGAAGTCCCTGAATTCAATATTTGCGAGATCCAACCTTGCAACTAAAGGTCAAAACCCTTATGCCGCAGGACTTGAATAATTGTGTCCTATTCAACATATCAAAATCCTTTTCAAAGTCTGATTTGAGCACAATAATCTCTTTTCTGGAGTGATGACATTGATGAAGGCACTCAAAGGCCCAAGCCAAGCAATCTTGAATGGTCCTATCTCTAATGAATCCATATTGATTTTTGTGAATAAGGGAAGTGATCACAGTCTAAAGTCTGTTGACCAAGATCTTTGTTAATAGCTTGATGGAATAGTTAAGTAAATAAATGGGACAAAAATCATTAACCCCTTCTGGGTTATTCTTCTTAGGCACAAGCGTAATCATAGAGTTATTTATACTTTTGATGCTGACTGAACCCCTATGGAATTCTACACATAGGCTATAGAAGTCCTCTTTGATAATGGGCTAGCAACATTTGAGGAATAACCCATTGAAAACATCCGGATCCGGGGATTTATCCACAGGCATGGTAGAAATCACCTTGTCAATCTCTTCATGAGAGAATGGACTGGACATGTGTTGCACTTCATGAGAGAATGGACTGGACATGTGTTGCAAATTAGTATTTCAAGAATGAAGAGTGGAAAGGTCAAAAAACAAATGAGGGTGGGAAGTGGAGCCTATCCTCGCCTTATACACATCCCATAAAATTGCTACTTTTTCAGGATGTTCTGAGGCAACACAACCATCTGGAAGGGTTAGCTGGGTGATTATGTTATGTCAAAAATCTCCCTGAAGCCATAACATGAATTTTTTTTGAGTTTTCATCTCCAAATTTCATCCATCTAGTAGTACAGAGTTTCCTCCAATAAGCTTGCTTTAGTTGAAGTAGATGGAGAAGATGTCTATTGATTATACCTTGGAAATTCCATTCAGGCCTGGAGAGACTTCTGAATTCCTCAATAGCATTAAAAAAATTGAACAACCTAATTATAGCAGGTAATCATCATGGAGAGATGAGAAGTGTTATTACTCCAATTTTTCAAACATCGTCGAAGAAACTTGAGAGAAGCACTATCAGTATGAGGAAAAGTACTGGTGCATGCAAATTTGACAACCTCTAGGAAGCCTTGAAGCTCGACCCAAAAATTTTCAAACCTAAAAATCTGGGCTCTCGGGATGGTGGATTGGATTGATATCAAACAAGGGGTATGATTTGAAATATAACGAGCAAGAGGCTTAACTACAGTATTTGGATAGGAAGAAATCCAACTGCTGGAGGTGAAAAACCAATCGAGTTGCTTAAAAAGAGGATTAGTCTGCATGTTACTCTAAGTGTAAGATCGACCTTTAATGGGGATTTCCAATGCCCAAGGCTACTGATTACCTCACTGAAAATGAAAATATCATTGAAATTACCCCTAGGCTATTACAATTTTTCACTGATATGTAAAAATTAAAATCTCCTAGAAATAACTAGTTGCAACCATCCGAGGTTGCAGAACATGCATCCAATTAATGAACTCATCCCGAAGAGGACCCTGACAAGGCCCATATGCAGTAGTCAAGCACCATTGTTCAGAGGAATGGACTAAGGTGAATTGAAGTGTTAGAGCATAGATAAAGTTATGAATGAGAGTGCTACTAAAAATAGAACTATTCCAACAACTAGTAGCCCTCCCGATGCACCAAGAGCAGGGGAGAAGAAAAGTGGTTGAAATTCCTTGGAGCAAACTTACGAATATAGAGGTTGTCAATTTTTTGCCATTTGGTTTCCTAAATGCAAATAATTATGCAGCCACTTCCCTCTATTTTTGTCTCTAAGTGCTCTCAATTTGTCATCAAAGTTCATCCCTCTGGTATTCCACACAGAACATTCCAGTTTCTACTTGAGAAATTCATTGACAAGCAAGAGAAAAGAAAGCCAGACTAAAACTAGATCTAAAGGATTAGTCTGAATCACACAATCCAACCCAAAAGAATTTAGACTAAAGGAGATGAACTGAAATGCTGCTAACTTAGAAGTCATTGAAAAGTTGGAGCATTTACATAAACCATCGCAAAACATTGTTTGACAAAGACAATAGTAGCAAAAAACAGAAAGCCTATCAAAGTGAGCATCCACGGAGCTAGGTATTTCGTCCACTATGACCATCTTCATTATCATTACGTTGTTTAGGAGCTTCACCCTGAAGCTTGCTCTTGGTCACCTCCTCAGGGGCGACTCCACACTAGTGCATGGCAAGCTGCTGAAGGGTTTGATATAGCACATTCCAAAATATTAGCTGGATCACTTTGGAGGAATTGAGCCAAATCTAAAGTGCTTACTCCCTGCGAAGCAGACGCGACTGGAGAGGGAGTTGAGTTGCCAGCCACCTGATTGCGCTTCATTCCCTTTAAGGGTAATGCAACATGGTAAAACCCTTGGCATGGAGGATTAAGATTAGGGCTACAACGTCACCCTATGTCCACCACAGGGGGAGTTTCCAGCATGGGGCACAAGTCTTGTGAGCAGCTCAGGTGACCAATTGAGCTTGTTCCAATGACATTGTAAAGTTGGCATGAGCCATAGAGGGAAGTTGGATAAAAGGTGCTACTAGTTTCAAAAGTTCCAAGGAGAGAATATGTTTATAAGAACCTATTGCACCATCCCCCGGTAAATCATCATTTGGGAACTGCAATGAAGTTGGTGAGCAAAAATCGAACTTTTGGGTAGTCTTTTTCTGAGGCAAAACTTTTCTAGTGGTCATGATCACAGGACATTCCAAGAGTTTCGGAGGAGAGGACAACTTTATTTTAAGGCTCACCAACCTGATGGGCCAAGTAAAAGCTGGAGAAAAAATCCCCTCAAGAAGTAGCCCAAGTAAAAGCTGGAGCAAAAATCCCCTCAACAAGTAGCCAATGGCCAAAGTCTTTTATGAGCAGTGAAGGTGCATTTGCTGGACCAAAAGTGGGAGGTAACCTTATAGAGTCCATAATCCAAGGAGCCACAAAAGCTTGACTCTGAGTAGTGCTTGATAATAGTAATAAATTATGGATCGATTGAGCCAGTTGTAGAACAAAAGTCACTTCTAAGCTGGCATCAGGAGTTGAGTTAACCTAAACAGAAGAAGTCGAGTCAGCTATTGAAGTTAGAGAAAGAGAATCAAGCTCTAGTTGATCTGCCAAAGTGACATGAGGCTGTCGACCTTGAGTCTAATGGTCCACCCAGTTATCCCAAATATGGTTAGGCTATGCCGATGGTAACTCAATGAAAACATCAGCTCCATTTTGACCCTAAGGCTATTGGGGCTACTATTGGTTTTCCAAAATATGCATAAAAGGCTCCTCATCTAGTGGCAAGATTGGCCATGACCCCCAAAGGAATTTCCTTTCTTGATTACATGTTGCTGGGGAATAATATCTAAGTTTGGGTGAGAGCTTTGAAAATAACTCTGCCTTTAGTTCTATCATTTTCATGAGAGAGGAGAAGTTTACCAAAAGAAAAGAAATCAAGGGAAATCCCAAGAACATGAACCACCCCATACGGGTGAAAGCGGAGGCACGCCAGTTGACGCCTTCATCATGCTTAGTGAAACAGACCGAATGGTGCGGTCCAAATTGGTGAGGATTACCAATGATCAAAATGTCCCTTTGGAGAGCTAAGCTAAACTTCAATAATTCAAGACCAAGAGGATGAGGAGTGTAGCTTAGAACACATACCCCTAGATCATCCTGAAGAAAATCTCTCACATCGGCATGGGTCTGAACAATCTGATCCTCTTGCACCTCTGGAGCAATGACTGCAAGGGCGAACTCCTCATGAGCTTGGGGTGGACTCCCAGCAAACACTAGGTCTGTGCGATGAAGTCAGTGATCACCCTCTTCCTCTAGCTGCAGACCATTCGGGACAAAGTGCTGAGGGTTAAGAATTTCGAAATCGGCCATTGGAGGAGATGAGTTCTTGGAGTTGTGTGTTTGCGATAAGTACAACCAGGAAGACGTAGGGTCGTTTGTAGAAGCCAACGCTAGGGAAGTTGAGTTGGGCTAGCACCATGAACATGAGTTTTTTGGACCCAAATCTTCTTTCGGATGGGTTTGCAAAGGTGAAATTTGGCAGTATGCCCATAATTGAAACAAAAGGAGCAACATACTAGGCAAGAGCAATCACCAATGATATGGCCCTTTTGGAAACATCTTCGACACTCAGTAAGTTGAGATTGGTAACAACAATTAGCATTGGTAGCAGGATCTTGTACGACTATAATTGAAGGGGAATTCTGAAATTTGAAATTTGTACCTTGGAATTTCCAAACCAAGTTCAGAGGCCCTCCATCTTGCCAACGTCTAGCCAGCGAAGCTGCTATTTGCATACACGAAGAATTACATTCTTGCCTCAAATATAAAGAGAACAAACCCATCCATACAGATGAAGAAACATGCATCATCTGAGAGGTGGAAACACCTCTTGGAAAGTTAGAGAAAATGTTACTTTATTGATCTTCAACTTGTGCAAGCACTTTTCCCTGGAGGAGATCACTATCCATTCATTGTCATGTTCCTACTTCTAGAGTGCAAATTCATGCCTATAGTTTGCACCACCATCTCTCCAAAGTTGAAAATGCACTGTGAAATGCTTGGAGATACATTTCTTTTGAGAATAAAACAATAATCCCACTTGTTTGGAATAAATAGAAAAACAGAATCCGCAGTCATAAGCTCTTGTGACGGGAAAAGCAAAAACTTGTCCACCGAGGCAGCAACAAAGGACATGCCCAACTGAGTCCTCTATAAGACAAAATGTAAAATGGGAAAATGTTGCAAGAATAAGAAAGACATGACTTGAAGAGCTAGAAACCTCCACTGATGACCCAAAATGTTGCCATACCTCATTAGAGAAAGCCTGTCCATGCGAGAAATCCCAGTCGAACATGAGATCAGAAGAGAAATCCATGGTCTGACGTGAGACTAGGAGAGAAATCCATGGTCGGTTTTGGCCTAATCACCTTGAGTTGACGACATATGTTCTAGTGCGATCTTCGCACTACATGCTTCATCAATGACAATGAAGTGTCAAACTGTAGGATCGATTACTACAATCAGAGAGGGATGAATGATTGTTGCCACCTTTTCAAAGTTTCCAAATGATTGATGATGCTTTTGACTACTCGAAAATCAATCACCTAATCAGATGCCCAGCGTATGACCACTTGATCAACTGATTTATTCAACCTCTTCGCTCAATCGATCGATCTGTTCGACCACTTCACCCGATTGCTTTGCTTGTTGTCATATGATCCAAACCACTAGCAATCACCAACGTACTTTACACAAATCACGAACTAGATGGATTCAAGACTAACTTTATTACTAGAATTTTGTGGATTTACAAAGTACCCACACATGCACCCCTAAACACCTTGTCGACGAAAGCCCTTCAGAACAGCAATAGAACTCTCTCAAAAGCCACAGTTAGCCTTGAGTCTCTCCCTTCTTTTATAGGCTAACGTACCAATTGTATCCACCTCAAATTCGAACATAAAACTCTATCTCTTCTTTAAATCAAGAGACCCATAACCCTTTCGAACATGGGTTTTACTTAAACTCTCAATCTTCTCAGTTGTGGACTCTATTCCCAACTTCTAACCCAACACGTGATGAAGCCTCTAGAACAGCACCTCCTGAATCTTCATCATGCACCATCATTGCTCATGTCGAAGCCTCCTGAACTGCTCCGCCCGCAGTTTCTCCACAAATCAACACCTTTGAACTCCACATGCTCCAACATGAACCAGACCGCTTCGCATGACATCTTTTGCCCACCTGGACCTTAGATCTCCTATTATAGTCCTAGTCCTCCTTATCACCGACTATGACCACCTCCACGCTAACCTACACATACAAAGACCAAAGAAACTCTCCCAGCACAATTTTTTCTTAACTTTACCATCATCAGCACACACACAAATCACACAACCCTCGTCTACTCATAGACAAGAGCCGAACCTTCCACGGCCATCAACCAAGTCATCCACGATCATCAACTATGTCATCCACGATCATCAACTAGGTCATTCACGACCACACATCCTATCTCTATCTAGTAATTAACCTTAGACCGCTCATTATGATAGCTACCTCAATGAGTACTAAAAACAACAAGTTCTCAGGAAGTACCATTGCTTTGCTCAAAACACTCAGGAATAACAAGTATCGCTACTGGCCACATAACCATCAAGTACCAACTACCGATCGCTACGCCTCCAACAACTAACTAGCAAAATTTATGACTACCGAGTACCGAGTCTTTCTGACAACCAAGTAACGTTCACCGATCACTGACCACCATGCACCAGCCAGTCATACCGCTGGCCTAACACAAGTACTCGAAATACACAAAGATAGCAAGAATTGAAGCACGCGTACTAACCATGAAGTCTACGAGTACCGACCGTGAAGCCTACGATAACTGATTGTAAAAGCCTAAGACTACCGATCGCGAGGTCTACGACAACCAACTGCAAAGCCTAAGACAATGACAATAGATTGCAAAGTCTACAAGTACCGATCACAAAGTCATCTACTATTAAGTACCGACAAGTAAAGTCTACGAGTATCGAGTATCGACCATTAAAGTCCACGAGCATCGTGTTCCAACCAGTAAAGTCCACAACTATCGAGTATTGATCAACCACTATAGCTTTGACCACAAAAAAGTATTGTAGTTACGACTAGTTCGCTGGTCGAGATCGAAGCTTACCGATTATCTGGCGTGGTCGTTCTATTGTAGTTGAAAATGCCGTAGTCGAAGGCTACTGTGGTAAAAAACCAGACACAATCGAAGTCAGATGTGGTCGAAGTCGACATAGTCGAAGTCTACCGTGGTCGAAAATCGGACGTACTCGAAGTCAATGTGGTCAAAGTCGGACGTGGTCATAGTCGAACATAGTCGAAATCTGCTGATCGGACAAAGCCGTTCGGACCACTCAGCACAGAGCTGTTCGGACCAACGATACAATGTCGTTTGGAACACTAACTTTCGTGCGTGGTCGAAGCCAGCTGGTTAAACCACCCAACAAAGTGGTCAGACTGTTAAACCTGAGATCCAATTTTACCAAACGTGCATCGACTGAAACTTTCTCAAACACAAATTCTAATAAAATCAAATATCAATTATTCACCATCAAGAGTATGTACAACCATCACATGATCCCACACAAACTTTGTAGCTCTAGCTCCATGCTATGTGAACAAAAGCAGCCGACGTGACTGTGTGAACACAAGACTTGCAGACCAAGTTCGTGGATAATTCCTCACTGGAAAAGAAGAGATTGAAATAGATTACCATGATGATGTAAGAACCAAAGTATTCTAGCTAGTACCTAGCTAATTAGCTGTTGTAAAAAATCTTTAGGAGTCGGTTGTGGTTTGTGTGGCTGTAAATAGACCTGTAACATCAGTCTGTCATAGAGTTTGAGAGCTTCAGTTGTTTGTGTGAGCAATAGCTTCAGTGGGAACCCGCCTATGTAAGCCAAGCATCTTCGCTTCTGTTAAGAGAGTATGTATGTGAGTTCAATGTAACACAAAATTTAGTAGCAAAGTTCCTCTGTTCTTTATTTTCCTTCTTCTGTCCTTGCTTCAGTGTTCCAATTTCCTTCTTGTGTGAGTTCGATGGCATGCATACAAGGCGGTGTAGGTTATGGAAATGTTGTTTAGTAGCACTACGAAGATGTATTGTGATGTTATGCCCACTTGTCAGTGAGCCGATGATATTTTTTTGGGTGTGTCTAGATATCACCCGGATATTTTCTTTCTAGCTATTATCTAGATTTAAGACCGTTGGATTAGAGATCTAACGGCTCCTTTTTTTGTAGAAAGAGATTTTTTTGGAGGGGGTGGGGGGAAATTCATGGCCGTTAAATCTCTATTTCAATGATTATAAATTTAAATAATAGTTAAAAAAATATCTAAATGATATTTATCGACACCTTTTTTCTTTGTCAAGATCTGGGTAGGAATATACTTCAACCAGTACTCTCCCACTCTACCTCGGAGCATTTTGTCCTACTTAAGAACACCCAAGGCATTGACCTCGACAACGCCACCGATCGCCTCTGGCCGCCTCTCGCCCATGGAATCAGGCTCACCCGAGGCACAGCAGCTAGCTCCTTCCCACCTCTCTGCTTGCTTAGTTGCTTACCTAAGTTCGCAGTTGATTGCTTATAGCAAACATAGCAACTGATCATGGCCACCTCTTCTTTGATTTCACTCAGGAGGTCGCCGGAGTGGTGGCCACGCCGCCGGCGGCTCCGGTGGGACCGCGGCTGAAGCTCTATTCCTTCTGGCGCAGCTCGTGCGCGCACCGCGTCCGCGTAGCCCTCAACCTCAAAGGTATCCGCGTGACTTTTCACAGACCTGTACATGAATGAAAACTGATAATAGTCTTCTGCTTCGGAACTGAACATAACAAAGACACAATTTGTTTGATGCACAAGGGTTGGAGTACGAGTATAAACCGGTGAATCTTCTCGCAAATGAACAGTCAGATCCAGGTACTAAACTTCCATGTATACGCTTTCATCATCGATGAAAAATTGATTTAAAACACAAGGTCGTTATGGTACTCAGATAATTATCCTTGTGTATGAATCCCGATGGTCACTCAAGACTCAAGGATTTGAAGACTACTTCCACTGCGATGATTGATATAATGATATGACTAGCTATTAGTCTGGTCTCACTCAAAAAAAGGTGTACTGATGTTCATCGGAACGTGTTTGTGGCTGTAGAATTTGAGAAGTTAAATCCAATCAAGTACGTCCCGGTATTGGTCGATGGCGCTGCGGTTATTGCCGATTCTTTTGCAATCTTGCTGGTGAGACATGAGAAATCTGGTTGATTTGATTGTTGTTTCTCCTTAGTTTCACGGCTTGAGAGTGACAACAGCTGTCATAAACTTTCTGCTCCTTTTTTGTGAGAGTAGTACCTTGAAGACAAATACCCTCAGCATCCTCTGTTACCACAAGACCCAGAAAAGAAGGCACTAAATATCCAGGTACATTACTGATTGATGCCATCCAGAAAAATACATGACCATGAGATGTGTAATAGTTTCAGACTAATGTATCAGAATCCTAGTTTAATGAGTGGTTGCCTGAAGATAACTAAGCACTTTACATTGGTGATGAGCGAAGAAGAAAGCATGATGTTAGTTTGCCAGTGTCTATACATCTTGCGCATCTGAATGAAATCAATATAACTTTTGAGTTGCAGATTGCAAGCATAGTCGGTTCAAGCATTCAACCACTTCAAAACAATGCTGTCCTTGTGAGTTTGTTCACACTTTACAGGCACAGCAATCACTGTTCTTTCTATTTGCACTAGCTATATACATATTTCTTCCTTAATAAAAAAATTGTTGTGAACCTCATTTGCAGAAATTTATTGAGGAGAAGTTTGACTCACACGAGACAATTATGTGGACCCAACACCACATCAATACGGGCTTCACAGGTTCTGTACTCTCACCATTTTTGCTGATATGTGAACGCCTCAACAAAAATAAGGACAAATGAAAAAGTATAAACTGATTTTTTCCACATAAAACTATACGGTTTCTGTTAATCTGCAATGTTTTAAGAAATTGTGATAGCTTAAATTCCTAGTATTCCATCTCAGTTTGCATTGTTTTATTGAATTTCAGCTCTTGAGAAGTTATTGAAAGGATGCACCACTAAATATGCCACTGGAGATGAAATCCAATTGGTCTGTACTTCAATCGACATGCCCCCCTTCGTTTGTGCTTGATCTGTAGTCATGTCATGTGCAGTATTACTTGCACTGTGTAAATATTAGTTTGCACTGCACTTTTGTTGTTCTCACTTGTCCCTTTTGATATGTGGATTGTTTACTTGATACTCCACAATCCACAGGGAGACCTCTTTCTTGAACCTCAGATATACGGTGGTATGAAGCGCTACGGGATTGATATGGTAAGCACCGATATTGAATTATTGCGTTTTCTTGATATGAGTTGTACTATGCTAGTGATATGCCCTAAAAGTAATTATAGAGATAATTTTATTATTTATATGTTTATGATCTTTTGAATAATATGTTATTTTATCCCTTAAATAAATATATTTTGTATTGATAAAAAAATATGTTACTTGTTCGTAGAACTCTTTATTCATGTTTTGATATTGTTCTAAATTATCCCTGATCTTATATCATTATATGTGATAGTTATAATTTACAGATTAGCACATGAATTGATTGATAATTTTGTTTCATGGATTATGGATATGGGATGCTAAATCAATAATGTGAGCATATGTTAAAGAACATGATATCAGATTGACCCATTATGAGATATTACGGGAATTATTATATTTCTTAAATGTCATCAATTAGTCTCGTATATAGTGTATGTAGGATCTTTAGACTTGAGATCGTCATTGTTTGCTACATATGTAATAGTTTACTTAAGAGTTACCAAATACTAATCTGTGACTGGGTGGTCATAAAAGTAGCTTTTGGGTTTACTATGAAACATATGGAGGAATATGATCGATCAAGATGGAATTGCCCTTCCTATATAACAGGAGAGATATCTCTGATCCTCTCGATATAGTTGGATTAAGAAAGTGCATGGCTATATTGAATGTGGTTGAGGAGTAAATTACAACTAATTAATCCACTATAAGTTCGAGTGAAGGATCGAGATATCATAGGATGTCACGTTTCTCGCATTGAGTTCGATCTGGTATCATAAGGTAAAGAGATCCATACATAAGTACTATATAGATTCGTCCGATATAATCCTTATGCATTGTAACATCCCAAAATTTTGGATATTCAAAAATAGAAAATTTTCAAAGCTTTTCTTGCATTTTGCGGGCATTCAAATTTTCTTCTAAATATTTATTTGAAACCTTATTGAGTGGCATACAAACCCAAGATTGGATATTCAGAATTTAATTAGAACAAAGTAATATCAAAATCAAAATCCATGGGCAAACAATTAAAAATCCGAAAATTGAAAACAGAAACTTAACGGAAAATTTAAAAATTTGGATGTCATGTAAAACTCCAAAAATTAGTAAAAACCTAATGCAAATTAAAATTTTAAATTAAAATTTAAAATTTCAAATCTTGGCTTGGACCCTTTATTTTCTATTTTCTTCCTTTCCTTTCTCTCCCACTTCCGTGGGGCCCACCTCTTCTCTCTCCCCTCTCTTCCCTCTCGCCTCCCCCGCCACTGGCCCCGCCTTCTCCTTCCCTTCTTTCTTCTTTCCCGCACGCGCTAAGGCCAGGTCCCCCGCCACCTCTCCGCCGACCTGTCTCTTCTCCGCTCTGCGCTCGCCGCCACGGCCACGTTGCCACCGAGCCCCGTGCCCGCCGCCTCCTCCACGCTGCCGCCGGCAGCAGCTGCCTTCCACAGATCGAGCCTCTGCTGGCCGGCAAGGACCGGCGGATCTCCACCCCACCGACCGGTCCTCCGCCACCACGCCCCACGCCCGGCCGCTCCCCGCGAGTGCTCGTCTATAAGAGCCTCACCGCCTCCCATCACCCCGCCTCTCCTCTCTACTCTATTGCTTCCTCCCGTGTCCGGCCGAAGGCGCCGCCAGAACCGCCGCTTCTTCACGGAGAGGGCTCCGGCCGATTCCTCCCAGGCGGAGCATCTTTGGGAAGCCCCTTTGCTCCCCGCGCTATCAATTTGAGCTTCCACCCACTCTAGCTCACTGCCGTCGCCGACCCTCGGGCACCACGGCAGGCTCACGTCGCCGGGGCTGCTCGCCGCACCTCCACCCCCGCAGCCGGCTTGGTAAGGTCCACTGCTACTCCTCTCACTCATACCACCACTAATCTCCTTCCCGTCCACTCCAGCCACGGCCAAGACTCGACCCGTCCCCACCTCCGGCCGCTCGTGCCGACGCCGGCCACCCCCATCGCCACCACGACCCGTGAAGACACCACCGAGGCTTCACTACCAGCGGGCAACCCTTTGCTCGCATTCCCACCTCCTCGGCCACACTGCCGGCGGCGCCGTCGTTGTCCGACGCCGGCCGCCTTCCCTGCTTTTGGCCTTTGCTCCTATGTTCTTTTGTCGACTTCCCTTCAAGAAGTCGCCAAACACATGTAGCCAGTGGTCACCGAGCAATGCGCTAAGTCTCGCACTGTGTTCGAATCCTCTCGGTGCACTTTTTTGATTCATTTCTTTTGAGTACATTTCAATTTGAAGCAATTAGGCAATAAAACAAGGAAGCTAAGCTAATTGACTTAGACTCAAATAAAATTTAGGTATACATTAAAATATACATACATAGTAATAATTAGGTGTTTAAAGAAAATCAAAATTAATTCATGAGAGTGATAAAATTGAATAGGATGTAAATGAGATTATTTAAGATTTCTTATTAGATTAATTATCATATATATGGCTTGAGTATTTAAAGACTAATTATAATTAAAGTCATTAATAAAGAAAGGTGGCCTTGGTTTAGTATTCGCAATTAATAAAGAAACCCATAATTATAATTAGAATATGTGCATTAACATTTAACATGTCATTATTGAATCAATCTCGGAAGTGGATTTAATTTAAAATAGTAATGTTAAAATATGACCCTATATGATAAACCTTACCTAGGTAAAGAAATTTAAGATTTAAAAATAAAGCTAAGTCTAATAATAACTAAAGTATAGACACAATAAGAATAGTGGTATTAGTTAATGTAGGTTTAAATAGATAATAACATCGAGCACCAGTGTATTTAACCAGTTAGGACACGTCTAAATAGATTCGAGTTCAAATTAAACTTAGCCTAGTGATAAAGATGCATAAAATATCATACCACAAAATGCTAAAAACATAAACTATGAGATTAACTCGATAAGCTAAAATTTGCAAACATTACTTATGTATATATATGTGTGTGTGTGTGTATATATATATATATATATATATATATATATATATATATATATATATATATATATATATATGCCCATGCCCGAACATTAGCACCGACAAAATACACCAACTCGTGGGTCTAACCTACCTCATGGAACTTCCTAAATAAATGTAAAATAATAAAAGAGATTACTAATAAAAAGATCAAGTCATCATATTCTACCACCGGCTATGCCTCAAATAACTCGAATCACACGTTAACCCATAATAAGACCAAATTGAGTTCATTCGGATTTATTTGGATCTTTTGAGTTATTTGCTTTTATTTGGGTTCAGTTGTTATTCGCGTAATTAGAAACGGGGGCCCCGAAGAATCAAGGGATCAAGCGTGAACCGAGCAGGCGAAGAAAAGACCGAAGCTCAAGAGAAAGCATTGTGCGAGCTCGAGACCACGATAAACCGCGCCAAAGTAGTCAATACTTTGATCATGTTGAACCTACAGTTTCTGCAAATTACTTTTGTTTAAATTATCAAATTGCATGCTATTATTTTATGTACAATTACATGCTTAATTCAAGATTCTAGTTATATGCCCATTGTTTGCCTTGATTAATATTACGCCCCCTTGTTGAATATTTGAATATATGAACCTTGTCGCCCTAGCGAAATTATGATATTAACCTTTTGAAAATAAGTCCGTAATTTATATGCCATGCGTAGTGTTGCATAGATATTCATGGATGTGAAAACGCCCAAGCATCACTTTTAATCATGAGAAGATTTGGTTGGGCAGTCATGGTGGTAATGACTGGTATATGTTCGATATGATTATTTTATGTTCCCAAACCCTACTTGCTTGAATATCGGGCGAATAGTTCGATGGTGTGTGTGTGAATGGTGCAGTGGAGGCACAAAGTGGGTTGTGGTAGAATCGCCAGATACCACTAAGGACCGAATCTTGTCATGATCTCCCACGTAAACAAAGGCAACCACAAGTCCGTAAGTACAACTTGGCTAAGTAGTTGTATCGAAACTCTGGACTCATCTCACCGGTAGTGGATTGAAGTGGATAAGCAAGGGCAAGGGAGGCCTAAAGGGACACCAAGGGAGGTGAAGTTTTCCACTGTTCTAAGCGCTATGGAAGTGGAGCCCTACTGCGTTAGTAATCGTGGAAAACATCCCGCGCAACGTATGGGACCCACCGCACGTGGGATAAGCCCATAGGGTGAGATGACAAAGGAACTAGATACTTTGAACAATCATTTGTGATGGTCTGCTCAACCACATGACTAAGGAATCGTGTGGGGCAACGAGTTGATTGTCTCTTGTGGTGAAAGTGTACAAACTCGCAGAGTCAAAACTATTCGAATAGCCGTGCCCACGGTCAAGGGCGGACATGGGAAACTTAACCGATATAGTTCTGCTTCAAAATGATTTGTGGGTGGGAATGAAAAGTGAAGGGCGGTGCAAGGCCACGGTTTGTGTTGTCCTGGGCGTCGTCCCAGTGGTAAGATAAGCGGCTATAACGCTGAAGGAATAAGCATATGGTGCAGATGCCATGTAACGGTGGATGGAATCTGAATCGCTACTGTTAGTGCATTCTCATATATATTACGTTTTGTTCAAACCGCTAAGTCTCAGGAGGTTTTCTATGTATCATATTTCAAAAGCTAAACGATGATAAAGCTTCTTCTTTTACAAAGTAAAATGACAGGAAGAATAAATAGAGTCGTAGGAAAAGAGGATGACTGTTGTGGTAAACACATAACGATGATTGGTGGATTCATGTCGATTATAAAAAGAGAATATTAGAAAGGGGTTTAGGAGAAATAAATCGGTGGAGTCTATATGAATGGATGGGTTAGAAAGACGATTTAAATGATTTTTGGAAGATTAGAGAGTGCAAAAGAAATTGTTGGATTACGACATTAATATAAATTCTTGAGAAATGTTAGTAATAGTGTGATTGATAGGATTTGATTAAAATACTGGAAGGATGAATTGAATTTTTGGGTATATCGGAGGAATAATAATAATTACCGAGTATAACTGGATCAATGATTTTGGAGAATTAGAAGAGTGTAAAGGTAATTGTTGGATTTAATGGGATTAACAGGAATTGATCTAGATAGATAATTTGAATTTGAGGAAATTTGGAGATATGATAAATAAAGCATAAACTAGATTAATGATATTCTTGGTGCAGAAGTATTGATGAATTAGTTAGAGATAAATAATGAAAATAAGGGTGATTATGGAAAGAGCAATTTATGGTTTTGGATCATTAGCAGAAAGGATTGATTTGTTAGAAAGTTCGATATGAATGATGTCGGTGGATTAAAAGTAATCCTATTAGGGAATCATTGGAATTGAAGCGTGAGTTGGTGAATATTGATTACAAGATTGGACTAGTATGAATTCGGAATACGTGAGGACGTTGGTGGATTCAAAATGGATGTATGTATATAAAGAGTTTGATCGGTGGATTAGCTAAATGATGCCACTCATTGTTTGGAGTCTTAGACGACATTTAGTAAGAAAATTGTGTCTTTGGGGAAATAAGTCATTTATGGCATTTGGGGAGTGAGTCAATTTGGCAATGCTGGGAAGTTTTAGGTAGCGATAATAACACTATGGTTTAATAATAACAATGCTACCAAAAGCGATTTCGGCAAATAAAACAACCCGAGCCCTTCCTTTGATAAGCCATGCATACTATATATTTGCATTACGTGTATTGGCTCATGAGCACGGTGGTTAGTGTGCTCACACTCGCTCTCATAACAAATTCAGATTCAGGAAATCAGATCACTACGCATAAGCAATACTTTGGTCTTGATGGCAAAGAAGATGAAGACGTCAAGGGCTAGGTCGCGATCCTCCGCTTGGTCGCTGTGGGCATGTCCGAAGGTCCAACCTGTGCTTCGTTCTTCCGCTGCAATTTATTGATTTCGGCCTAATCGGCCCATGAGTAAGTTACTATTTTATTTATGCTTCCGCATGGTATGTATTTGATATTCATTTTCAGAATCGTGAGCATTATCTCTCGATCCGTGGAATAGTGCATTAAATCACAGGAGATTTCGGGTTGAAAAATCCGGGTCTGACATGCATTGAGCCGCGCGCTGAGGAAAAGAGGAGGAGACTTCGTCTCCTCCCCGTGTGCGTCCCTTGCGCTACCCGAGCGAGTCTCGCACGGCCGTTTCGTTTCTTCGCCCAAATCCGGCGATTTTGGCGGCGCTTGGAGAGGTGGCGAGCGGAGGAGCGGCGGCGGAGGCGTGGGCTGGCTCGGGTTTCTCGGAGCCGGCCGCTCACGCCACCCCACATCTAACCCTCGCCCTCTCTATTTAAGGCCGGGCAGCTCCGACGGTAGGCGCATCTCTTCTTGATCCCCGGTTGCCTCTCGTGTTTGAAGCTCCTCTTTGTTCTTTGGTGTGGTGGAGAATCGGCTCTCGAGCCATCTCTGATTGAGGCCCTGCGTCGGTCCCGTGTGTGAACCCTAATCTGGGTTTGTGCATCCCGGGATCTTGAGGGGTCTAACCGAGGAAGAACAAGGCGGCGGCGCATCTCCCTGCTGTGTGTGATTGCTCTCGGCCAGAGCAATCTGTGATCTTGTGCGGCATACCCGAACCTCGGCTTTTTCTTTGATGTTCGGCTAAAAGAAGAAGTGAGGCATTGTATCTCCGTGAATCATCTACTTGCTTGCAATAGCGGGTTGATAGATTTTCTGGGACAACGAGTTATTCGTGACTTGCCATTTTAATTGTGATCTTCATTCGGTTTTTTCAGGTGATTTAGAATATCACCTCTACTGTGAGTATATCAATTAATTGGCTCTTTGCAATTTGTGATCTATTTCACCTGTCTGTGAGCATCACTAGTTGAAGATTGCAAAGATGTCCCTGTTTACTGTATGCTCTGTGATGAAATAGTTGAATATTGAGATTGATCTAGTTGTTTGGATTAGGATTGAGCTCTATAAAATTGCTTTCTCTGTCTGACCCGTAGAACATACTTTCTACTGATCAGGTTTGTTCAATAGCAGTAAAGACTATTATCTGTGCAGTAGAAGGTCTTGAGTAACTCTGTTTAAAAGTAATTACTCTTATTCTGTTTGAAACTGCAGTCTTTGATCTACTGCATTGATTTTGTTACTCAATTCATTGATTTTGATCTACTGCTTTGATTCTGAAAGTAAATAGTTGTTGTTCACTGGAAGTGCGAGTTTTGACAGAGAAAACATAGTTTAGAGCTCAAGTCTTAATTATAAACTTTTAGATCTTTGTGATGATATTCAACATTAACATGAGAAGGCCAAGTTTCTTTAACTTGTGCGACTCTGTTCTGAGAGCACTACATCAAATAAACATGTTGGATATGTGCAGTTTTTAGTCTTTTGAGCTAGACTATTAATGATGACAGCATGTTATAAATCTGAATTGTTATATGTATTGATCATATATATTAAGTTTTCCATAAGATTAGCATGCAAATACATAAATGTTATTAATGCCATGTTAATGTTGGACTTATATATAATATCTATGTTGAGTACATACTCATTTTACCATGACTTGATTGATGCATATATCAATATGTTGTTTAAGTCATTCTTATGCCATGTTTGGGTGATTACTGTTATCATAATTATTATTGGAATTAAAATAGAAAATATGCTTATACCGCAATATTTACAACAATATCCTGTTAGGGACCGCTACTGACTTATGGACTGGAAAGAAGTTTTTCGACCTATGGCCAAATATACATGAACCTACAGGGTCACAAATTTAATGGGCTGTAACGATAAGGGTTTAGATGATAGTCTTCGAGTGAGATATGATTTCTACTCGTATCGGATAAGGATTTGATTAGAGGCTATATAAGGAGAGGTGCGAAGGCTGAGGGAGGCATCCCAAAATACACCCGTCGAAACCCTAGCACGCCAACGCACGTTGTTCCATTTCTGGACGTGTGGATCTTGGTAGAGACGTTGCTGCAACTGCGGCGCTGATTGGAACGATCGCGAGGAGGAGATGGTTAGCCGGAGGACGATCGACTACTACCACTATACCGACGCGTTTTCGTTGAATGGGTTGCTTTAACTCTACTTCCGCTGTATTGCACGTTTAGTGGTAACGATCTATGATCTCTTATTCGCATGACTTTTTATTTTATATGGTAGAAAATTTTAATCTACACTAGTGTAGTCTATCTGTATCCCAACATACTACACCTTAGGGTCTGTCATGCTTCAGATACAACCGTAGCGCGCTTTCAGAGTTTCAGTAAAATGTTCAGTACTTGTACCTCTTCACATGAAGCTCTCTGCTGCTGGTCGTAGAACTAATGAGAGATACTTTTCTTTTCTTGCAGTCAAATTACCCTACCTTGGCAAGGCTTCATGAAGCTTACATGGAACACCCTGCGTTCCAGGCTGCGCTACCAGAAAAGCAACCTGATGCACCTTCGTCCTGAACATCCATCTATCTTATATCCTGCACATGTATGTACCTTTAGCCTACTTGGGAAACATCTGCTCTGTTCTTGCGCTTGCCTGCGGCTGTAATAAATTACAGGCACACAATGTTCACAAAGATACGCTTCTCTGCGACTTTCCCTGAATTCGGACGCTGCTGCTGCAACTACCTTAGTTCGGGAATGCTTTTGCAAGACTGCTGTAGTCTGTCATGGATTAGATATTGGACTTGTCCGTTTTTGTTTTCCCTTTGGCATCTTCTCTTTTGCGGCTCTCTTGTTTCCACCGGCTAATATTCACATATGTTCTGATATTTTCTTGTTTTCTTTTTACCAGATAGTAGGGGCTTTCTCTGTCCTAATTGAAAATAGGTCGCATATTTCTGTTTTTGGTGTTGACATAATGAATCTGAAGCTTACTTCAGTAAAAAATGTCTACTTGAAGAACGTACAATATACTCCTACAATAGATAAGAACCTTATTAGTGGTTCTCTCTTATGTAAGGATAGTTATAAGCTAATCTTTGAGTTAAATAAAATTGTAATATCTAAGTTTAGGAACTTTATTGGTAAAAGCTATGAGAGCAGAGGCTTGTTCCGTCTAAGTATTTTAAAGTCTTGTTATAATCTAAATATTACAACTAGTTTAAAGAAATGTGAGGTAAATATTTAGCATTCTTGTTTTCTGTTATATTGATTTAGATAGTATTGCTATAATGTCCTAACTAGATTTACTTCAAAAATGTAAAATTGTTAAATGATTAAGGGGCCAGTCATGAGTGCAAACAAAGTAGCTTCGAAAACCCTTTAAAGGATTAGAGCATAAAAAGAACTTGGCACTATTGGATCTTGTTCATTCAAATTTGTGTAAAATGAATGGACTACAACACGCTACTTCTATGTGTATTTGCTAAAAACTAAGTATAAAACTTTAAACTACTTTAAGATTTACAAAACCAAGGTCAAGAACCAACTAGAGAAGAAAATAAAGAAACTGAGATCTAATCATAGAGGAGAGTATATCTCTCATGAATTATCTTAGTTCGGGTCTGGGCATAGAATAATCCATGAGTTTGCACCCCAATCTAACAGACTTATTTAATGCCATGTTAGAGAGTGCGTATGCCTAAGGTATGGTGAAGAAAACTATATTGACAACAACTTTTGTCCTAAACAGAGTAATCACTCAAAAAGTGAGATTACTCCATATGAAGGATGGAAGAGGAAAAAAGATAATGTTAATTTTCTGTGAACTTGGAGGTGTTTGCCAAAAGTCAATATGGCATTGCAAAAAAAAAAAAAAAGAAAAAACATTGACCTAAAACAATTGATTACATTTTTCTAAGGTATGCTCATAATAGCACAATCTATAGATTTTTAGTGGTTAAATCATAAACTCCTGACATTATTGTAGATTATTGCTAACACAATAATGAAGTCTAAAGATATTTCACTCTTTGAGGATATTTTTCCTATGAGAACTATAGACGGTACTTCACGAACTGAGACTGTTCAAACTAAAAATATTGAAAGTGAGAATAATAAAACTTATGAACTTTCCACTGTTTCTGAATCAATATGTGATATCCCTGATGAGGATAATAATCTAGTCATAGAGGCTCCTCATAGGAGCAAAATATAAAGGGTTGAGAAAGCCTTTGGTGATGACTTATTGTATACTTCGTGGATAATATGCCAAAGACTCTTTAAGAAGCTTATGCATCTTCTGATGCTGAGTATCGGAAAGAGGTAGTCCGTAGCGAGATAGTGTCTATCATGGCTGTTGGGACTTGGGAGATTAGTGATTGTCCTATCGGGTGCAAACCTGTATGATATAAGCGTGTCTTAAAAAAGAAGCTAAGGTATGGTGGTACTATTGATAAATATAAGGCAAGACTTATGGCCAATGATTACACACAGAAAGATGCAAAAGATTTCCTTAATATGAATTCTCTTGTCGCCAGACTAACCACCATCAGAATGCTCCTTACGTTAGCATCTTCCAATGGTCTACATGTTTATCAAATGGACATAAAGACATCTTTCCTTAATAGAGAGTTGAGAGAAGAAATCTATATAGATCAACTAGATAGTTTTGCGATTTCTAGACAGGAAAATAAGGTATGCAGACTATTAAAATCCTTTTATAGGCTAAAGTAAGCACGTAAACAATGGCATGAGAAGTTTGATAAAACTTTAACATCTGCAAGCTTTGTTGTAAATGAAGGTGATAAATTTGTATATTACCGTTATGGTGGGGCGTCAAGGAGTGATCTTGTGTTTGTATATGGATGGCACACTTATATTTGGAACAAATATTACCGTAATTGATAAGGTCAAATCTTTCTTACCTCAATGCTTTGATATGAAAGACTTGGAGAGGTAGATGTCATTTTAAATATTAAATTAATCAAGAATAAGGATAGAAATACTTTTAATCAATCCCATTATGCTGAAAAAATATTGAGCTGGTTCGACTTTAAAATTGTAAAGTTTCACCAACGCCCTATGAAGCGAGCGTTCAGGTTCGAAAGGACCAGGAGCTATGTAAAGATCAATTGAGAAATTAACAAATTATAGAGACACTTCTGTATTTAGTTGGTGTTGGGACTAGAGTTTTAAATCTGAACCCTCTGTGTACTACCTCACTAGTTCTAGATCAAAGCTAATGCACATAGTCAAACAGTGATGATTACATAACCAACAACACTTTATTATAATAATAAAGAGTGCATGCCTTATTGCCACTTTATTACATCTGAGGTTACAATACCTCTCAAACTTATAAAACAAAGTGGAAGCAAAATGAAACTCTAACGATAGCCCATCAATACGTCACAGACAATTGACTGAGAAAGCGCCACCTAGTACTTTGGAGAGCCTTCGTCGAATCCACACGTGAAGTAGTCATAGTCTCCATGTTGATCTTCATAATCCTTTGAGATTTGTTTGAGTGTAGCATGTGGGTACAAAGAGTACTCCACAAATCTTGGAAAAATGCAATTATATGCAAGGCTTAACAAAGGAAGGATGATATGGTTCTTTTGCACAAAGCAATATTTTATTTTAATTACCATTATATATTTTCAAAAGCATCAATTTAACAAATTAATTGCAATAACTGAAACTATCATAGTTTTCTAGTGAAGGTTCTAGCCAACAACACTACTAGTAAGGCTATATACACATGGTTCAAGAATACATGTTTTATTCACCCACACTGGCTCTATCCGTCAGGACACACACCCGAGTATTCTATCCACTCCCGAGTTCCCAAAAGATTTTAATCTTGAAACCAAAACCAAATATCTACCACGTGAAAGTGCACATTAATGGAGCGTTAAGAGCTAGCTAAAAAATGACTAGATATATCCAATAAATCCGAGAGAATTTATCGATACAGACTAGCAATAAAGGATCAAAAGTCATTATTATACCTTCCTCGGATTATTTTCCCACTTAAAGATACAAAAATCACAAATTGGCTCAAAACCATGAAAATTTCTAAATTTTCAGCATTTTGACAAAGTGAGAAAAGTACACAACTTCCTCAATACAACTTGAAATACTTTGAAAAGTTTTAGAAATAAACGTTGGACTCTTAAGGAACTTTTCCAACAAGAATTTAAAAGAGGAGTCTCCTTTCAAAAGCTATGCTAAAATGCACTATGAAGCATAAGAGAGAATGATTTTTCAACTAGAGCTCAAAAATCAATTTTCCCTTCATGAAAAGCCAAATAAAGCAAATGAGAATGGAACACATTCATTCACAAGACCCATAAAATATTTTAGACAAATTAGGTAAAATAATTTTCCCAATAATAATACTTTTACCCCTTTTAAGATTAAGCCCAAAAGTACTTATATAGGATTTTTACAAAGTAAAACTCCCCCTTACACAAAGGGTCTTCTTGGCATTTTCTTCTCTTTTGACACACAAAGGATTATCCTTTTTCTTGTTCTTTAGCCATCTCTTCCCATTTAAACTTTCTCTTCCTCTTTGTCCTCCAATTCAAGAGATTTGACATTTGCCACTTTTGATGACAATAGATACCACTTTGTGAACATATCACTTGTAAACATAAATGATACCAAGTATACTTAATTCCAATTGTAGAAACTTGATACCACTTATGAGCTTAAAGGATATCAAGTATGATTAAATCCATTTTGCATGTACTTGATACCACTTGTACTATTTGTGAGCATATATGACACCAAGTGTGATTGATTCCATTTGTAAAAATTTGATGTCACTTGTATGATCAACTAATATCCTATTCAAATTAACCTTACGAGATCTATAATTATTTCCACTTGAAATTTTGAAGGTGATACCACTTATAAAAAATGTCACATGAAATACCACTTGTGGGAAGGGGATGATATCATTTGAGGATACACCACTTGTAAAGGTTGATACCATAAACGAAAGATATCATATAGGTGAGAGAGCTTAGTTAAGAAAAGATTTGCTCGGCAAGAGAGAAAAAAAGGATATCATTTTGAAAGGATACCGCTAGAAGGAACAAGGATACCACTCATTTTCTACGTGTAAGAGATACCACTTGAAGGAAAGAGATGATATCACTTGTAAAGATAGGAATAAAGCTCATGCCAAGGTTAAGGTTATCAAAAGTCTTCCACTCTTTGAAAAAGATGCCATTTTATGAAAAGAGTTAAATTGAGAGCAAAAAGGTATATTGAGTCAAGAAATACTTGATGGTAGCTAACAAGGATTAAGAAGGATCAACTTGACTTTGAGGAGCAAAGGAAATGGCTGAGGAAATTGGAAATCAAATTTTGAAATAAATTAGCCATTTTTTAGAAATTTCAGAATTACCGCTGTTAAAATTGCAGTAGTACCGTTCAGCGGTAGTATCGCTCAAAGCACTGCGATAATTCCAGAATCTAACCGAAAGTACAGATAAGATTTGAATTTTGAGGAAAGGTTTGATATAATGTTGTAACATGCTCTAAAGTTTTTCACAAAGAAACATAGACCACTTTGTGGAGAATTTCCAACTATATGCCAAGATCAAATCTTTTTTCAATATAATTGTTAACAAATTAAGCTTTCAATTTTCAAAGGCAAGCTCATTTTCAATAAAATCTTCAAAATTGCAACAATGTGTAAGCAAAGGTTATTTTAGCATCCAATTACATTTATGAGTTGTAAATACCCTTGTGAGCCAATAAATGTCAATAACTTTGGTTCAAATGACAAAACTCACTTAAATGCTAGATTGTGACCACTTAGGTTAACTTAAGAGTTTGGATGAATTTCAAAATCAAATAACTTTTATTTGGTTAGACTTTTGGAAATCTTTTAAATACCAATAATATTTGAAATAGCCAACTCTAAGTTTTTGGTATTGAACACTTTTTCAAATTCCTTTTAAAATTGATTTTGGCCAATTTTTAAGTTTAAAGCCAAAATAAGATCTACGTTTCTAGTTTTGGGTTAGAAACTCAATTTTACTTGAAATATGTTTTTCTAAAGCCAAAACTATTGGAAAATGTTCGAAATGCATTTGTATATATTTTCCAACTAGTTTTTCAAAGATATATTAATAATTTCGAGATTTTGACTTTTGGCTAAATGCCTCAATTTTGAAAAACAGTACTAGCACTTAATTAATTTGGGCACACTTAGGGATATGATATACATGAATATGATTTAGCACTCTAAAAGTAATAAGTCAAACCCCTCGCTTGACTCTCACAACATGCAACAAATGCACAAACTTAAATAAATACTAAGTCCAACTCTAGATGCAACACTTGTACTCTAGATCACTTCCTTTACTCACAAGGTGCAACACATGTACAATTGAGAGTAGCACCTCACACTAGCTCAAGGGAACAGAAATGGGTCGAGCAACAACAACTCCAATCGGCCACAAGGGGGTTTATACTCCACACAAGAAAACTAGCCGTTGGAGCTAAATCCCTCAAAAGACAGGAATATCAGAAGTACCGGTTGCAAAACTGTGGTACTTCCGCTCCCTTCGCAACGGCCAAAAAACTAGCCATTAAAAGCAAAGGACCAATTGTATCCGGTAGTTCTACTGTACAATTTTTGGTAGTTCCGATCATCGAAAATACCGCTCCCACATGCAGAACTACCGCTCTCACAGGGAGGAGAAGACCACCACACATGTGCCTCTCTGAAAAAACATACCGCTACACAAGCCGGATGTTCCACAGATTAGAAGTACCGCTCACACATAGTTGGCAGTTCCGCTCGCTGATCGGACTGCTTACACAGAGCTGATCGAACCGCTCACACAGAGCCGGTCAAAAACTCCGATCATCACCTACCCTGGGCCATGACCACGTTGGTTTCTAACCATGTTGTCCGAATTAACTACATAGGTCTCCGACTTCACAGGTCCACGACCATGCTGGTCTCCGACCACGTTGACCAGATCGACCACACAAGTCTCCGACCATGCTGGTCTATGGCAACATTGGTTTTGACCACTCAGGTCTCAACCATGTCGATATTTGACCACATTGGTCTCTGATCATACAGATCTTCAACCACTACATCGATCTTCGACTATGTTGTCTTAATCACGTCAGTTCGACCACATTGATTTCGACCACACACGTCTCAACCACGTTGGTTTCGATCACATAGATCTCGACCATGTCGGTTCCGACCGCACCGGTTCGACCACATTGGTCTTTGATCACAATTTCTCAACCACATTGGATTCGACCACATTTGTCGGGACCCCGGATTTCCGAATCCGGACCCTCTGTGTATTACAGCACTAGTCCCAGATCAAAGCTAGTGCACACAGTCAAACAGTGATGAATACATAACCAACAACGCTTTATTACAATAATAGAGAGTACAGACCAAAAGGCCTCTTTATTACAAATGAGGTTTCAAGACCTCACACACACACAAAACACAGCGGAAGCAAAATAAACTCGGGTTAAGACCCATCAATACGCCACAGGTAATTGACTGGGGAAGCGCAACCTAGAACTCCGGAAAGCCTTCGTCGAATCCATACACGCCGTAGTCGAAGTCTCCTTCTTGAGCTTCATATTCCTCTGAGATTTGTTTTGAGTGCAGCATGTGAGTACATAAAGTACTCCGCAAGTCTTGGGAAAATGCAATAGATGCAAGTCTTAACAAAGGAGGGTTATATGGTTCTTTTTGCACAAAGCAATATTTTATTTCAAATACCATTAAATATTTTCGAAGGCATTAGTTTAAACAAGGTAACTGTTTTAACAGAAATTTTCAAATTGAAAAGTGAAGGTTACAGCCACCAACACTGGATCACTGGCTCTAACCGCCAAGGTTTAAGAAAAATGGGTTACATCCACCCACACTGGCTACATCCGCCAGGATTCAAGACAACGGGTTACATCCACCCATACTGGCTACATCCGCCAGGACAACTCCGGGAGTTCCAACCACTCCCGGTTTCCAAAACTTTTATTTTAAAAACCAAAACCAATGAACTACCATGTGAATGCATTCCTTGCCCACCCTTGACCGTGGGCACGGCTATTCGAATAGTTTTACACTCTGCAGAGGTTGTACACTTTACCCACAAGAGATAAGTTATCTTAATAGCCAACATGCTTCCTTAGGCATGAGACCCAGATAATTCATCACAAAGCCTTTACCTTACTCTAGTCTAGCTAGTTACCACCCGCTGAGGTTTCACCGCTGAAGGGTTAAACCACCCAGTCAGAAACCCCCTCTTGCACCGTATGAGTACAAGAAACCCCGCCCTCACCGTGAATAACCAAGACACCACGGCACCCACCTTCCACTGGTGGTACCTAGACTAAACTATCGTAAGTTAGTCAGCTAGGTCGTACCCATATAGACTTGTGGTTGTACGGAAGTGCTCAGTCTGGAGAAATACAAACGTCGGTCCTTAATTGACTAGGGCGGAACATACACTTTACAAGTTCTCGTGCTAACCGCACCAATCCAATCCAACCATCCGCCCTGGTCTAAATCCAATTTTCACATTTTATTTTATTTTAAAAGAACTGTGGCAACTCCAATCACCACTGAATTCTGAACAAAAGTTTAGATCAATGAAATAAAATTTCACATTCCAAGGTTACAAAAGTTATATAGCATGACTAAGCATTTTTCTACTGGTACAACATTTTCCAAATTTTTTATAATAATCTCATTATAGAGACAAAGGAAATCCTAGGGTGTCAAAGGTACATTGTTATCAATGTCAAATGAGGGCATAACAATTATCGGTTTAACTATTACCCTTACAGCATAAATTAACATTTTATATAACATAGCAATGCATTAAATTTAAAATAATCAAAACATTTCACAAACATAGGTTCAAAATGTTCAAAGGAGACTTGCCGTCGTGAGTTATGTCTTGATTCTCTTGCCGCGGGTCGACAAAGTCTTCGGCGACGTCAGATTCTACGCACGAAAAAGACAAAGCAACAAAACAAATAAAAACACATAAATTCAAATAAAATTTAAAAACTGAAAAAGAGCATATATTTGAGTAGTTCATGATTTTAGAAAAATTTAGAAATTTGAACGGGTCAAATCGGAGTTAAAATGAGAAAGTTATGGCCTCGAGAAGTTTTAATTGAAAGAAAAAGAAAAGAAAGATTTTTTTGATTTATTTTTGTATTGGAAAATCTTAATTATGATGTCAGCATTATTTTTAAATTTGGCCGAACTATTTTCTAAACAAAAAGAAATTTATGACGCAATGCTGACATCAGCAAATATTTGAATTTTGAATTTTTGGACATGTGGGCCCGGTCCACCGTGGACCGAGTCCACGGACCGACGGTCGAGCCGAGGTGGCACACCCGGCCGATGTGGCACCACGCTGGCGCCAAGACGCTGCAGCCACGCTGGACGCCATGCGAGCGCAACAAGACGGGTAGCATGGGGGCGGCGGCATGGCAAGCCGGGCCGGGCCATGGCCTACGACAGACGGAGGAGGTAGAGGGAAAGTGGGAACTCGGGAGGGTCCCGGCCATACCGGCAAAGCGGGCGGCGGCGGCGAGAGAGGCGACGGCGGTGGCGCCGCAGGCATGACGGGAGAGGGAGGCACGAGGCGGCCACGAGTTGGGGAAAAGAAAGAGAGAGGATGTGGTCTTGAAAAGGGCCTCGGGGTGAAACTTTATAGCCGAGGAGAGGAGGGGAAGGCCGGTCGGAGAGAGGAGGCAAATGAAAATTGCGGCCGTGAATGGGAAGTAAAGAGGAAAACGGTAATAGTGGACGCATTTCGCAATTAAACGTAAGTTAAAGCGAAGAAATTCGGCCGCAAATGAAGCTTTAATTTCGGCACTAATGGTGGGAGATAGAATGGAGGGAGGAAGAAGAAGGGAAGGTTGAAGACAAATATGAGAAGTGGGGCCCACTAGTCGGTGAGAGAAAGAGGAGAGAGGGGTGTGAAGGGGTACGGGCCGTTGGATTTGCGACACGTGGCAAGTGAGTTGATCTCGCGCGTTGATTTTAAATGAATGGGTAAGTTGTGATGGAGGGTTGACATTAAAACATGGAGAGAGATGGATTTAATCCGGGCGCGACACGTGGCGGCCTAAGATTAATCCAACTTAATTTTCGGATTAAATTTTCAGAAAATGCTAGAAACCATATAATTGCTTGGAAAAAAATAATAAATAATATCTACAAATTCCAAAAAATTCAAAGAATATTCCTGGAGACATTTTAGACTTAATAAAAATATTTTTAATTTCAGATTTGCTTTTAATAATTTTATAAAATTCCTTTTATCTTTTAAAATTGATTTAAAATTCCAGAAAATTCTCAAAAATTAAATAAAAAATTCTGGGAAGGAAGTTTATGATTTTATATGAATTTAGAAATTTGAATCATTGAATTCGGAGTTCGGACAAAGAAGAACGAGAATGCTATAGCTTGCCTCTACTAACCAAGTAAGCAACTACTCTTTTGTGACAAAGAACCAGTCAAAGAGGTGATGAGCCAGCAAGAAACAGCTCTGTTCTCCAACACACGAACCAGAGCAGGAGAGGCGGCCATGGTGGACGGAGATGCCGGCAAGGGAGGAGAGGGGTGGCGTGGGAACTACCAAAATGGAACCCCAGAGAGGTCCTCTACCCAATGGTGGTGGTGGCATCACGAGACGGAGCGAGGCGGCGGTGGCAGCGGTGGGGCGCGGCGGCGGCAGCCACGCTGGCTCCGCAAACCGCGACATTCCGAGAAATTGAGGAGCTTGGGGTTGCCGAGACATTGTGAATGTGATGGCGGCTGGTTTGGCTCGAGTGTCCGAGAATGGCCCGCGACGGCGACGACGGTCGTCATGGTGGTGGCGCACGGTGGCGGAGCTCCTCGGCCAACCATTGAGCGAACTAAGCTATGCGTTACGTTGAGGGGATGGAGGTGATGCTATCAGCGCAAGGAATTGAGAAATCGCTCACCGAGGACAACGAATCGACCGCGGAAGCGAAGAACAGCCGATTCCACGAAAAACTCAATTCCCGCCGATTGGCTACATGAAAAATCAAATAAAAATGGTGTATAAGTTGATGGGATGCTAAGATAGAAGATGACGCGAACAGAAGTTGAAAACCTTCACCGAATTGATGAATGCCCAAATTGATGGTGATGGCCGACGTTCGGAAAAACGTGAAATTCTTTGTCATCGGAGCTCCGAAGGTGCTGAGATTTTGAGGGAATGAAAAGGGGTAGAAGAGATGTTGGTGTGCCAATTTGTAGCCTCTCTCATGAATCGAATCGCCAGGAATACGAGAAATTTCAGCGACGGTTTTGGTTTTTCGGAACGGACGAAAGAAATGGCGACAAAACACTAATGGCAGGTGATGAAAGGATGCATTGACTACGGCGATGAATGCGTGGTGTTGCTAGGATCGAAACGCTTCAGACGGAATTGAATTCGGAGTCTTGGGTGGAAAGTTATGGTAGAAAGAATGAAAACTGTTTTTGCGTTTCTTTTCTGCTCGCACGCGGTCGGACGGAACTGGAAGATGAACAGTATCCTGGGTGTAAGCAATAAGGACAGGAAGGATGGAAATTTGTCTAACAAAGGAAAGGAGACTTGGTGGCTGGTATTGGTATGAATACTATGGTTAAGCGTGCTGCTCTTATAGTGATGGGTGACTCAACGGGAAGTTTGGAAATTTGAAAATTTTAGCAGAAGAAAGGAAATTGGAATTTTGCGGTTTCTTCTAACGCTACACAAATAATCCAAATAAAATCCAAACACTTTAACACAAATAATCCAAGTAAAATCCAAACACTTTAAAATAATAAAATTAAAATTAAATTTTTAAAGAAAGCTAATTTTTGGGATGTTACAACATTGGTTTCGATCACATAGATCTTGACCGCATCGGTTCCAACCATGCTGGTTCGACAACGCTGGTCTTCGATCACACAGATCTCGACCACGTTGGATTCGACTACATTGGTTTCAATCACATAGATCTCGACCACGTTGGTTTTCGACCACACAGGTCTTTCGATTACCAACAGACGTGGTAGTTCCGTGATTGCAACGTCGATAGTTCCGGTCAGCGGTAGTACCATAGAATATGCTGTGGTAGTTCCGATTTTCTAAGAAGTGCATATACTTCAACATATTTTGTAAAATACATTTGCAAACTATAGTATCATGCACACAATGGTTATTCATGATTCCCAACAAGTTGCAAAATACATTTGCACACTTTTAGAATTATGACACAATGATTATATATATGAGTTTCAATCAGTTGCAATACACATTTGCAAATGTAAGCCACATATTACAAAGAATGGAAATATGTTCTTCAAACACTTGCAAAATATATTTGCAATATATAGTCCCATGTTACAAGGGTTCAATATATGAGCCACAACAATTTGCAAAACATATCCGCAAATACAAGTCTCACGCCAAGGAAAGCTAGAGCAACTGAGGTTGGGCTATCAACACATGATAATACTCAAGCTACTAAACATAACCCCTCTTAACAGTACGACAACCTATACTGGCAATCCGGTCTTCCAACTAAACACCAAGACCGATAAAAACTAGTAACATATCTTTAGCCCTAGCTAGCCATACCTTTGATTTGAGTTATAAGCTTGACAATATTAACTCATGATGCATCCATTACTTTAGCTCTATCAACACATGATGAGTGTTCACTTGACTTGATGATCAACACATGATCATCCCCTCTCGGACATGCATCAACTCATGATGCATCCACCACTTGACTTGATGATCTTCAACATATGAAGTCATCCTAAGTCATCCTCATCTGTGGAACCTAATATATTCATCTAACTCATAGAAAATGTTAGTCTACAAAATAATTACCATCAATTACCAACTTCACCATTACTATATTCGCAAATACAAGCCTCATGCTAAGGAGAGCTAGAGTAAGTGAGGTTGGGCTATCAACACATGATGAAACTCAAGCTACTAGACATGACCCCTCTTAATAGTACGGCAACCTATACTAGCAATCCGGTCTTCCAACCAAACACCAAGACCAGTAAAAGACTTAGAACACATTCTTAGCCATAGCTAGCCATACCTTCGTTTTAAATCATAGTCCTAACATACATCAATTCATAATGCATCCATTACTTCAGCTTCATCAACATATGATGGGTTTTCACTTGACTTGATGATCAATACATGATCATCCCCTCTTGGATATGCATGAACTTATGATACATCAACCACTTGACTTGATGATATTCAACATATGAAGTTATTCCAAATCATACTCATTTGTGGAACCTAATGTAACAGCCCCGTTGTTATTTTCAAAATTTCAGTAAAAAAAATAAAAATAAAAAATATATTAATTAAAAATTAATTCAATTTAAAATAAAATAAGTGTTCTTTAGTTGCCTAAAATCTGAGAGTTTGTGTTTCCTGTTTTTTAGCCTTTTCAAAAAGGTTTTCGTTAAAAAGCAATTTGATTAAAAACATAAATTTTTTATCAAATAAAAGGTATTGGTAAGTTTCATAAAGAAAACTACTTCAAATTAAGTATTTAAAAGCATTTGGCTTTATTTGGATTTCCTGTGAATTTTTGGATTTTATTTCAAAGCCTAAAAGCAAGAAAATATGTTTTAAATACTTTCTTAAAGCTAAAAAGGATTTATTTAGACTTTCCTAAGCTTCCCAAAATTTTATATTAATTTCTGAGATTTTCTGAGATTTTTTTAAAGCCAAAGGGTATTTTTGTAAAAATTAAAAGAGCAAATTTGAGTTGAAAATATTTTTAGAAAGTCTAAAAATATTTTATAGAATTTTTGAGAATTTACTGGAATTAAAAATCAATTTTTGAAGATAAAAATATATTTTACATAATTTTAGAAAAACCAAAATGAATTAAAAATATTTTTCCTAAGTGTAAAATGTCTCCAGGAATTTTCTATAAATTTTCTGGAATTTTAAAATATTATTTGTTATTTTTAAGTATTTTTAAAGTCTCCTCCTATTTTCTGAAAATTTAAATCCGATTTTAAATCCGGATTAATCTCATGCTGACATGTGTCGCGATCTGGTTGAATCTGATTTTCTTGATTTAATCCTATCCATTCACCCTCACTTAATGCACCGGACGGCCGTGATCCAACCTTGGACACGTGTCAAGCATCTAAGTGGCTGATACCCCTTCACCTCTCTCTCTCTTGCAAATGGGGCCCACATATCAGCTTCTTCTTCTACCTCCATCTTCTTCTACCTCTCTCCCTCTCTCTCTCCTCCCCAAGCCACCATGGCCGCCGCCCTTCTTCTTCTTCTTCTCCCACCCCCACCGCCTCGGCCTCCCGGCTCCCCACCTCGCCACCACCTCCACCGAGCCGCTTGCCGCCGCCCCCCCGCTCCCCTGCACACGCCGCCGCCATTAATGCGCCGCCACCTGCTTTTTCCTCCACTCCCGCCTCCGGTCGCCGCCTCGGCCCCTCCTCCTCGCCGCCGCCGCTTCATTGCGCCGCCACCGCCTCGCAGCATTCCCACCGCCATCGCCGTAGAACCGGTTCTTCCGGGTTTTCCATGAGCCCAACCGCCGCCTCTCCCTATAAAACCCCCACCGAGCACATCCTCAGACCGCATCCTCCCACCGCCTCCTCCCCACCTCGGCCTCTCCTTCCGCCGGCCGAGCCCCGCCGCCTTCTCTCCTCCTGGCCGCCTCCCGGCCACCTCGGACCCGTCGGTGATCACAGGCCTCCCCGCCTCCTCCACCCGCCGCCTCCCCGGCCACGGCGTGCCTCGCCCGGCGAGCCCGCCCGGCCGAGCCGCCTCCGTCTGCGCCCCCTGTCCGGCCACGTCGGTAGGCCTCGCCCGCGTGGCCGCCGTGGTGGCTGCTGGTGGGCGCCACGTGGCGCGCGCCACGCCGTCGGCCCGACCACCGGTCCGTGGACTTGGTCCACGGTGGACCCGATCCCCACCCGTCGACCAAAGTCTTTCCGCCCAAAATTTCAATTTCTGCTTACGTCATCATGACGTCATAAATCTCTTTTTCAGTATAAAAATAATTCTCGAAAATCAGCCCTTTTTCTTTTTCTCTCTTTTAAATTTTCCGGAAACCATATCTTGTTCATTTTAACTCTGATTTAAGCCGTTCAAATTTCTAAATTCTTCTAAAATCCTAAACTATTCAAATATATACTTATTTTCAATTTTTGAATTTTATTTGAATTTTGTTTGTTTGGTTCTTTACGTTTAGATTTCGGCGATTTCGGAGAGAACGACTTCTGCGATCAGAACCCAGTCTCCAATCCAGGCAAGTTACACCTTTCATCATGTTGATCCCAATACTTAAAATTATTTATATTGTTTTTAAATTAATATGCATGCTTACTTTTAATCAATGTCTAATTTAAATTCAGTTTGAATCGTAGTTATACCCAAATTCCTTTGGATGACTAAATTTGATATTTCATGCAATTATACCTTGTCAACCATAGTTAAAACCTAGTTAGTACATTAGTATTAAATAGAAATTTGGTACAAATGCTTAGTCATGTTTACACTATTATGATTTGGGAACTTTCTTCACATAAAATGACAAACTTTGATCTTGATCTCTTGACTTTGGAAATAAAGTAAAAACTTGGTTTAGACTTAGGTAAATGGTTAGAGTGGTGGGTGCTTGCTGGCATGCATTGTCGTCTGGTGACGCAATGTTGATTGCCCGGCACAAGGGGTTTGTGGTTAGTGCCTAAGTCAATAAAGGACCGGTCTGTGAGCTACTGTTGCAAAGCCCTTTTCGTACTACCACAAGTCCGATATGGGACGGACCTAGCCAACTAATTTGTGAAGTTCCAACATAATCTCGCTATAGGCTGAATGTGGGCGCGGCGTAGTCCGTGAGAAGTCTCACATGGCACAAGAGGGGGCTCCAACACGTGGATTTGTGTTGTGGTGAAACCTTAGTGGCGGCGTGATTATGTTAGCAATGGATCATTGTAAAGGCTTTGTTATGATTTTCTCAGTCGCACGCCTAAGGAAGCGTTAGTGGCCGACAAAATGAGATTATCATATCTTGTGGGTAAAGCTGTACAACCTCTGCAGAGTATATAACCTATCCTGGATAGCCGTGCCCACGGTCATGGGCAAGCTGAGTAAAGTTTTTCACATATTAGATTTTGATTATAAAAACGCTTTATGAAACCTTGTGGATGGATGGAATCCATGAGAGAATTTTGGAAAACCGTATGGATGGATGGAATCCGTACGAGTTGGTTTTTGAAAAGTTGGTCCGGGTGGGATGTCCGTGAATAGGTTAGTGTTTGGTTGGAGCCTGCACTAACGTTACTTATGTTGATTACAATATTATTTTACTTATTGTATCAAATTCAGCTTTCGCACTTACTTTATGATATTTACTTCAATGCTGTCTTTTATGCAAACTAACCATATATGCCTTCCTTTGATATCCATATGCATGCATCCATCCTATTAAAACTGCTGGTGTAACTTGTGGAGTACGTTTGTACTCATGTGGCTCTATCTAACTCTTTCAGAGGAAGACTTCGACGACTTCAGTGAGGATTGCGACTAGGCCACGTCTTACAGTCATTCGCCTTGTGGGAAGGCTGGATGGGCTGCCACTGCTTTGTGTTTTCTTCCGCTGCTATTGTAAACTTTGGCCATCAGGCTCATATTTAGTTAAATAAAATTTATCATTTTGCATGATATTTGTCTTTGTTCTGCTGTGTGCACTAAGCTTTCCTGGGATAGTGCGATTAACACAGAGGGTTTCGGAGTTGTTGCTCCGGGTCCCGACACCTAACCTATTCATCCAACTCATGAAAAATGTTAGTCCACAAAATAATTGCCATAAATTACCAAACTTCACCATTAACACATAATGAAGTGACTAGATTTTACAATCTTTCGTTTTGATATTCATGACAATCTCAATAAATAACGAGATAAAGATTGTATTTGCATGTATACATCATGTACACAACACTTGTATACTTTAAGATAAACTTTCAAAGTGAACCTTACTTATCCTGTTGTCATTAATCATTCAACCATTAATACATAATAGATGTCAATCTGATTGCAAATGAGTATATATAAACTACATAAGCTATATACACTCAAATGATGTATTTCAAAGTAAAGATCCTAAATATGTATATTAAAGGAAATATGGGTCAATACTTATGAAACCACAAAATATAAATTGAACTCCCCTAAATGTGTGCATACAAGTATATGTAATGAAGACATATGAACATATTCATTTTAGACTATTTGTGGAGTTCAATCTATTTGTTGGATCTAAGGAATGCACTAATATATAAGAATGTGATTTCGAATGCATATCTCTTTGATTTCACCTTTTGATTCAAATGAGACTAAGTAATATCATAAACAATAAACAAGGTTAGTCTCACAAATGTATTTGTCATTATCATTAAAACCACATAATAGTATTTATCATTATCACCAAAATTAACTTAAATAGAGTTTGTGTAGGATCGGAAAAGGCAATAGAGGGGGTGAATGGTGCCTTTTTAAAATTCCCCTTAAGTATCCATATTTTTCTTCTTCTCTGATAGCTATAAAGCTACAAAGAAAGAAGATGGATGCTTCCTGACAAACCAAAACTTAGGCTAACCAAAAGACTTCTCTGAGAATCCAAAGAACAGACTGGAAGCTACACATTTTGATTTGGCCAAAAAATAGAGAAGATCAATAATCCTTGCCGAAAACAAAAGGGCTGAAAACTACAAGCCCGATCGAAAACTAAGAAGCTAACTGAAAGCTTCCAAGAACTACACTGCGGAACCACTGAAAAGTTTACAAACTGCAGTTCAACTTGACTGAAAACAGAATAGACAGGCAGCTGCAAAGTCTGATTTGAGCCCAACAACTGAGAAGCATACTCTTGGAAAAGACTAGAGCAGAGCTGTCTAAATGAATTGCCAAAGCTGAACCAAAACCGAGCATTCAAATGAGTAAGGTTTGACTGCATCTAAAGGATTGACAATGATTCAATTCATAGAGAAGAGCGTCAAATGGCGCAAGAAATCTGAATGACTGAAACCTGTTTGAGCAGTGAAAACTGAAAGCAAAAGACTAACAAAAATTGCCAACAGAAAGCAAACCGCATTAACTGAATAAGAGCAGAACAGGGCTGCTGAAAACTAAACACCAAAAACAATGGCTGAAGTATCTAAACCGGACTGGCTGCAGTTCAAACTTGACTGAAAACAGAAACTGCTGTAATCTGAAAACTGCACTCTGAAAACCGAAATCTGCTGCAATATGAAAACTGCACTCTGAAAAACAGAAATCTGCAGACTCTCAAAAACTGAAAACTGCAACAATCTGAAAACTGCATTCTGAAAACAGAAATCTGCAGCAAAGGAGCTGCAGCTGAACAACTGAGAAACTGAAAATACTCTGCTGCCGAGAACACAAAATCTGAACACAGGGAATCACTGCAGACCGAACAGCCGAATAGAACCTGTAGCTGATCAAAAAGCTGAAATTACAAAACATGCAGATTTCAAGAAAATGTGAGAAATGCTTCTGTTCTTTTTAGCCCAAATGAACAAGATCTTATTCTAAACATCATTGGGACCTTTGGAATCCAAAGAATTCATCAAGAGAGCTAGGAATCATGATTTAAAAATCTCAGTAGACTTTTAATTTACCAAAGGCTCTAGGAAATGGATTGATCATATGTCCACAAATCTTCTTCCATCACAGAGCTCACAAGAAACATCAACACAGACCACTAAATCATCTCAATAACCAAGTCATCAGTGAAGAACAAATAAGAAGAGCAAATAAAGAAAAACCAACCCAGATGAATCACAAGATAACAGTAGCCAACAAAATCATCCTTGTGGTGATACAGAAGAAGAACGATGAAAGATTATACAGGGATTACCATCATCTCCTCTCAAACACAAGAACTCAAAAGTTCATCTCATCTCACTGTCCTCTCAACTACTCGAAGGGGAGACAAGAAAACCAGAACTTCTGCTCTCTCTCCAACCACTCTCAACAACTCTAAAAATCCATATTTTCTCCAGGAGACACACCTTCTCTATTTATAGTCTTTGCTTAACGGTTTCTCCCTTGCATTACCCGCTAAACCAAAGGCCCAATCCGCTTCCTCATGCAGCTTTGCGCTTTTACCGAAACACCCCTCCTGCATCTTCCGGGAAGCTTCCTCTTTTCTTGTCGATCACGCACGACCGCACCTGACTCCGACCGACTGGCCCTCCGACTCCTCCCTGAGTCTAGTCCCAGTCCGCTCCGCTGCATACGACTGCACCTGGCATCCTGACCGTCTAGACCTCGACTCCTCCCTGAGTCTAGTCCCAGTCCACCTCGCCGCTGCCCGTCGTGTCCACCTCCGGCAGCTCCAGTTCCTCGTCTCCCGGCTCGCAACCACCTCAGCAGCCTCGATCATCTTCGACGTCTCCGACCGTCTGGACCTCAACACCTCCTGTGCCTAGTCCCGGTCCTCCCACGCCTCACCATGACCTAGCTCCGAAGTCCTGCATCCACACAGACAAGCAAACCGTCACATAGCACCGCACGAAACAACATAATCAACATATGCGCCAGAAGTAATACACAACACGAACAAGCCCAAACCTGTCGAATCGAAAGAATAGACAACCTACGCACTTCGACCAAGCTCGACAAGGTCCGACCGAAGCCGACTGCACCATGCAACGACTTGACGCGGACGGACCAAACCAAATCAAACTCGACTTTCCTAAACCGATGTCAATTACTCATCATTCACATGGGATGACCTCCACATGGTCTCTCAATCTCTCCCTTGATGAGTATATTGACAAACCCAGAAAAAACGTGAAGTTGAGTTTGAAGAATCCAACATGGTCCAAAGAAGGAAATGAAGCTAATGACCATGTCGACAGAAGAATCTCTAGAGCAACTCAAGAAAGTGCAGATTGTTCTCCAAAGCTCTAGAAAGATCCCAAAATACTTTTTCTCCAATATACTCCTCCTTTTGGCAATAAACACATCAAGAATGCAAAAGAGAGAATATAATATGATTTGGATAAAATGGCTGAAGTTTGTTTATTCTAAGCATTTAGAGCCATGAGAATTATCCAAAATGACCATAAAGGATTACACCAAGCCATAACTGAATAAAAGGCTATCTAGATCATGACAAAATATATATAAGCCAGCTAGAACAAATAGATGACAATCTGAAATGTAGTGCATTTTGTGAGCATATTAAGTCATCAATAAGCAAAGTCTAGCTAGAGACATCCAAGAATGATGCAGGCCATGTCAATTAAGCTAAGCGGAACCAAGAAGCTAATATTGAGTCCAATTAGAGTGCTATATGCTCAAGAGTGAAACATTGGTTCAAGTACTTGGTTCTTTTAGTAGTTTAAGCAAATTGAGCACAAATAACATATTTTCTTTTGAAACTTATGGTCATTTCCAACCAATATTTTTATCATGTGCTAGATCTTAAGCCTTATGCGACTACTCCAAGCAAGAAGCTTAAGAAGATAGTCTAGGTCATCCAAAACTCCCCCTGAGTTCATGCCAAGTGCAATGGCAAACCGTCTCATGAGAAAGAATTGGTGAGATCAGTTTTTTCGCACAAAAGAGATCTTTTTGCTTTTTAATAGATTGTACTAACTTATGCATCATCAAGAGACTAAAACAGCTCAATCTAAGGCTCAATAGAGATTCAACGCTCAACTCAGCCTATTTGACATGGCATGGATCATAAAAGGATAGCTCAAGAAAGACTAATCTCGAGTGCTAACATGACAAGTTTTAGTTCAAATTGAGTAAGTTTAATTAACTTATCATGGCACAAGCTAGTTTACACATATGAAGTCATGATAAATATAGCAAATAAGCACAAGTCATGGCAAGGTGTAAAGCATTTTAAGCATGTTATAACTGGATAATAATGAAGGCTCAATGTAGTTATATTACAATGCAGAATGCAATGCAGAAAATCCAGCTCCCCTCAACATGTGATGCAACTTTTAGTTCAAGTTGAGTTATGTCAATATTAAGCTCCAGAAGCTCCCAAATGAACTCCCCCTGAACCAAAGCAATAAAATCGAGAAGTCGGCAAGAAAAATAAAAGGCGCCCTTAGAGCATATAAGATATAGAAGACTATGGCTCAGACTGGCACTCATCTACCCCATATGGATTTAGGACTAATAGTTGGTCTACTAACACACTAGGGAGTAAACACGCCCCTGCTCACCCAAGGGTGGCCCGACCCTCGCTAGATCGCAAGAAGTGAGTGAACTCAATCTAGTGAGAAGAGAAGCAACTAGAAGCAGCAACCTAAAAGTATAAGATGAGAGAAAACAATATAAGCAACTACGCAAGACAACCACTCTAGCCCATGCTAGAAGGACTAACCCAAATGCATCCCATGATATGCAACAGAAAGGAGCAAGAGCATAATAAATAGGATAAGACATGAGACACACAGCTCCCTCTCACAAACAGTCCATAAGGACATACCACCCCAAGCTCTCCCCAAGGCTGACACACTCGAGCTATCCAAAGGCTTGGCACATATAACAGCCAACTGGTGGTCACTCTCCACAAACTAGAGCACTATTCGACATGGCATGGATCAGGAGAGGACCTCTAAAACCAGACTAGTCACAAGTTTGAACAGGACAAGATTTAATTCAAGTTGTTCATATTTAATTAAGCTAGTATGACAAGAGCAAAGCAACACATAGAAGAGCATGATAAATCAAGCTATCACAAGATATGGCAAGATATAAAGCATGATATCATGTCACATAAAGATAATAGTTAGGGCTCCAAAATCTGTACCGGCATTCATGTGAATATTATGCAACAAGATACAAATGAATGCACAAAAGGTGAACTCTCCCCGAAACATAGCCCGAGCAGACGAAGACTCCAACTCCCCTAGAGAAGGCAAATTGAGAAGAATCAGAAAATTTGGCACAAAATCCAGAAGGGAAGGTTCTAACTCAAAGAGGTGATTCTCAAACACACTCCATTCTCATGGTCTCTAGCCTGTAACCTCATACCACGGAGCAAAGGCACACTATGTCAACTCACAAGACTCTAGTGGCCAAGAAGAAAGTTCAAACTAGGCAGAAGAAAAACCTAGAGAACCAAAGCCCAGACTAGGTAGTAAATAATCCTAGAGAACCATTTGGATGAGAGATGTGACTGAGACAATATCACCTAGAGATGGCTCTCATCTATCCAATCGGAACCTTCCTACCACTAGAATAAATAACCCATGCAAAGCTAAGTGATGGAAAGTAAAGTACTGAAGATCACAAGGGAGCAAACCTCTCTCACGGTCACTCGGTGGAGAGTCGTGATCGCATACCTGATCGAGGATGAGTGTTGTCTTGGCCGAGATCGAATACGAGTCTAGGACGTGGTCGCAGTCGAACTGGGGTACCACGTCATAGTGGTCGTACCAGTCTCCCCCTCACATGCACAACCTACATTTCAAACACTAGGACGACTGGTGTCCTAGTACTGGGGTAAATGATATACAACATGTAACCAGTACCGTGTCAAAGGACATCAACAGTAGCATTACAAATACTAATGGCAAACAACACATGAGAACACACACCCACACAAGCACAATCTAGTCCTCATCAAAAAGCACCTAGAACACCAAGTCTAGTGCCACCCAATACTAGAAGGAGCTTGTGACCTAACCACGGATCTCATGATATCTAACCATAAGCACAAACTAACGCTACCAAGATGTCATACAGTTTATTTCATACCATAACTGAATAAGATCAAGGTATACATGCATCTCAATGGATCACAACCATACACATAGTAGGTGACAAGGAAAAGTCACAAAAGCACATGCTCTCATGTATACAAGGAAAGATAAGAAGACATGAATAAACGCAACATCATGACATAGAAAACTATCCAAGATATAATCAAGCTCATACTGTCTATATACAAGCGTCCATCATGTGGGCATACATCATGTCAAAGAAAAATCATGGAAGAGTATGCTAACATGTATAAATAATGGTGAATGGATATAAGGAGCAAGATGTGAATATTAAACCATGATAGATATTACAAAGCACAAGGTCATGACGATACTTGACTTCTAATATGCACATTCTACTCAGCTCGTGAAGTCAAGTCAAAGCTTAAGCATCCAATTAACCAACATATATAACATAATATAAGGACACCTAAGCAACATACACATAAAGGCATGACAAGAATGTATCGAAAGAAAATCATGCCAATATGGTACAAGTGAGCACAAAGACACGCGCAACATGCTAATTAAGACTATCATGAATATTTGAGCATGAGGGTATAGAATCGCTCACAAAGTAGGTGGAGACGTCAAATGTGAAAGCATATGCCTCATGGAGGCCATGTAGTGGAGAACCAACAAATGTTCTAATCATGTGATCAAGGAAAAGATTAGAACCCAATCAAATCCATGTTCTTCATCCTGCGTCTTGACACCTACAAGAATAATGTGCCCGAATCTTGGATCCCGAAGGGTTAGTAAGCATGTACTTGGGAACCCAAGACTTGACACATTCACACAGAAGTATGCAAGTTAACATGATGCAATGGATGGTTCATGCAACAAAATCGATCCTAGAGGCACACCGCAAGTGGACAACTCGACAAGTGAAACGAGTCCCAACTCCGAAGAAGCGGTGAATACCTAACTTGAAAGCACCAAGAAGAGAACCAACAAAAGCACCAAAGAAACTCACAACTTCTCCTTGCCGTAGATGCGCACCTCGTTTGGGTGAACGAGGTCCATCATTTGAGAAACGGCGGAAATTTCTCCTCGAGACAGCACGTGGACAAAAACAAGAAAACACACGAAACAAGTCCACGATGCCAATGAGCAAACGATGTCCATCTTTCTCACAAAAATGAGCAATGGTGCAAGCATCTACTACGAGACAAGATCCAAAAGGACAAAACACCATCCTTGCTCAAAGAGAAGTCCCTTGGACCACACGGAAAGAGCCAACAATAAATGCACTAACCAAAGTAGGAGCAAAGGATATGATACAGAAAGATTTATGCTCACTACAAACGGCTCCCAATCCAAAAGAACAGAGGAGGCTAAGTTGCAAGATGCAACACTCATATCATCGTGCTCTCTCCTCAAAGCATTTACACCATCCCTTACAGAATCACAATATAAACTAGGGAGGGAAATGCAAACAAATTGGATCAATAAGAGCAATATGGCTAGTACAAACATGAAACAAGAGAAGCTAGAACAGAATAATATAGCCTTCTAATCTCAGACCTAGCAAACTCAAGCTCCTCTACACATGTGCAGTGAATCAATTTTAATTTCTCGAATTTCAGATTTGAACAAGCAAGTAGAGAAATTAATTTTACGCCATTTACAGAACTAGATTCACAACCTACACATGATAAATGAGATTTCCACCTAGCAAAATCAGTCTAGCAATTTATCATCTAGGCATTTCACATTCTCCATAAGAGTAAGTATATTCATCTTAGACAAGGCCAATGTCACAATGAGGTTTTACCTTGCTCATGATGAGTCGTCGTACATCCTTCTTATCATCATCCATGTGTTCTCCACGACTTTCTCGATCTTGGCACTTGAGAAACCAATCGGGACAGAATGTACCACAAAGCTCACACTTGTGGTTTTTGCAAATAAAATCACCCTCTCGCCGAAATCAAGCCTCTTGTCACAAAGGACATCATTGGCAAAAACACCCCCAACAAGATGCAAAGGAAAGCTCACAAGATTCCCTACTAGTTGCCATGCTCAAGAGACCGGTTAAGATCTACGAGGATCGGAAAGGGCAACAGAGGGGGGGTGAATGGTGCCTTTTTAAAATTCCCCTTAAGTATCCATATTTTTCTTCTTCTCTGATAGCTATAAAGCTACAAAGAAAGAAGATGGATGCTTCCTGACAAACCAAAACTTAGGCTAACCAAAAGACTTCTCTGAGAATCCAAAGAACAGACTGGAAGCTACACATTTTGATTTGGCCAAAAAATAGAGAAGATCAATAATCCTTGCCGAAAACAAAAGGGCTGAAAACTACAAGCCAGATCGAAAACTAAGAAGCTAACCGAAAGCTTCCAAGAACTACACTGCGGAACCACTGAAAAGTTTACAAACTGCAGTTCAACTTGACTGAAAACAGAATAGACAGGCAGCTGCAAAGTCTGATTTGAGCCCAACAACTGAGAAGCATACTCTTGGAAAAGACTAGAGCAGAGCTGTCTAAATGAATTGCCAAAGCTGAACCAAAACCGAGCATTCAAATGAGTAAGGTTTGACTACATCTAAAGGATTGACAATGATTCAATTCATAGAGAAGAGCATCAAATGGCGCAAGAAATCTGAATGACTGAAACCTATTTGAGCAGTGAAAACTGAAAGCAAAAGACTAACAAAAATTGCCAACAGAAAGCAGACCGCATTAACTGAATAAGAGCAGAACAGGGCTGCTGAAAACTAAACACCAAAAACAATGGCTGCAGTATCTAAACCGGACTGGCTGCAGTTCAAACTTGACTGAAAACAGAAACTGTTGTAATCTGAAAACTGCACTCTGAAAACCGAAATCTGCTGCAATCTGAAAACTGCACTCTGAAAAACAGAAATCTGCAGACTCTCAAAAACTGAAAACTGCAGCAATCTGAAAACTGCATTCTGAAAACAGAAATCTGCAGCAAACTGAAAAACTGCACTCTGAAAACAGAAATCTGCAGACTCTCAAAAACTGAAAACTGCAGCAATCTGAAAACTGCACAGAAATCTGCAGCAAACTGAAAACTACACTCTGAAAACAGAAATTCAGATTGCAGACCGAAAGGCAGAGAAAAGGAGCTGCAGCCGAACAACTAAGAAACTGAAAATACTCTGCTGCCGAGAACACAAAATCTGAACACAGGGAATCACTGCAGACCGAACAGCCGAATAGAACCTGTAGCTGATCGAAAAAGCTGAAATTACAAAATATGCAGATTTCAAGAAAATGTGAGAAATGCTTCTGTTCTTTTTAGCCCAAATGAACAAGATCTTATTCTAAACATCATTGGGACCTTTGGAATCCAAAGAATTCATCAAGAGAGCTAGGAATCATGATTTTGACAAAAATCTGAAACTTGACAGAGAATGAGCTAATTTCCAAATTGCTCATTGTTGTCACCTCTTTTGCTCATGAGCTTTTGTAATCAACTTAGCAATGATCACAGGACTTGAGACCCCAAATCTCAAGCCAAGTTATGAAGGGAATCAAGGAATCCAAGCATCCTCTGGCAAGAAACCCTAGAAAACTAGAAACAGGGGAAGATTTGGCGAAGGATGCAAAAATCTCAGTAGACTTTTAATTTACCAAAGGCTCTAGGAAATGGATTGATCATATGTCCACAAATCTTCTTCCATCACAGAGCTCACAAGAAACATCAACACAGACCACTAAATCATCTCAATAACCAAGTCATCAGTGAAGAACAAATAAGAAGAGCAAATAAAGAAAAACCAACCCAGATGAATCACAAGATAACAGTAGCCAACAAAATCATCCTTGTATTGATACAGAAGAAGAACGATGAAAGATTATACAGGGATTACCATCATCTCCTCTCAAACACAAGAACTCAAAAGTTCGTCTCATCTCACTGTCCTCTCAACTACTCGAAGGGGAGACAAGAAAACCAGAACTTCTGCTCTCTCTCCAACCACTCTCAACAACTCTAAAAATCCATATTTTCTCTAGGAGACACACCTCCTCTATTTATAGTCTTTGCTTAACGGGTTTCTCCCTTGCATTACCCGCTAAACCAAAGACCCAATCCGCTTCCTCATGCAGCTTTGCGCTTTTCCAAACGCCTCCCGCATCTTCCGGGAAGCTTCCTCTTTTCTTGTCGATCACGCACGACCGCACCTGACTCCGACCGACTGGCCCTCCGACTCCTCCCTGAGTCTAGTCCCAGTCCACTCACAGACACGATCGCACTGGCATCTCGACTGCCGGACCTCGACTCCTCCCTGAGTCTAGTCCCAATCCACCTCGCCGCTGCCCGTCGTGTCCACCTCCGGCAGCTGCAGCCTCGCCTCCCGGCCGCAACCACCTCGGCAGCCTCGATCATCTTCGACCTCTCCGACCGCTCGGACCTCAACACCTCCTGTGCCTAGTCCTGGTCCTCCCACGCCTCACCATGACCTAGCTCCGAAATCTTGCATCCACACAGACAAGCAAACCGTCACATAGCACCGCACGAAACAACATAATCAACATATGCGCCAGAAGTAATACACAATAAGAACAAGCCCAAACCTGTCGAATCGAAAGAATAGACAACCTACGCACTTCGACCAAGCTCGACAAGGTCCGACCGAAGCCGACTGCACCATGCAACGACTTGACGCGGATGGACCAAACTAAATCAAACTCGACTTTCCTAAACCGATATCAATTACTCATCATTCACACGGGATGACCTCCATATGGTCTCTCAGTTTGATATTTCAATCTCCCCTTTTTGGTAATTGATGACAAATCTATTAACAATAATAGTATTTTGATAAAAATAAACATATGATAGAAAATTAAATTACTAATGCATGTCACAAAGCAAATATATGAGAGAAGGTGAAAGCATTATTCAAGTTTAACTTCCCTTTCTGGCATTATTCAAAATTTAACTTTAAATTTTTTATTATGATCTAATTTCTCCCCCATTATCCAAAGTAAGATGTTATGACTAATTTTTCTCCATTTGGCATTAAGCATTAAAAAGGCATTAATCATCAAATATCATTGGTTACCATAAAAACAATGGAAGAGGGAAAGTTAAGCCAAAAAATAGAGATTTTTCATTATCTAAAGCTTGATACCAATTAAATTTAACTTAATATGGCCACGAATAGTATGAAGATAGATACAAATGACCAATGTGATACCAAATGAATTAATAGAAGATATTTGAAGCACATTCAAATAATTTTACTCTTGAGAGCTCCTTGAAGGCTTTTGAAGTTTCATATTGAAATTGCAGTTTGAAGTTCTTACTCATTTGGCATTTGAACTACACTCCAATTAAAGTTTCAGAATTTCAGACTTTGACATTTTAATGGAGCGTCAAGAGTTAGCTAAAAAATGACTTAGATATATCCAAAAAATATGAGAGAATTTGTCAATATAGATTAGCAATAGATGGTCAAAAGTTATTATTGTACCTTTCTCAGATTATGAACTCGCTTAAAGATACAAAAATCACAAATCAGCCCAAAACCATAAAAAATTCTGAATGTTTTTTCTTTACCTCTCATACGTGCTATCATTTCTTCAATGTTTTTCAGAATGCTGTCAAGCTTCGGATTGTCTGGAACACTTCAAGGAGACATTCAGTCACTGTCAGAACTGCAATATCTGTATGAACCTAGGTTTGTCGAATTTTTTAGATATTTTAGCATTCCAAACCACAACTAAAACGTGCATACGCCATACATTTCTTGGCAAACTACCTTGTTGGTACTGATGAGATCATTTTCATTTTGTCACAGTGACTTGTCATATAACAACTTGATTGGCCCTCTTCCTCCATCCATTGGAACCCTGACCAACGTTCAAAACCTGTAAACGGTGATTTTATATATCATGAAATGTTTCCTTGTTGATTACTAATAATTCACTATTTTGACAACTAAGATGGTCTGTCAATTTTTTGCATTAAAACTTCAGCCTATGCATTTTACCAAAGCAGGTATTGTTCAATTTAGTTGCATGCATTTTGTTGGGCTGCATGAGTGTCATGGGCTCAAGGCCCATATGTATGTATATGTAATACCCGGAAAAAATAACAGGAGGATTGAGACTCCAGAATCGAACTTCACGGTATCACAGCTGTATACGATGGGGAGGCGATTAGTGAAATCCTAGCTGGTTTCCAGCGAGGCGGCGCTGGATCTTGGTGGTGGTGAAGGAGAAGCGTGACTGGCCGGCCGTGAGCTCGATTTGGCGACAGGGAGTTGAGGAGGATGTGGGATCTATTCTTTGCGGGTGTTCATTCTCAGGTTCATGTGAGAAGGAGAGAGGGAGAGGAAATTAGAGTTACCGTCCGAAGTAGAGGAGGTAGTGGCCATGGCGATGATCTGCGCTAAGGGCAGCGACGGTCGGGGAGGAGATGCGGAGGTTCTCGGCGGCGCCTCCCAGCGGCGGCGACTCAGCGGGTGGTGCTTCCGTCGCTGGCGCCTCCTTTAGATCGGATCTAGGGGTTTGTTCGTGGGGAGATGGTGGCACGGTGAACCTCGTCGTACGTGCCACCCCGGCCCCCACCTCTATTTATTGTGGCGCTTGCGACAGGGGCCCACCAGCCAAATGGGCTGGGCGCCCCCGATCAGGGCGCGAGCAAGGGGTTTGGGATTTGGCCGTTGGGCCAAATCCCTGAGATCATTCTAACATTCTCCCCCTTGATCTCACTCTATACTTTTATCTTTAATTACTTTTGACTTTACTCATTCCATCACAGATTAGTGCATAGAACATGTCTCATCGTCACGGTCAATTGCCGATAGATTTAATGACTACAATGCACCTCTTTGTTCTGAAATAGTTACTTTAAACTTTTGGGCCTTTTATAGTCCAGGAATCATAGGCTTTCCCTTAAACCCATGCCGGCTACATGTTCTCTGAACACGTTGGGTGGTAAGCCTTTTGTAAGCGGATCCGCTAACATCTTTGTTGTACTTATATGATCAAGACTTATGATCTGATCCCGGACTTTATCTTTCACAACATAGTACTTTATGTCAATGTGTTTGGCAGCACCACTTGACTTATTGTTGTGGGCATACGTTATCGCGGGTTCATTATCGCAGACAACTTAAGTGGTCTATTGATGTCGTCAACCACTTTTAAACCGGTATGAACTTCTTAAGCCGTTCACCCCCTGTAGCCTCATAACATGCTACAAACTCGGCATACATTGTGGACGATGTAGTGACGGTTTGCTTTGAGCTTTTCCACGATATAGCTCCTCCCGAGTGAATACATATCCGGATGTAGACTTTCTATCATCTCCGCAAAATCGAATCAGATACCCCACTATATGGAGTGTATCTGATTTTCTGTATGTCATCATGAGGCCTTTTGTGCCTTGCAAATAACGCAAGACTTTCTTTATCAATTTCCAATGTTCTATTCCGTGATTGCTCGAATCGCCAAGTAACGCGGTAACAAACGCTAAGTCGTATGCGTACACACTTGAGCATACCGCAAGCTTCCGACACCAAGCATATGGAACCGCTTTCATTTGATCGATCTCATATCGGTTCTGGGGCATTGAAAATACCTATATCTGTCGCCCTTGACTATAGGTGCAGGTGAAGGACTACATTTATGCATACCAAATTTCTTTAATACTCTCTCTATGTATGCCTTTTGTGACAGTCCCAATACCCCCTTGTTTCTATCCCCGTGAATTTCGATCCCTAGAACGAACGAAGCTTCACCAAGATCTTTCATATCAAAGTTTAAGGACAAAAACTTCTTTGTCTCCAAGAGTGCATCGACATCACTACTAGCTAGTAGGATATCATCCACATACGGATTAGGAAGATAAACTTCCCATCTTTAAACTTTGCATAAACACGCTTGTCCTCTACATTCTCTTTAAACCCAAATTTTCTTATTGTACTGTCTTGAAGCTTGCTTTAACCCACAAATCGATTTCTTTAGGCGGCATCCCATTCTTTCATTTCCTTCCACAACAAAACCTTTCGGTTGTGCCATGTAAACATTTTCCTCCAAATCCCTATTAAGAAATGCCGTCTTTACATCCATTTGATGTAACTCTAAATCATAATGTGCAACCAATGCCATTATGATTCTGAAAGAATCTTTACATGAGACCGGAGAAAAGGTCTCATTGTAATCAATCCTTCTCTTTGCGTAAAGCCTTTTGCCACAAGTCGCGCTTTGTATCTTTTACATTCCTTGGGAGTCAAGCTTTGTCTTGTAGACCCATTTACAACCTACTGTTTTGGCTCCTTTAGGAATAATTTCCAAGTCCCATACTTTATTAGCCTTCATGGACCTCATTTCCTCTTCCATGGCCTCAAGCCATTTTGAGGAATTTTCGCTTCTCATGGCTTCTTCAAATGAGGTGGGATCATCCTCCATTTGAAATTCCTCTGTATGATAAATCTGATAATCATCAGAAATAGTCGATATTCTTATTCTTTGAGACCTCCTGGGCCTCTACATTTGGTACATCTTCTGCTTGAGGTCGTTGTTGCTCCCCTCATCTGTGGCAATTGGTTCTATATGATCCCGAAGAACAGGTTCTTCATTCTCATTTATTGTTACCACAGAGGAACAATAACAGTGCCGGCACCACGTTGTCTTGTACCGTCGGTGTAGCGACGGCAGTAGTGCGAAGAATGGCTCTTGAATCATCGGAGTGGGCGCATACGCCCGCTTCTCTTCAAGGTCAATCTTCGAGCTACCATGCTCCCCTCATCATTTCATCCTCTAAGAAGACAGCGTCTCGTTTCTACAAACTTTGTATATCTGTCGGACAAGAGAAACGAAAACCTTTGACTTTTCGGGGTAGCCAATGAAATGACAACTTCATCGCTTTGGGATCAAGTTTCCCAAGGTTTGGGTTAAATACTTTAGCCTCAGTGAGACTCCCCACACACGTAAGTGGTTTAGTGAGGAACTCTTCCGTCCACATCTCGCATTTGTTTTGGGCACCGACTTACTAGGCACTCGTTGAGGATATGAATGGCGGTTTTCAACGCCCATCCATAAACTCAACGGCGATGTGGAGTAGCTCATCATGCTCGCACCATATCCATCAAGGTACGGTTGTGTCTTTCGGCTACTCCATTTCTTTGAGGTTCGCCTGTAGAATATCGGGCTACTATGCCATTTTCCGTAAAACCTTGCAAATGTCCGTGAACTTGTCCATATGGGGTATGTCGATCAGTAGTACTCCCACCACGATCGATCGGACTATCTTAATCTTTAAATCGTGTTGGTTTTCAACTTCAGCCTTAAATATCTTGAATTTATCCAAGGCTTCATTTCTTTCTTTGATTGGATAAATATATCCATAACGGGAGTAATCATCCGTGAATGTTATGAACGAGTCATATCCATCCACACTTTTCACGGAAAAAGGACCACAAATGTCTGTGTGAATAATTTGTAGAACTCCTGTGCTTCTTTTGGCGTCTTTCTTAATTTTCTTTACATATTTTCCTTTAATGCATTCTCTCCATTGTTCTAAGTCTGAGAACTCTAATAGAGGAAGAATATCATTCTTAACTAGTCTTTCTATTCTCCACCTCGAAATATGGCCTAAACGACAGTGCCATAATTTCGACGATTCATTATGAGTTCTCTTTCGTTTTCTGTTCGTATTCTCAGGCGAGGATATACGCTCATTCACATCACATACGGAATTCACACTTTCACGAAGTGACAATAAATAAAGCTCATCTTGTTTAATGGCAAGACCAACACATGCTTTATTAAA